>CM070673.1:0-600000 GCA_036346575.1 Dendrocalamus sinicus | reverse complement strand
TGCGAAATATGGAGTGCAGCTGGCCTAGCTAGGAGACATCAGATCCATGCATGCTAAGCTTAATTAATATATGTGAAGTAAAAGAGAAATTGATTGGACCCATCATATATATGGCTTGATCTACATATATGACAGTATATATGTTGACTACGATATCTACATGTTTCCTACTAATTCTCTCGAGTCTTGACCTAGCTCATTTGAACACTCTTGTCTGAATGGTTTACCTGCATGTGCTAATTCAGGTTTCCTGGACTTCTATTTTTTCCTTTTGAGATATGGCTTTTCTACATTATTCTTGTCCAAATCTAGGTTATACGTACATCAACTTTACTTATACCCACTTGGACACATGTAGAAAGCGCGCGCGCCAAATACTGACCACTCATATCTGTTTTAATCTTTCTTTAACAGCAAAATGATAATTACAAATTTTATTATTATCAACATGTAAGTAAACTTTACATAATATGACTTTCTACTGAAGTTATTCATACGTTACGTACATCCATGCATGTAACAGTAACAAATGAGAAAGCTAAGTGCGCACAAGAGCTAGAAACTTTCAGGCGCGACGGTATCTCGAGGAAGACGATGAACAGGGAAGAACACACACAGTTTGTGACGCTGCAAACTGCCTAGAGCCGTTTTCTGTTTTTCCGTTTTTGACTCAACTAGGGATGTCACGATGTCGAGCAATTGCTGATCATCAGTGATCGCAAACTCCACAGCAATCTTGTTGCCTTCAACACACTCTAATAAAATGATATCTAGGGCCTATTTGTTTCAGCTTCTGGCAGCTGCAGCTACTCCCAGAATCTGCAGCTCCCCAAACAGTCCAAATTTTCATCCAGATTCTAAGTAGTCAGAAGCTACATAATACAGAAAATGAACTAGTAGCCAGAAGCTGAAGTTATCCAGCTATTTCTCAGAATCTACAGCTAAAATAAACAGACCCTTAGTATCAATACGCTTACTCTTTCACGACGGACTGGATTCTCTCAATGAAATCACCGACATGCATGTTATCCACGCCATGGACTGGATTCTTTCTCAAAGAAATTGCCGATTTGTTATAACCACTATGAGCACTGCTCTCCTTGTCTCTTGTCTCCTGTTGCAGCACATCAGCTAGCAAGCGGCTGAGCCAAACAACTTGACACGCTGCCGACGTAGCAGTGATATACTCCGTCTCATGAGAAGATCAAGCCACAACCTTTGCTTCGTGAGAACCAACTAATTAGGTTTGTGCCAAGATAAAACACAACACTAGTGGTGCTCTTGTGATTATCCACATCCCCAGCTATATCACTATTACTGTAGCTAATCACATATGGCTCCACCCCTTTCTACCTTGTGTAAACTATAGGACCGCTATAGCAACAATAGAGTGAATGGTGCCTCTGAATTTTTTCCCAAGTGTTCACCTATCCTTCATTTAAATAACTATAGAGTTACTGAGATTAGAATCACCAGCCAAAAACCAAATCAAACTACGCAAGAAATCGAAATTTGGAGAAAATGAACTCCAGCATACCAACCGGCTGCCCAGTCTGTCGGACCTCCTAGCGGTCGACCTCCAACAACAAGCTGGTCTGACCGGCCCCTAGGCGGTTAGACCGAGAACAATTGGACTGACTGAAAACTTCAGCCCGAGGTTATCCAACTTTTGGTGCAACTCCAAAATACAAGTTCAAATGGAATGAAATTTTGCACGTACATTACTTAAGGTCTCAGAAACTTATTCTAACCAAGAATCACAAGAACCATATCAAAGTTTATACCTTTTACAAGACTAAATAAGATTGCATCAAAACCGGTCTAAAATAAAAGGCAGTGAATACGACTTTCTTGTGGATGAATGATGGCCAAAATGGTTCTAGATATATTATCACATATCACATTAAGTAAGAACACTAAAGAAATCGAGACAAGAACACTCAAATCAAGAAATCACTCGGAGGACTCAAATTCAAACAAACACAAGGTCAATGTCACTCTCGAGAAGATCAGCCCTTCCAGCCCACTGGCGAAACTTCTTGAGCGTCTTGAGGGCGATGGATTGGCCCCAGCTTGACCCGGTTGGTCTTGATGGCTTCCCCTTAACCGGGCTTTGCTTCACCTAGATTGCATTCCCCCAACCATGGACTCCTAGCTTTGAGGATAATCAAATCATCTTCTTTCATCGAGGGCCATGACCGGACTTGCAAAGTACTCCATGCCTCGTAGTCAATGCCTTTACGAGTCCACCACATAGGCTCTGACGAATCGACCACCTTGTCTTCGAGTGCATATCTCTCCACCTCAAAGGTCGGCCCCTAGTGAGTCGAGAACTCCTTGCGAGGTCATCCCTAAGGCGAGTTGAGTATCTGATAGTTCTGTGCCCACCCACTTGCGCCGTGAGTGACCCTCTGGGAGTTGGTTAATAGGTGCTTCGACGAATGTCTCATCACCTCAGCCAATTCATCAACCCATAAGTACTCGGCATCACCAATCGAGCTCACGCGTAGGGATGTGTATGCCCCAGCCGGCTTCATGCACTTGAAGCTCCATCATACCACAAACTAGCGGCATACCCATGGCCATTCCATCGAGGTCACGCAATGACCCAATTACCCAAGGACTCCGTGCGTCTTTAGCTAGCAAGTTAGGTGCTTATCTCTAACATGTTCACATGGGTCAACCTTTTACCCCCTCGAGTTCTATCATCCTTTGGTGGCTATGCCTACATGAGTCGAGCTCGACACTCCCATGCATGCCTTCATCTCTCAAATGCTATAGGTCAAGAACTAACTTCATGAGGCACTTCTTTGGGCCAAATCCTAACCCCACGCCTCTACGTAGCTTCAGCATCAAGGTGAACGATGCTCGACTACATAACTGTTCATGACCCCGTGCCTTGTGCGACAGTGAACTCCTCGACACAACCCAAAATCAACCGAGCAGAGCAACGACCCTTTGGCAAGCATCCGCGGAACTCAACTTGGAGGCACAGAATGACTTGTCATTTGGAGTTCGTGCAAGGACTAAGGCATATTGACATGTTGTCAAAATGCATTGCAGGCTACCAGTAGGGCTATCGACCAGAGGCAGCGCGTCGACCCCTTCTGCAAGTCCATGCATCGACCCGGGCGGGCGGTTAGCGACCACCCGGATCGGCGAGGGGCTATTGTTGGGGAAGGGTCCTCGTGCTAACTTGGGCCCACAACCACCTCGGAGCAACGACACCCATTGGGGAACATACCTCGAGCTAAGTCCCCAAGTCAACCCCAAGCGGAGTACACCAAACCGGCCTCGGAGACGTTCGAGGCTGACCTCGGGCGAGGTGCACAAGACCGGCCCCGGAGACGTCCAAGGTTGACCCTGGGCGAGGTGCGCAAGACCAGCCCGGAGGCGTTTGAGGCTGACCCTAGGTGAGTTGCGCAAGACCGGCCCCAGAGGCAAACGAGGTTGACCCCGGGCAAGGTGTGCAAGACCGACCCCGAAGGCGTCCGAGGCTGACCCCGAGGGAAGTGCGCGAGGCCGATCCTAGGAGGGTCCGGGACCAACCCTGGGCGGAGTACACGAGCCCAACCCCAGGAGGGTCCGGGACCGACCTCGAACAAGGCAGGGCCCGCGCGGAGCAAGTGACCGAAATGCCCGCAGAAGTAGACCAAACCCTAAGGACAAAGTTGTATCTACACTGGCCACCCCCTCTCCCCCTATAAATAGAATCCCTTATAATGGAAGAGGGGGGGAGCCATTTTGTAACTTTAGACTCTCATATGAAATTTACTTGGTGGTTGTGTGCTTCTCCTTAGGTCTCTTCGCATCCTCGGCGGTCTTTGCATATGACCAGGGATGCTTCCAAGTTTACTGTCCGAACTCGTACTGACGACAATCCGTTTATATATGATGTTCAATTGAATTGAATCTATAAGTCACAGTAAAAATAAGAAACAAAACCATTTGATTTTGTAAATCAGAGGAAATTACTCTTTGTGTCTTGTCTGATTTTAGTAGTCTGTTAAGTCGTTTTTCGGTTTCGGTAGTCTCGGGCTAGCCCTCCAAGGCTTGTATCGTTTGAACTGTTTCAGTTTCTGTTTTTGTTTCCTATCTTAATGAATATGACACACAATGACACAAGTTCATGTGCGTTCCCGAAAACATTAATGTCGTACTCGATCGTGTGAGGGTGGACTATGCAGGCATCGAGTTACAAGTGAATCTGACAAATGTTGATGAACTTGACATATATACATTTGAAGAGATTGCCTAAACTCAAAACTGGCAAGGGCCGTGCACAACACAGATAGCAACCCTAGGTACGTTTTACTATATATCCACAGCCAGCACTTTGAACAGTTGCCTAGCCTAGCTAGCCGGTCATCCTCACACCATCGAGTACTTGAGTTGACCAGTTTATATATGATGTTCAATTGAACTAAGGTGATGATCGGTTCGGCTAAAAGCTCGTGGCTTATAGTAAAACACTTGTAGTGGTGAAAAAGATCAGAATTTGATGAGGCTTATTTAGCATAATTAAATTTAAAAATTTAAAAATAAAAATATGTTAGCCCATTACGTATAATACAAACAAATACGGAAAAAAAGAACCGTTAAAAAAGCTCAATGAAAAGCCAAAAGTTCAGAAAAAGACGAAACTTATGAATAGTAAAAAATAAGCCAGAAGTCAGAAGCCGAAGCCAAGTTGATCAGGGCCTAAATCTAGCAATCACAGTAAAATTAAAAAACAAAACCATTTGATTTTGTAAATCAGAGGAAAATACTGTTCGCTTCTTGTGTGATTTCAGCTGTCTATAGTAGGTACGAAAGGTAGGTGATGAGAGGTTCAGAGCAGTAAGTTTTGCATAGATGAAATTAAAGTTGAGACTAACCAATCAATCAATCCATGGGCCTGGAATGGGGGCACGCATTTTGGAGGAGAATCACAAGAATCCCAATTACCTCTGTAGGTAAGTTCTGCTGTCTCCAGGTTGATCGCCTCTCGCCGTCGCCGTGGAAGAAGAAGGTGGGTCGCTTCACCTTCTTGGGCTGAAGATAGGAAATGGACTTGGCCCATTTAAATGAGCCAGTCGCGTCGCCTCCCTGAAACCATGCAAACCTCCAAGGAAGAAGGCCCATATGGCTGTTGTTTATTCGGCCCACTTTTTTCTTTTTCTTTTTCTTTTTTTGCCTGGTGATCATGAATAAGACTAATCCGTCCTCTTCTACATCCAGTCATCAGCATAATTTAATTTATTCAAACTCTATTATCTCTCGCTGCTTAAACTTCTTTGGATGCTGGAATTCCTTCCCATCGACGAGACCTTGGATGTATGGAGTTATAAGCTGTTCCAGGTTCCTATTGCAGCCACAAGTCTGCAGATATAATATAGTTAATAGTTGGACTGCAGCCTGCAGCATTACCATACTCTCTTAAAAATAAAATTGCCAAGACTGTCGTGTCTCTTGCTAAGATGCTTCCTCTTGGTTCTAGATGGCCGCTGTTTGCACAAACTAATTAATTAACTAGAAGAAAGCCTAAAGCGATTCAACTTCTGAGTTAACAAAACAACTTTCCCACAACCACTTGATCCCTACACATGGGTACTGGTATTATGAAATCCATCTGCACCTGTCCATATATTATTAAAGTGTCAAGTTTGTCACCTTGAGAACCATTCTTTCTTTAAAAGAATTGGCTTCAAGAGATCATCTCTGATTTGCGGTTTAAAATGTTCACAAGATAGAAACGGCAGTATTACACCTCATTTTATTGTGATGTTCCCAACATTACCATATTTAATTCAAGGGTTAATATATAGTTGCCTCCAACTGGAATACTCATCTATCTCCCTTCTGTTTAATTATGTTACAGTAAGTTTTGCATCAAAGAAAGCTCGGCAGTACGCAAACAATCAAGTAGTTGAAACTTCTGTACTTACTGTTTCATTTCTAGTATCTTATATATATTAGTCATCTGGAGTGATCTTCCGGGAAGAATCCCACCGCCACCATCATAGGATAGGATAGGAGTACGTAACACTAACAATTGATTAGATAGATGGACAGATTGTTCTCGCGGATCGATTAGATTGCCCGGGAAGTCGGGAACAGCTCAACACCACATGCAAGCAAGCACTTTGTACCAGCTGCACCACTCTGCATGCAGATACTGTCGCATCGAATACCCTAATCAAAGAGGGACGATTGATTGTCTCTGTTTTTTGAAATCCTTAGTGTTTGATAAAGGTTTTGACCGCGTGGCATTTGATTGCTCGCTGATCTTCAACCAATTTGTACGTACTCAAATTTTGACACCAGAAGCAGAACCTCGATCACTTGTACCTTCGAGAATTTAGTGCCTTTGAGTTAACATACTCTTGTCTACTCTCTCTGCTGATCTTTGTTGGTGGCGATCGAGTGGATAACCCGAGTGTGATCGAGAAAAGTGACGCCGATAGAGGAAAGCTAATTCGCCACACGTTGCTCACAACAAGAACAAGTCGAAAATGACACCCGGATAACACACACCGACATCGACTAACTTTTCTTAGAATAAATCTGATCTTTATTTTTTGAAACATGTTATGTAGCTGCAAAATACCCTCACGGCACCCCTCAAACCCTAGCACAAAAACTCTCAAAGCTTTCTCCTCAAAAACCGTCAAAGCCCCCGGAAGTCCTCGGTTAACTCTTAACATCTTCCTCCTTTTATATGCTAGAACCCTAAACTGTATCCTCATCAACACAGGTACGAAATCCTATCTGATTCTAAAAATCAAGGGACTCGAAACCCTTCCAAACACGGGTTTTCAAAAACTGACAATTATGGACACCTTCCATAACTCCTTACAACTCATCACGTGTCGAAGTCTCCGGACAAACCTCTCATAGCTTCTCCACGCATCATCCATCTTTGATATCCACATGCTCTAGCGTGAGCCCGACCATCTCATGACATCCTTGACCGCCTAGACATTAGATTTCCCCCTCCTAGTTCCGGTCCTCCTCGTCACCGACCATGACCATCTCCACACCCAACCTTAACATGAAAAGACCAAAAAAAATTTCTTTCGGCACAAGTTCTCTCCAATTTGACCAACGTCAAATCACACATGCATAACACACCCTCATCCGTCACACGAACCAGATCATCCAGGGTCTCATTTTCCAACGCTTTTCAAAAAAATCAACTTCAGACCACCCAAAACAACCTAGTCTAACCACCATGCACAGGCCGGTCTGACCGTTGGCCCAACACAAAAGCCTACGACTATTGACCATGAAGCCTACGTCAACCGATCGCGAAACCTATGACTATCGATCGCGAAGTCTACGATAACCAATCGTGAAACATACGACTACTGATCACAAAAAGCCTACAACTACCGATCAGGCACTATAGCTATGACTACCGACTAGATACTGTAGATCCAACTAACGACCGGTTACTGTAGCTTCAACTACTGACCAGTTACTATAACTCTGACCATCGATCAGGTACTGTAGCTTACGACTACTAATTGGGCACTGTAGCAACCAGCCGGTTTGCTATAGCTTACGACCGTTTAACTGTAGCTTACGATCATCGACCAGGCATGGTCGACCAGCCATGGTTGTTCTGCCAGGGTCATTTAGCTGTGGTCGTTCAGTCGTGGTCGACCTGCCGTGGTCGATCTACTGATCGGACCGCCCGACACAAGGTCGATCAGACCACCGACTACCGTCCATGGTTGAAGCCTGCCGGTCAGATTGCCTAATACAAGGTGGTCAAACCACTTAATCTGAGTATTCCGGTAATTCTAGATTTATCATAGTGCATCGACCACAACTTTCACAAGCATAAATTTCAATACAACTCAAATATTAATTATTTATCATCATTATATTTCCGACTTGTCCACATGATTCAACAGATAATGAATCTACTTGATCGTCTTTGTTTTCCCCATTGTCAGTCACTAATTAGTACTCTTCAACTAAGGGCAGCTCAGATGTTCCAGAGCATTGGTGCCGATTGTTTATGACTCCTCCCCGAGGTAGCAGTAGTAGCAGTTAACCTTGCCTGTTTCAACTGGAAGTTCTCAACGGAAGGACAGAGTCACAGAGTAGCTTGACATTGTTATTACTAGCTGCTAAGTTCCTCATAAAACTTGATAAAGACTCACGGAGCTTCGGAAAAAAAAAGCAAGAAGCATTTACCAATGGTTGGATGAACTGTTTATTATGTAGATATGTTGGAAATAAATAAGGATCTCCTGCGGAATCATCACCCATGCAATTTGATCTGGTCCCATTAATCCAAATAAACTAAGCCGGACTGTTTGAATTTGTCACCAGAAAGTCTTGATGACTCTACCAGCTGTAACAAAATAATGCATTGAGGTGATGCAGCTAAACTATAGCCACAATCTCAAATGCTAAAATATTGCCATGCAATGTTTTAAAAGTCCACATTGTTTCTATTGCTTTGTGGTCCTTGATAGTGAAATTTGACAGTTAATTAGCCAGCTAGATGATGATGTTAAAAGGTATACTGATGGTTATTATTTCTGGTACAATTGGAGCCGAAATATATACAGTGCAAATGTCCGTGCACTGAATAGTTCATTTTGGCTTGAGAGTTGAAGTAAACCCAACTGTTAGAGTATATTGGTATATTTCTATATTTGATACTTTAGAATTTGTAATCCTGTGATACCTGTCTTATCTCTAGAAGAGGCTTTTTGCCTTCCAAGCCTTGTATTCTATATAAACCGCCCTTGAGGCTCAATACAGATCAAACATTGCAGTATATTCATCTTCCTACATGGTATCGAGCGCGCGCCGCTCTCGAGCCGCCTCCATAGCTTCCGTTGCGCCGCCCCTGGAAGATGATCTCATCTCCATGATCTCCCACGAGGGCTGCGCAACTAGTAGTTTAAGTCGTGTCACCGATCATCCGATCGGTTATCAATTAGAGTTTTCTTCGGTCATCTTTAGATCGGATTTTCTCTACTTTTTCCGATCATAGATCGGTTTGCGTCGCCCTGCAGACCCATCGATGTTACTTGGATCCGGACTTCACCGCCTTGGCTTCAACCTCTTCGTTGCCTCCTCTCCTCCGATAATGTTGTGTGACGCAGCGTGCTCGCTGACACGGCCCTCCCTCCACGGCCTTCTGAGCGCTCCATCTACCTTTGTCATCATGTCAGATCATCATCATCGCCCCATTGTCCGCGAGCACAAGCCGTCGTTCCACCGGGAGCCCACAATTGTGGTCATGCCATCGACATGCACAGACTGCCGCTACATCACCCCTTCGCCGCGCAGTAGCTGCCGTGGTCACCACTGCCATCGTCGATGCCACCATCCTCATCTTGGCGCTTCTTTGCGCCGATGGGCTTCTCTCGGCCCAGATCTAGAGCCGGCTCTCTCCATCGCTCTTCCCCACGGTCCCAAATCCGGGCTCCCCGACCACTGGTGCCGCTGCCTCCACCTTACCCCAGTCTTCTCTGGCGCCATCGCGACCGTATCTGGCCTTCTCCACATCAAATCCGGTGGTGCCTCACTCAAATCCAGCGTCCTCGCTGGATTCGCCCAGGCCTCCCTCTGCTTCATCTTCGACTACGGCAGGATGGCTACAGTCGATCGACCACGGCCAGACGACCACGGTGGCTCCGAACGGTCCCCTGTAGCTCCAATCGGTTCCCTCGGATGACCTCTCTCTGCTCCTTTCGCTCACCTTCTAGGTCGACCACGGCCAGACGACATTGGAAACCTCTTCACCGACCTCGGCCATGACCTCTCCTGCATCAACTCCACTACCTCGATCATAGCGACGACCTCGACACCAGATACCTCGACATGCCCCCCTCCTCTATGGCTACAACCATGGTCACCTCACTCTCAGCTACCTCGGCAACAGAGGGCTATCATTAACTTGAGCAAACTCGTTGGTTCCCTCTATAGTCATCGTGTCCGCGATGCCACAGCAGTTTCTGACACTCCCGTTGCGATTGCTGGGGATGTCAATCCGACAGTTTCCCTACCTTTGGCTTCCTCTCCAGTCTGACTGTCCACGACGCTCCTGCTGTCCGCGGGATGTTAGAGTATATTGGCATATCTCTATATTTGGTAGTTTAGGATTTGTAATTTTGTAATACCTGCTTTATCTCTAGGAGATGTTTCTGGCTTTCCAAACCTTGTACTCTATATAAACTGCCCTTGAGACTCAATATAGATCATTCATTGCAGTATATTCATCTTCCTACAAACCATAAGCCTTTTCTTTTTGGAAGAAAAGAGATAGCACCATTTTCAGATCAATACTCCTACATCGTTAATTTAGTTGCCATTGTCCTGTTCAAAAGGAGCAGAGCTGATTAGCCAATGAACAAGCAACGACAGTAAACTACTTACAGAATGCATCTCTGTCCAGTGTTTATTGTATAGGTGTAGAAGGGTAGAAGTTTCAGAATATTTGAAGTAGGAAAAGTGGTCCCAGTATACTAGTTTCTAATTTATTTAGATACAGCAATAATTGAAAAATATTGCGAAGAATTATCTGAACAGGTAATAATATATTTTCCATAATTCAAATGTTGGCTTTTGCCATATTGCAACTAGCAGCCCTTGCAAATTAACATTTTGCAAGACTTGAAAATAAATATGAAGAAATCATTGACAAGACATGATATTTACAAGGGCACATGTTTTCCTTCCATGATGCCATTACCTTGGCAACTAGCTAGTACGCAATTCGAGTGAGGAGTCATTAACAAGAGTTGGTCCTTTCTTCTTTCTTTTATACTCTGTCTTGGAACTGCTTTAAAAAGACTACTTGGTGGAAGATTGTCCAAAGGGATGGAGCATTCTAAGCCTCTTGATTGATTGCAATGCTAGCCTGTGCAGGTAGGATCGTTTGATCCACCAAACCCAAGATTTTGTACTAACAAAGCTATACCTTCTTTTATTTAACAAAGTAACATAAGACCAAGGTGAGGGACTGCATGAGACGAAAAGAAATGCAGATGGAGTTGAGCTGTCCTCTTGCACATGGAGTTGCATTGACATCGGCAATAGTTTTTGTTTTCAGATCGATGTGCCGGCCGGGTTCTCTGATGACTGATGCCAGCTTCAGCCCGTCAGCTCCTCTCCGTTACCCCTTCCTATTTTCTTATAGAATTTCTGCAAACGTTTGACTGAAATCTAGAGATAAAAGGCATCAGAGTCAATATTGCATTTTGGTTCTACTAGCAAGGGAAAAATCTAAGGAACAAGAGATAAATTTGTACGATATTTCTCTCTGCATTTAATGTGTACACTATTAGTTTAAAATAATGTGTATACTATTTTTGTTTTCTGGTTTTCTTTATGAAAAGGGATGAAATAACATTCAATCAAGTTTGCTGATGTCTAGATTGTTGCGCAAACGACAGCGGCCGCATTTGACACAGCAAATCAGGACATCTATCTATGACGCCAAGAGGAAGACTTCAAATTCGCAGTACCTATTAGTCGAAAGGAAGAAAAAGCATCATATCAAATGATGCGCAAAAGATATTGCTAGGTAAGCATGAGCCATTAAAGACAAGACAGTCTGAAGAGAGAGAGAGAGAGAGAGAGAGAGAGAGAGAGAGAGAGAATGCATGAGCTCTCCACAGAGAGGAGAAGGGGAAGGAGGAAACGCAAGGTTGAAGAAGGCGAGGCAAGCGCCGTTAGGTGACAGAGGAGGCGACGCGTGTAAACGTTGAAGAATGCTCCTCCGCCGTCCTTGTTTAATGCCTGGCCTGCTATAGATAAAAGTGGTCAGATTCAGAGAGAAGGCCGAGGCGAGGAGGACCCAGAAGAAACGTCTCATAACTAGCATACGGCTACGTCTACGGTCCCCACAAAATCCTCTCTCTTCAGTTCATCAAGCTCTCCAGTTCTCTCCTCCATGGCTCTCGACTCTGTTCCGTCTTACCCCAGCGACTTGGGATCCAACAGGGCCACCAGAACCCAGCAAAGGGTCAGGTATGCGTAGTTTCTTCTATTTCTTACAGCGAAGATCCTCCAGTTTAGTTTCTTGATTTTCTTTTCTTTTCTGTGTGTAATCACAACTGCAGGAAGGACGAGCGTACATGGACGACGGAGACCTATGCGCCGTACGACGACGGGCACCAGTGGAGGAAGTACGGCGATAAGAAGCTCTCCAACTCCAACTTCCCAAGGTTGCTTCTTGCCCTCATCCCTTCGCCATTCAACTCTTTCCAGAAATTACATGTTTTCAGTCCATGCATGCGTGCCTTTCTTGTGCAAAAACATTTTTTTCACTGTTGTGGTGGTATAATTTCAAGAAGAACGGTTGATTTTAGGTATTAGTAGATCTACTGGTGAATTTGCAGGACCTATAGTTGGTGGGTGAACTGACGGTACGGTGATCTGAAACCTTTGGAACTTAGTTCTACCCGTTTCTAGCAGGTAGAAATAGAATTCATGCGAGTAAATGTGTTTGCAGTTGTCACCGATTTCTTCCAGAATAAGGTCTCATGGGCACAAATCTTGACCACCGCAGTGCGGGCCGTCTACTTCTTGATTGCACAAATCTCGTGTGCTCATCGTGTGTCCTTGATTTTTTTTTTCACCTTGTTCAGTGCTTGGTAATTAAAATTCACCAGTATCTAGCTGCCTTTGGAATTTGAACACCATAGGCCTCGTCAGTCTAAGTGGAGAACATATCTTTCAGAAATTGTACATGAAACATGTACCTGGTAATCTTTAATGTCTTTAACATCTATAGATCAAACAATCCTCTCTTTTTTTGGGGGTCAATATATAGTCTTTGTTTGTGCAGCCAGCTGGTGGGACAAATAACTGTTTATACTGAAAATCACATGGTCGCTTAATGCACCCAACGTTTGTATATCAGTGGACGGTTTGGTCAATGTATTTGGTTTTTTGCAAGAAAACACTGTTGTGGACATATCAAATTGAGGGGTTGTCGGCATAGCTTTCAATTGAGTCAAAGAAAGGATATGTTTGCCAACTAAAAAATGTTTATGTAATGACCGTAGGAAAAGAACCTTCACGGCGGCAATCTCTTTTGTCATTGACAACCCAACAAAACAAATAAGAATTCAGAAAGTGTTGCTCATTATTTGAATAGGAAAATCGCTAGTTGCCCTCCTTTAGTGCCTGTCATTTGCAACTCGTTTGACATCTAATACTTCACTAGCAAACTAAAAGTTCCCTCATTTGTTTAGCACGCTTGTTCTGATTCAGATTTCCATCCATTAGTGTAGCATCGAATACTGTAATCACAGGGGGTGAACGATTGTCGCCGCTTTTTGGAAACTCCTGGTGGTCGATGAAGATTTTGACGGCTCGGTGCTCAACCTCCTGATCGATTGCTCAGTGCACGACCGTTTGAAAATCAATTAGTAGTTTAAGTCATGATTTAACCATCCAGATATTTTTTCCCTGATGCCTTGAAGGGATGTTATAGGAATGATCACACTACACATATATACGCTTACTGTAAAGTACTACAATTCAACAACAGGCATAAGGCAAGTTGGTACACTAAGGTGCGAAGAAAAGTTGAAGATGTGTTGTTCAACCGCCCAACTTAAAATTTAGTAGGATAGTGCCGGCTTTACTTGCTAACTGCAAGGTGGATTAGTTAGGTTTTAAAATAGTGATTTAGCAACAATCTAAGCAAAGATGATAGTAAACAGAACAATCTAAGCCATGAGTGCAGACATGAAGGTACTCAACTCAAAACAGAAAGAAAAAACTTCCATGATTTTGGAATAGTAAGGAGTATACTTTTCAGGGCAGTTACTGTTCTTACAAGCAAATATGAACTGAAGCTGAGACTGGGTATGATCTAGGCTCTTACCAAATCAACTGGTTATAGAATTTACTCTTGCCAATCACCACCATTTGGGGTATCACATGGGCACACACAAAATGTATGCGCCCTTGAATGCAACTATTGCACTATGTTGTACTTCGTAAATATACGTTAATTTGCATTTGGCGCTTTGGTGAAGATTTCTTGTCTTTCCTTTCTGAGGGGATTTTTGGTTTCATATGATTATATTTGCAGGTTCTATTACAGATGCACCTACAAGAACGACATGAAGTGCCCTGCCACTAAACAAGTCCAGCAGAAGGACACCAATGATCCGCCATTGTTCTCGGTCACTTACTTCAACCACCATGCCTGCAATAGCAGCTCAAGGCATGTTGGCACTAGCCCAGATACTCCTGCGCAGTCGTCTTCGAGGAAGGCGGTATCAATCTGCTTCAACTCGCATGCCACCAGTGAACAGCCGACATTCCTGACGTCCTCAAGTACGCTGAAATCGCCAAGCATACAGTCATACAGAGCCGACCAACAGCCAGACAGGAGCACCTCCTACACTCGCCGGTTTCAGTGGGCAGACGCATCGCTGTCTACAAGCAATGCTCCGGTTAAGATGGAAGTTGACGATTTTGCCGAAACAAGCGCTTCGTCCAACACCACCACGGGTGCTCTGTCGAGGACATTGGTACCGATCGGTCAGTCAAGATGTATCGAGTACTTTCAGTTCTTGTGATTATTTCTGATGGGAGGAGATGCTGGAGTTTATATTCGGAGCTGGAGGCGACCTTATGTTTAGTTATATGGACCCCAACCTACTGATCTGAATGATCCCCACCCCATAGAGATACTACTACTACCTTGTTCTTTACTTCTTTATATTCAGATCCAACCACATTTTTGTGCTTGAATGATATAAAGAACTGGATTAAAATTTCTTTAATTTTTAGTAATAGAGGTTGGTTTATGTTTGGTGTTGAGTGAAAATCGATGGTAAAAGAAGAGAACTTGTTGATTTGACAACACGTACCGATTTTCCCAGTGATTTGACAATACATATCAACTTTTCACAGTGAGTGGACAACACACATTAGCTTTTTCAGTGATTTGACAATACGTACCGACTTTTCACAGCCTGTGAACAGTACGTACCAACTTCTTCAGTGATTTGACAACATATACTAGCTTTACGCAGTAAGTGGACAACACGTACCAGCTTTCTCAATGTTTTAACAATATATACTAGCTTTCTATAGCTTGTGGATAGCATGCATAGGTTTTTCTTGTGATTTGACAACACGTACCAACTTTTCACAGCCTGTAGATAGCACGCACCGGTTTTCCCAACGATTTAACAACTCGTACTAGCTTTTCACAGCGAGTGGACAGTACGCACTAGCTTTTCTAGTGACTTAACAATCTGTACAACCTATACCAACTTTACTCACGAGCAGTGCCCACCAACTGCCTATAAAATCTGGCTAGCCCCCACAACTAGACTCAACACTCCAATCGAGCTAATCTCAAAAATAGGGAAAGAGGTGAGGGAGAAGAGAGGAGAGATATATCACTATGCCGCTGGTGGGGATGTTAAACTACGGAAAGATATTTCGCAAGCGGAAGTGGGTGGCCAAGAAGAAAGGACCATATCCCGACAATTTTTGCAAGGATGCTCCCGTATCGCTGGAGCTTTCGTGGCTATAGTGCGACTACGGCAATCTAGCACATATCATTTAGTTCACACACTTGCCAATTGTCGCTCGAGTACACTACACGTGTGTCGAGGTTCTTGTACGCATGTATTTGCTATTTTCTATTACATGTTCCATTTCGAACCTCTCTAACCTACTCTGTCCATGGCAGTAGACCACGAAGCGCTGTTACTTTTTTCAATGGATAAACGGCCTAGATATATATGATAAGGTATTCATCGAGTAAAAATACATGCTTAACTACCCAGTGGCGCCTAAAAGATTCACACGCTGGAAACCATACACCCTAGATGACAGCGGAAAGAACAAGGGTAAGGTGCCCGTGGTCTCCAAAGCCCTCGCTGAACTCCAGGTTATCTCCGATTGGGACAAACCTATACAAGTTGTAGAAGCCAAGTACCGGGGTCAAGTTGCGAGGGCTAAAGCTAGCGCAGGAGAGAAGGGAAAGACATTGATTGACCCAAATATGTATGACGACTAACTAGAACTATGGCTTTCAAAAGGCGCAATATATCTTAGCTGTAGTTGGAGTTGATGGTTCACGCATGTTGCCACTTGTATCGTATAAGTAGTGAGGCAAACATACGCATCTAACTAAATCCCACGTGCCATGTAATTCGTATATTCATTACAAACTATTTTATCGGCCTACACATGGTCCATTACGACAATCAAGCACAACAATGTTTCTTTCTTGTTAACACATGGAGTTTGTTGTGGTAGTTCATCCGCCTCTCTAGACCCCTTGCACCTTTCTAAAAATTTCTATACACACGCTAATAAAAAGCATAATAGGATCCTTAATACGTATCAAATTATGGGTTTTTAAGTAGTTTGCACAGGGAAGTATTTTTAGAAACGAGTTAACAAGTGAACTAAAGCAAAATCTAAATAAGCAAGTCTAATTAAAACAATTTAGAACTGAATCAACCAGTTTTTTTACCGGTTTTTTCTTTTTGCCACCCTGCACTGACCCGCTAGATACGTGAACAGTTCGACTTCTTCACCACCTCGACCTCCGTTTCCTCCTCCCCCAACTCTCCCGACGCAAGAACATTTTAGCTTCCGCTTCCCAACTCTACAGAGCGGAAAAAACCAAATCCGAAGCTGCCCTTGCCGACGAAACCCCCGCTCTGATGCGCTGTGGCCCCCGCCGCCGGAGAGGGCGCAGCTCCTAGGCCAGCCGCGGAGCCGCCTCCCCTCTCCCCTCCACGCGCGCACCTCCTTCCTCCCCTTCCAACCCCCGCCACTCCGCCCAGACACTCTTCCTCCCCCGCCGCCGCCTAGTCCCGACCTCCCCCCCCGCCGCCAACCCCTCCCCTCGCCAAACCCTAGCCACCTTCACCAGTTCACCACCTCCGCGGCCGCCGCCGCTCCTCAATTCGCCCCTCCGCCTCCAACCCTAACCCCCTGCCTCCAGCAGCCAACCGGAAGGGCGAGTCGTGAAGGCTGCAGCAAGCTCCATTCACACCAACACTACTGCTACCGTCTCCGCTCGGTCTCTCGAGTCGGAGCTCTGTTTCCGCGCCCAGGCCTAGGTCTAGGGTTTAGATCGGAATTTCTTCCCCGTGAGCTTGCTTCGGTCTCTTCTCTGGCGGTTTCCTACCTGGCGGGCTTCTCCCCTGACCCCGGCGTTAGGGTTGGAGGGCGAAGGGAGAGGGCGGAGGGGTGGCCGGAGCTGGGGCGCCCTGGGGGTGCTGTGTGTGCGGTGAAGCCTGGCGGTGTTGCAGGGAGGCTGGTGTGGCGGTCCGCGGGGGAGCCTGGTGGCGGTCGGGGGAGGAGGGCGTCCAGTGCTAGTGGCGGAGGAGGTTCGTGGCTGGGGTGTGTCGGGAGGGGGTGGTTTTTTGGTCGGTGTTGGAACTGGAGACTCCGGTCGGTGCTGGGGGTTTGATGGAGAAAGGGCGGAAGCAGGGTGCGGAGGACCTGGAGGGTCTTTTGGGTGGTCTGAAGCTTTCGGAGGAGGAGCGGAAGGTCACAAAGGCGCTTGGCGCCGATTCGAGGAGGCCGGTCGACCTCCTCAGCGATGGGCAAGCCGTTCTCATCGAAGGCTGGTTATGTGGAAGGGATGGTGCAGACTCTGGGTAAAATCTGGTGTCCGGCGAAAGGAATCCGGTGCAAGGAGCTGGGGGATAACATGTTTCTTTTTGCTTTCCTTCAACTGGGGGGCAAGAGAAGAGCTGTTACGGAGGGTCCGTGGGAGTTTGGTGGTGATTTGCTCATTGTGGTGGATTTTGACGAGACTAAGAGGCTGAAGGATTTGGAGTTTACTCATATTCTGGTATGGATTCGTGTTTTCAACCTGCCTCTAGGTCTGATGAATGAAAGCACAGGTCGGTCGATTGGGGCGAAGGTAGGGAAACCGTTGGAAGTAGAAACTGATGAGGATGGGTCGGTTGTGGGGAGCTTTCTTAGGTTTAAAGCTCTAATTGATGTGCGTAAGCCGCTTTTCAGGGGTGTGATGGTGGAGAATGGGGATGATGAGCCAAGTTGTTGGTGTAATTTCAGATATGAATTCCTACCAAATTTCTGTTATTCCTGTGGTTTGTTGGGCCATGTGGAAAAGGAGTGTGATGAGAAGGTTTGGAAGGTGCACGATCATCAATTTGGGGACTGGATGAGGGCTTCTCCGGCAAAGAAACGTGATCAGCGAAGCCGCTGGTCAGGGGGTAGCAGCTCAGGGGGTAGTCATCAGCACAAGTCGTCAGGTTCTTGGAGGCGTGGGGAGGTGGGAAGGAGATTGCAGCAGAGTGAGGAAGAAAGGAAGGGGAGGGTCTTGGAGGAAAATGAGCTTCGTGACGATGGGTCGAGCCCGCTCAAGCTGCCGTCAAACAATACTACATCTGGAGGAGTACCAAAAAAATTAATTTTTGGGGAAAGTACAAGTACTGACAAGGAGAGCAGGGTGGAGTTGGTCCTGGAGGCGAGGGAGGGGGTTCTGGAGGGGGTTGCAGCAGGGAAGGGGGATTCTGGTTTGGCAGAAGAGGAGGGAGGAGGAAGAGGAGTCACCCTGCAGGAAGGTGCTCTGCCAGGGGGCTCTGAAAAGGCAGGCATGGAGGTGGATGGGGTGGGCTCTACACCTTTAGGGGAGGGTGCGGAGGCAGGGTTAAGCAGGGATGGGGAGCCGCCGGTGGAAGAGCTTAATCTGTCAAGGTTGGGGGAAGCGAGGCAAAAAAGATGAGGTCTTCTTTCAAACGCTGTCCGCGCGAGCTCCGAAAATCGAAGGGGGAATTGTTCCCTTCCCCGTCGGTTTCGCGGAAGCGAGGAGGAGAGGATGTGGATGGGGGAGAAGAAGTGAAGAAGAAGGCTAAGCTCCAGTTTGTTCCAGTGGAGGTGGAGATGGGGGAGGAAAACTCCTTGTTGGCGGGTCGCATGGTCACCGTGGGTCCCAATGAGGCTTGTGGCGTGGAACTGCCGGGGGTTGGGGAACGGCCCGGCGGTTCGTGGTCTTCTGGATGTCCAGAAGAAGGAGGACCCCGATGTTTTGTTTCTCTCCGAAACAAAACATGGCGAAAAATGGATGGAGGGGTTCAAGTGGAAGCTGAACATGCCATATATGGTGGTGAAGGATAGTGTAGGGGCGAAGGGTGGTCTGGCGTTGTTTTGGAAAAAGGAGGTGGATTTGCGGGTGCTGAGCTGGTCTAGGTATCATATTGATGCCAAAATCAAGGAGGAGGATGGGCGTGCTTGGCGGTTTACTGGGATTTTTGGCGAGCCCCGGGGTGAAGAGAAGGAGAAAACATGGAAGTTGCTTCGAATTCTAATGCTTCCTTGGCTGTGTTGTGGCGACTTCAATGAAATTCTTTTCAGTTGTGAGAAGGAAGGGGGAGCTCCTAGAGCAGAGAGCAGCATGCTGAAGTTCAGAGATGTTTTGGAGGAATGTGACCTGCATGATTTGGGCTTTGTGGGGGATGCTTTCACTTGGAGGAACCACCATCAAAATACGTCCAGCTACACTAGGGAAAGGCTGGACAGGGCGGTGGCAAATAGTGTTTGGCGGGCTCGCTTTCCTTTAGCCCGTGTGATTAATGGTGATCCTCGGCACTCAGACCATAGGCCCATCATTGTGGATCCTGGTGCAAAGGAAAGGGTCCATTGGAGGAAACCCCTGGAGGTTATGAGGAAGTTTGAGGCGAGATGGTTGGAGGAGGAGGAGTGTAGCGAGCGGGTGGAGGAGGCCTGGGAAAAAGCTATTGGAGGTGGAGGGGTTAGTCTTATGGAAATCCAATCTCGGGTGTTGGGGGAGTTATGGCAGTGGGATCGTGAAGTCCTTGGAGCCTTGGAGAAGAGAGTTAAAAATGCCAAAAGGGAGCTGGAGAGGATCAGGAGGGCTTCAATTTCTCAAGGGTGTATAAATAAGGAGCATTTGTTGCGCTATAAGCTTGAGCGTCTCCTGGACCAGCAACATGTATATTGGAAGCAGCGGGCTCACTCTACTTGGCTGGCCAAAGGCGATCGTAATACAAAATTCTTCCACGCTCAGGCTTCAGAAAGGAAAAGGAGGAACACTATAAGCAAGCTTATAGATGAGGGCGGGGGGTGGTGGGGGAAAAACACTTGAAGAGCTTTATTGCCAATCAGTACCAGCAACTCTTTATGTCCACTGCAGGTCCCCAGATTGATGAGGTCCTTGATTGTGTTCAAGTGAAGGTTTCTCAAGAAATGAATGATAACCTGGTAGCACCGTTCTCAAATGACAAAATATGGATGGCTTTGAAGGATATGGGTGAGCTGAAAGCCCCAGGGGCTGATGGTATGCCGGTGGTCTTCTATAGGAAATTCTGGTCTCTGGCGGGCGATAAGGTTAAAGAAGAAGTGCTTGCTATGCTTAATGGGGCTGCTATGCCGGAAAGTTGGAATGATACTGTTATTGTTTTAATCCCAAAGACCAAATCACCGGAGAAATTGAAGGATCTTAGGCCAATCAGCTTATGCAATGTAGTGTACAAACTCACCTCCAAAGTGCTAGCAAACAGACTGAAGTTTGTGCTCCCGGAGATCATCTCATCGTCTCAAAGTGCTTTTGTTCCTGGTAGACTTATTACTGATAATGTCCTGCTGGCTTATGAGCTCACACACTATCTAAGGCAGAGGAGGTGGGGAAAACAGGGGGTGGCTGCAATTAAGCTAGATATGAGTAAGGCCTATGACCGAGTTGAGTGGTCCTTTCTGGAGAAGATGATGCTAAAATTGGGGTTCACAGTGCAATGGGTGGCAAATGTGATGAAGTGTGTTACAACAAAGAACTCATCAGATCAAGGTCAATGGGGAATACTCAAACAACATCCACCCTCAGAGGGGCCTCCGCCAAGGGGACCCTTTGTCGCCTTATCTCTTTATTCTCTATGCGGAGGGTTTATCAGCAATGTTACAAAAGGCAGAAGTAGAGGGCAAAATTGAGGGTATTAGAGTGTGCAGGGAAGCTCCAAGGAATAACCACCTTTTCTTCGCTGATAACTCTCTGATCCTGATGAGAGCTGGTGGAGGAGACGCTCAGGAATTGAGGAGGATTTTACAGGCATATGAGCGAGCCTCGGGACAAGTGGTCAATAGGGATAAATCGTCTGCTTTGTTCAGCCCAAACACTAGCTTTGTTGATAAGGATGAGGTGAGACAAGTTCTTGACATCATGTAACAAGCAAAGAGTGAGAGATATTTGGGGCTGCTAGTATCTATTGGTAAATCAAGAAAGAAAGCTTTTAAGTATATAAAGAGGAAAGTTTGGCTTCGTATTCAAGGGTGGCAGGAGAAATTGCTTTCTAAGGCGGGCAAGGAAATTCTAATAAAGGCTGTGACCCAAGCAATCCCAACCTACGCTATGTCCTGCTTTGAGCTGACAAAAGGGTTGTGCGATGAGTTGAATTCTATGATTGGCAGGTGGTGGGGGAGCCAAAATGATAAGAAAAACAAGATTCATTGGTTGGCTTGGGATAAGTTGACACTTCCTAAGAGTAAGGGAGGCTTGGGCTTTAGGGATCTTCATTTGTTCAATATGGCCATGTTGGCTAGACAAGCTTGGAGGATCCTGGTCTTTCCGGATACTTTGTGTGGCCAAGTGCTTAAAGCAAAATATTTTCCTAACAGTAGTATACTGCAATGTGTGGCACAGGATGATATTTCTTACTCTTGGAGGAGCATTATCAAAGGGGTGAATTTGCTAAATCAGGGGCTCATATGGCGCATTGGCAATGGTGAATCGGTGAATATCTGGACGGATCCTTGGATTCCTCACGGCAGTACAAGACATCCTGTTACAAGTAGGGGGACGACGGTGTTGACAAAGGTGGCTGATTTGATGGACTCGAGCTTGGGATCTTGGGATGAGACCTTAGTGCAGGATGTTTTCTCAGAGTTTGATGCTGAGGCCATACTAAAACTGAGAGTAAACCAAGATATGGTAGATAGACCGGCGTGGCATTATGAGAAAAAGGGGATCTTCTCAGTTAAGTCAGCGTACAGGTTGGCGATTCAGAACAGGGAGAATGAGCTTGGTAGAAATGCAGCAAGTTCTGAACCAGGCCCAGATGGGGACTCCCTTTTCAGATGGGATAAAATTTGGAGTATGGAGGTCCCAAACAAAGTGAAAATGTTTCTGTGGCGCGTAGCCCATAATAGCTTGGCTGTCCGGCGGAATTTGAGCCGTAGAGGGATGAAGGAGGACACCCTGTGCCCCATGTGTCATAGGCTGGATGAAGATTGTGGGCATCTCTTTTTCAGATGTAAAGAAGTAAAGGAGTGCTGGAGAGGACTAAACTTAGAGGAATATCGCAATATCCTAGCAACTTGTTATTCTGGCCGAGATTTGCTGAGGAAAATCTGGTCCTTTCCACATCCAATCCAGCTACAAATTGTGGTTCTATTATGGAGGTGGTGGTCGGTGAGGAATAAGGTGAATGCCGGGGAAAAAAGAGCCACATGTCCTGAGGTCTGTTCACTTATATCTTTCTATGTTTCAGAATTTGAAAAGGAGAGGAAAACCACGAAATGTCAGAAGCAAGTCAGTCTCAAATTATGGCAGCCGCCACCGGAAGATCTGTACAAGATTAATATTGATGGCTCCTTTAAAGCTGGTTCGGGTCAGGGAGGATGGGGT
Organism: Dendrocalamus sinicus; assembly: GCA_036346575.1. NCBI lineage: Eukaryota > Viridiplantae > Streptophyta > Magnoliopsida > Poales > Poaceae > Dendrocalamus > Dendrocalamus sinicus. The sequence goes on along the minus strand of CM070673.1, from coordinate 577,382 downwards.
TTCGTCGCGAGGGACAGTGCTGGTGAGTTCCTTCAGGGGGGCTGCGGCAATCTGTGTAGAGTGGACAGCTCTTTTCAAGCCGAAGCACTGGCGGCTCTGTACAGTCTGCAGAGGATAGCACATTTGGGAATGGCAAGGATTATTCTGGAGTCTGATGCGTCTGATCTGGTACAGGGCTTGACCTCGTTGGAGATTGATCAAAGTGTGCATGGAAGTCTCCTCAAGCAAATTAGAGATTTCATTGACTCTTCCTTCGACTACTGCAGCATTCGACATTGTCCGAGAAATTGCAACAAGGTGGCTGATCGCCTTGCAATGTATGGGGCGAGCGTGGTTAGCTCTGACTCGATGGAGTTCATGAGCCAAGTCCTCTCCTTTGTTTCCAGCTTGGTCTCCGGCGATCTTGCTGAAGATAGTGTCTAATGAAAACAAGCATTCCGAGCTAAAAAAAAACTCTCCCGACGCAAGCCCCCAAAAATCTCTCCCACTCCAACTCCTCCATCCATCCAAGCAGCACCGTAATTCCCTACTGCTGCGCGCATCCTTCCCTCGCCTTCAAAATCCAATTCCAACTTATGCCATGTCGTGTTTTGATTTGACGAAAGGGCTCTGTGATGAACTGAACTCTATGATAGGGCGGTGGTGGTGGAACCAAAATGACAAAGAAAACAAAATACACTGGCTGAGTTGGGATAAACTGACCTTACCGAAGAAGGAGGGGGGGCTAGGCTTTCGTGACCTGCATCTCTTTAACCTGGCCATGCTCGCCCGACAAGCGTGGAGAATCCTAACAAATCCAGAGTCTCTTTGCAGTCAAGTTCTAAAGGCCAAATATTTCCCAAACTGTAACATTTTGCAATGTAGTGCAAGAGAGGGCATCTCTTATACTTGGAGAAGCATTCTGCAGGAGCACACCGCTAAAGAGGAGTGGTCCGCGGGTAGGTAATGGTAACTCGCTCCAAATCTGGGCTGACCCTTGGATCCCCGCTGGAATGACCCGTAGAATAGCGACCCCCAAAGGGGCTTCTGTGCTGACACGGGTGTCCGAGCTCATGAACCCGGCGACCGGCTCTTGGGATGAGGTCTTGGTGAATGACATCTTCTGGGAGTCAGATGCAAAAACCATTCTAACTCTACAAACGGATGCAGACAGTGATGACTGGCCAGCATGGCAGTTTGATCCAAAAGGGGTCTTTTCGGTCAGATCAGCCTATAAGGTGGCAGTGAGGAGGAGGGAACATGAAAAAGCAAGGGATGCCTCTGGGTCCGGGCTGAATCAGGATGACGGTGCTAATTTTGACTGGAAGAGGATATGGCGGCTGGAAGCACCAAATAAAGTCAGGATGTTTGTGTGGCGCTTTGCTCATAACAGTTTGCCAGTCGGGAGGAGCTTAGCACGGAGGGGTTTTAAGCGTGAAACTTTATGCCCTATGTGCAATAGAGCAGATGAGGACTGTGGCCACCTGTTTCTGAAATGCAAAGGAGCAAAGGAATGCTGGCGTTTGTTGAATTTGGAGCAGGAGAGGTCCAAGCTTATCAGTTGTCGGACGGCGAAGGAAACAGTGAGGGCAATTTAGAGCTTTGATGTAGGAACTCAGATACGGGTCTGGGTATTGCTTTGGCGTTGGTGGTCAGCTAGAAACAAAGTCAATGCAGGAGAAAGAAGAGCTTCGGGGCCAGAAATAGCTTCACTTATCGACTACTATGTTAAAGAGTTTGACAAGCTCAAAAAAACAAAGGGCCAAAAGGAAGCGAGGGGCACTTTAAAGTGGGAACCCCCACCGGAGGACATGTACAAGATCAATGTGGATGCATCTTTCAGGGTCAGTACACAGGAAGGAGGATGGGGTTTTGTCGCTCGGAATAATGATGGGGAGTTCCTGGAGGGGGGTTGTGGGAAATTGGAAAGAGTGTCGAGTCCTCTGCAGGCCGAAGCTCAGGCTGCGTTGTTGAGCCTACGGCGAGTTGCGGAGCTGGGAATGAGTCGTATTATTTTTGAAACAGATGCAATAATTCTGCAGAAAGGCCTAACCTCAACAGAGATGGATAGGAGTGTTGATGGGTGGCTGTTCCGTCGAATCAGGAAACTTATCATGGAGTCGTTTGTGGAGTGTGTGGTCCGGGCTTGTCCGAGATCATGCAACAAAGTGGCTGATTGCCTAGCTCGGCATGGGGCGAGCGCTGTCTGCTCGGGTTCAGCGGTATTTATGAACCAAGTCCCCGAATTTGTTACTGCTTTGGTCTCTGGCGATCTGCCTAGAGCCAATGGTTAACGGAAGACAAGTGCTTATAAAAAAAAAATCCAATTTTTCATCTCTGCTTCGCCGTTTTCCGCGGCTTTCTTGTACCGTACAACCGCAAGATCGCTCTTTTCTTTTCCCCTCGACAAAGCCGCCGATACCAATCCAATCCCCTGCTGGGTTTCGCGAATTGCAAGGATTAATCTCTTGATTGGAGCATGAGGCTTCGACCCGGCTGCGCGATGCTGCGGCTACTGCTGTGGGCGGCGTTCCTGTGGGGTTGCTGCCACGGGAGGTTCGTCGTGGAGAAGAACAGCCTCAAGGTGACGGCGCCCGACGAGCTCAAGGGCACCTACGAGTGCGCCATTGGCAACTTCGGCGTCCCCCAGTACGGCGGCACCATGGTCGGTGTCGTCGCCTACCCCAAGGCCAACAGGAAGGCATGCAAGAGCTTCGACGATTTCGACATCTCCTACAAGGCCAAGCCCGGCTCCTTTCCCATCTTCCTGCTTGTCGACAGGGGAGGTGAGAATAATTACTGCGAAATTGCTTCTCTTTTGGTTGCTACTATGCTACTAGAACTTGGTCTCTGTTAGACCATCCATGTGTGACTTCGTGATTGTGAGTGAGGTAAGCTTTATATACCTCAGTTGGTTCAATTGGATAGATTACAGTTGAAAGGTTGACCACAAGTGGCACAATTTTTTGTTTAATCGTGTTGTTTTTAGTTTGGTGCGTTAAAAATTAAATATTGCTATGCGATGAAGACATGAAGTGATTAAGTTGAATATTCTTTGACCCAGTTTGGTACAACGAGCAAATCTATGACTTGATGTTTGGAGGAAGCTTAATCTGAAAGCTTACTGTCAGGCCCTCATGCATTTACTAGTAGCTAGGTCACTGTCTTGTTGTTCTAACTCCCTATGATGTTCCACTGATTTTGTTTTCAACCAGTTATTGTCTGACATTTTTTGGGGTGTTCTTTTTGCCTTTTGAGTTTTGACTTCTGCCTTTGGCTTTGAGCTTCTCCGGGAGTCAAAAAGCCAAACATCAAAACATGGTTGTTTCTTAGAGTTGATTCTCCAAACGGCTTTTCAAGTCTAAAACTGTGTACGCCATCCGCGTCGGCGTCTCTGCCGTCCGTTGTCATCTCAGAAAGTGCTGACAAAAGCTATCAGGCACAGCACAAAGGAACAGGGACTTTATATGTCTGCTCTGTGATGTTGATTTCTACTCGATTCATTAAAATATACCGTGGATTACATAACATGGTTTTGTTGTTTTTCATAGATTGCTTCTTCACAAAGAAGGCATGGAATGCACAGAAATCAGGAGCAGCGGCAATCCTTGTTGCCGATGACAAGGTTGAACCTCTAATTACAATGGACACGCCTGAAGAGAGCGGGAGGGCAGATTATTTAGAGAACATCACCATTCCTTCAGCGCTGATAACCAAAAGCTTCGGGGACAGGCTCAAGAAAGCAATTGATAACGGTGACATGGTTAATGTGAATTTGGATTGGAGGGAGTCCCTGCCCCACCCTGATGAGCGTGTTGAGTATGAATTTTGGACTAACAGTAATGATGAATGTGGACCAAAATGTGATAGCCAGATTGATTTCGTCAGGAGCTTCAAAGGAGCAGCACAGATACTTGAGAAGAAGGGCTACACGCAGTTCACTCCTCATTACATTACCTGGTATTGTCCAGAGGCCTTCACTCTAAGCAAGCAGTGCAAGTCCCAGTGTATCAACCATGGGAGGTATTGCGCACCTGACCCAGAACAGGATTTCAGCAAAGGGTATGATGGGAAAGATGTAGTGGTTCAGAATTTACGTCAAGTTTGTGTTTATAAAGTAGCTAAGGAGAATGAGAAACCTTGGTTGTGGTGGGACTATGTGACTGATTTTGCAATTCGGTGCCCAATGAAGGAAAAGAAGTACACTAAGGAATGTGCTGATGGAGTTATCAAGTCACTTGGTATGTTGGAGTTTGCATATGCCTTTCTATTTATTATTGTAAGGTGCTATAATTGTACTGAATACGTTTGAAATTTCCAGGCCTTGATCACAAAGCAATAGATAAGTGTATTGGTGATCCAGATGCTGATGAAGAAAATCCTGTGCTGAAAGCTGAACAAGGTGCACAGGTTAGTACTTCAGTGTGGTCTTATCTCTTCTATTTGTCCCGCTTGCAATCATAATGTATCATTTTGGACCCTTTTACATAGATTGGCAAGGGTTCTCGTGGTGATGTTACCATCTTACCAACACTAGTCATCAACAATAGACAATACAGAGGTTCATGCTCTCGAAACCATTATAGTTCTGGCAAAGTGATTTGAGGTTCCAGTCGTGCTTATCCAAACATTTGTTTCTCACTTCAGGGAAACTTGACAAAGGAGCAGTTCTTAAGGCACTTTGTGCAGGTTTTCGAGAAACTACTGAGCCCGCTGTTTGCTTGAGTGAAGGCTAGTGCATTGATACCCCTACTTTTTTCCTCAGTTTGCTGCATTTGTGATGAATACTTGTACTGCAAGCATAACCTGTTTTGTACCTTCCTCTTAAACTAAACATCTTCAATTCATGTTGTCAAACTGTAGATATACAGACAAACGAGTGCTTGGAGAACAATGGTGGCTGTTGGCAAGATAAGGCTGCTAACATCACTGCATGCAAGGTAGTTCTGGTGGTCTTCTTTTTTTTGCTAAATTCTAGTTTACGGGATAATGCTTTTCTCTGTTTAGCTTATGCATATGGTACTTGTCTGGCTTATATGTAGGATACTTTTCGTGGAAGAGTTTGCAAATGTCCAGTTGTGAAAGGTGTAAAATTCGTTGGTGATGGCTACACTCATTGTGAAGGTATATATACTGCAAGAAATTAGGAGATAATTTTCTTGCCATCTTTTTTTATTTATTTTTAGTATTTAAATAATGGACACTCTTTACTTGAGGATGGTTGATTGTTGTTTTGCACTAACTCTTGTTAATGGAGATAGCAGCACTTCTGCAACAGACAAAGTGTTGTTTTTTTTTCGTGATATGCAATTTTAGCCTTATTGACTATTTAATTATGCCTGCCCTTGTTATTTTAGCTTCAGGATCTGGGCGTTGTGAGATTAACAATGGAGGTTGTTGGAAGGAGACCAGGAATGGCCGGACATACTCTGCCTGCACTGTAAGTTATCAGTTGGTATTTTTGCTGACCTTAATGCTGCCACATGTATTGTAAAAAATCTAAAAGCATGTTTGTGGTGTTTATAACCTACAGGATGACGGCTGTAAATGTCCGGATGGGTTCAAAGGTGATGGTACCCACAAATGTGAAGGTAAAGTCAATTCCTGAACTCCATTAGGCTATTAGAATTGCTTGCGTGTCCGCAAAACTTGTAGGTTTTAATGGAGAAATGTGAATATGCACCTAAGAATTTGCTGGAGTCCAAGCATATTGGATATCATTGGTCATGTTGCTCCTTTGCTGTTGTGCACTGTTGTGCTGATGGTAAATATTTTGTGACAGATGTTAACGAATGCAAGGAAAAGACTGCATGCCAGTGCAAGGAATGCAAATGCAAGAACACATGGGGAAGCTATGAATGCGGCTGCAGTGGAGGCTTGCTGTACATGAAGGAGCATGATACATGCATAAGTATTTACCTATCTTTTCTAGACTTATTATTGTCCCAGTAATCTTTTTTTTCTCGAACACGCAGGATTATTGTCCCAGTAATCATTAGTTGCACTTAGACTTAAGCTAACCAGTGAGATTTGGAGGTCATAAGGTCACACAAATTGCAGTCTAGTTAATCTGTTTGAGGCACCATAATTTGATTGGTGATTATTTCTTCAATAGATTAGCTGCTGAAAGCTCATAATAGCAACATCTAGGATAAGTCTAAGCATTGACTTGATGCTAAATTGGCATCCATTGTATTCAGGCAAAAGTGCAGCAGCACAGGTAGGGTGGAGCTTCCTGTGGGTTATCTTCTTCGGCCTAGTGGCAGCAGGAATTGCAGGATATGCAGTGTACAAGTACAGGATCCGGGTATGAATGATATGGACAACTTCCGCAAGTTAATTATCTGCTCATAACTCTAGGTTGGCATCTAATTTTCTTGTGTTTTTCTTCGTACAGAGCTACATGGATTCAGAGATCCGTGCCATCATGGCTCAGTACATGCCCCTGGACAACCAAGGTGAAATTCCAAATCATTCTCACCATATCGAGATGTGAAGAGCAATACGGCATCCACCTTACGAAATGGATGAAGAGGGGAAAAGAATCTGTCTTGCATGTGTATCACCGCAACGATCCTGTGTGTAGCATACTAAGACTGTACTGTAAATCTCTGGACCAACTTGCGACCATGAGCTTTCTGTAGCTTGGCATGCCTCCGACGTAATAATTCTCATGACCTCTTTCCTCCTATCGGGAAAGAGACGGCAAGCTCATGTGGTCTTTCCTTTGTTTTTTTCCCTGGAGATGTATGTGCCCTCCATCCTAAAGCAGACGAGCGGTCACTCGATCGATGATCCCTAACCTTAATTCCTTTCGTAATCCACAATCCCTGTTCCATTCCAGCATTCCCTGCTTGCTACTTCCCTCGGCTCCCGCCTCTCCCCTCAGATCTCACAAGGTGGCGCCAGGGGTGGCAACCGGCGGTTTGGCAACGCCACAGGGGCTGCAGCCAGCACAGCAGCAGGACGAGCAGGTCACCGCCGGGCGGATGGGGCAGCAGCAGGTGGTCAGCAACCAGGGGGAGGGGAGGCCAACCAGCCAAGGGGCGGGGAGGTGGCAAGGTTGCGGCAACCGTAGCCGGCAGGCAACCAGCAGGGCGGCTGGCAGCAGGGAGAGACCGAGAGAAGGTATGACCGAATGAGGCTATGAGGAATTGAGGAGAATCAGTGAATGAATCACTAGTTAGCTCACTACATTGTAAATTTGTCATGCTCCTTGTGAATGATATTTGTGAATTGAATTGTGAATTTGTCATGCCTCAGTTAGTGTGAATTTGTCATGCTCCTTGTGAATGATAATTGTGAATTGATAATTGAGAATCAAAGATTTGAGGATCATGCCTCAGTCGGTGTATATGTTATGTGTATCTTGTCAATTTCTCATGCCTCATAGCCTCAATGAATCATTGGATTATGCATTGAGGAGAGATTTGATCTGCTTCTTGTGAATAATATTTGTGAATTCAATTGTGAATCGTGAATCAGTCATAGATATGATATTTGTGAATTGTGATACATTGTTTTATAGTCATGGTCATATATATTTGAATATTTTTTCTGAAAATAATGAATATTTGAATTAACAATTTTTTTAGAAATGATGAGCTATTTAAAATACTTTTCGATGTTACCACTACCCGATGGTTTCAAGGCATAAAGACTTGGAAAATAAACTTGCCTCATATGCGTGATTAGCATATTTGTGGTATGTTTTGTTCCATTCTCTTCAATATGAATACATTACAATGTTATACGATATCCTAATATACATATTTATATTTTGCATAATCTCTTCTGGATGTGTGATTGCACTTTTGTTGGCGAATCATCGAAGTTTACATAACATCGTACTGAGGTACTTGTTATCGTATCTTACTTTTCTTTTTATCTATGGATATTCAAATATGTGTTGGATTTTAAAACAATTGCGGTTATCAATTTTGCTTGTGTCATATGTACATAGATTTGTACACATTTATTGACTATACTTTGGCTTGTGACTCATCCTGGCTCCCAAAATTTGCTGCCTCCGCCACTAGGAGGCTTCTTGTCATGGCTCTTCTCCGCCGGCGCTGCACTCATGAATGAGGAGAAGCCATTGGGGGACTGGCCGGGACATGCACGGGCTCCTGGCCAACACGCAGGTGCCACTCACAAAACTGCAGTGGCGGATCTAAAACAAAAATGATGCAGGGGCCTCATGCTCTATGCGTGTTCTTATCGACACATCCATTGATAATATAGTAGATAGTAATGCGTTCTAAATTTTATATCTTTAGACTCGCTATACTCAAGCCAATTGCCATACTGATCAAACCATACTGATCAAGTGCATCAACACGGGCCTCATGGCACAGTCAAGGGGCAGCTTGATGAGCTCAACGAGGACATGACGGAGAGGGAGAAGATGGCCTACCTCCGGAGGCAGGAGCGGGACTACTAGCATCGCGTCGGTGGTGCCAAGGTGTGCATACTGACGGAGCCGGTGCATGGGGAGGTGTTGGGGATGGTGAGCGCTAGGCTGCTGCAGAGGATCAGGGACCACGTGCAGAGGTGGTACCACGACGAGGGCTAGATGTGCGAGGTGGTTTGTCGGCGAGGTTGTGTGCGAGGTGGTCGAGGGGGACATCACCAAGGTGGACTACCAATTCCATGATAAGCTCGGCAACATGGGCCTGTTTTTTAACGGCTTTTAAAAGCAGCTTTTGATTTTTGATATAGTATCTAACTTTCAAACAGAGTATTTTCTCAAGACGGGGTCTACAAGTTAATTATAGTACACATTAAAAGCCTAACATCTGTATCAACCAAAATCGTAAGCGAGTATCTCTCTCCGTAATCTCTATTACAAACAGCTAAAATTCAAAATTTTCAACCAAAAACTATAAGCTGTAGCCATATCAAATAGGTCCATGGTCGAGGGGAACACCCGCGTCCCTGTCATAGACAGGGAGCTGCCCCAGCAGGTATATGTATTGAATGCCATGCAACATATATATAAAACCAAGATATATGGGAGCTAGGATAATCTGACTGTTAGCATTACTATCAACTTATCAAGTTCCATAATTCATTAACGTGTTGTTTGATGTGCATTGTGCAATGAATTGCTTGGTTCTACATACTATTTGATTATGGTTCTCCAGTACCCTTTGTGCTGATATGATGAATTGCTCCGTATTACTAGATCTATAATGAAATATACTTTTATAGTGTATAATTATTTTTAATTTGAAACAACATATCTATAGAAACTGATAGTCAAAATATCACCTTAGAGACTATCAATATCCAAAACGATTTGTATTCGAAATTAGAGGCAATATATGCTCCGAACTAACGAGAACTGTCTTACAACGCTTTCTGTCCTACTGTCAATGTGCGTCGCCGTTAACCATTTCTGCAGTTTTGTTCCATTTTGGGATTATACATTGTAGGCTTTGCTCATCTAATGACACGTATACGAGGGAACCAAAAAAAAAAAAACAGAACGGGAAGTGCTTTTCTCATCATCTCCCGTCAGTATAGTAAGGAATTTGAGACGCAGGTCGAAGAATTTTAACAGAATTTTATGCCACATGTCGAGAGTCCACATGCAATGAACGATGTAGTGAACAGTGAAGCCTGTACCATCTCAGGGGGCAAAAAAAGCAGGGCTTTCGTACAGGTGAATAGGCAAACAAAATGGACGACAAAAAAAAAACTACAACCACTCTATGCTCGGTTCATATACTGGCCGGTTCTTGAATCAACCAGGATATCATCGCCGACATTCACAAACGAGGGCACAGTGACAACAGCTCCTGTTTCCAGGGTTGCAGGTTTTGTTCCTCCTACAAAATACAGTAAGAAGATGATTCTGAATTCTGATAAGGTTATCTTATTTTCCATCATAAAAGAAACATCTGAATACGAGACAATGTTGTGATCTTCGAAACTAGATTGTATGTGGTTATTTTTATTAGCAAGTTGTATGACTACGAAACAATCACAGAAACATTTTGCATCAGGATACTAGAGAATTCTCTACCTTGTGCACTGTCACCTTGCCCCGGGTCAGTATCAGTTACAGTCAGCCTAACAGTGATGGGAAGTTCAAAATCAATGATCTACAAACATTATCAAAGTTAATGGCCAATATCCTTTGCTGTGTAATAGTATATAACACAATCAACTAGTACACTGTGGAAAATTATGAGAAGGTAATTGACTAGTTGATTGGATATCAGATGACGTGGAAAAAAAAAAAGAAATACCCGCCTATTCCAGTAAAGCAAATTGCAGTCCATTCCTTCTTTCAACCATTTTTGCTTCTCACCAACCTCTGCCTCGTTTAAGCGACTTTCTTCAAAGGTCATCTGTAAAAGGAAACTAATAATGAGAGCATTGTACACTTGAAGAATACATAAAAGCACTTATTCCTATTTTAGTGACAAGTTGGATGAAAATGAAAGGGAAAGAACTGAGGTTTATTCCTTGCTCCCAAGATAACAGTTTATATGTATCCTGCATTGCAAGATTGTCTGCAAAACTTAAATAGACACTGGTTCTAGGCTTCTAGCACTAGTTTCTACATGACTATTAAGTTTGATATGTACTTCTGATTTCTGAAGCCCACAAGTTGCTACCAGGATTTCAGGTTTAAACTTGTTTGCAAATTTAGAGGAGCAAGTGGCTTGGTTTTGTTCAGAGATCATGCTTTCTGGGCAGATGGAAAATTAAATTCTAGTTTTCTGAAATTCCATCATTGTTTTTCTGAAAAGGCAACTGAAATGTGCCACCGCCTGACTCTTCAATTCTATTAAAAACTTTTCACATGACAATTTGGAGTCTTAATAAACCTGTAGTTTGCAATTGCGTCATGAAAGAATGAAGCTGCGTGTTCACACAAACTCAATCCATCATAACGGCATAACCTACATACCAAGAAAATCCTGTAGTTACCACGGCTCCCTTCCAAATAAAGCCCCTCTCTTTCAATAGATGCAGTGAGAAAAACATATGAAGTATGACATATTTCAATGAAAATTGGAGTATGTACCAGATCCATGAATACGAACTGGGGGCCATCTTTATATGTAAATTGCTTGGTTTCCTTTGAAATGGATGCTTCCGGGATCTGAAAGCATAATAAAGAAGCTCCTTTAATTGTTTCATTACTCAAAAACACTGAGGAAGAGACGCTAAGCATTACATGAGTTGGTTGAATGAAAGGCAACCCCCAGTAGGCAAAAAAAAAAGCATATAATTTCTCAAAGTAATGAAATCAGAAAAACTTCACTGTTTGGTTTACTAAGCTAAAGCATGTACTAATACTGAATGGCCGACACAAAAAAAGAAGTAACTGCTGAACTCTGGTTTTGGATTCTGAAAAGTGTGTTTCTGCTCAGATTACCGAACTTCCAGCTCGAAAGGTTTTCTCAACTGTGTTTCCAGAGATATAACTGCGCATTTTTGTCCTCACAAAAGCAGCACCTTTACCAGGCTTCACATGGAGAAACTCTGTTGTTGCATGGAGAGTGAAAATTTGATTACCATGCTTCTCATATTGGGACCACTTGAAATAAAACAGAACAGAATTCTTCAAAAATAAATAAAATAAAATAGAACAGTTGAACAATCAATGGTGAGTTATCATATATTTTCTCCGAAAAGAGACTGCCACTTCAACTGTGCTTTTCATATGAAAAAAACTCCACTTTCTCAGAAGCTTTATTATAACAATTTTGTCTTCATTAAGCACACAATGAGCTCTAATGCTCTGTTCATAAGGATTTCAGTATGCTGTCCAATTTCACTATAGTAATTTGAAGAAGCATATTACTAAGGGTGTATTGAAGATAGAAGCACACTTGAGGAAGAATAACACCCATATGTAGCATTAAGTTAGATGCGAGAATGTGAAGATTAAACCAATGAAAGCCCATTTGTTCCGCTACAAACCAGAAAGTAAACAAAAGAGGTAGTTCATCAGAATATTGCTTCAAAAACACATTATCAGCAGTTCGGTACAAGGGAATTTCTACTCACAAATCAAACTAACACGAACCATTACTTCGATAGACATTAGGGTCAACAGCCGGAACAGCCCAACAACACAGGGGAAGGTTAAATGTACCAAATTTTGCGTGTTAACATAGCTTGGAGCTGGTCAAATAAATCACCAATCGTTGAACAGCGAGGTACATTGACGGGATTTCTCGAAATTATGAAATCAGGTGCAAGAACAGATGCTACATTCACTAGTGTATCCACCCAGATAAGACGCCCAAGAATCAATTGTATGTAGAGAATAATAGACATGTAAAGGAAGATGATTTTGGTTGTTACCAAGAACCCTCCACGGCGCGCCGTCCACCTCGACGTTGGTGCCCACCCTGATGTCGTTGCTGGACAAGGCATAAACCCCTGAAAGGAGCAAGTTCAGAAACCACACAGAAAGTCACGGAGCGAACCGAAGAGCCCATCCAAGAAGTGGCGAGCAAACGGTGGGTCGAGGGAGAGCAGAGGTTACTTACCGGTGAAGCGGGAGCGGAGGGGCGCGAGGCGGAGGGGTCGTGCTCCGGCGAGGCAGGAGGACGGGCGACGGAGTTGGACGGAGGAGGAGTTAGCGGCGACACGGTGGTTGTGGTCGGTGGCGCCGGCAAGGTGGCCGAGAGAAGCCATTATTGCTTCCTACTTCGCCGGCGTCCCCTCTCGTGGGCCTTGAGTTTGCGCTCTGCAGGTGACGTGATGATGATAAGGAAGGGGGAAAATTGCTCTAATGACACAAAGTTTTGCATCATCATCCCTTTTGCCACATACTTAAATATGTTTGCTATTATGCCACAAACTTAAGAGATTATATCTTTCTTTTGCCATTTCCCCTACTTAAAGTCTATTTTCATTTCATTTTGCCTTTTCCTTACCTGAAGTGACCGTTTTGCCCCTCTCACTCCATACCCCACCCCCGCACAGAACAGATCGATCGATCGATCGATCGAGCTCCCCTCCCCTCACGCGCACACAGGAGCGGAATGGAGCCGGCCACCCTTCCCGTCGCCGGCGACCCGCGACCCGGCGTCCTCCGGCGACCCTCTCCCGACGGCGGCGCGACGACCCGCCCTCCTCCATGGCGCGGCTTCCCGACCTCCTCCGGCATGGCGGCGGCGCCCCCGACCCCGGCTTCCTCCAAGCCAGCAACGACCCTTGCCTCGGCCTCCTCTCTTGGGTCGCCGATGCTCCAGCCTCGTCAATGGCAGACAACCATGACAGCGAGGATGACGTAAAGTCCTATCATCGTTTGTCGTTTTGATCTGTAATTGCATTTAATTTTGTTGAATGGAACCATAGGTTGTTGGATTAAATAGCGTTAATGTCAATGGGATGGACGAGAGCACGATAGACATTGGGTATCCCGGGTATGTTTCGTCGTATGTTCAATACTGATTAGGGTTAAATGTCTATTTGGTACTAACTTTTTTTCATATTTAGAACAAGCGATCCTAACTGCGTATTCAACATAGACGCTGGAATAGAACGAGTGGACTGGGCAAGTCTGCAGATAGTACAGGGTCGTGATGAGGAAGGGAGAGATGTACCAATGGAAGAAGATGAGATGTTTGTGTTTTTGGGTCTTAGAGTCAAGATGACAGAGCTAATGAAAGGCGTAACGTAGGTATTGAACAGGAGAGGAACAATGTGCTGCCAGACGTTGAGGGGGCTGCTATTCCTGTTGACGATGTAATACCTGAGGAACGTCACTTTTCTTATGATATGGACCATCCAGAGATAACCATTGGTACCATGTATCCCACGATGGATCAGTTTAGGCTAGCGATTAGGCAATATGCAATAAACGAGGAGTTTGAGTTGGGCATCAAGAAGTCTGACCGTTCAAGATTCATGGGATATTGTAAAGGTGATGGATGCCACTGGAGAATTTTAGCTCGGGTGACACCGCACGGACAGAATAAGGGTACTAACTTGCACTAACTAACCCATACTTTACATGACATTGTTACTAATTTCTTTTCATAATACTTTTGTAGGTCAACCGACTTGTTGAAGAACATGGCTGCTCTTCTACAAGCAGGATCAGATCTTCTATGGCCAATTGTCAATGGGTTGCGTCAAAGGCAGTAAGTATTTTGAGGACCAATCCTAACATGGGTACAAAAAAGAAGCAAGAGATGTTGCAGGATGACCATAATGTCACCATTGGATATGATACAGTTTGGAGGGGGAGAGAAAGAGCATTGAATGAGATTTATGGAAGTTGGGAAGGAAGTTTTCAGTTGCTTTACAACTTCAAGGCTGAGGTTGAGCTTAGGTCACCAGGTAGCATTGTTGAGATTGACACTAAATCAGTGAAAGGTAATGTCTACTTCCACAGACTTTTCATTGCATTTAGGCCTTGCATTGAGGGCTTTTTGAATGGATGTAGACCATACATTAGTATATATTCAACTGCTTTGAATGGCAAATGGAATGGACATTTGGCTGCTGTAACTGCATTGGATGGGCATAATTGGATGTTTCCGGTTGCTTTTGGCTTGATACAAGCAGAGACAAATGATAATTGGACTTGGTTTATGAGTCAGCTCAAAAGGGCAATAGGTGAACCTCCTCTTCTTGCAGTTTGTACAGATGCATGTAAAGGCTTAGAAAATGTCACAAGAGTGTGTTTCACAAGCGTAACAAAGGAGTGCTTTAGACACCTAATGGAAATTTTTGTTAAGAAATTTCATGGTGACATCCCTAATAACATGTGGCCAAGGCAAGAGCATACAAGAGTGATGTATTTGACTACCACATGGATTTGGTACTTCAAAAATGCCCTCAAGTAGCTGAATATCTTGGAAAGTACCATAACATGTTGTGGATGAGATGCATGTTCAATCCTGACATTAAGTGTGATTACATTAACAACAATTTGGCTGAGTGTTTCAATAGCTGGGTGAAGGGCATAAAGGATCTTCCTGTGGTGGAGCTAGCAGACAAAATTAGGGGAATGGTCATGGAGCTATTTGATAAGAGGAGGAGGATTGGTCAAAAGCTAGAAGGGTATATACTACCAGCTGTTATTCTTCAGACCAATGCAAGGACTAGGGGCCTTGGGCACTTAAAAGTGAATAGGTCTGCTGATTGGAGTGCAGAGGTGAGAGATACAAATAAAGGTGATTTGAGACATGTTGTGAAGACACTTGAAATGGAGTGCACATGCCAAGAGTGGCAGCATACAGGAAAACCTTGTCAACATGCACTTGCATTTCTTACTACACAACGAAATGTGAAAATGGACAGATACATACATGAATACTACTCTATGCACAAATTCAGGGCTGCATACCAGGGACAAATAGAACCTTTGACGGACAAGTCTCAATGGCCTAAGGTTAATCTAGATTTTGTCCTTCTACCACCACTTGCAAAAAGGTCTTCTGGGAGGCCTCGAAAATTAAGAATCAAGGGCTGCTTAGAGAATGGTGGAAAGGGTAAAAACAAATGCAAGAGGTGTGGGGAGCTAGGACATAGACATGCAACATGTCCTCTTAATGGCACCAAGAAGAGGTAATTAAAATGTAGTCATCCAATTTACTGTTTCCATTTTATGCAATTCATTTGACTGTTGTTCTGTAACAGGAAAAAAAAGCCTACAAAAAGGAACACTTCTACTTCTCAAGCAAGCACACCTACTAGGGCAAATGTTTCCATTCCTCAACAAATCATTGATAGTCCAGGGGTGATGACAAGAAGGATGCTTGCACAAGCAATGGGAGAAGGGCCATCACAGCCTGTAATGACATCTTCTCCAGTGAAGGCAAAGAAGATATCTCCGAGGAAGAAAAAGAAGTAGAATTTTAGTGTTATTCTGTTATTTTAGATGAAAGTAATGAATATGGGATGGAACCACTCTCTTTATGAATGTTCTGTTATTTTAGATGAAACTAATGCACTGGTAATCAGGGCTTTTGCTGCACTGTATTTGACATAAAGAACTAATGCACCTTTTGTTTATGTATGGTTATGAATATGTGTCATCAGCTTCTGAAGGCTATGAATATGTGTCATCACCTTCTGAGATGAAGGCAGTTACTTCTGAAGGTTGAAGGTCTCTAATTCTGATCGTGTGGTTTATTTCCCTCGTGGATTAGCAGAACTATACCGGTTTGTGCTACAGGTGTCCATACTCCATATTGCTGTGCTGTTAGTTCTACTCCTGTTGGTGTTTCTCATTGGTTTGCAGTCTCTCAAATCTCAGGCAATTCACTAAAACTTTCTTGTTTACTTATTTCTAAAATATCATTGCTCAAACCCATATTTACTTAAAGTTTCTGAAGATGCCTGGAAGCACTTTCAAACCCAATTAGAGTAGAATGGATGTTTACTTCTTTCTTTTTGTTTGGATCCATAGAAGAAGACATACAGGTCTAATTAAAGAGAAATTAGTGTCTGAACCTGATGCTAATATTTGTGCCATTTAGAATTGTAATAATCAGAATCACAGAATTAACTAGAAAATGATATAATCAATCTCTTCTATTGAACCACAATGGAATCACAGTTTCAAGAGATATAAGTAGACAGATTGCATTTATGTGACATATCCATCATCTAGAGTTTTAGCTTACAGCCTTGCACAGGGATCTACCAAATTTCAGCATTGCAATTACATTTCTCAATTACAATCACTTCATCACTACATTTCTGAATTTAACTGTGTGGAGATGAGACGCCAGCAGAGGAGGCCGAGGCAAGGGTCGTGGGCGCCGCCGTCGGGAGATGAGACGCCAGGGCAGTGGGCGCCAACGGAGGAGGCCGGGGTCGAGGGCGCCGCCGCGGAGGAGGCCGGGGTCGGGGGCGCCGCCGCCATGCTGGAGGAGCCCGGTCGGGGCACCGCCGCCATGCCGGAGGAGGCCGGGTCGGGCGCCGCCGCCATGCCGGAGGAGGCCGGTCGGGGGCGCCGCCGTCGGGAGAGGGTCGCCGGAGGACGCCGGGTCGCGGGTCACCGGCGACGGGAAGGGTGGCCAGCTCCATTCCGCTCCTGTGCGCGCGTCTCCGCTCCTGTGCGCGCGTGAGGGGAGGGGAGCTCGATCGATCTGTTCTGTGCGGGGGTGGGGTATGGAGTGAGAGGGGGCAAAACGGTCACTTCAGGTAAGGAAAAGGCAAAATGAAATGAAAATAGACTTTAAGTAGGGGAAATGGCAAAAGAAAGATATAATCCATTAAGTTTGTGGCATAATAGCAAACATATTTAAGTATGTGGCAAAAAGGATGATGATGCAAAACTTTGTGGCATTAGAGCAATTTTCCCTAAGGAAGGAAGGCAAAGAGGAACGCAGTGATGATGCGGCCGTCATCTCGCTGACACACGAGGGCCCACTTGTCATTGTCATCGCCCATGACTTCCTAGCATTGGCTTGGGCTGGACAGGTCCTTTCGGCTCTCTCTCTCTCTCGAGTATTAATCTATGTTGTTTTCAATCAATTAATTATTAATGTGCAGGCATTAGAGGCATTGAGATTCACTTCCTTCGGATCAATGCTCAGCTCTTTTCGATTTTATGTTTAGCCTTTGACTTCTACTTCTACATTCTACAGTAACTCACTGTCAAATAATGTATTTTTTTACGACGGTGTCTATAGATAAATTATAGTACAAATTATACTGAGCTCAGCTATACCAGGCAAAATTAGAGATATAAGCTAACAAAATCATCAACCTTCGGTACAAGACCGGTCGGATCACCATGGGAGGGACGATCTGACCGCCATGGCCAATCTGACCGCAGGGCCAATAGTGGTCTGACTGGTCTCCTGTTCTCAGACCTTAAAGTCTCTTAAGATAAAACTCAAATATTAAAAGCTTGCTCAATTTTCATTCGAACACTTTCAAATGTTGCATAAACTTGTTTAAGACATTACAAACCTAACCAATTAAGAATCATAAGGTTATTGGGTTCAAGTTTACTGGGTGTGTTTGGTTCCAGAGACAATAGGAGATGGGACGGGGCGATCCCAGATTTGGACCTGTTTGGATTGGAGTCAGCAGGGACAGAGTCCATCCCCTTTGGAGAATATCCCGGGAATATTCCCCTAAATTGAGGATGCCCCCATCCCTCAAAAATGAGGGGATGGGCTTGTCCCCCTTCCTCGCTACCTGCCTCCAATAGTGTGTTTGGTTCTAGGGACAATAGGGGATGGGGACGGTTCCATCCTTAAAAACAGGGATGGATTCATTCCATCCTTACCTGACTCCAAACCAAACACACCATAAATTAAAGATAATTGAATCGAAGTCATAAGAGCAACAAAAATCCTAAAACTTAAATTACTTCTTACTTGTAAGAATCTAAGGCATGAGATTTTCTAGATCTATTCTCACATGTTCTTGCAAATTAATTTAAGCAAGAGTTTGGGCTAGAATTCCCACGAATATAAAATCACAAATCTTGCACAAAATCAAGCAATAATGTAAACAAGAATATGATTGAGATAAAACTTTAATCTATTTTTAATAAAGGATGAGATTTACATACTTATGGATGATTACAATGTGCAGTCAAAGCACCACTCTTTTCTCTCTCAAGTTCTCTCTCACAACTATGGAAGGAAACAAAATGGTATAACAAAAACCTAAACCATAGAATCCTTAAATCCAACACATCCTCTCCTTCCCTTTAGTAACCAGCAATAAGCCTTAATGGGTCCAACACATTAGGCCTATCAGAAAACCCGTTAACCCCATTAGCACAGAATTTACACACTTATACATGCTTCTCAAAGCATTTACAAGACTTAACTCGCTAATACCTTAATGATTGATCCACTTAGCAATTCCAGCTCTCCTTGACCTAAATCACTTCTCCTTTGTGCCTCCTCGCACCATGGTTTTGATCAAAGCATCAGCCCGATATTTAGTCAACTACCACAATACCCCCGATGAAGCTTTCAAGCACCTTTTCTTGACTCCGTCTTCACCTTCACCTTAAAGTATCTCCTAATACTTTAACACGTAGCTCGTAGTACCTAATGATTAGCTGTCATATCTTCACGCATTCAGCCTCCTTCGAACCGTCTCTACGTGCACTGGCCATGTCACTTGACGCACCACATGTATCAACTCGCCTTTTCATGGTCCTTATTTTCTCTATGCTTCTTGCTTAAACTAAGTAGCCTCATCCAGACATACATGATCACTCAGACCTCAGCTCCCTCACCTAGCCCCGGTCCATTGCCGTCACTACTAACATTTTCCAAGACACCTGCACATTCAAAGGTCAAGCAACTATCTCGATCACAAGTTCCATGTACTTGACTCGTGTTAGTCAAAGCTATGCATCATACAACACCACACAACCAACCAACGGCACCCATGCCATGCACAAACTCATCTAACTCAAAAACTATTTTTATTGATTTCTAGCCATAGCCACCACTCTAACCACACTCCTTATAGCGGTCACACCGCCAGCTGTTGGCCGGTCTGACTACTTAAGACTGTCAGAAAACATTCTCCATAATTTCGGTTAAAGTCTATCTAATTTTAGCTTCAGTTTTTAATTACAATGGCACCAAGTGCAAACTCATGCCTAAACAAACATACACAAGTGTTTGGTATTCATTTCCCAAAAGTACATGGCCAATCCGACCACGCCTGAATCCTGATATTACAATTTGAAATCTGAATTTTTTTGAAACTTTTGTAAAATTTAAATACAACTTAACTAAAGTACCAATTATTTACCACAAACATATTCTAGCCAAGACCTGAACAAACACAGGTGAGAAAGGGACGTCTACCTCCGTCCGGACATTTCCTTCCACTAAATACAGAGAAAAATCTCATATGATGCTATAGGAACAGCTAAACACCTGCAAGCAACTACCAAATCAACCAATCTCCTTGTCACTAGATGACAGACAAAAGGGACAACTTAAAACTACTACAACAATTAGAACATCAAGTTGCACTACAAAGTTTCCAAGAACACAAACACACTGTAGTCAGTAATTCAGCAAAGAATACTTCACTCTCAGAACAATCTTGCCCTTATCAATGCCAAGCTTCCCGCCGGTCACCAACCAGTGCCCCGGCAGGTCATCAGGCCCTTTGCACAACTCTGATCTGTCCACAATCTTCACAAACTTCCCTGCATCGCTCGAGTCCACCCCTGAGCCCCCTGGGTCTGGAGCCTCATTGTTGAGCCCACCTGTCATTTGGTTGCTGGCAGTGGCAGGGCTATGGTCCCATAGCGATCTCCGGATGGTGCAACCGGGCACCTTTGAGTAGAGAAGCTTCATGTACAGGACGTTCTTTGATCCAAAGTCCCACACCCCAAGCTGAGCCCCAGTGACAATATACACGCCAGAGACGTCCCCAATGAGTGTCTCATGGTGCTCAACCGGTGCTGTGCTGACGTGGGAGAAGTTCTTCCACTTCACAGGCTCAAACCAGCGGCTGTCCTGCTCCTCTGGCCCCTGCCACTTGGGTGCACCAATGGTGATGTGCGCATCCCAGTAGGGTTTGAGGATCTTTGGAAGAGACGCCAAATGCTGCACTTGGATGCATAGCATGTTCTGCTTAGCACCTTCCAAGCATAATCTTAGTCCAGTGACTGGCTTGCGACCTACTGCTACCTGAAATGAAATGATACAAAGCATGACGAAAGCCTACAGGAAAAGTGTAGAAGAAGAAATGTGCAGATATTGCAGTAGTCAGAAGGCTAGTATCCACCATTAGATACAGAGACAAATACCAGTTTTCAGCTGGTTACTTGCCACAACTTAATGGCATGTCAGTGGGTTTAACTACATAAACCTAATGTCCATCAGGTCCTGCAACAAATCCAGGGAGCACTGAATGGAGGTTGGAAGGATCTGAGGAGCTGGACAAGTGATTAAAGGCGAGTTCTAGTAATTTTGGTTCCTATGTTGTTTCTTGGTTTGTTTTTTTATGTATTAGGCGCAAATAAAAATTGTAATCTGAGGTTGTATCTCAAACTCTGCTCTGTCCTTGGATGGAGCATTTGTATTTTTCTCTTCTAATTAATAAAATAATATGCAGCTCTCCTGCCTATTTTTGAGGAAAAAACAAAGATTTCACTGTGTTCATTAACCAGTCGGTTTACAGAAAGATATGGTTACAACAGACTCAGCTAGGGACTAGTTACCAACTTACTGTCAGTCCCTGGAATCTAGGCTTTAAGACACTGCACTTATTTCCTCAAAAAGACACTGCACTTGGATAAATTCCAGAAATTAGGGAGCTAATTTGTGATCGGATAAAATAGTATTCTTCTTTCGTTTAGTAAGACAGATATGGCTACAAAGTAAAGTTGTTCTAGGACAAGTCAGGTCTACACCAAAGCAAAGCTGACACAAATGGACAAGACTTTGAGGTAATCAAATTCTCTAGCTGATTACAGAGACAAGTTATGACAACCATAAACACAATACAAAACCAGCTTACGGAAGGTAGCTTACCGTGTGGCATGTGCATTGAATAGTTCATTACTAAGTTTATGGTTTTTTGTAGTGATCCATAATATAGCAATAGTGAAGTACCATATGCTTTACAGTCTGAATTGTACAAATCAATTGATATTATGTTAGTTTTATTACAGAGTTATGGTTTTCAGTCTTCTGAATATATTGCATTTTTCAATTTCATGTTTAACTGACTGAGAATACATCAAAGATCACTATGATATGCATGCATCAATAAGTTTCTGATGAAGTCAAAAGAATATCATCCCTACATCCAAATACCTGTTGTTGGCTGACATACAGCTTTTTCCCCATCAAGCTGAACTGCAAGGATGGACACACAGGCCCTTTCCTTTGATGGCCAGGGTGCTCATCACGAACTGGTGCCCAAACTCTTGGAAGCTGGAACTCTAGGAAGTACCTCAGCTCCTCAATTGGGGGTTTATCTAAGGAAAAGAATGATAAATGGTCAATAATTAATTCAAACAATTATTTTTTCTAGAGACCAATTCAATCTAAAAAGAATGTAGCCCAAAGGCAGGAGCAGCAGAAATGGTTTACTAAGGAAAAGAAAGAGAAATGGTTAATAATCAATTCATAAAATTATTATTTCTAGAGAACAATTCGAGAAATTTCGATATTTGACACTGAATACGTGCGCCTCTCAACTTTTAACCCCCAATTCGCACGCCTTTGGAAATTTAACCCTGTCACTGCGAATTCTTTTGATTCAAGAGATTTTTCTCATTTTCTCTCCTTTTCTATTTTGACACTTGTCACTGCGAAAATAAGGAGAATCCCTTGAATCAAAAGAATTCGCAGTGACAGGGTTAAATTTCCAAAGACGTGCGAATTGGGGGTTAAAAGTTGAGAGGCGCACGTATTCAGTGTCAAATATCGAAATTTCTCGAACAATTCAATCTAAAAGAATGTAGCCCAAACATAGGAGCAACAGACTAAAGGAGTGGTCCGGATATACAAAAT
The DNA here is from genome assembly GCA_036346575.1 of Dendrocalamus sinicus. NCBI lineage: Eukaryota > Viridiplantae > Streptophyta > Magnoliopsida > Poales > Poaceae > Dendrocalamus > Dendrocalamus sinicus. The sequence continues at coordinate 554,949 of CM070673.1, read as the reverse complement.
ATGCAATCGTTGGACCACTTGTTTTCATTAATTCTTTTTTTCTTGAAAAAAGAGTTATCTCCATAAAACTTCTAGGAAAATTTCATGCATGCAACCAGGACATTTAAACAATAATTTGTGAAGATAGTCACTCCAAGAATAAATAAATATGAAGGTAATGTTTACATTCTAGATAAAGGTTGATCGCCCAGATGAGGTGGTCCTTTCCAGGGATGGCTGCCTCTAGCAGAGTTGTTATGGGGAAAAAAGACATATGTATAACATCAGGCGCTGAGTTAATAGTTCTTGCCCACTCAGTGTGACTTTGAACTAAATCATCACCTCCTCTCCTTCTGAAAATCACAGTGACATCCTGCAGGATAATCCATTGGAAGGCTCAAAAGTTACAGAACGTAACAATGGGTTACATTAAGTAATACAACAATGACACATTAAAAGAAATGATCACCAAGGTCGATTGGTTTGTTCACCAATGCAATAAGAAGCAACAGCTTAAATAGGTGAATACACACAGTTTAGTGGCAAGGCAGACCAGAAATTCAGAAAACATAACAGCATAAGCTTCATAGAATAATACAACACTCCGGAAGTTCATCCAGCAGAATTTAGGTTCTATGAAAGGGGCCTCGGCAATAAATCTACATGTGATGCTTTACAGTGAAGTAGCTAAAAAAAATTGTAACAACATGATGATGATGATGACAAGGTATATAGTGGTATGGAAGGGACACGTCCGGTACACTAAACCCACATACCATAATTAATAGTGAACTGCTGGCAAAAACAATCCATGGCAGTTACATTACGGAAAGCATATTCATAACTCCAATGACTGGTTTGAAGGAATTGGATGGAACGGAAATGAAACGCCCATTGGCCACTACATACACTGAAGGAGGTGGGGATAAGTGATAGTTCAAACTCTAACATCAACTAAACACGCCCTTCATACTTTGTTGAGAGAGAATTCACAAAACATATCAATTGTTCTTCAGCAGTCAGCAATACATCAAGAAAATGCAGAATGGCAAAAGAAAATCATAGTAGCATGTCCTTGCCTCTTTTGCAGCAAGATATGGTGTATTTGGAGGTTGCGGATATACTCCTTGGCTGTTGAACCCAAAAGTTTCCGTTTCCTGAGCCAGAATCATCATTGAAGTACAATAAGATTTGTTAAAACCTAATGTCAATGAGTCTAGCTGAAGAAAGCCAAACCTTATTCTTCGGTCTTATAGGACCGGAGCCTGTATGGATTTCATTTTCAGAAAACCTCTGATCTCCAAGATCATGTATATAATTTCTAATTTCCACTGCAGAAAGTGATGATGAACTATGCTGCTTGATGTAAATTACATCCTTCCCACCAATGATAACAGACTTTATTATATGTGTTCCATAATTCTCAATGAACCTGATAAAAAAACTCAAAATTGTAAAGGGGCTTCCTATTTTTAGAGCAACCTATTTTAGCTAGCATGTGTGTGTTTACCTTGCTAAAGATGATGGCTCCCATGAGTGTGGCACTGCATGCTTAACTTCCTCTATCAGCGATAAAGGTTGCTGTACAAGCTGCACCTTATATAAAGGAATAGTCTTCCCGACCCTCCCAAGACTTTTGGTAGCCACGGCATCAAATTTCTTGGATCCAGTGAAGTTATATGCAGAATTAAAGCTTCCAAGAGGTATATTCCCTGCAAGCTGAGCTTTTATGTTGAAATGCTCAGCCATCTACATTCTCTCACAAACAAGAAATGAAAATAAAACACATGAGAAATGAATACTACAGGAAGGAAGATGGGTATTAAATAGCAAGTTGATGTTAGACTGAAAAATGATTTGTTAATTTCATGATTAATAGAAATTTGAAATGTATAAGTGCCAATGAGACTAGATGATGAAGAAAATAATAAAAACTGAACATCACAAGCAGAAAGTTGTGTACTGAACTATTGATACTAGGCTACACAACTCGTTAGGTAGTCTCATGATCAATGAAAAACTAAGAACAGATCATGCAAAACAATAACAGCAAGTGGCTATCATGAATGGTGCGGTTAAGGAAAGCGAGATATATAAGGAAACGAATAACAATCCTATTCTATCTCTAATACCCTTAACACCCCCTCTCAAATGCAAGGTGTATGCAATAGCATTGCATTTGAAAAAGGAGTTAACACTAAAACAAGAAAAATCCGAAGTCCGAGTCTTGATGATGTCGCTGTTGCGTGCAGCCTTTGAATAAACTGTCAAATCAAGCCGAAGAGGAATAGATAGAAGTATAGCGGCACAGATCGAAGCTCGAGATGGCGGCGGCGCAATGCACAAGAAACGCAACAGAGGCACGGTGCAAAAGAAGTGCAGCGGCTTTAGAAACTCGGTGCGGCGGCTTAAAGAGAAGCGGCGGCATCATAGAGACTTCTACGATCTGTAGCGGCTCAGAGAGTAGAGCGGCGACTGCTGCCATACAAAAGAAAATTCCTACACTTCTATGACTGACAATAAATTTGTGGACTCACACGGTTTGGACGAACTAAAAATTAGAGACTACGGATTTGGATGGACGCAATGAAAGCTCAAAAACAGAAGTAGCTCGAAAACTGACTCAAAACCATGCAACTTGGAACGGGCAAACCATCAATGTAACACCCAACCCAGACCCGCAGCCATACGGCAACGTCCACCCCTCTCTCACACACCCCCGACCCCGCCTCACTTTTCACGCCCCCTCCCTCACTCCCGCTCTCTCCACCCTCTCACTCCCTCCCGTCTCTCTCTGCCGGAGGAGGGAGAAGCCGGTGGTGGCGCGAGCGTGGAGGCGTGAGCACGGCGCCGAGGCGCGTCCGGCGCGCCGAGGAGAGCCGGAGCGAGGCCGACGCGGCGTGGGCACAGCGCCGCGAGCGAAGCGCACAAGGGAGACGCGGCGATCGGCGCGCGCGCGCACGCAATGGCCAAGCGGCAGCGGCCGGCGAGGCGCCACAGCGGTCGAAGATGACCGAATCCGGCAACGGGGAGCCCGGATCCGAGGTGGCGCCGCCGATCAAGTGGAGTTGGCTCGCGAGGCGCCGGCGACGGCGTGGAGAGGCGCCGAATCCGCGGCGGAGGCCGGATCCGTGACGGAGGCGGATCCGGCTTGCGGCGCGAGATGGCGAACTCGCTCGCCTCTCGCCGCAACGAGGCGAGGCCCGATCCGCCGAATCCGGCGCATAAGAGCAAGACGGCAAGCGGCGGCGCGCACGACAAGAACCCGAGGAGGCGCGGCGGCGCGCGGCGGCCGTGACGATGCGCACACGGCATCGAGAGAGGTGGCCGCCCAACAAGATGGCCGCCCCCGGGAGAGGAGATCGATTCTCCCGGGGGCAGCAACAATAGCGGAAGTAGATCAAGGTTCAGGTTTCAACCTAAACTCTGATACCATTTTATGAATATTATGCATATATTGAAGAGATCCAATGGGCAATATATATAAGGAGTACAAGGGGATATTACAGGAGAATATGCCATATGCGGTTAAGGAAAGCGAGATATATAAGGAAACGAATAACAATTCTATTATATCTCTAATACCCTTAACAGGTGCCATAAGTAACTCTGGTATCATGTGACACAAAAAACACTACTTTCAATGGTTTAACTCCTTGAATTCTAGATTGTCTATTTGAATGTATGTACTTTTAGTGACACTGTATCGAATTCATTTATATCGATCAAAATCACAAGTGGGTGTGTCTCTCTCTTTCCATACTCTCTCTTGCGAACAGCCAGAATTCAAAATTTTAAGCCAAAAGTTATAAGCCACGGCCCAAAAAAACCCACTCAAACAATGTAAAGAACTATGGTCCCGGTATTGAGAACATGATGAGTGAATTACTAGCTATTCCCAGTTCCAGGTAGAATTGTCACAGTAAAGCACTTGATCACACTAACTCATTGTGATGCTTGTCTTTAACATGTGCTTGCCAATGCATCCAATTATTCTGAGTCCTCCAAGATAATAAGCACATTTAGAAATAGTACGCCCCTGATTGCCATTCATATGACATCAACAGTGAATATATAACTACGATTAACAAAAATTAGAGAGAAACACGAGAGTAGTATCAGTCATAGGCACCTCGTGGAAGCTGCATGGACCGATGGTTTCCGGTCCACAAATCCCATACTCACTCGAGCAATGAACATCCTTTGATAGACTAGGGATAGTTAAGGTATCAGATATGACCAAATCCCTGGAGGTGAGCTCATCTACCTCGACGAGACGAGACCCTGCGACCCCCTTGCAATAGAGGAGCCTCGTGTCATAATTCACATCGAACCCTCTCCCCAGTGCCTCGATAGAATTTTGGAGTATGTGCAGTGTGGCATTCTCGTCCATTTCAGATTGGAAGTAACCAGAAAAGGAACCCGGCCGGATTGTACGATATGTCAAGTTTGAGCTTTCAAGAATTTTGGAGAGGGCCGAATCCTTTCCCAAATGCCTTGAGAAGCAATTCCATCATTTAGACTCTCCTGTAGACACCCTCGAGCTAGCGCCGTTAAGTCAGATCAGAAACTTGAGGCTTCCAAGCACATCGAGATTTCCGGCAGTTCTCACTTCCACCACAGATTAAACAACACAAGACCCTTCAAAGGTGAGATTTCTCAGTCTCTGGCTCTCTCCCACCACAAGCCAAGGATTGGATAGGGGAAAATCCACTCTCCAAACCGCTGCAGAGATAATCGGAGCAACCGCCTCCTAAATGGTTGGGGAAGGCCTGCGAAAGAAGGAAGACCCAGGGAGAGATTTTTTTTTCACTTCACCAATTTGCGAATTCTTGCTTAAAATACCTCAAATCGAGTGAAGCAACCCAAGAACGAAGAGAATTCCCCCACAGTAGCTGCAAAACCTTAAATCAAGAAGAACAAGAATCGAAGAAAGAGGAGTTTTTTCCCAACACCTGCTCCTGCAAAGTACTCTTTCCTACCGCAACTCAAGCAAAGACCAGGTAAGTAGTCTCCTCTCCTCTCCTCTCCTTCCTTGGAGATCAACGAGTACGTCGAAAGGTGCGAGAAACTGTGGCGGATTGGCTCGCAGGAGACGACCGGAGCTCGCAGTTGCAGCAGGTCAAGTGTTCGTTCGGTAAACGATAGAGGGGGCCACTTGGCAGATAGAGGGGGCCCACTCTCTGACCTTGGTATTGGCTCTCTAATAAGAACAACGGAGACAGTGATGGTTGGAGACTTCTGGGAGTTTTCAGTTTGGTCTACATTTCTTCTAACAAAGAACAGCAGAGGCAGATGGACAAAATGGTCAGAAATTCAGAATTGACTCAAATCTGATTCGGCTCGGTTGGCTCTAAATTTTCAAGTTTCTCAGTTGAATTTGGTTTGGTTTGTTTTGGTTCAGATTGAAGAGGTCAGCATACCCCTAACAACTTTTTCCTTTTAAGCAAATACACAGTCAGTAGTGCTAGTTTGTGGTTTACACTAGTATATCCACCCAAAGGAATAAGTGGGAAATTGGTTGGAGCTTCTAAAAACTTCAAATTTTCATTCGCCTCCTTTCAATAATACTCTTTACTATGCATGGACAACTTTTGGTCCAACCTTAGAGATGAATTGGTTTGAGTTGATTCTGTTGATCTGTTCCGCATTTTGGTTTGTCTTGCAAGTTGGAATAACACGATACACATCCCGTGTTCAATTGGATGACAATGTTGACAAAAGATGTGTATGTACACTGTATAGTTTAAGCAAGAGTAGGTAAAATGTGGACAATTGGTCAGAACCAAAATTGCTCATGACCAGAAGATTCTCTTTTTTAAGACCAAAGTCCAAAATGGTCCTGCTTTATTATTCAGAAAGCATGTTACAGTTGCTGCTGGGAATACCAGCTTACAACGAGGGACAAACTCAGAAAGAGTACAACAAGGAGTGCTAATCTAAACACCAAACTGAGTCAGTCTGATGCCCCCTGCATTTTTTCTCCAATTTTAATTGCAACCACAACTCTCCAACAGTGATAATCAAGCGCAAAAGCAACTGCTAGCCAAGTAGACAGAAGAAAGAGATTACTAAAAGAGGAAAAATTCAGCAAACGTCTCCTGAAGACATCATCTCAAACATCAACTAGGATCCAAACAAACCAAAGTAGAATTGAAACAGCGCTGATCATACAAGGTCGCAATGACATCGGTAGCAACTTAGATCCAAAGGCTGCATCACAGCATAAGTCAGAAATGGAACAAGCTGCATCACAGCATAAGTCAGAAATGGAACAAGTCACATAATGTGACACAAAAGTTTTGGCATACAAAATATCATCCAATTTCCCAATCTCTCAACCACCAAATATTCATGTTGCAATTGATGCATCCTGGCCAGATGTCTTGACACAACGACCAGAAGATTCTCTAATTCGTCAAATTTGGTCTTAATGCTGTAAGGCTCAAAAAATGGAATGCTGTAATTAAGATCAAGAAAATTTTAGAAAGGTTCCTTTTGACTTCAGAGAATCGACTGGAAATCGAATCCCCGATTCAACTTATAGGAGCATTCATCACCAATCAACAAAGCCATTCAAGCAGGGTTGCCAGTGATTTTTGCGTGCCATCACACATGATAAGACTCAGCAAGTATAGTAAATAAAAGTGATAGCCGCCAAAATGGCTTGTTTCCATTTTGCTTGTTCTGAAGCAATGCGTTTGTTCCAAACTACAGTAACTCCGGAATAGAATATTTTCGACTCCTCAAAATCGAGAACTCCCAATAAGTAGGTCCAATGCCAAAAAAAAAAAAATGAAGCTTTTCATGGTTATTAGAACTCAGAACGCCATGCAATATTAAAACAGGCAATTTTCAGTGTAACAAGGGTATCTTACATCTGTTGTGTCAACTAATTAACGAGTTCATCATGGTTACTAACTTGGCAGTGCTTTTCAGTCTTCCCTTTTGAGGATTAGAAAGAGTAACGACCTACAAAATGACAGCAAGTTGCCACAGAAAATAGGGAATGAAGATTGCCAACATATTCAGATATATAACTGTTGTTGATATGCCCTAGAGGCAACATGGAGATGTTGAATATATCACATACTATGTTTATGATACATTGCTTTGTTCCTTGAAATAGACATTATCATTATTGATCAATGAGTATGTGACTTATTCATGAGACTCTTAATGCCAAAATGTTGCTATTTCTAAATGATCCCTGATCATATATCATATGAGAAACAAATATGATTCAAAGATCAGCATATGTATTGATTGATGATCATGTCTCATGGATCATGGTATGGAGATACCAAATCAATAATATGGACATGTGTTAGTGAACATATGTTGGATAGACCCGCCATGAGACACTGCAGATTCCATGTGTCATTAGTTGGTCTCAAGTAGTGTTTATGTAGAATCCTTAGACTTGAGATCATCATGGTTCCCAATATGCGTAGTAGCCTATTTTGGGACTACTAACCGCTACTCCGTGAATCGGGTAGTCATAAAAGTAGTCTTCGGGTTTGCTATGAAACATGTAGTGGGATGTGAATGATCAAGATAGAATTTGCCCCTCCTTATGGGAGAGATATCTCCGGGCCCTCGATGTAATGGATTATGAAAGTGCATGGCCATGCCAATGTGATTGAGGAGTCAATCACAAGTTTATAATCTATCACGGAATCGAGAGAGTGATTGAGCTATTAAGAGGATGACACAGTCTCGCCTTGAGCTTAATCTATATCGTGAGGCAAAGGGATTCGTACATGCGAACATTACAGAGTTCACCGATATGATCTTTACGTATACTTTGGGGTTAATATGTCTTGCTAGAGGCCGCTATTAACAGGGTGACTGGAAAGGTGTTTCCGTCGCGACCAAGTATACGTGAACCTCTGGTCGCACACTTAACGGGTTGGAACACTAATTCGAATGTGATTCGGATGTGGGCTCAATTCGGATAGAGATCCGGATAGACTCTATTGGGCCTCGGTCCACGAGGCCCAAGTGAGGAGGTCTATATATTTGGAGGCGGGGGGGTGAGGATGTACGCCTGTTCCTCCCGAGCAAAACCCTAGCCGCCACCTCCCGAGCCAAACCCTAGCCGCTCGCGAGTCTTTGGTACACTCGCGATCGGCGCCCACCCCGGGACGTGTGGATACCGGTGGAGGCGCCGCTCGTTGCGGCGTTGATCGGCATCAACAAACTACGATTGGATCCGCTCGTGGTGTGGTTGATCGCGTGGAGGAGACGATCCGTCGGGACGATCGGCTACTTCCACTACTACCTCGACGCGCATGGTTGGATCGGCTTCTCCAACTCTTCTTCCGCTGCGCTGCGCGTCTAGTGGTAATGATCTATGATCTCTCCTTAGCATGATGTCCTGGTGTGCGCGGTAGAAATTTTTTTATTTTCTGCTATCGTAGCCTACGCGTGTTCCTTCAATAACAAGGTTAAAGGAGAAATGCTAAGATACCTATTGGAGCTACTTTCCGGCAGTAAGACTCGAGTGGGTAAGTCAGACTCCTGGAATTGAAACCGATTGCTCACTCCAGTTAGTGGCAGAGAATATTGGCTACCTTACATCAACTTGACTGTGTGCAGCATGCTTCGAAACACTGCATCCAATCACCTTCGTTCTCAGATACTCGACGTCATCCCATCTCTTTGCTTCCGCATAAACATTTGATATTGTGATGACATCATCATCGTTGATTGGCATCAGCTGATACAGTTCGTGAAAAGCCTTGTTAGCGAGATTGACATGGCCGTGCACTCGACAGGCTGCCAACACCATCTTCCAGAGCACATAATTTACCTTGACAGGCATGTCCTTGATCATCTGGTAAGCTTCTTCAACTTTCCCATAGCGGCAGAGCATATCTATCATATATCCATAATGCTTCACACCGGGAACAATTTTGTAGTCTTCACCCATGCTATTAAAATATGCTCTCCCCTCATTCACTAGACCACTGTGGCTGCAGGCAGTCAAGACACCCACAAATGTGACATGATCAGGATCAACGTTCATTGAATCAAAGAGCTCCAGGGCCTCGTGCGAGTAGCTATGGACCGACAACCCAACGATCATCGCATTCCAGCATGTAACGTCCCTGATTGACATGTTTTTAAAGACCTGTCTGGCAAACTCCAACCTGCCACATTTTGCATGCATATCGATAAGCGCATTGCCAACATATCCATCAACTGCAATGCCCTTGCTCTGAAGGTATCTGCGGATACCCTTCCCCAGCTCCATATCACCAATTTCTGAACAAGCCCCAAGAACAGACAACTGTTAGCTCCGTCGGTTCGATGCCATTCTCCTGCATCTCTCGGAAAATCTCCAGTGCTCGTGTATAGCTCCTAGGCTTCACATACCGACCAATCAAAAAGAGTTCCAAGATATGGCATCCCGATCAGGCATCTCCCTGAAAATCCTCGCTGCTTCCTCCATATCCCCACCCCTCACATTTCGCATGATCTCAGTGTTCCACCACGAAATGTTCCTCTCCGGCGTTGCCTGAGACACTGGCTTTGCACCCTGCAAGTCGCCAGCCACACCGTGAGCCCCCCACCAGTGCATTCCAAGGGACGGCGTTCCTAACGTGCATTTCATCGAACACCCTCCGTGCGTCAATGAGACACCCGAACTTGCCATACGTGGACACGAGCGCGTTTTGCACATATCGATCAGCGCCGCAGCCCAGCTTCAATACGCGGCAGTGCAGCACCACGCCCCCCTTGGAAGCGAATACCGGCGGCGGCGCTTGCGCTAGAGCTCAGATGGGAGGACCATGGGAGAGAAGGACAGAGGAGGGCGGGGAAGTTGGGAAGCGGGGTTGGGAGAGAATTGAAGAGGAGATTATTGTCCACGCAAATCTCACTTTAGCCATACTCTGTAGGTTTACCAAGCCTAACAGGCATCTGCCATTGGCAGTGACCTACGAGCCATCCCTACTCGGTAGTGGCTACCTCACTGTGCGTGCTTATATTAGCGCTAGTCGTATTTAATTAGTACTAATCACAATTAATTAATGCTAATTATATCAGTGCTAATTAAGCGTGCATAGTATTTTATTACACTTGCAAGGTGATGCCTAATCTTGTAAACCTCTCAAATCACATCTTGCATAATTATTTTTTAATTAGATTTGAAAGTATTTTATAGTGATTGAATAAATGATCACTACTTTGAGAAAATCATAGTTCATATCTGCACTTTCAATATTTCTTTTAAGAATTCACTTCTAATATTGGCGATTTACTATTGTTATTTGTGAAAGTACATGTGGACACTGATATTTTATTCATGTATAAAATTAAAAGTCTTTCGTGGGATAAAATTCAAGATTTTCTCCTATCGCTACCGTCTCGCTTCAGAGATAAAACAGGAGATCACGGGCGCACACGCACTTCACTTCTCTCGCACCCGTCACGCGCACATATCTCTCCCTCAGTTTTTCTACTGCTCGTCCCTCCTAAAAGCCACTAATTTTGACTATTACTATTTATTTTCAGTCAAAAACCATCAGCAAAAGTAATACGAACGCCCCTATAATAGGGCAAGAACTAGAAATAAATTGATCTAGATTGTAACTTGTTAGAACAAACCAGTAAGTGGAGGAAGTTTTTTCTAACGCTAGTCACAAATTTAATGGATTAAAGTGCATACAATTGGACAATGAGGCATGCTACCTTATCCTAGTACAAATATTTGTTCATTTGTTGTGCTGGTTAGTACTTACTTATTGCAAAGCTACTAGCTAAATATTCAGAGGCAAGCGTATGTATATATTAAACTGTCGTGATTCTAACATTTTTAAAGTGCAATATTATTATCAGTACCGACATTCTCCAGATGCTATTGCTACAAGGCCACTATAAGTTTGACACTTGGAAGCCTTAGGACAATATAATATAATAATTGGAGGTTTTTTCATGGCCAAAGTAACATGGTTTATATGACTGAGTCTTGTGAATAATACTATGTAATTAAGTAAAGCAATCATGCACGTGATTAGCACTAATTAATTGCAATAGCACTAATTTAAGAATCATTAGTGGAAATGGTCGGTTTGGACGCGTTATTTGAAAAATAGTACCATATTTGCATTAATTGAAAAAATGGCACTACCTGCTGCCCGATCACCGGGGTGGCAGGCTTCTCGGTGTGACACGTGGTGTACCTGCTGCCTGGTGACTGGGCGGCAGGTGCCTCGAGCTGACACGTGGTGGGGCTAACCGATCGATTGGAAGTCCCGGTCCCTGGTAAAAAATTTTCTTTGTGCCATTGTTTTTTTGCCAATTCGTTCAGAAATGTGTATACGTAAAACGTAGTCCGCAACAATATAAGGCAATGCCATGTCGCGTTCGAGATGGGCTGTAGCTTCTCGATCGAATAAGAGCAACTTCAGCAGTAGCCCTCAAAACAGGGCCCCTACTTTTTATTTGAGGGCTCTCCCTATTTTTGAGGACTCTGTTTTTTGGGCTACACTCCAGCAGGAGCCCTCAAAACAGGACCCTCAAATTCATTCTTAGAGGGGATGACACATAGGACCCACCTAGGGGTGGAAATGGATCGGATACGGTCGAATAGTCTCAAATACGAATACGAATCCATATTTTTAAAACGAATACGAATACGAATTCGAATATTTTCAAATACGGATACGAATATTCTCGAATACGAATACGGATATTTTCGAATACGGATTTTCTCGGATACGAATATCGGATAAAACGGATTCCTAACGGTTTTGCCGATTTTTCATCGGTTTGACCGGTTACCAGTTTTAAACCGCCTAAATTCAAGTTTTGAATCACAAAATTTGTACGGATTTTTCATGGGTTCTAAAAACGGATCGAATACGAATCGAATATTCTCGAATACGAATGCGAATATGAATACTCTCAAATACGGATACGAATATTCTCGAATACGAATACGAATATTTTCGAATACGGATTTTGCTTACTATATTCGGATTTCTCTCGGATACGAATATCGAATAAAACGAATTATCCGTTACCATTTTCCACCCCTAGACCCACCCTTATCCTCATCCTACTTTTGAGGGCTAAGGGGCAAAAAACTCACTCCAGCAGGGCCCCTACTTGAGCCCTCAAAAGTAGGGGCTCCCTCCAGACCCCCCAGGAATGAGGGCTCGAGGGGGAGATTTGAGGGCCCCCTTATTTTGAGGGCTCAAGTAAGGGCCCTGCTGGAGTGAGTTTTTTGCCCCTCGGCTCTCAAAAGTAGGATGAGGGTTCAAGTAGGGGCCCTACTGGAGTTGCTCTAAGTAAGCATACACGTCAAAATGCGAGTGGACGAACCGAAACCCTATCTTAATCCAAGAATGGCAAGCTAGGACAGGACCTATGGATATGTTCAACTGCATATTAGTCAACGAGAAAAAAAAATGCCGCCAGTCAATAATGGTGTTTTTTATATTTCCATATGAGATGTCATATAGTAGCAAACTGACAATTATATCTGCAAGACATTGTGCTCATAGCTAGAAATTATGCCACTTTTTTATATGTTTCTTTGGTGGGTGTGGGATGTACGAATGTTTACAATAGATTTGGTAGCTCAATTATTGTAGTCAACCTTTACAAGGCTGATGAATAAGGTTAGTTGATCTTTGCTAGGTGATGTGTTCAGAAGAAAAACGAGCCACCTTGACAAATCTTCGCTCTCGTGTACACATTCTTAAGGATTAATTCAGAAAAGACTGATGCCAATTTGGTTTACAATTCCTCAGCCAATATGGCATGTTCTTTTCGGCTGCGGTTTATGACTTTTGGCTGAAATTTTTAAATTTTGGCTGTTCACGGTACAGATTACGGAGAGACAGATACTCCCTTGCGATTTTGGCTGGTACAGATGTTGGGCTTTTAACGTGTAGATCGTTTAACTTGTAGACCTCATCTTGAGAAAATACTTCGTTTGAAAGTTAGGTACTGTAGTAAAAGTCAAAAGCCACCAGCTTTTGAGGTAAAGAACATGCCCATTAGCTTTTCGATGGCATGAGGAATCAAAACAACACAGGTCCATCTCCTAGAAAAACTGTTACATGAAAGCAGGGCTAACCAAATCCAAATGAACAATGGATCGAAATTGCGTGAGAAAAATGTTTATATTGCACCGTTGACTTTGTTCTGAACCTGTGACAACATTCACCTAGTGCATCATCCCTTTCGAATATTAGATGGGATCTGTCTGAATTATTGAGAGACAAAGCTATCCTATATGTTTTGTTGGACATAGCTTGTGTGGTGGCAGCAACTATTGGTCTTATTGGGTATTTGGGTTGGGACCCATCTTATCTGAGCCAATTGATTTTGTCGAAGTCGAAATCATGGTTATGCTTTGCTATGTGCAAAGAGGCTTAGATTATTTTCAGAGAGAGGAATAATTAAGCTTAGCTTACATATAACCTAACATGTAGTCTGAAGATGGTTACCAATTAATAATCAATTAATTCACACAATCATAGAAGTGGAGAACTGTCTTCAGGTTCAGGATTTGGCCGGTGGCGGTGGTACTAGTACCCTGGCCTACAAGGGATGTTGGACATGGGAAGGACTCAACAGGAATCTTGAAATCCAACATAAAGACATTAGAAAGAAATGATTATTTGTTGGAATATGAGCTACAAAATTTCAGTCTCCATCAATAAAAAAAAGAACACCATATAAATTAAGCGAGCTCTGGAAATTCTGCAAACTCGAAGACATTATTGACGCGATTAGTGGAGATGAATTGTGCCTAAATGAATGCACCATAGTCGACTTTTATGTTACCAAAAAAGCCTGCAAATTAACCTAAATTTTCTCAAAGTAACATAAATAAATTTTTTTTTGAAACAAAGAGGGAGACCCTCCTATTTCTCTTAACATAAATAATTTTTTTTATTTTTACTTAAGGGTTGCAAACAGATAATTCTTGGTGGCCCAATGTTTTTTCCTTTTCTTTCCAGAAGAGACCCATTGAAATTGATGCAAGTAAGCCTCTTCTAAATCCATATCAGAATTGTTATCATGTTCATCTAATAAAGGAAGACCAGTGTCCTCCTGAGTTACTCTATCAACCACCTGTTGAGCAGAAAACTTTTTCTGATTCTCAAGATATAAATTAGTTCTAGCCTGCTCCATTTCTTTAATCAAATCAGTATTGTGATCAATAGCCCCAAGTGAACAACCCAAGCTTACACCCAAAATGGATGCCATTTGGTATAAACAAGCATTAGGAGTATTGTGGGTGAACAACCCAAGCTTACACCCAAAATGGATGCCATTTGGTATAAAGAAGCATTAGGAGTATTGTGGGGAAAGGATGCCTAGTACCTCCTTTAATATCAAGATATCTCATTTGTGCTCTTTCTTTCGCCCTGTCCATGATGTTTTTGTCTTCAGCATCCTTGAGTCTTGAACATCTTCTAGGCTCTTGTTGAGAAACATGTCTTTTACCATGCTCCAACTCTTCATCATTCCTGACTCTCAGTTAGAACCACACCAACTATTTTTGCAAAGCTATTGGAATCTTGGGACAGGTTTTCCTCACTATCAGTGAAATGCAACCTATCTTGTCTCTCACCTTCAGAATTTTGGCCTGCTGTTTTCATTTCTGTATCATGCAGCAACTTCTCTTCCTCCCCCACCTTTTGGTTTATATCTTGACGGCAGCCCTGCATCTTCTGAACTTCGATTTGCATAACTCTCTGATATCCTGCCCCCACATCAGCATTCTGCAGAGTGTATGTGGCCTGCTGAAATTCTAGGTTTGTGTCATCAAGTAAATGCTGAATTTGACAAGCACCCCTCTTCGTCTGTTCGTCATTCCCTAGCTTTCGTTTTTCAGCACTTACTTTCACAGCTAGCTTGCACACCAATCTCGCTTAAGAAACTAACTTCAGAATTTACTCCCTCCAACTCATTATATTGTCCATAACTATCACCTTTCTGTTTCTTATAGTATCTATCATCTTTTCCCACAATCCTGTGCTCAACATCATCAAAGTAACATAAATAAATATTAAGAAAGAATATGCCAGAGTTTGTTACAAAAATAAAGCAAAGTCAACTGAGAATCATTCATATAAGCTTGGCAGCTCTGCTCCTCCAACGTAACCAAACTTTCCTCCTCCCCCTAGCTTGAAATATCTCAATTGTCAAGCAACCACAATTAAGCCTCTAGCTTCTTCCCCTCCAAAGGAACCCAAATTCCCAATCTCCCATTCACAAACCTTTGAAGCTCGCCTCCCCTCTCCCAACCTTTTTTCGGTTATTTGTCCACAGACATCTCAAATTCTACCAATTCTTCCACAGGAATACTCAACAAATGGAGCTTTCAAGGCAAAGATTCTTCAAGTTCAGATCGGCAGCCGCCTCCCTCCAGCTCTCCTCGTAATTGCGAATGATCAAGACCAGCACAAGAACAACCTAGCTGAGAGGAGAGAGAGGAGAAAACAAAAACCTTTACTAGGCTCACCCTTCCAGACAGTCCACACCACACTTGTCAACGAATAATCTTTCCAGGTGACAACAAGGCAGATCGCTGCATATTCCTCCCAGTAAAATTCCATCGTTTATTCTTCCTCTATATATCGAGGTTACTACTGTCTTGAGTCGTCACGATTAAAAGGGACATGCACGGCTGGTGCATGCATAAGGTCGATCGATTGATGCAATAGAATTCCACTTTCAGTTGGCATCCTATTCCATCACTCAACCGGTCTGCCTGTTGACTGTTGTAATCGATCGATCTGGTCGTGGTGTGCGTGCCACTGCCACATATACTCGTAGCGATCGAGTTTCTTTCTTGCATAATTCTCTCGCTCCCTTGCGCTGATAAGTCAGCATCAGATGAGTGCACGGCCCTGCTTCGACGTTGTGCACTGCGCGGGGGCCTCTACGGCGTCCATGGCGTGGACCATGCTGCGCATCCATTACTCCCGCCTCGGCTGCTGGCTCCTCTTCCGTGTCTTCAACTACGAGAACCACGACGGAAAGCCAAGGATCTAGCACAGCCAGATTAATCAACCTCCTTACATACAGCAGCAACTAGCTACTAGTCTCTCTTTCAATTCCTTTGGTGCAACAAATTAAGAGCTTGCTCGGTCGAGCATGTCCGGCCCACGGCGGTGCAGTAGCCGGCGGCTGGAGAGAACGGCGGCGGTGGGGGACAACAGCAATGGATACGTCGAGACCGACCCCACTGGTCGCTATGGCCGGGTAACTTCTTCCTCTTGAACTCTCTTTCTTTCTTTCTTTCTTTCTTTCTTTCTTTCTTTCTTGCAAACACTTGCACTTGAAAGTTATTGTCATTGGCGATGATCAACAACAAGCAAGTTCTTGCAGTTGAAAGTTGCAGCGCATATATATGCTTCGATTCGGCATGAACATGGCCTTTTCAGGCAACCTAAATTGACCAAAATTAGCAGCATGTTAGTCTTGTTTACCATGCTTTCAACTGTTTTTGTTCTATGTTTTCGGATGTAGTGGTTAATTAGATTCCAGAACGACGTCATGCCTACAACCATTAATTAATAAGCTTGTAGGGTGTTCATATATATTCTTTAGCTTTTCAAGGATGGATTCCATGATGATGTGCACATCGGAGTTTCCCCTAAATTTGGGTACAGTTATTGTACCTTTTCCTTTCTTATTCGTGTCCATTTGGCTTTTGCTGCCTAGCATGGGGCTGGATATCTCGTTTCTTGTTCAGTGCTAGCATCAGCTGGACCCAGTGATTTCTTTTGCGTCTGCTGAAAACATAGTGTTCTTGTCTTGGCTAAGATTCCATATTTTACATGGGATAATTCATTTGCAGTAGCAGCCTGCCTACGTTGTTAACTGGCAAATTTTCTCAAAATCACCTACTGGTGTACTGTTCTACAAATAAATTACCTGGCCTATGCACAAAATATTCATGATAAGTTATGGAATATCAAAGCTAGCTGGAATCATCAGGATATATATACACGGGAGGAAAATTAGACACATACATACATACAGATCAGGGTTCTTTGTTTAATTAATCAGTTGCTCATGTGGATTTACAGATTGCATAATACGAACAATTAATCCTAAACCAATTATTTAATATTTGGTCAACTAGTGGAAGTGGATCATTAATTCGAGAAGATGAGAATTTGATTGTGAATTTCCTTCCAGTCCAATCAGGAGAGACTAAAAAGAACGCTTTAGCGAACGATCGAGAGTTGGTGTTCGATTGGTATTGGACATTGGACTTTCCTAGCAAGTAATTGGATCTGATGGATCAATGAGGTTTGTTCCATGTGTCAATATGCCAATAATGAGATGCTTTGAAAGCTTGAAAAGGATAATATGCTCTGTCATATCGACAGATATGGCTCACCTTTTTTCCTCAGTGGGATGAAATTTTGGAGAGGTCAATCATGTTCGTCTTTTCAGTAGTTTAGTGGTACTCAAGTGGGCTTTGGAAAAGTGTCTTATCTTGTCGTCCTTGACCAACTACCTAGTACCAGTTCAGCTAATATTATTTGTTTGAACCAAAAAGTAGTGATAATCTGCGGTTTAGTGCAGATGGTTAGTGCTTCAGTGATATGTAAATGAATGTGAAAGCAACTACAGATAGCTTGCTAGATGAGGTGCTGACGCACATAATCAATAATTCCCAACTGGTTTCTCAAACAAAACATGCAGTTACATAACAACGCATGCAGTTTTCTTCGCAAATTAAAGTGCAGATTTGTAATTTGAGCTAGCATATATAACGGTGTACGTTCGTGCTGGCTGATTCAAAGTCTTTCCTTTTTTTCTCTTGTTGGCATACATGCAGTTCGACGAGCTGCTTGGCAAAGGAGCAATGAAGTCCGTGTACGTCAACACTCGCCTCTGCAACTCCAAATTTGCGTGAATGGTCGATGCGACTGACTGAAATACATACATATATATATATATACATGGATGATCGATATATGCAGGTACAGGGGGTTCGACGAGGTGCGGGGCGTGGAGGTCGCGTGGAACCAGGCCAACCTGGGTGACGTTCTCCGTACGCCGGACGCGCTGCAGCGCATGTACTCGGAGGTGCACCTCCTCAGCACGCTCCGCCACGACGCCATCATCGCCTTCCACGCCTCCTGGGTCGACGCCTCCCGACGCACCTTCAACTTCATCACCGAGCTCTTCTCCTCCGGCACCCTCCGCGCCTACCGCCTCCGCTACCCGCGCGTCAGCCTCCGCGCCGTCAAGGCCTGGGCGCGCCAGATCCTCCGGGGCCTCGCCTACCTCCACTCCCACGACCCCCCCGTAATCCACCGTGACCTCAAGTGCGACAACATCTTCGTCAACGGCCACCAGGGCCAGGTCAAGATCGGCGACCTCGGCCTCGCCGCCGTGCTCCGCGGCGCCAGGGCCGCCCACAGCGTCATCGGCACGCCGGAGTTCATGGCGCCCGAGATGTACGAGGAGGAGTACAACGAGCTGGTCGACGTCTACTCCTTCGGCATGTGCATGCTGGAGATGCTCACCACCGAGTACCCCTACAGCGAGTGCTCCAACCCCGCGCAGATCTACAAGAAGGTCACCTCCGGCAAGCTGCCCGACGCCTTCTACCGGGTCGAGGACAAGGAGGCGCGCAGGTTCATCGGCAGGAGCCTGGTCGCCGCCTCCAAGCGGCCCTCCGCCGAGGAGCTCCTCCTGGACCCTTTCCTCTCCCTCCAGGACGACCACACCACGTCTTGTGCTCCCGTGATGGCGCCGTTGCCTGCTCCGGCCTGCAGTAATCTCTCGTCACATGATCACGATGAGGAGTCGTCAGAGCAGCCACCGGCGAGGACTGACATGACCATCACGGGCAAGCTGAACTCCGAGTACGATACCATCTTCCTCAGAGTACAGATCGCCGATGAGACAGGTATATATATACAAGTCGTCGTGCAGCATTGCAGTGTTTCTGAGAGGCGCACACACACTGTACTCTCTCTTTCTAACGGACAAGAATTTGTTCTCAGGCCATGTGAGGAACATCTACTTCCCTTTCGACATCGCCGGCGACACGGCGATGGACGTGGCGAAGGAGATGGTGAAGGAGCTGGACATCGCCGACCGGGACCCCTCGGAGATCGCCGCCATGATCGAGCAGGAGATCGGCAGGTTGGTGCCCGGCTGGGTCGGCGACGGCGACGAGAAGCAGGAGTGCTACACGTACGCAGATGACGACGACAACGAGGATGGCGAGCATCCTCCCTACTACTACTACCTGTCCTCTTCTCCTACTTCCTCCCAGGGGTCTCTCTGCGGGGTGGGGCCCTCGGCCTCAGGGCGATCCTGTGGCCCACATGCCGGGCGCGGCCACGCTGGCTGGCTCCAAGGTAACACGTGCTACTGTTTTCACTTGTCATGCATATGTCAATGCGTTGCTAGTTTAGTTCTGATATGAATTTCTAATGGTTAAATTGGTTAGACAAACGGTAACAAGATGAGTACATGAAGAATTAATGTATCATCGTCTGTTCATTTTAGAATGTGTAGCACATGACATATTTAGCAGGCCTTGGGTTGCAGTCGATAGATTTTGGGTGCGATTGATAGGTCTAATAAATAGTATCAGCTGTGAAGCCAAAAGCTGACTGAAAAACTGAAAAGAATATGACCGTAGTCTGCGGATGCAGCTAGGGATGGCAATGGGCCCAACACCCAGTAACCCATGGGGAATTCTCGTATAAGGACAAATCAAAACTTCGGGCTGCTACCCAGCCATTCATCCCTCCCACAAATTGTTTTATAAAAGCCGAGACTAATCAAGTAAGCTCTCATGCATCGTTCATGACCATGAGCTCGGCTATCCAGACAATTTTTACTTTTCGTATAAAATTACTACAAGTGATGCTCTAACTTATTTTGTCATACATGCTACTATTGGCATGCGATGAAGAGGATCATCACAAGGCCTTTCTAATACCTCCCACTAACATTTACTTAGCATGAGGTCAGTGGCGGAACCAGGCCTCGGGCTATCTGGGTTGTAGCCTGAGGCCTATCAACCAAAGCCCATGTAAAATTCATGAAAAATCACAAAACAAAAAAACAAAGTTAGCCTCAGAGTCGGCCTACTTTTGGATCGTGGTTCTTGTACTACAAACAAAGTTAGCCTCAGAGCTAGTTACACTTAACGCCATCCAAAAGTAGGACCTGCGTTAAGTGCACCATACCGAAAAATTGGACCTGCGTTAAGTGTAACTAGCAAGTTAGTACTACTCCAGTTGGTTCATTGTCCATTGTTGTTGCTCTTCCTGCCACTCTTGCCATTGTAGCTAGGATATATATGACACCTTGGTCACGCGAACGCGACTTCATACATATCAGTTTGTTTTGTATGGTGTGAGGGCCCGGATTACGATCCGATCATTCTCTTCTACCGTACTATTTTCTATATCAGTAAATAGTTTACATAGATATATTGTTAAATCATACACATATATCACAGAAGCTCTTACAATTCTTAATATTGCACAATACATAAATAGGCCATACAACCATTTGTCTTACAATACAGATCGATCAAACTAAATACTTAGCACAGAGTTCAGCAACATAAACATAAATAGATGCAGAAGTAGATAACAAAAGGTGGAACTATTAGAATCGCCGACAGGCAAACAACTAGGGTCCCAGCCTACATCTCGCCATCTTCTTCTCCATTTGGCTTGGACGCGATGCAGTAGGCATAGGGGTCTTGATCCGATTACTCTAATTGATTTATATTGAGCGAGTATGAGCACAAATATACTCCGCAAGCTAACACACATAATATAATTATAGTAGATGTAAGGCTATATAAAGAAAGGCTTGTGGTTTTTTATTTGCAGAAAACCACATTTGTAATAGATTAAATATTAGGGGCATTTGTATTGATTTTTTTCTGATGGATTTTAGTTATGACTTATGGCTGAAAATAAATAGTAATGACTGAAAGAAGTGGCTTTTAGAAAGAGGGGCGAGCGGTGAAAAAAGTGAGAGATGCGTGCGCGTGATGGGAGCGAGAGGAGTGGGTTGCGTGATGCACCCGTGATCCCCTGCCTTATCTCCGGAGCGAGACAACATCGAGAGGAGTGGAGAAGCTATTTCGAGAAGCCAGGTGTTCATATTGGCCTTTTACTTTTCTAAGCAAAAGCCAAAAATAGAATTTAATACAAACACGGCCTGAGATAAGGCCTAAGACCTGCTATTTTAACTAAATCAATTTTTAATGGAATCAAGTAACTGTTGTATAATACTAGCGAAGGCTCCAACCTTTTGTTACCAGATAGTGGCTCCTACCACTGGATGCTATATTTTCATCGGACTACTACCCACACTTTCCACTGGCTACTGTCAGGACAAATCAAAACTTCGAGCTGCTACCCAGCCATTCATCCCTCCCACAAATTGTTTTATAAAAGTTGAGACTAATCAAGTAAGCTCTCATGCATCATTCCTGATCGTGAACTCGACTATCCATACAATTTTTACTTTACAAGGGCCGTATAAAATTACTCACAAGTGATGCTCTAACTTATATTGTCATACATGCTACTATTGGCATGCGATGAAGATGATCATCACAAGGCCTTTCCAATACTTACCACTACATTTACTCAGCGTGAGGTCAGTGGTGGAACCAGACCTCGAGCTATCTGGGCTGTAGCCTGAGGTCTATCAACCAAAGCTCATGTAAAATTTGTGAAAAATCACAAATCAAATGCGAGACAGCATGTAAGCTCAGCGTCGACGACACGTGGGGAAGAAAGAGGAGACGCGTCAGGCGTGGAAGAGGTAGAAAAAAAAAGAAATGGGCCGGCTTAGGAGGGAAAAGAAAAGTAGGAAGGAAAGAGAAAAGGAGGAGATGGGCTAGACTGGGTTAGGTTTTGGCCCAAACAGGATTTCAGAGTTTTTATTTGGTTTGTTTTCCCTTTCCTTTTCAAAATCAAATTTCAATTCAACTTTTCGTTTGGCAACTTGACTTCAGATTTCATTTTTTTTCAAATTTCATGGCTTTTACGTAAGTTTGTATTTTATTAATTGATTTTGCGAACTTCAAAATTGGATAAAACTTCAAATAATCTACAAAAAAATTCAAGTAACACCAGCATGCATTAATATTATTTTTAAAATCCCGCATTTTCGTGCTCGAGAATTTGGTTGCAAAATTTGGGATGTTACGTATGGGTAGTAATTGCATTTTTGTCCTGCATCGCTATGTGCGGTCATTTCTTTGCATTCTCTTAGACGGATAAAAAGCATTTATAGGTCGTGTCAGCATCATCCCAGATGGCATGGATACATCTAAATACACTGCTACAGACAGCCCTATCACAGACGGTTTCTGAACCATCAGTGTTTAGGTGTCAGTGATAGTTGGTGGTTATCACAGACGGTTCCCGAGTCGTCTGTGATAACTCACATTACAGACAGTCTTTATTACTAACAGTCTGTGATAGACGAGTATCACAGACGATTCTTTATAAAAAAAACCATCTGTGATGTCTCATTTATCACAGATCGTTCGTGTTAATAACCGTCTGTGAAAATATCACCGACGGTTGCCAGTATAAACCGTCTGTGACAGTTTAATCACAGACGGTTCCGTATGAACCGTCTGTGATGTAGCCGTCTAGTATAGCCTCTTCTGTAGTAGTGATAGAACATGTATCAGCCTAGATGAGATGAAAGGACAACATGATTCAACACCTAGCTATTTGTTTGCCATCGCATCTTCATTTGTGTGCATTGCATCGCATGCTCTATTGTTGAGCCATGACATTTTTTGTGGACGAACATTGTCGGTGTAGATTACCACTGCTACCCTTTAAGCAGCGACGAGGATGACATGAGCTCGGTGCACTCCGGTGGTAAGTACGCCGCTCTGCACTACTGCTCAGGTAACGACGAGGCCCAAGCGGAAGAAGAATGGTGCAAGACGGGGCAGGTCAGGGTGACGAGGTTCGGACAAGGAGAGAGCAGCAGCAGCCCAAGAAACAGAGCTGATCAGGCCGAGCAGTACGAGACGCTCGCACACCAGTTGCAGCGCCGGTGCAGCATGTCCGGCCGCCGGCGGCACCGTGGACGTGGGAGCCGTGAGGACGATCGTCGCACGCTGAGTCGGAACCGGTCGATGGTGGACATGCGGAGCCAGCTTCTGCACCGGACGCTGGTTGAGGAGCTCAACAAGCGCCTCTTCTTCAACACCGTCGGCGCCGTCGAGGACATCGGCTTCCGCCTCCCCTGCTACGGCCCCTCCTCCTCGTCGTCATCCTCGCGTGGCGCCGACCACCGCCGGAGAACCAGCAAGGACAAGCACCACTGTATGTTTTGACCAAATTAAAGCTTGGTATATATGTTTGTGGTTAATTTTTGCCTCGTGTACAGATAGCTAGCTGGTGCAATGCACAATTATATTGGATCATCCATATGCATGCGAAATGCATGGCCACAGTATCTTGGATACGTGGATTGAGTGTATTTTTCTGGAGATTGTTTTATTTGGCGATGTGTAAGTACTATGCTGCTGGCATGCACCTGCACAAGCAGTGCAGCTAGCAGAGATATTGCAATATATTATTGGAATACTGCTGTCGTTGGTAACTAGCCAAAATTTCCTACAGAATTACGTGGCTACGTATTGCAGTACACATGCATACATACATACATACATACATACATACATACATACATACATACACACATATACACACATATATACACACACTACTACAGAAAACCGTATTACAGACGGTTCAGAAATGTCATCACAGACGGTTTTCTGAACCGTCTGAATTTATGGGTCAGTGATAATCGAAGGTTATCACAGACGATTTGCAACCGATATATTCCCAACTAACTTGTTTACAACGACCTACTTCATCGTAGGGTCGTCTGACAAGGCGGTTAGAACGTTCCTTTATTCTTAATAACCGCACACGATCTCTCTGACAACAACCGTCGCAAGGCGAACTGGCCACTACGCCTCTCTGACAGTAATTTCCGTCAGGCGGTTATCATTCGAAGCGTTAAGGTGTCTTTTGGTATGGAACAACAGCCACCACTTCATCGACTATATAAAGGTTGACATCAGAGAGGAAAAAATAGAAGACATTAGAGTAAGAGATAGTGCTAAGCATTTCGCATTATTCTCGATTGTAATTCTGTCTAAGCAATAGCTACACAAAACGTAGGGTTATTATTCTTCTAGGAGAAGACCCGAACCTATATAAAAATTCTCATATCTCTATTCTACATGAGCCAGTCTTCTAGAGTTTTTTTGAATACAAACAAATCATATATAAGATCGATATCAGAATATCAACAGACATAAATATACATATTTTTGCCCAAATAACCAGCGGATAGCCGTGAAAACGAGAACTCATGGAACAGGGTGTTTGCATAGGAGCAAATGATATTTTTGTCATGGCAAGATATGTTCTCATCCGAAGATGAAAAACCTGGGGATCATGCCCTGGATATTTTGCTACCCGAGTTACAACAAGCAACATGCATAAGAGCTGATAGTACTCAAAAGCACCACATTTAGTTTGTTCCCAAAGATAGACCAAAACCTAAACCTGCTTGCTGCTTTTGCAGGACTTGTGGAAAAGAATAAGCCAGCCTTACTTGTGGTTTCGAGGGAGCATTGTGTTGTTCTTCGGTTCTTGCTGTCTGAAGTGATGGTGTCTGCCTAAAATTTTACCTGCAAGCTGCCTCTTTTTGCCGAATATATACGCAATCCATGCCCCTGAAGGCCTGAAGCATACACTTTGCCGTGGCCGTTGAACAGTTTTCCAGTGTGTAACTACTGTGCTTTTCATCAATTACGCGCATTATCATTATGGATGCAAGAACAAGATACACTTCACAAAAGTAACAAACATACTCTAATAATCAGCCATGACAAGATTGTCTCTTAAGAGTAGCATCACACTGCTTGGAAAAGGAAGAAGTCTATAATGGAACATCATTTCAACAAATGCATACAATCCAATCAACCTTCTCAGAAACTCCCAGAACGGTACACACCTGTCATATGCTTAGAGTCACACATTTGAGCATGAATTTAGTGGAACGACAACATGCGCAAAATTCAGTCCAAATCTCATGTCCATATTCCATATTCCCCACATTTCCCCCAATTACAACTCAAGGCTCAAACATGAACAATTTTGCACATTTACTTTGACATATAATCCCTATATTACAATTGCCACCGTATTACACATCAGCGTCAACATGTAACCACCACAGAAAAAGTTCATCACCGCGCCTTCTCATATTCACATTTTGCCGGTGGTGAAACAAGGGTCCGCCAAAGGTACTGCCCGCTAGCCATGTCCACCATTGTCCAGAATCCTGTTTTCATGGCCGATCCAACCTACATTTGCATGCAAAATTCTTCTTCACTCCAAAGACCAATTATAATTAAAGAATCAACGAAAAGGTTGAGTTGCAGATTTGGACACAATAGAAAACCGTGTTATTTCATGGTTTAATCTTAAATCGAAGGAGTCTTGCCAACTAGCTATTGACTGTGTACCATTACATGTAGCTAGGTTAACTATATTTTTATCATGTATAATGTAACTTTTAAATACTTGGACCATTACACTTTAGATCAGCTCATATTTGCATAATACTCCAGATAAGTCTATGCCGTTAACTTTGTATATAAATGTGGACAAGTACGTCAAAAAGATGTATACATAGGTTATAGTATGTTGGTGTGAGAGTGGAGGATGGTGTGAGCGCTTGTGTGACCTTCCTATACTAAAGTCTCTGATGAAAAAAAATCAAAATCCTCCAGGCTCTGAATTAGTAAAAGGCTATCAAGGCCCACTCAAGTATTTGTGTAAGTAGTGTAAGCCTGACAAAAACGAGTGAAAATGTAGCTGTGTATGTACAAAGCCACATATCACCAGCCTTTTGTTTTGCATGCGTCACAGTTGTTAATGAGGTAGTCCTATTCCAAAAAGAAAAGACAGAGTAGCTAAGCCATAGCATGTGTATGAACTAACAACCAAAGTGATTGTAATTTAGTCTGGAAACATACAAAGTTGCAACCGAGATGAAAGTTTCGGTGCTAAATCATCATTAAGCAGTTTTACTGAGGTCATGAATGTGCAAAGAAAAAACTGCTGAATTCCTTGTACGCATATGAGGGGAAAAGTTAGCTATGAATCATACCAGCAGTGCATTAGCAGAAGAGAATGATACATAGAGCGGATAGCTGATTTGAGGTGCAAAGACCTAATGTTGTAGTATGTTGCGAGAACATGGACTGGAAATTTGGTACTTGCGCCGCCATATCAAGGGCTATTAGCAGCAGCAGTAGCATTCAGAGTTTTTTTTTTAGTTCGGAAAGCTTGTTTCCATTAGACACTATCTCCAGCCAGATCGCCGGAGACCAAGCTGGAAACAAAGGAGGGGACTTGGCTCATGAATTCCATTGAGCCAGAGCTAACCACGCTCGCCCCATACATTGCAAGGCCATCAGCCACCTTGTTGCAATTTCTCGGACAATGCTGAATGCTGCAGTAGTCGAAGGAAGAGTCAATGAAATCTCTAATTTGCTTGAGGAGACTTCCATGCACACTTTGATCAAGCTCCACCGAGGTCAAGCCATGTACCAGATCAGACGCATCAGACTCCAGAATAATCCTTGCCATTCCCAATTGTGCTATCCTCTGCAGACTGTACAGAGCCGCCAGAGCTTCAGCTTGAAAAGGGCTGTCCACTCTGCATAGCTTGCCACAGCCCCCCTGAAGGAACTCACCAGCACTATCCCTCGCGACGAAACCCCAACCTCCCTGACCCGAACCAGCTTTAAAGGAGCCATCAATGTTAATCTTGTACAGATCTTCCGGCATGGCGCCATACTTTAAGTTTGACTTGCTTCTGACATTTCGTTGTTTTCCTCTCCTTATCAAATTCTGAAACATAGAAGGATATAAGAGAACAGACCTCAGGACATGTGGCTCTTTTTTCCCCGGCATTCTTCCTCGCCGACCACCACCTCCATAATAGAACCACAATTTGTAGCTGGATTGGATTTGGAAAGGACCAGATTTTCCTCAGCAAATCTCGGCCAGAATAACAAGCTGCTAGGACATTGCGATATTCCTCTAAGTTTAGTCCTCTCCAGCACTCCTTCACTTCTTTACATCTGAAAAAAAGATGCCCACAATCTTCATCCAACCTATGACACATGGGGCACAGGGTGTCCTCCTTCATCCCTCTTCGGCTCAAATTCCGCTGGACAGCCAAGCTATTATGGGCAACGCGCCACAGGAACATTTTCACTTTGTTTGGGACCTCCATACTCCAAATTTTATCCCATGTGAAAAGAGAGTCCCCATCTGGGCCTGGTTCAGAACTTGCTGCATTTCTGCCAAGCTCATTCTCCCTATTCTGAATCGCCAACCTGTACGCTGACCTAACCGAGAAGATCCCCTTTTTCTCATAATGCCATGCCGGTCTATCTGCCATATCTTGGTTTACTCTCAGTTTTAGTATGGCCTCAGCATCAAACTCTGAGAAAACATCCTGCACTAAGGTCTCATCCCAAGATCCCAAGCTCGGATCCATCAAATCAGCCACCTTTGTCAACACCGTCGTCCCCCTACTTGTAACAGGACGTCTTGTACTGCCGTGAGGAATCCAAGGATCCGTCCAGATATTCACCGATTCACCATTGCCAATGCGCCATATGAGCCCCTGATTCAGCAGATTCACCCCCTTGAGAATGCTCCTCCAAGAGTAAGAAATACCATCCTGTGCCACACATTGCAGAATACTACTGTTAGGGAAATATTTTGCTTTAAGCACTTGGCCACACAAAGTATCCGGAAAAACCAGGATCCTCCAAGCTTGTCTAGCCAACATGGCCATATTGAACAAATGAAGGTCCCTAAAGCCCAAGCCTCCCTTATTCTTAGGAAGTGTCAACTTATCCCAAGCCAACCAATGAATCTTGTTTTTCTTATCATTTTGGCTCCACCACCACCTGCCGATCATAGAGTTCAACTCATCGCACAACCCTTTTGTCAACTCAAAGCAGGACATGGCGTAGGTTGGGATTGCTTGGGCCACAGCCTTTACTAGAATTTCCTTGCCCGCCTTAGAAAGCAATTTCTCCTGCCACCCTTGAATACGAAGCCAAACTTTCCTCTTTATATACTCAAAAGCTTTCTTTCTTGATTTGCCAATAGATACTGGCAGCCCCAAATATCTCTCACTCTTTGCTTCTTGCTATAGCAAGGTCCCGAGCGGACACAAGAAACGTTCAAGATAACAGAGCTAAGAATAGGGGGAGGGAGCGAGCAAGAATGGTTAGAAAAAGGGGACCTTGGAATGGAGGGGCAGTGGGGCCGCGGGGGATTCTGATCCATTGTCGCCGTCGCCGTCGTGCTGGAAGTCGGGGTCGGCCTTGAGGCCACAGATGAGGAAGAATCCGGCGATGGTGGCGGAGAGAAAGATGAGTATCACCCTCAGCGGGCACATTTTTGCCAAATCAATCGACGGAATTGGAATCGAGAAATGGTGGGAGATGGAAGGAAATCAGGAGCCTTGCCTTTGGGGATCAAGATTTCTCCTGGCTTCGCCCTGTCCTTGCTGGGCTCGAGTTTTTTGCTACTATAGTACTCCCCTAAGTATGGCTTCGACAAAACGGTATTCACGTCGTGGGCTTCTCCAAAATGATATCTATTTCGTGTACTCTTCTCTATAATAGTATTCCCAGAGATTTGAACTCAAATTATTTTGATTTTCGAATTTTATCTCCTCCATATGACTAAACAGCCCCTCAGTTCTTTGATTAGACCCAATACGAACTCTGGTCCATTTCTTTTTCGAGCTCTTCTCCCTGTCCATGGCAATAATAATAGAAAGTCGTGCCCTGTTGCATTGTTAAAACAGATGATCAAGTTCATGTGTTAAAACAAATAATTCAGATAGGTAGCGATGGATCTAACAGCTTGCATAGTAAACAAACAAACCACCTTACCAAGGACAGATAATTATTGATGCATTGAACAACCTGCAAAATGAGTCCTCAAAAACCAGCGTGCATAGTAACACCTTCACTTTGCTTGCCGTGTGGCGTCTTGAGCGAAGCGCCATGGCGAAGCGCGTCGCCTGCGTGCGTAGTTCGTGCGCCGCCGCCGCCAGAGGAAAAGTGATGCGCCTGTACTGTGTCGTGTGGGAAGAAAAGAAAAAGGATTAGGTCTAAACAAATTTAGGAAGGGTAGTTTAGTCATATGGAGGAGATAAAATTCGAAAATCAAAATAATTTGAGTTCAAATCCCTGGGAATACTATTATAGAGAGGAGTACACAAAATAGGTATCGTTTTAGAGAAGCCCACGACGTGGATACCGTTTTGTCGAAACCATACTTAGGGAGTACTATAATAGCAAAAAACTCGCTGGGCTCTGGTGATATGTTTGGTAAAGGGATTAGAGCAATTCCAGCAGGGCTCCTACTTGAGCCCTCATCCTACTTTTGAGGACCGAGGGGCAAAAAACCCACTCCAGCAGGGCCCCTACTTGAGCCCTCAAAAGTAGGGGGCCCTCAAATCTCCCCCTCGAGCCCTTATTCCTGGGGGTCTGGAGGGAGCCCCTACTTTTGAGGGCTCAAGTAGGGGGCCTGCTGGAGTGAGTTTTTTGCCCCTCGGCCCTCAAAAGTAGGATGAGGATGAGGGTGGGTTCTATGTGTCATCCCCTCTAAGAATAAATTTGAGGGTCATGTTTTGAGGGCTCCTGCTGGAGTGTAGCCTAAAAAATAGAGCCCTCAAAAGTAGGGAAAGCCCTCAAATAAAAAGTAGGGGCCCTGTTTTGAGGGCTACTGCTGGAGTTGCTCTTAGCGAGGAGCGGTTGGGCTGGGTGGGTTGAGATTCTTCGCTTTGACTAGCATGCACCACCACCAAACTTTTGTATTAATAATAATAAATAATTGCCAATTTACCAACCAAGTAAGGCTACTATTGCAGGCATAGTAGGTCGCTGTGGGGATATCATTGTAATCAGTCATATGGCCATATATATATATATATATATATATATATATATATATATATATATATATATATATATATATATATATATATATATATATATATATATAGTCTTGGCAAAGGAAAGAGCCAACTCATTTTCTACACTCACTCTAATAATGCTCTTACTTGCTGTTTGGTTCGTAACCATAACAATTGGCGTCGTCTATATGGACGACAAGTAAGCTACAAGCTTGAGATAAACAATAGCACCCAAGAAAGCAACGGTAACAACTAAGCAAAAGGGAAGCGCGGCGGCAGCAACCGCCGAGCCTGGCACACAAGGTTCGGTGGTCCAAGGATCTTTACCCCCATGGCAGCGAGGACCTGGCTCCAATGATCACGCCAGCATGACCGTCAACGACGCCGCTCGCGTCGGTACGTCTGTCGATGACACCACTCGCACCGGCACATCCGTCTACCTCGGAGCCCGCACCGACACATCAAGTGACCTAGACGCCCGCACCAACAAGACCATCGACCTCGACGCCCACACCAGTATGTCAAGTGGCCTTGGAGCCCACACCGTACAAGGGCGATACGGACCTCCGGTAGTTCGTACGCGTCTATGAGACAACCATCAAAGCAGCAGGGGGCTGATGACTCGACAAAGGCAAAGGGATTACCGCTCGCCCTTCAAGGGATAGTGCTTTCCTGATTCTTCACCATTGAGCCGGGATCCATATATGCATGGGAGCAAATTTGGGACCACGTGTACAACAACTTCCAGGTAAATTATGTCGAACAGGTGGATGCAAACCAGCTTTTCACCATCAATCAAAAGCCTTCCAAGAAGCTTTTAGAATATTTTAAATGCTTCACCAAAGTCCGTTGTCAAGTCAAGGACATAAATGAGACCATCATCATCAACGCAGCAATACGATGTCTTCATCTGGGATCGTTGGCCGAGTTTAATGCGCGCAAGCCCATAAATATGGTCATAAAGCTCTTCGACAAGATGGAGGAGCACGTAAGAGCAGAAGAATATGCGCAGTGACGCTAGGGCGATGCCTCCGAGGCAAAGCAAACGATTGATGCCTTAAAGGACAACTCCAGTCGCAAGCAGCACAAGGGCCAATGTCCCAAGTACATCCTCGACATCGAGGGTGGCAGAGATGGCAATAAACCTTTGGCCAGCCAATGGCGTGGCCACAGAGGCCATGGTCACGAAGAGGATTGGCCCGCGATGATGAAGGATGGGCCTGCGATGACAGAGGACGAGCCCAAGATGACGGAGGAGGTGCGAGGTGCACGACCATGGTGAACACCTCACTCGGCACTGCTCGACCATCACAACGCTCCATGAAAGCGTCGTCAGGGACAAAGCCCTTGAGGCAAGCGCATAGGTGGTGGCACATGTGCAGCAGCCCCCCGAGGGCCAGCTAGTCTAATCTGCCCCCATTGCTTTGCGCATACAGGCCCCTGATGGTGGATCATGCCGAGTCATTAGTTTCATTCGGTTGAAGTTTTGATGCATGTCTCTTTAATTAGCAGACAAACTATAGTCGTACAATAATTTTACTTTCTTAGCGTGAATTAAGTTGTGCACCAACGGCACAGGGTGGCAAATTGGCACTTAACAATGCTACTTGCCTGCTTCTTTTGTCTATTGTTTGTTTGTTGTATGTGCTGACTTAAGTAGACAAGGGTGTAAATGAAAGTCATCACGATTTGTAGAAATGACCATGGCTGTTGCCTTACAGATACCCGTTATCCATAATTTTACACAAGTTATGCAACATCAAGCAGTTATTTAAAGATGCAATTGAAGCATTGAGGGTCTCTGACAAGAAAATGAACCCATTTTTTGTTCCTTTTGCAACTACTAATATGGGCTCTGCAATACTTGCAATGGATCTGGTGCAATATGATCTATCATTCATTCTTTTGCATAACTTTGTGAGTTAACAGCGATCATGGTTCTTGATGGCTCATATCTTCTATGATTCATAGGGCTGGATGGGGCCGAACTATTCTATTTTCACTGCTTGTGCCACCAGTAATTTCTGTATCCTCAATGCAGCAAACCATGTCAGAAGAGGGGAAGCTGTAAGTAACTTCATGCTTGCATGATCTCTTCTACAAGTGAGTAACATTTTGTTTGATCTTGTTCCTAATCTTTCAGGATGTTATGCTCTGTGGTGGTTCTGATGCACCGCTCATCCCAATTGGTTGGTGGTCCTGATAATTGAAAACTAGAAATCATTCCCCCTCAATTTCCACTTTGTTGTTCTTTCTTCTCTAGTTTTCCACTTGCTTATCTCAATCTTTGCTTCTTTTTTTTGAATGTCTAAACTATTACATGTAGGATTAGGAGGTTTTGTGGCCTGTAGGTTTTCTCAAAGAGTGCTCCTCACGTGCGAACTTGTGCAAACCAATGGTAGTTAGATGTCTTCTCTAACAAAGTGGTATATCGGTGAATTTGTGGAAATTTCAGTGGTATTAAAGTGAATTTGTTTTTTTATAGTATATTTCTAAAGTAGATACATTTTGATGGTATATAACCGAAAACCTCTAATAAGAATAATATACATGCTGCATTAAGAATGACCATGCTTACCGCTCCTGAATGGAAGAGCTCCAAAGTTACTTGTTCTCACGTAAGGTTGTCTGTCACTCGTGCCTTGTTTGGAAACAGAAATTTTGCATTATTTACGTACAAGTTATAGCCCATTTCATGTCAAAAGTCCTGGGCATCCTTGCTTAAAACGAAGAATGCCTTTCACTTTCTTTGTTCTAAACAAGTCCTAGTCCTGCCGTGCAGCCAGGACATCGACCCTTTTTCCTTGGCTTGAAGGTTGATTCATTTCACCTGTCTGTTCAGTGGGCCCAGTGTCCATGTTTTCTTCCATGGCGTGTGGCAAACACTACTAGCTGCTGCTCCTTTCGGAAGCAATGGCCTTCTGGAAGCTGTGCCAAGAAGATTTCACTATTGATTAGAAGAAGAAGAAAGAAGGAGCAGTGACACACGCTCAATCATTAGTCCAATGCCACTGTTTGCTCGAAAAGTCAGCATCTGCATCTGCAAGCCATGTGTGGTTACCAACTAGTGGTGAGCACAATTAGCGATCGTTAATTAGCTGGCTAGCTAGTGCTCCGGGATCCAGCCATGCACATCTGCAGGTACATGGATTGTGGTCACCGACTCGTTCAGGAAAAAAAAAAGGAAGGAAGGAAGAAAGTTGTATGATGTATGCATGTATGCAATTGAACCGTACCTTATTTCAAGTAATTCTACATGAACTTGAATGAGCAAAATAACACGGCAGAAAAGAGAGGGATGGGTCTCGCCTGACGTTAACGTCAATGACGTTGGGTCACTGACACGTGAACCCCACGCGTCAGTGACCCAACGTCACTGACGTTAACGTCAGAGGATCCGTATCCGTCTTTCGAAGGGGGCTAGCTAGGTCGCCCGTCTCCCCGAAAAATGAGCAGGTGCTTGGGAACCAAAGGGTGACTGACTTTCTCACCCGAGGAAAGTGGCAAACACCCCAATTAGCCAACTTTGGGCTAGTTCTAGCATCTCTGTTCGATCGAGCAGGAGCAGTCCAGCTTTGCCAATCAAACTAGCAAGTACCTGTACTCCCTTTTCGGATACGGACCCTCTGACATTAACGTCAGTGACATTGGATCACTGACACGTAGACCCCACTAGCTGCGTGGGACCCACTGGTTACCAACGTCAGCATGCTGGAATAGTGACCACTTGCAACTCATGGTTGCGAACACAGCTTTGGATTGATTTTTGTCGATTAAGCTGATACAAAGATAAGCATGCAGATTAACAAATTTGCAACGCCACCTTCCAACACTGAGATGACAACAAAAAGAAAGGGGAAAGAGTTACCGGATAAGATGCACCAAAAGCAGTTAATGCGAACAGCACTTGTTCCACAACATCATCTTTTTCCCTTGATTTCTTCATCCTAGTTTCCCCCCAACTCCATCCAGGGCAGGGCATTTGAACAAGGAAACCACCTCCATATATACATGACTAAGCAGACTAACAGTAACAAGATCTCACTGGAAACCACCAACTCCCACTCAAGCTCAAGACTCAATATCCACACAAAAGACAATGTTAGCAGCAATCGATCCAGTAATCTGATGATATCACTAGTCACTACAAAGATAAGGGCGAAACAATGCCTGTGCATGGTGAGTTCCTATCCCATTTTGCACTGAATACATAAAGGGCGAAATGCGCCAGAACATCAGGTGAGAGGCCCAATGCAATGCATGGACGCATGTTAACAGGTAAGTGATACTAAATAAAACGACTATCATTCGCATGACGGAATACAATTCAACATATCTCAACTCCCTACACTGAAAGGAGGCAAGGATGCCTTGGCTCCACGTTTGATTCTATAACAAGTTTTTGATTCTATAACAAGTTCTATGTTGTCTCTTTTTGATTGAACGACCAAACAGATTGTACATCAGGATTAGTTGGAAATATGCCTCCACCAACATGTGCCCCGGTTGGTAAGCTAGTTTGACCAGCTTCCTGAGGTCCATTCACCACCAGTTCCTCCCTGCATAAATCATAACCAAACAAGTCATGAGTTTTCACCATTTACATTTTATCAACCAAGTACGATACTACCATGAAAAATGAACAAATCTATCTGATTAACACATTATTACTTAATAACTCTCAATGAAATGAAGAACATTAGTGGTAGTACACGTTTTTATTTGTTGGCCTAGAACATTTTTCAACATCAACAACCAGTTGCAAAATGCCAGTAAGGTTCAGTTACTTGAGCTGCACAATTTTCCCTACAACAGGTAAAATTGCAGTACTTCCAGCCAAAACACCGAAAGGCGAAAAGGCCATGGTAAAAGAGTGAAGATTCGAAGGATTCACAAGGGCTCCCAATGATGAGGCCATGAACATGTAAGATCTGACTAAAATGGTTAAACAGCCCACAAAAGACCTAATGGTCCTAATCTGCTTAAAGGTAATGTTATCGTCTCAGTTTAGCGGTAATGTTATTGTCTCAGTTTAGCAGGAGAGCACTTACAGAACAATCAAAGATGAACATTATCTATTGAACAACAAATAGCCTCACATTCAAATGATGAACATGACAATTGACATTTACATTTTACAAATCCTGGTATTTTTATTTGACACACCAAACAGAACAGGTAAGCAAAAACTAACGAATGGTGATGATTCTTGGCAGTGTCAAGTGTTGGAGAAAATAAGCAGAAGTGCATAACATATATCATTCTATCTTAACACATCTCAAGCCCTTGTATCTCAGCTGGTCAATGCAGAGAGCCAGAGAGTAAATTGCATCGATGGTGTGTAACCGACCAGACCTCCATAACTCTCATCATATAAATACTTAGTGTCTTTTGACCTCAAGTTGAATCCGGAAGATACTTGTCCAAACTAAGTGATTAAATCATTAAACATATAAGGAAAGACACCACAGAAAAAACTCTCTTATAAGTTAAAATAGCTTCAATACTGACCCAAGGTTTTGAAAACTAAAAACTATTCTAGACCTGATCTCTACTACTTAAAAAGAGTTAGTGGCGGTGGTTCATCTGCGATCCCACCACTAGGCCTGGCAATGGGCCAAGGCCTGACCCAAATTCTACCCTAGCCCAACAAATCTAACACACAGCCTAAACCCCAACCCAACCCAACCCAACCGAATTACTCAGAATCCCACCCCGCCCAGCCCGGTAGCCCATTATAATCCTTAGGGCCAGCCCTTAATTTAGTAATACAATAAGGCCTGTGGGGCGGTGAGACCTTTTTATGCTGTCCCCTAAAAAGCTTCCCCTCAAAAAAAATCTAAAAGCAAAGCAGAGGCCATAGAGAGAAGAAGGATTGGAACCACCAGGGAGATGGGAAGCAGCGAAGGGAGATGTGCATGTGGCTTGTGATAAGATTCTATATGACTTGTTGATTGGATGGAATTATGTATAACACTTTCTAAGTTTATTACTTATATTATGTTTATGGGGAAATCCCTTATAAGCCACTGAATAACTTCGAATGACTACAATATACCACTGATGTCTCACTAATATGTGGAGCTCGGGTCCACATGTTAACCTCACAATGAGTGGCATATTGTAGATCATGTAGTTATTCAGTAGCGTATTGTAGATTTTCTCTATGTTTATATAAAATCCGTTGCAACGCATGGGCACTCGGCTAGTTCCCAAAAGAAAGCCAATAGAGACCTCCTATTGCCAATTCCAATCCCAAAAGGGTTGCTACCCTGACCCCCAGAAAATCAACCCTATCAGAAAACCAGCAATTTTCAACCAAAAAAGATCATGCGAACAAATCATGGTTTTTCTCATCCATGGCCCTGACAGCCTGAACTGAAAAGTTCAGAACCATTCTGCAGTATATCAGATGCAGATAATATTGTGTAAGATGCATGCAGAAAGCCATAAACTTTTTAACATGAACGACAGCTACAATTTGCTGAAGATATTGAACTGATAAACCCAGAATCAATAGTTCATGCCAACCCTACATCAATTCAGCATATTTTCCCAACTTACACGGCAACAGTTTTTATAACATGTTTGCCATCAGCAGGATATTGCACTCCTACAGGTGTATCTTTCTTACTCTGAACAGTCTGTCTTACCTTGTTAGCCCTCCGATCCGACAGAGTATTACCCAGTACCCACCAAATAGACCATCCAGGTATATAAGCTAGTTCTAATAAGTTTTCATCTTCTTCGAGTTTGAACCAGTTGCTTCCAGTCAGACCACCCACCCGAGTACTCCAACTTAAGCCAAATGAACTGGCCAAGCTAAGAATATGCTCATTTTTTTGTGTTTCCCTGGGCCACCTCCACAACTACCTATTTTTTGGAATCAAAAGGCCTGACCCACCCATTCAAGCGAAGAAACCAAACTAGCTACCACCTTCAAAAGGCCCAAAAGGTTTATACTATCAAACTATTTATTTCGCTAAGATCATGCAAGCAATCCACATATAACATATAAACAATGACAGCTCCCCATCCCTTCAAATATTCAAGAGCTGCGACATTATGCAATTGCAATCTACAAGCAAATCAATGATTCATTTTGGACTTTGGAGTCAAATGAATTTCATTTAGTCAATTTCCAGTCTCATATGAAATATTAACATCTTCTAAACTTGCAGTATTCTCACATTTCCTTAAATGAAAGATTATCATGGTCTTACTACAGGTAAAAGTAAAACTAAACTAATTGCTATCAAACATAATAATTTAAAAAACTTGTTAAAAAACCATACAACCTATTCCATGCAATCTGTGATACATAACACGGAGTGCACATGCTGGAATTTTTAAGTCGATGACCAGTGAATTCATTGCAGTGAGCATCCTAACACAGTATCATGTATCCATTGTGTTTATCCACTCCAGACTTCTCATTCCATGACTCCATGTACAAAGACTTATTGCTGTCAAACGCTTCAGTAACCTCTTAAACAATATTTGATTTGTATTTCATGCTGTAGACTTAGACTACCTTAAAGAGTCCACAGACTACACTGAAAACAGCACTGGAGTAAATTTTTCCTAGTAATCGAAAAAAATAACTACGACACTGTTGAAACAAATTCTTGGCTGACGGTTAAGTTATCATACTCAGTGGAACACATCATGATCATGTAAACCAGACCAGGTGCGATCCTAGCTAGCTAAAAGTTTAGGATGCGAGTTGACCACCACGAACCACTAGCCGATATAACTGTTAATATCATATCATCAAGGATGTAACATATTTCTCATAAACAAAATACATATAAAAATCCACCTAATCGTTAAAAGATTACTGGTGCTTACTAGTTCCAAGACAAAAGGATCATCCAATTACCGCCTCTGTTACATAGGTCTCACAATACAACAAGACGAGGCTCATACCAGCATAGGGTGAGTTCTTTTCGGTTGCAGCATATGGCTTGTAACTGCAGCTTATAGTTTTTGACCCTAATGCGAGCGTTTGTGTGAACAAACCAAATGCCGATAAGCCACTTCAAAAAGGTTATCCCAATAAGT
The DNA here is from genome assembly GCA_036346575.1 of Dendrocalamus sinicus. Taxonomy (NCBI): domain Eukaryota; kingdom Viridiplantae; phylum Streptophyta; class Magnoliopsida; order Poales; family Poaceae; genus Dendrocalamus; species Dendrocalamus sinicus. Next base: position 516,852 of record CM070673.1, on the reverse strand, counting down.
CGCTTTAAAACAACGGCGGGGAAGCCGTCCCGTTTGTTTGTTTGAGAGGAGCTATAAGCCAAAAATAACTCGGCCATAAATGCACTCCACTTTTAATTTCCTCTCGGTTATCTATTCGGTAAAATTGTAAATGTCCTGGTTGGAAACTAATAATGAACTTCAAAAGTTATACACATGCACATGTGCATGTACGCACAAACTTTATGTATATCAGCATGCATGACAGAAGAATATCATATGAATTCCTCAGCTTTGGTGCTTATATGTAATTATGTATTGATACTACATGAAGCTATAGTTGGTAGAGAATTGGACCAACTGAATGGCAATTAGACTTACATAGTCACATGCAAAACAATCATTGTCAACATCTGGGGGGAGGGTGACAACGATTATGAGTTATGACCCAAGTTTCTATGTCAAGCTAAGAGTGTCAAATAATTGATAAGGATGAAAGGCGTCTTTTCTATGGAAAATTTGGAGAAAAATAAAAAAGAACGTCAGAAAAGACTTACTTGGACCAGGAATGACCAGGTGGCCCAAAGGGGTGTGCATGAACTGATTTGATTGGAGATCCAAAACCCAAGTCATCTTGTATAGCATTTTCTGAAACATTATGTGAAACAAACAGACTCCCTGAATCAAGAGACAATTGCTGGAAGGGTGCTTTCTGCAGCCATAAATCATTGTCATTCAACCCATCACCCAGGGGGCTTTGTGTTCCACCATTCAAATGGTTGACACCATGGTTAAATTGGTTCCTGTTTGGTAGAAGCCACTGTGTCTGAGCACCTCGCAGACCTAAACTATCCTGAACCAATGGTGTGCTCCACATTTGCCATGTGCCTTGTTCCTTGGTAGCCTCAGGTGAAATGGCGCCGTTAGGCCCTTTTGCAATTGAGAAATGTGAGGTTTTAGTAGGCTTTTCTTCAACAGTCTGTGATCTTGAGAGAGGAGACTCAATTGGTGAAGGCCTAACATGTGGTTCCTTGGTCACATCACTCGAGATGAACCTGCTATCCAAGTCTGGAGGGAAGTTGTCTAGGGACTCTGAAACTGGCCCAAGCAATGCAATTGCATCTGGATCATAGCACGGGTCCTCAAATTGCTCTAGTTCTTCCAATACTGTTGGTTCTGCCTCATTATAGAAGGGCATATGTCCAGCTGGAAAATGAGATAGTGGCCTGTTGGCAGGTGCTCCGTTCACTGGTGGGAAACCTGGAGATTGCATGGATTGGCTCGTTTTGCTGTCCAGAGGACGATACTGAGCCAGATAATTTTGAGCATTACTTATTTGTGCTCCATTATCATTATGTACTGACTGCCCGTTCTTTTCACAGGCTGAAGCAGAAACATCAGGAAAAGGGGACACTGATGCGGAGCGACTAAACAGATGATGCCATGACTTTTTAACACCGGTAGGATGTGGCTGCATATTTGGACTAACCTGCATAGAGCATAATTCAAATAATTGAAAGATTAAGATGGAAAATGGGGTGAAAACAATTTATGATATGTTATAATAATAACAGTTTACAATAAAATAGTAATGCCCTTGTTACTCACAGGTCGATGAAAATTAGCCCACGAATTTCTGGTTTCTCCAGTAGCAGATTTGGCCATTGCCAGTGCAGCTTCATGTTGCACATCTCTTTTGACTGCATTACTCTTGTCAATTGCAGTAACAAGTGGTCTAGTCACCTTGTTAACTTGAGGAGCAGGGGGCTGAGCACTTCTGCCAAAAAAGGAACCACCGCCAAAACCTCTTGAAGAAGATAACAGACCTCCCGTCATACGGCCAAAGTACTTGGTCCTGCCCTGTACTATCTTACTACCCTGATTGTTAGCTTCAGTGTTATGGACCTTATAGCCCTCTGTCCCAACTCTTGCTGCATCCCGCCTCTCTAGCTTGTTTCTTCTATTGAAGTCCCGCTTTCTCTCACCTTCCCTGCCCGCTCTTCTCTCAATATCCTCGCAATCTGAATTGCTCTTGCTTGACCCCTTATCCTTCTCATCCTTCCTCCTCCTCTCCTGCCGCCGCCGTTCTGCTTCCTTTCTAGCATCCTTCTCCCCAATGGGGGTTGCACCTTTGGATCGTTCCTCAGCCTCTGCTTTCTCATCCCTCAGCCTCCTCCGCTCCTCCACTAGCTTTGCCATCTCCTCCCGCTGCTTCCTTTCCTCCTCCTCCAGCATTTCCCTCTCCAGTCTCGCCAACCTCTTCTCCTCTGCCTTCCTTTTCGCCTTCTCCACTCTGCTCTCCTCAGCCTTTTCGCCATTCTCCCCTCCTTTTGCCAACCTTTTACCATCCCTGCCCAAGTCTTCGCCGTCCCCTGACGATCCAAACCTGAAAACTTTCCTACAGAACGACACGCAAAAGCACGGGAACAACCGCCATGAGAATCCCGAGTATGAGTTATCAGCGGAGCACCGCAAATCAAGCCAGTAGGCTGGGTCACCGGCAGCATTTGCCCAATCCTGACTGCAAGGCCACGCTGTGGGGACCTTCCGTGCAGGGCCGAGGTCAAGCACGGGCCGTTTGGATACGTGGCCGCAGTAGGAGCACATGAACTTTCCACCGCCAGGGTTCTGGTCCCTATAGGGGTTGTTGCAGTTGCGGCAGCGGCGGGTGGCGGTCTTGCGGAGCTTGTGGAGCTCGAGGGCGTGGGCGCGGCGCTCCTCGCGGAGGCGGGCGGAGCGGCGTGCGCGCCAGAGGGAGAGGCGCGGGAGGAGGATCTCGTACCAGAAGAGGGTGAGGAGGAGGACGGAGACGCAGGCGAGGCGCGGGGAGGTGACCTCGAAACGGTAGGCGGCGGGGAGGAGCTGGGAGAGCGCCCATAGGAGGATGAGCGGGAGCACGAGCCACGGCAGCATGGTGGCGACGCGCCGCGACCACCGTTGGACGGCGCACAGTATGCACATTATCCGACCGCCGGAGCCGTCGCCAGCGCCTCTCTCTCTCTCTCTCTCTCTCTCTCTCTCTCTCTCTCTCTCGCCTCGAACTCTGCCTGATAGGCCGGGTGGGTTGCTTGCTCGGTCGGTGTTGCGGCGATGCGATGGAGGGGAAGGGAAACCCTCGGATGGAGGAGAAGGAGCGGGGGAAAGGCGGCACCTGTGGCGCGGATGCGAGATGCGGGGGAGGGGAGGCTCACCCTAGAAGAGATTGGGAATGGACGGGGGAGGGGAGCTCGAGGTGGGTGATGGCCATGGCGAAAACCCTAGCTTTCCTTTGGATGGCCCTTCCAATTTCCTCTTTTTTTTCCCCTTCTGCTGCTGCTGCTGGTGGTGGTGGCGAAGGGAAGGAGATGAAGCGCCGCCTCGTTGCTTGTGTCTGCCTGCCCTGTCTGTCGTCCCATACAAATTATTTTCTCTCTCTTTCGCTGGTTTTATATTCGATTCTCTAGTTATTTTTGGATAATCTATACCGAGGACGATGAAATAAGATACCATGATATGTCAACACCAAGCATTTCTATCTTTAAATTGTTTTTAGATGCGTACAGATGCAATGATATATAATGTATCTGACAAATTCGTTAACTTTCATTAATTCGAAAAGGCATTGATTTGGAAAAGAAGTTATTGATTTAGTTGTTGAATAAATTATGAATGAAAAGTCTTAATCATAGATGATGAAAAGTCTCGATGGAAAGTCTCAACTATGGAGCCTGGGCACCACAGTGCCGCTCGAAAGAGAGATTTGATGGTAATGAGATTGGTTCACATTTGTTTTCAAAATTGTCGCAGCCTTTGAAAGAAAATAACATTATATTGTATTTTTGTTCAATCGCAAACTTTCAATGTGACTAGCATCGATTTTTTTCTGTACACCCTAGTGCTTTTTTCTCCTTTACTTTTGTTCTTACTGTATAATGGGAGCTTTTGTTTTAAGAGAGCAAGAAAAGAATATAGAGAGAGAGCTCCCAGTCATGTTGTAACTGAAAGCGTAGATGTGTCCCCTTTCTTTTGCTAATGTGACGTAATTTTAATGCCTATACTAGCATGGATCATGATTGAAATTATAAAGCAAAAGACACAATGTAATCACCTACATCAAGATAGGAACTATTACACAGAACAATTCCCACGTTTGCCGGCTTAAAATGAAGCAAATTTTAGAGAAATTATGAAAGAGTTACATTAATTTGTAATGTGGCCGTGTTTTAAAAAATTCATTTAGAAAGATATTCTCATTTTATCACCACTTGGAATGCATTCTCCTACAGTATGTTTTTTAGTTATCTAAAATAACAATTTTGGCTTTAGGAAGGTCTTAGCACATAGGATTTTACTTTGTTGTTCTTGGAGTCATAGTATTTGCCTAATCCTATGGTTTGCTGCATTGAGAAGGAAACTAGAACCTTTTGTCATCTAAAATTGTCCTAGATTTTGAAAAAGAAACTTTCTTTTCTATTGCGACCTTTCGCTTTGCCTATCATAAAATTGTAGTTTCTTCTTCGTCAAGCTTTCCACCCGAGTGATTCTCTCTTTGTTTCCCTTGTTTTTGTAGACTAGTTACCTACTCGTGCGTTGCAACGAAATTTATTAGATATATAGAGAATCTTGCTATGAAAGAGTGCTACTCTGATCAGTTAAAAAGTGGAGAGTGATCAGAAGTTGAGAAAGAAACGATTAGAGAAGAAAGGACCGACGACCATCAACTTGTTCTTTTATAATAGTAATGATAGCATAATATGAAAAAACAAACACAAGTTACGTTAAACAAAAACTAGCTACAAACATCACAAAACTGCACGGCTAGATGCTAAGATACATAAATCTGTATATTCAAAATAATGTTGTACTATATTTAGAAATAGAGTTGTATTCGTTATATAAATGCTACGTGATTAATCTACACCATCGTGATCAGGCCTAACAAATAAAGCAATGTAGAACATTCTCGTTTAATCTTGATAAATGATACAATTTCATTTTTTTTCTTTTTTGTGTGGAAGTTTGGTCCTCAAAATAGTCTCCCCAGAAATTTTAACATTCATATCATTAGGCCCCGTTTGGAGCGAAGCATTTCGTTAGAAATTTTGGAGAAATTAGAATGTTTCTTACAAAATTTTTGTAAATCCAATTTACTAAGTTTGGTAAACATTTACATTGTGTTAGACTAGTGGTGTCCAAATGGGCCATACCTAGTGAGCCGGCCCACAGCTTGTTATTGTAGGTACAGCCCACGGCACGGCACGGCATAAGATGAGTCGGGCCAAGCCGGCACGGCATGAAGGGGTAGGGCGTGCCTGGGCCACCCCAGCCCAGTGTGTTGGCACGACACGGCACGGCCTGTGTGGCACGGCGGCCGGTTCAGCGTGCCTGGCTTGTAGGCAAGCGTAGCCCAGTGGACATGGCCTATTTGGCATGAAAATGTAGTCGTTAAGCACGTTTGGCTCAGGCACGGCATGGTGGGCACATCCCATTTAGCTCGTTTAGCACAAGTAATAATTGATTTTTTTGAAACTTATAGTCAATTTTGTGGCTGTTTGTAAGTTTAAAAATACAAAGAATTCAAAAAAATTTTAATTTTTTCTATAAATAGGCAACATAACCCCCTCATTCAGCCATACTCTCACCGGCAATCTCTTCTCCAAATTCTCTTGTGATAATTTGGCAAAATTTGAAATAATTTTACCAAAAATTTGAAATTCGAAATCAAGCCTACAATCAAGAAAATAGGTAACAATACTAATTTTTATATACTTATATTATTCTTATTATTCTTTATTCTGATATAAAATAGGTGGCAGTGTAATTTTTATTTGTATTTTGTTGTTTTTCATATTTCTCTATGGAAAATTTTGACAATTTTATTGCGAGTGAATATGGAATTGATTCAGAATAACTTTTATCCTTTGAGAATGAAACATCTCCGCCTTCACTTCCACCTCAAATGGTAGAACAGATCCTGACTATACCATCGTCAGGCTCTACCAGTACTAGGACCGTGAGGCGAGAGGGGGGAGGGAGTGTTCCCGCTGGCGGGGAGCTTGGGCGACTGCTATGGCTCGCCCGAAGGGTGGGTCCATCCCTAGTTAATGTCCAATTTTGCTGTGGAAAGCTGGAATGTTGCTCTCTTGGCCAAATGAACTGTAGGTTATAATTTGTTTGAGCTGATGTTATATTGGGATTGAGCCATTTCATTAGGTTTTATGAGCCACATGTTATTAGTAAACTGACTAGCTGGTGGACCAATGTCCTTTTCTGGTTCTATAGATCAGCATTTGATTAAAGATTGGGTTTTTGGATGTGCTTTATTGTTCTTGACCAAATGATGGGTGAGCATCATCTTCTCATGGGAATCTATCATAAGAATTTGGATTTCATTATCGACAATATTGTTTTGGTTACATGGTTTACGTTTGGTAACAGGAAGTCACCTTTTGATTATAAACTTCGATTAGTTAATGGGGTAAATATGATGAAAGCCATGGTATGGGGAAATGAACTAAACAGCTAGTTTCTGTGTTGGGTGGGGGTGGGAACAGATCTTGAATTGATTTCTTCATTTCTTGATGTGGGGATTTTTTTTTAATGTGAACTTACCCTTTCACGGCAAGAAGATAGATAAGGATGCCAGGATTGAAACATTGGCGTTTTGGAAGCTTAATTAGCAAATTGTTGTCTGTGTAATATTCTGCCCAACACAAAAAAAATATTATAACTGTTCTACCTTTGTGACTTAAGGAAGTATCACTTCGTGGGGCAATCTTGTATGCTTCATTCTCAAATTTGGGTTTGGGATCTGCTTGGACTAATAAAAAGAGTGATATTGTGGTGTTGTTAAGAGGATTGTGATCTTTTGTTTTAATACGTGTTGTAGCTTCAGATACCAGTTTTATGGTGTGACACTACTGTGTGAAACTATTTTCTTGTTATTCAGAATAACTCAAATCTATGATAAGACACTAAAGCAATCCTTTTTTCTTAAAAAAAATGTTTACAGAAAAAAGTACCAATGTTAGTGGGCAAAATTGGCTACAAGATACTGATATTTTTGTAGCACTTGCTACAAGGCACTGGTTTTTTTGTATCTTTGCTAAAACATACTGTTAAATCGTGGCTATTTGCTGAAATACACTTTGACCATTAAAATATCATTTCCGGCCAAAAGACTAGAGAGAAGGTTGGCGAAAAGTCCATCTTACCCTTTGGGTAGCAACATGAGTGGTGGATTGGAAGCGGGGAGGCGAGTGAGGAATTTTGGCATGGGAGCTAGAGTTGTCGGTGTATAAGACCATCCGTTCGGTTGAATCAAACCAGAAGGGGCCAGGGGCACCGGAAGTCATTTTGAAAATTTTCTCCCTCTGATTCATCCAGAAATGATGTTTTAATAGTCTAAGTGTGTTTCAGCCAAAAAAAACGATTTAACAGTGTGTTTTAGCAAAGACACAAAAAATCAGTGGCCTGGAGCAAATGACACAATATCAGTGTCATGTAGATAGTTTTGCCATTTTAGTCATCCAATCAATTAGATGTTCGTCTTTTACTTTTTTTAAAAAAAAAATTTGCTGAACTAGACATACTAATTCATTAGAGCCAAAGAAAACAGCCCATTTTTTGCTATCAAGAATTAATTCTGACCTGGAATTAGGTATGAATTATGCTGTCATCAGTGATAGCTTGATTGTTGGCTCGCAACCTCAGAAGCCTGAAGATATTGATCACTTGAAAGTGAAGAGAAATATATTCTTTGTTTACAGCAGGACAAGAACATCGAATATTGAGGCATTGATTTCCAAGCTATTGCCAGTAGGTGCAAAGAACTCAGCATTCAACACATCAGAAGACCGGTGAGATGATCCACTGAGCCAGTATCATGTTTTCTGCTTAATGCGCTTCTTAGTTTCTGATAACGTCAAAAATTTTAATTAGTGTCGGCATGTCGCTCTTCATTCTGTCTAGATTTCAAGTGTGATTTACATCCATAGTATTTGGCCTTCCCCCTAAGTTTAGTTTTTGTAGCCATGTATACTAGTTGATGCTTGACAATCCATGGTGAGGAGTAAATTGATGAGAAAAGAGTAAAATTGTGTGTCGGATTGCAGTGGCCAGTGGACATTGTTGACCCTTTTATCAGACTTCATGATTCATTTGAAATAATCAGATTCACAGAACAATCGTTCATTCATATAACTTTCTTAAACAATCAAAACAGTTCCATATTTCCTTTATTTTGACGGGATAGGGTAATAAAGTTGACAATATAGACTCATAAAGTAGCTAGAAAACATTGATCCCAAATGCTCTGTAGAATCTGAAATTCGTGGGGCAATCTTTGTAAGTCGTAAGCAAAGGAAATTAGAACAGATTGGCAAATAAGTAATCTAAAAGAAGCCAAGATGCAACTCATAAGCGAGCTGCAAGCTAAGGATCCTCGGTTGCAGGCAGTGGATTTCGATCCAGATTCGTTGAGGACACGACTGCCCAAAGCAGTTTCAGCGCTAGAATGGGCTATATCACAAGGCAACGGACGAGTTTATGTCCATTGCACTGCTGGACTTTGGGAGAGAGCCTGCTGTTGCAATTGCTTACAAGCTCTGGTTTCGAGAATATGGATGTAAGCTAATTTCATCTCATCATATACATACAGTACTTAGAAATCACAATCGAGCTAATATTACTACTGAAAAACCCCAAAATTTCAAACCAGATTTTTGTTTGATTTTTGCTGAATTTTGGGTGATTTTTCTGAAAACTTTCCTTTTCGGGAAAGTTTTCCCCTCGCACCGCTTTCCTTTCCGGGCGATGCCGCCTCCTCTCCCGGCCGGCGCCTCGCTGCTCTCCGCTCGCTTCTCGCGCGCCTTGCGCCGCGCGCGCCCGTGGACGCCGCCTCCCCTTCCGCTTCTCTCTGGGCGCGCCTCGGGTTCCTCTCCGGGCGCCGCGCTCGCTCCTCGCTTCTCAAGCGCGCGCTAAGCGCTGCGCGTTGCGCGCTGCGCCGCTCGCGCCGCGCCGCGGCGCTGCCGATCTCGGCCGCCCGCCGTCCCGACAGCCTCGCCCGAGGCCGTGGACGCCGCGCCACGCCGCCGCTTCCTCGCCTCGCCCCGCCGCCGCCGCCGCCACCACCTCCTCGCGACGCGCTCCGCCATGCCGCCCCGACCACCTGCTCCCGTCTTGTCGCCATCGAGCCGCTACAGCACCCCGACACCGCCCCATTCCGCGGAGGAGACGCCCCCACTGCTCCCATGCTCTCCTGTCGACCCCAGAGCCCCGCCCATTCCTTCTCCCCGAAGGCTCCCTCTTCTCTCCCTCGGATCCCCTCCCTTCGCCGAGGCTATAAGAGCCGCCCCGTTGCCCCCTCACTTCCCCTTGCTGCCCAAGCTCCCCACCGCTTCCGTTCACCTCACGCCCCTCCCAGCTCCCTCCCCGAGCTACCGATTGCTTCCCCGTCGCCCCAATCGCCGCCGCCATCGTCCCCTGCGCCGGTGACACCGCAGAGCGGATCTTCCTCCCCCTCCCTCCATTTCTCGATTGCTTCTGCCCCGAGCTCCTCCACTACCTCCTAAACATTTTGGTGCATTTGTTTGGCCAGGTAAAGCCCTGTGGAGCGCCGCCGCCGAAGCCTCCTCCCGGCCACCGCCCCCGTCCCGTGGCCAGCTCACCCCAAGAACCCCGAGCTTCGACCACCGCCATCAATGTGAGTAACACGCTCTCGAGATCGTGAAACCACCCCCGATTCGACCTTTTCCAGCTCCGGTGACCCCCTCCACCGTCGGGGAACCATTCCCTCCCCTTCGGTCTCCTGCCCTCCCCGATGACCCTCCCACTTCCCTAAACCCTAAAATGAATTCCCCTCTCGAAGACAAGCCCGCCGGTGCCCTTGGTTGCCGCCGACGAGCCTCCCTGCGCCCGGACCGCTCTCGCCACCGTGGCCCAGTTCCGCGGGCGTCTCAGCGGCTGGAGGTAGAAGACGGGGAGACGTGGCCCCATCTCGTCCGCCCGTTCCTCCCGTCGCCTTGTGACGTCGGCCACCCGATGGCGCATCCCCCTCGACCGTCGGATCTTCGTAAAACCCTCGCCCCGCAGTCGTTGGATCAACCGTACCGCTTCGCCCTTCCCCTTTTATCCCAGCCATCCGATCCTCCTTCCCCGCCTCGATCTGGACCGCCCGCGCTCGCCGCTCCGCTACCGTCCGCCTCGCCACGCGGCGACCATCGGATAAAGACGGCGCGCCCGCTCTGGCCGCTTCCCGCCCATCTTTTTCCGCAGCACACGCTGCGCGTTGGCACATGAGAGCCGCCGCCGCCGAGCCGCATCAGAGCCATGGGGCCGACCCACTACTGTTCCAAAATCTTTTCCCCGATTTATTCATTTCCAGAAATCAGAAAAATCCAAATAAATCCTAGAAAATCACAGAAAATCCTAAAAATTCCCAAATTTCACCACTTTGCTCCAAATAATATTCCAGACCCATTGGTGACCTCCATTTCCACAGATTCATCCCACATAAATTCCTAAAATTCCAATTTGAAGTGTTTATGCATTTTACTCCTTTTTAATTAGTTTATTTTCCTCGCTTGATTAGTCTCAAGCTGGATTTAATTATTTTACGTGTTTGCGTTAGTTTCGGAGACCCCGGGAGTTCAAGGGCAGTCGCAGGATCCAGGAGCTTCTACGTTCAAGCTAGCTGAGTTCGTCCAAATTGCCGGCAAGTCCCAAATCCTTTGATCATATTGTAACCCATGATGCTTAATTATGTTAATATGCTATTTGCATTATGCTAGTTATGAAATGTTAGTTTAAAGTAAAATAAAATGTTTAGAATGACATATGATATAGTTAGTCCTACCACCGTTAAAAGCCATGTGTGAATTGTAGCCATGCCTTTGAAACCCTAGAATTAATTATCTGTTAATCTAGATAATTGTAGGATATTATTATCATGCAAAATGTTACACTAATAAGGTGGTGGCTGTGGGCCAATAGAATTTGGAAAACCCGACTCTAAGGTAGGGTGGTATGGGACACCGTATCTTAGAGCGAGAGTGCCGGCGTGCACAAGGTAGGGTAAAGGGAGTGGAAACCGCAGACGGTCCTCGCCAATCTTTTACCCTAGGGTTGGTGAAGGGTAAGGGTGAGTGGGAAACCGCGAGACGGTCTACGCCCACCGCTTACCTTAGTTTGGGTCGCGGACCTGGCGAGGTTGCGGGCCATGTGAAAATATAAGGACTGAAACCCTTACGCTGAGCAAATGTCACGTTGATCGCTCAACCACAGGGGTTGACTTGTCAACACTAGTCTAGTAGCTGCTCAACTCGATTGAAACTCTACAGGAGGTTTAGCAGTGAGGTTAGGCAGGCCGGGCTACGGGTGCCTAACAACGGTAGAGTTCGCTCGAAGCGGACTTTGTCTTTTCTTGTGTGTGTGTGCGTGTGTGTGTGTGGGGATCCAGACTCGAGTGAATTCTACCTGTAGAGCCTATATAAAGAGTTGAGCAGTGAAACGACTTGGCTTCCTTAACTCACCATGAGGGTTAAGGATCGTGTGGGTAAAGCCGAGCAAACTCTGCAGAGTCAAATAAATGGTATTCGAATACGCCGTGCTCCGGTTATTGGAGCCGTGTCACTTGGGTGATTCCAAAGAAAAAGCTTAAGTAGTTTTGTACATGTTTGAACTTGACTAGTTGGTTAAAGAATTCTTTGTGAAAACCCCGAGATCTTGAGAAGTAGTTTTGGGTCCCTTTTATAAAATGTTTGCAAATAAAACGCATCCACTCAAATTAATAAACCAAGTATACTCCTTCCTTTGATGTTCCGTGCATGTAATAAGTTAGGGTCCCTTTGGGACTTGCTGAGCCGGTTGTTTGGCTCATGGCTTGCTTTTGCCCTTCTTTAGAGGATCAAGACGAAGGTGAAGGTCTCCCCGTTGAGGAAGCCCCGGAAGGTCTCTTCTTCGACGAGGACCCGTGGCTTTAGGTCTTGGCCGCGCTCGAGCGGATTCTGGAGTTTTTGTGATGTAAGTATACTTTGGGCTTGCACGCCCCGCTGTTGAAAAATGGATGTTAATCCGTATGTGAAATATATGCTGGACTTTTGTCATAAGCATGCAATGGTATACTCTTGCGCGACATTCCATAACTGTTCATGCGTGATAAGTTGCGGAGTGCCGTGTCCGTACGCGCCCCTGGAAACGGGGGCGTTACATCTACTACCCATCTAGACCGTGTGCGTGCTCTTCGTGAGGCTTGAGAAGGAAAAGAAAAACATCTAGATATCCTTTTTCAGGTGACGTGTTCTTGATAGTCTAATATGGATTACAAGCCATTGTAGCATATCTACACTAACGTTCTTTCCATGGTACAGGAGATGAACTTATGTTAAGGCAAACGAACCAATCTATACAAGCGCGCCCCTGAAGTGCTAGAGTTGATTGTGCCAGATTACTGGATGCTGGAAAGGAGGAGGTTCGACCAAACTATTCTCAGAAATAAAGCTTACGCAAGATCATCTTTGTTGGTTGGTACATGGTAATAAGAAGAAAATAAATGAGGTGCCGAAAGATGGTAGGTACTCGTCATGAGCTTGGTTACAGGTTACTGATCGAGATCATGTAAATGGGGAACCCATCCATGCATAGGGCCTTGTAGATTCATTGTGTCAATGAAGCTGTGTTGTATCTAACATTAACCTTGCAGTTGCGGGAGTATCACATAGTTCATACGTACAGCTATTGCTATCGAAACATCGAATTAACCTATTGCTCAAAATGCCAATATATGTCATATCATTGCCAAATTTGATGATGTATGTTCAGTTCAGTTGATGTGGCAAAGTTTAATTTCTTCTGTGTTAATTTGCATGAGAAAGTTTACTGTTTGTTATCTGGTCTACGCCATAACCCGAGCATTGCGAGTAAATTATCTCGATAAAAAGCAACGTCATGCCTTCTGGAAGTTTCCTGCAGTGTACCTGTATTTTAATTACATCCTTCACTTTTCTTTCTTTACTCAATTTGATCACACTCTTGAGTTGAAGTGAAAGAATACTTGAATGCAGGTTGCTCTTATATACATTTTTCTCTCTGAAAAAGAGCATGCTAGCTATTACATCACACATGATGTACGTATTGATCAATCTGCTGTGTGAAGTATGGTAACTAATTTCTGAAGTACGTACTCACACTGTCACACAAGACACACAGTCTATCTGTGAACACTGACGCGCTTGAAAACACATGTATCTGAATCAAGACTCATGAGGAGCAGCAGTTTGGTAATTAAGCTTAAACTGGATATATATATATTATGTGAGATACTGAATCATCCGTGAGGTAACCTCCGATCCGATCGACGTGAGTCAACTGTCAAGGTGAGAAAGCTGCATGGAAAACAAGAGATGGCAATATGAGAAGGCAAATTTTATCATGAACAACTAGTGCGAATTACACATGCATGGGATGACTTTGAGAAGGGAGGAATTGCCTGAAGACGGTGTTGTCCAGGAGTCAGGAATACGCGTGACCACCGGCGGGGTTGGCTGCCCGGCTGCATTACAAATTCCATCAACAAAGCTCAGCTCAGTTTCTTTTCTTTTGTGAGCATCAAATGCATGCATGCAGGAGAGAGAGAGAGAGAGAGATCATGAGAGATTGCGGTGAGATAGTAGAACTCACTGAAGCAGATGAAGAGAACTTGTGGGGGGAGGACGACGCCGCAAGCGATGGGCAGGTACATCATGCGGACGGGGTCGACGGGCTTGGGGAGCATCCGGTTCACGTCGCCGAGGATCACCGGGCACAGGCACCGCAGCGACCGGTCGCTCCCCGCCGAGCTGTTCAGGAACATTCCCAGCCCGCTGCAGCACTCGCTCTGCGGCGTCGGCGTCTCAGGCTCGCTTCCCGTCAGGAATGACGCGCACGTCGTCAGCCCCGCCAGCGGCGTCACGCAGTCCGTCGGCGACGACGAAGAAGAAGAGCCGCTGCTGCTCCCTGGCAGACCTGGAAAGCCGGGCAGAGGCTGTGCCGGCCTCGCGCACGGTGGCTGCGAGCTCGGCGACGACGAGCCAGGCATGGGTGGCGGCAGCGGCAGGCCCGGGAAGCCGGGCGCCGACGGCGGGGATGGCTTGCCACCGGGTAGGCCCGGGAAGCTGGCCCTTGGCGGCGACGGTCTGGCTCCCGGGAAGCCGGGATTACGCTGCCTGGTGCCCGGCAAACCCGGGAACCGGAGCAATGGGGACGCTACAGCTCGCTTCCTCGCTGCTTCCGATGGTTGCAGCTGCAGCAGCATCGTCGCCATCACGGCAACCATGACGACGGTGCGCTTGGACGACATCATGGACGATGCCTTCTTAATTACCAAGTATTACTTGCGAAGAAACAAGAGCAATGCAACAGGATGATTTGATCGATCTGGCCGAAGTACGTTCCATTTTATCTCTCACTTGTTCACTTCATATGAAATTCTAAATGATTAGCACAAAGATCGTGCACGCGAAACTATTCTATTCTACTTGCAAAGAAATGCACGTCGTCTTTAAGTGTACGTGTTCCAGAAAGCAGGCATTATGAAAATCGAAGCAGGTCTACCATTTTTGACAGGCATATGAATATGAACAACATTCCATCTGCAAAATGCCCGTGAAGTAGTATTAATATTGGGTTTAGCATCAATAGTCTAGGCTCTGATGGTTTCCTGTAACATATCTGCAAATAATGGGTGTTGTATTCATGTATTGAACAATATAAAGTTTCAGAGAGCAGAATAATGCCCAACCAATCCCTCTCGAGTTTCCATAACACAATTTTCTGTCATTCATGACCTAAAAACAGATACACAATCGCGTATTGTTCTACTCTACATGAAGTCGTAATATTCCCTCTTCTATGTTGCACTATTTCTCTCTTCCTCTACGTTTTAACTCTTCCTGTGGTTATCGCCGCTGTTATATTAAATTGTTTCTCCATAAATCTGTAATTCCTTCAAAATGTGCAAAGAAAATCAATATTGACGGCAGCCTGACTTGTATATGCCATCTTTCTTGCTACATTCTGGAAGCACCATGCATTTCGGTGGGCACGTGCAGCAGTCCCCTGTATTGAGTATTGAGTCAGAAACACTACTGCAGGTACAACGAGCTTCACTCTTGGTAGGAGCATGAAAGATATATGGATCCAACAGTACAAGGGCATTTCATTTTCAGGTCCTCAGGTACCTGTTTAGGAATCTAAGATGGGGCAGAAGCAACCCGAAGCCTGGCGAGGTTTGTCTGGAGCCGGCCCAAATAAAATGCAGTGACAAGCCACAGGAAGCAGAGCTGTTATCAGAAGGAAGACATATGACTCTTCGGTGATATTTCGCAAGACGTAATAAATGCAAAAACATTCTTGACACCATTTGCTTTTTGTTATCCAATACAATTACAAGACTCAGCTACAAAAGTTAACCAGGTTTCACATAAACATGGAGACACAGTTTTGTTCTTTTGTTTCGAGCAAGGTATTTTTCATCTTTACTATGGATTCCTATTTTTCAATTGTATTCAGATAGCAGAAGGGCTCCTCAAAACTCCCAAAATTCTGCCCTCTGGTGGGAATCCTCACACAAAAAACTGGATACCACATGCCTTTCAGCACCCAAGACTAAATACAGAAACTTTTTAATGCAAAGCATATTTATACGAGGACTCAAGACTATATCTTAATAGGTTTCTAGCATAGTATAATGCATTGATTCAGTGATACAAGTATCTTACCAGCAACTACCTCCTGAGGACCACAATACAAAATACGAACAAAACCACATAGTCAAGGAGCTACTATTTAATGATTCAGAACAACAAATCACATAGAAAACACGATACAAAATTATGAAGAGCAGAAACTAGTAAGCAAATGACTTTTCAGATTGCAGACTAAAACATAAGCTCATTGATGTATACCGGCAATGCATAGAGGGTGGCCATGGAAGTCTTGTCAAGGTTGCTGAACAGAAACTTGTAAATTCCAGCAGCTGCCGCATCACCAAGCCTTTGAACAATAACATCTATACAGATCTACAAGACAATTTATATTAAACAAAATGTCTGCAAAATCTTGTTCCACACGGAAAATAAGCTGCAAATTAAGAAGATGTTCACATGATTTGCTAATATCAGCTAGAATCCGATATTCACAATAAGAACTAAGAAGGCAACCGAAAAAACTGACTTGTCTCCAGTAAGCATCTACTATCTCTGAAATTTGACTTTAAATTTCACTACTAATTACCTACTTTCCATTTTATGAGAGAAGGCTGGCTCTGGTATGCCCCAATGAATTAAAAATGGAGCTAATGTTGAATGGTCAAATCATTCACTTGACAACAGGTGTTATGTTTCCAAACAATATCATTTTGTTTCCCTCTGTTGTGATCCAAGTTATTAAAATCATTCTGGACCCTGTTCCTTAATAGGCATTCATACTGTTTCCCTTCAAGTTCCAAGTGGGCAGGATTTTTATCATCATGGGCATGACCTCCAAATACAACTCGGCTGGAAACTGGTCATCACAAGGACGCTTTTGGCGAAGAAGAATAAGATAACAAGTTATGAACTTATGATTATCATTACCAATTTATAAAACAATACGATGGAATAGTGTTCTTTCAGGGTCTGAAAGAACATGAAAGATGGAACACACCACACATTTATATGTTTGATCATCTATGAGAGGCACTTGTCTAAAACCCAGTGCCACTTGATGAAAGTCAGTAAGAAATCCAGGAATTGGCAGGAATTCCAGAAATTTTATTAGCTCTTGACGGTGATAGAAGATGGCATACAACTGACACAACACATCAATGAAGTACCGACTCCAGCCCCTTTTGTTTCTTATTGGTCATCAAACTCAAATTAGGTAAGGAACTCATCTTTTACCTTGGCTTTGTACTTTTCATCCTGTGAGACAACTGTGAACAACAACTCCCTTCCAGGTCTTGTCAAAACATAAGTAGTTACCTGCAAAAAGTGCAAAGAGTCAAAGATTGGGAAAGCAGAAAATTTGAACAATTATGCAGAACTACTCCTGATTATATCTGAATATAGAAATGCCAACATGGACTGAACTCCAGTTGATGCAAAAACAGGAGCGGAAACAGCCGCCTACAGAGGGATCGTAGTCGAAGCAGAAACCGTCGGTGCAGTTGAAGGGGCAACAAGCACAGTTGGAACGGACAATGCTGCTAACCCCCAACGAACCTTCTCAGCCAGAAGCGTTGAAAGGGCCTCGGTGATGGTCCATCGCGGTAAGCAACTCAGCAGTTGAGCCCTGACAGGCTCAAGCTCTGAGCGTAGACGGCAGACAAAGTCATATAGGCGAAGACAGTCATCATCCACCTTCTGCACCTTATGACACTCCTGGCAGAGCGAAGAAGCCAGCTCGTCTAGCTGGTGCCAAAAACTGGCCAGGGCTCGGAAGAAGTCGTCGACTGAGTAATCCTGGCGCAGTGTCTCCAATTCACGCTGAAGCAAAAAGAACTGAGCATCGCTACTCTGCTGGTATCGCTTGTGCAAGTACTCCTAGATCTAACGAGTGGAACACATACCAACAATGTCTGGCTGGATGGAGTCATCGACGCTGACCATCAGGATGGCTTGAACACGGACCTAATCAGCACACCAGCGCTTGAAAGCGTCGATAGCATACTGAAAAGCCACATCATCAGCAACAGCAACCTTTGCCTCCTTGGCGCCCTCATCTTTTGCAGGGGTGCAAAAGTAGGTTGTCTAGGAGGCTGAGCTGGCGATGGTGGACAAGATTGAGTACTGGTGACATGTCCCTAGAGGTGAAGACCATTGATTGTGATCTCCATAAGTGAAAACCACAACCTATAGTTCGTCCCATGTAGCTTTGTTCCCGATAATAGGATCACAGCTGATGGAACAGATGCCATTGGTAGGCGGCGCTAGATGGCACAGCGACCAAGGCAACAAAGTCTAACATGTAGCGCTAGATGGCGTGGCGGTTAGATCAACGTTTATCTTTTTTATTTTATTTTTATTTTTGGAAGCAAACTTCTAATATAAGGAAACCAGATCGGTTTCCTTTTTAACAAACCAGAGATAGGCTCGGGGCGGAGGGAGGCGAGCAGCAACAGGTGGCGGCCAGTGTCGGCTGACGCCGATGCTCCCAGCCACTGGGCAATTGGCCTTCTCCTCGCAATGGTGTGCAAGGGTGACTTCAGTCGCCGGGCGTTGACGTGGTGAGCGGCTACTCTAGCGGGTGGCGGCCTTCGTGGAAGACAATGGTGGCTCCAGTAGGCAGTGGCCGGACAACAACTTGTGCAGGCAAGGCCGAGTGGTGACCGGTGGCCGGGCGACAACGCACATGGGTGTGGACGGGCAACAACTGGGCGGTGACTGCGCAGGCATAGATGGACCGGGCGAGCGTCGGTCCGGCGATGGCAGGGGTGGCATTTGGTGTCAGATCCATGCGGCGGCGGCGAATGATGGGATGGCAGTGGATGGAGAGTTAGGTTAGACCTTGCTCTAATACCATGTTATGAATATTGTGTGGCCCAATAGACAATATATATTGAGTACAAGGGGATATTACAAGGAAATATGCTATATATATATATATATATATATATATATATATATATATATATATATATATATATATATATATATATATATATATATATATATATAGGAAAATTACGTACACCATGGTGCCTAGGCACCCACATCCGATACACGTGTATGATTGATAATTTTTTGAGTTTGGGTATGAAAATGTTTTATACCCTTAATATATTTATGGTAAGTAAGTTTTGAACTCAGTTCAAACTAGTTTGAACTACTTTTGAATTCAATGCGACTACAAGTGAGTATATACCATAAAAATAGTTCAAACTAATTAAACTCAAGTTGAATTTAATTTTTTCGAGTTTGACATCTCAAATATACTTTTTATGGGTATATGAAGATACCCACATCAAACATTATAATCTCAAAGCAAATCAACTGTATTGATATTGGTGCCTAGGCACCATGGTGCATGAAACACTGTCTATATATATATATATATATATATATATATATATATATATATATATATATATATATATATATATATATATATATATATATAGAAACAAAGGCATATAAGGAAATAAGAATTCATATCCTATTCTAACAATGACCACTCCCCAATCCCCATTTATAAATGCAGTATCTATCTTAATGTGTATTTCAGAAAGTAACATTTAGTGGTAAAAAACAGTGTTTACACTAAGTTCAATCAGAGTGCCCTGGTTTATTGATACCTTTCGAATTGTTTCAGTGACAGCCACAGCAACCCAAGTTGGCCATACAGCAAGGGCGACCATATTTGAGGCAGCAATGAATGGAGATGCACAGATAGCAACTGTTACACCAGCTATGGTAAGGATATGACCCTGAAATATTTGTTCAAATCGTACCAGGAATCAATAGAACTCCAAGAATGCTCTAGCCTCTAATTACCAAAAATAGGGGTTAGAAAACTAAGCTTCCTTAGTCATTGCAGAGTCTTCTAACAACCCATATGGCTAAGATATATTTTGATTTATGTTGTTTTCGTCAACATCAATTATCATTGTTCATCACTAGACATGTAGAAACAAAACACATCATTTTGACTACATTTTATTGAATTTAGGCTCTTCTCATGATGATAAGAATGCAGAATAGTTCTTAAATATCTAACTGAAGATTATATGAGTGCACATGAGAATTACTGCACGTGCACATGGGGTGTTGAAATTCTATAGAAGGCCTTATTTCTTCAAAAGAATAAAGAGGATATTCCAAGCAGAATATATCAATAAACAAGAAGATTGACGCTGCATGAGAAAATAATTAGCACACTGGGAATGTACACGCTCAAATAGGATATTAAGCAATGCAGTTGAGTTTTGTCATAGAGCAGATTAAGCCTAAACTTCCAACTTAATGGAAGCACTATGAGGAACGTCGGATTATATTTATACACTTTGGCAATGCATAAAGGAACTTTCGTTATCCATGATGTATTGCATGCTTGTTCTAGCAGGGGACAATTTTTTAGGTTAAGAAGAACTTATTCATACTGGAAATGGAGTACAGAAATAGAGCAAACTTAGGATAATCTGGAGGTGGATAAAATACCGTCAAAGTGAGCTGTCCCGCTAGAATGAAAACAGCTATAAAGCTGTTTATCAGTGCAAATGTTCTTCTTCTGGCAGTTGGGCTTGATATTGTTGTAGCAACTATTGTTACTTTCTGGAAATCAGGGAGCATAGGTAATTGGGAGAGTAAATGATGCATCCTTCCAACCATATAATTAAGTATTAAGGAAGCCATGCTCACAGTGATGCAAAACTTATGATGAATGACAATATACATATGTAGAACAACCATACCTGGAAGTAAAAGAAGGATGAGACAACTGCGCTCAGCCATAGAAATAGAGAGATATATATCAGGTAGGGTGAGCGCGCAATCAGCCAGAAACCTTCAAACATCATGAAAATTTCAGGTTTGGCTTTCTGAATTTGGATTGGTGATCTAGGTGAAGTGACCAGCGAAGACATTTCATCATCAGCCTCAGTATTTTGACTTCGTTCTGCTCTGCATTTAGCAATAGATGGGGATGTATGAATGTATCTTAAATTCTAACACATGAACATAACAAGGAAGCACCAAAGTATCAAATAAAATAAGCAGTAACACCTACATTTTTTTAATATGAATCATTAACATTAATAAAATCTATTCTAGAGTTTTGAGGTTGATCATAAAGAGGAGGATTCACAAAAATGTATTTGTGGCTCAAGGTTTAATAATGACAATCAAGCCAGCAATTTTGTCTATATAAAAGATGCAGATTGCCCATGTCAAAAACAACAGAAAATAAGTCAATATTATAAATCATGTCAAGAAGGATACATACACTGTAGAAGACAATTCTGTTGAGCCATGATTAGCATCAATGCAGATTCCTTTCGATGACAGTGCAGCAAGTTCCATCAAGAGGGAGGAAAATAGGAGCAGAACTGAGGCACATTTAGGAGTTGTGAAATTGCATTTCATGAAATATTGGACAGGAAGTTATTGTCTTATTCAGAAAATCGTTGTAGAGAAACATACGTACAGGGTCCTAGCCAGGCCATACTTGCAGCAAATAATGAACCAAAAAGTTGCCCTAGCGTAGCACCAGCCCCAATAAAACCAAATAGTCTTGAACCTGACTGAAATTAAAAGAGATATAAGAATTTGAAAAATCAAACACAAAAAATGTTAGGGATTACCCATAGCTTTTGGTGCTGTTGTAAATGATACCTCACTGTCCATGACATCAATTACTCTAGCCCAAGTTGACGATATTGTAATGAGATTGAGCAAGGCAACCTTCAGATGGAGAGAGTTATCAAATCAACAATCAGCTTTGAGACCAGGAAACATGAACGGGCCCATGTATGATGAAAAGGCATACCCAAAGAAACAAGCTTATTCGCACTAATATGTAGAACCAGCTGTGTTCTCCCCACCCAGTAGGTTTATTTAAACCATCTTCACCTGACTTGATTGTTACATCAAGAAAACAGAGAAAAATAAGTTCTTTTTATGTCAAAAACAATTGCTCTTCGATTAGGAAATGTAGGAGGACAAAGAAAGTGGCTGGAGTGGAAGAGGAAAATATGCATGCAAGGATAATTTTTTTCTGAAGATTCCAAGGAAATGTGATATTATCAATGTTTATTACCTGGGAGGTAGATGGGGAATGCCCAGGGGTAGAGGCAAACCAAAGAACAAAAAATGCAAGAAGAGATAAGCTGAAGAACCGGTGTATCAAAACCAAAGCCTGAAATTCCAGATACACATGATAAAATTAGCTTGTATCAGTGAACAAGAAATAACTGCCAGAGCATTTCTAGTCCATAACTTTCTTTTATAAAATGTTCTTAATTCTTAAAATGGAGAACTTACCAAAACATAGACAAGTAAACAGAAGCAAACCGAGGAAAAAAACTTGATTCTAGTCATAGAAAAACTAGCAAAACCATATGAACGACAGTTTAGTGCAGAAAAATCACAGTTTTTGCACTTACATGGTAAATATACCAAAGTAAGCGCAAAATACACCCAACAATTTTCCCTTTGTTAGCCTACTCATGTTCCAGCAAAATTCGACTGCAACAGACAAAAGCAATACAATTCAATGATCCAACAGGGCAAAGAAGGATGTGGAACTCTAAGCAATCTGCCAACAATTCCAGTCACACCCAAGGCAAAGATGCCATCTTTAGCAGTCGAAACAAGGGTAGTTTCAACTACAGAATCCCAACATCAAGAATATATCCAATGGGCAAATAATTGAATTGGACAAGCACTGCAATCCAAGCAACGCGCACTAGCTGAACTTAGAGAGATTCATATTTGTGAGAACCCAACGTAGTTTTTCTACATTGGACTAAAACAAGCGCAAACCTAGCCACATGCAAAACTAAGTTTCTAAGTACATTACAAAGCTTTGCATCTCTATATCTGAACCATCAAAGACGTCAGCTTGAGGCATGAACCAAACAAAGGCAATACTCTAACCAGAGTGAGTTGAGAGCTCCCCAAACAAAGACAGCGCAACTCAGGAAGTGGCGTGGCACGGACCCTGGGTTTGGGGATGGAGGGGAGGGAGAAGGCGAGGGAGGCGACGGGGGCGGCGAGGACGGTGAGGAGGAGGGAACCGGCGAAGAGGCCCGGGAGGCTGCCGAGGCCCAGGGAGATGGCGCCCTCGTCCCGCAGAGGCAGCACCACGAAGTAGGCGCTCAGGATCTGCATGCGAAAAACTAACTATTGATGAATGCATTTGGAGGTGGCACAGTACAATTCGACGAAATGGAATTGCTTACGAAGAAGAAGGTGGAGGCGGCGCTCATCAGCGGGGGGATCTCGTGAGGGAGGACGGCCACCAGAGACGCCACCGCCGCCTCGGCGCGTGCGCGGAGCCGGTGAGGTGTCGTCGCCATTCGCGCCTTCGGCAAGTGAGGCGGCGGCCCTTGTAGTTGACTCTGCTCTGCTTCCCTTCCCTTCCCTTATTCCGGCAAAGTTTTGGGAGAAGTCCTCTCTCTCTCTCTCTCTCTCTCTCTCTCTCGTGTGGAGGATTGTACTTGGGCAACTTACAGTGTGTACCGTATACCGCTAATTGTATAGTTGATGATCAAGCATAAACAAGTTTAGGACAGGATCATAAATAATTTGTAGCCTACTGTTATGGGCCTGATTATTTTTAGGTTTGTTTACGATGATTTTTATTTGAGAAAAACTACAACACGACGTACCGTGCAAATCCAAACTGACGGGACAACGACGGATTCATCTTCTCTCTCCCACCTTCTCTCTCACTCGTCGGCGGAGCACTATGAGGACAACGATGGAGGTCTGCCGACAAGAGTACCAGCACTGTTGACGATGGGTTCATTGTGCGCTCCAGTTGTAGAGGGAGGATAGGGAGACGGTGGCTTGGTAGTGGTCGGTGGCCAAAGGGGTAGAGTGAAAGCGGGAGAGATGAATGAAAATAAAGAGATGAAGTCAAGATGTCATCTAGCTATCTATACTATCTATCTTATATATTTATATTTGAATCTTTTGGTTGTATGCACTTCATGGATAAATCTCCTATAATAGTTTGTCGATGTGCTAGCTTTGATAAACTTGTAATATGTGCTATGCTACAGTGTTGCTTTTGCTATATTACTCATGATTATGCTATTATCATGTTCATTTTATGATTAGTTGTGATTTATCTTGATTATTATTGTTTATCATATTGATATGCTTCCACAAATTCAATAAATAAAAGAAACTCCACCAAAATTTTCTAAAAATCCACAAATGTGCATAAATATCACTTAATGAGTCTATATGCACATATTTAAAGGGAGTTTTGTTTGTTTGTTGATTGACTTTGAAAGCAACTAATTCTTTACCTCATTTGAGCCCATCTCAAGAATTATTTGCAAATCAAAAGTCAAGAACTAGAATATGCAACTTGTTTTCGAACTAGATGTATATTTAAAACTTTCAACTCATTCATATTGTCTAGGTTGTTATCAATTACTAAAAAGGGAAACATTGAAGCATTTAGGCCCCTAAAAATGATTTTGAGAATTAATGACGATAATGATTAAAGGGACTAATTTGTTTGTTAAGATGATTGAAAGGTTTAATTCTTGATTTTGATAATGTCATGGAAACGGTATGCAAGGGCGATCAAAGATCAATATGGATCAAGGCAAAGGTATGTTGTAGTCTAAGAATCTTTTTATAATTTGTAGCCTACTGTTATGTGCTTGATTGTTTTTAGGTTTGTTTACGATGGTTTTTATTTGAGAAAAACTACAACATGATTTACCATGCAAATCCAAACCGACAGGACAACGACGGATTCACCCTCTCTCTCTCCCCCACCTTCTCTCTCACTCGTTGGCAGAGCACCACAAGGATGACGGTGGAGGTCTGCTAACGAGAGTACCAATGCTATCGACGATGGGTTCACCGTGCGCTCTAGTTGTAAAGGGAGGCTAAGGAGATGGTGGCCTGGTAGTGGTCGGTGGCCAAAGGGGTAGAGTGAAAGCGGGAGAGATGAATGAAAATAAAGAGATGAAGTCAAGATGTCATCTAGCTATCTATGCTATCTATCTTATATATTTATATTTGAATCGTTTGGTTTTTTGATTGTATACACTTTATGGATAAATCTCCTATAATAGTTAATGTTGATGTGCTAGCTTTGATAAACTTGTAATATGTGCTATGCTACAATGTCGCTTTTGCTATATTACTCATGATTATGCTATTATCATATTCATTTTATGATTACTTGTGATTTATCTTCATTATTATTGTTTATCATATTGATATGCTTCTACAAATTCAATAAATAAAAGAAACTCCACCATGGTCGAAACCGAACATGGTTATGGTCAGACATGGTCGAAGTCGAATGTAGTCGAAGTTTGATATGGTCAAAATCTGCAGTGCTCGACTTACCGTGGTCGAAGCTTGATGTAGTCAAAATGCCATGGTCAAAATACCATGGTCGACGCCTATCGTTCAGACCTGCCGATTGGACTACCGTTTGTGATTGGACTATTGTTTGTTCCTTTGATGACACTTGAACGTCGTCTAATACTACAATGCCACTTGAACGTCGTCTGATGCCTCAGTTCCACTCGACCATTTGCAGTATCCAATGTCCTATTTTTCCTTTCTCTTAAAGTCTATTTATTTCGGCTTGATCTTCAGGCTTTAGAATTATTTTTTACTATTTTTAAATTTTATCTTTTTCTAGTTTTTTTTGCCTTTTTAACTGTTTTTCCTATATTCGTTTTGTATTATCCGTGATAAGCTAAACTGTTTTTTTTTCTATTTTTAAATTATTTAAATTTAATTATGTCAAATAAACCTTCATCAATTATAGTATAATTTTAATTAACTACAATATAATTTTAATCATAAATTAGTTTATTTTAGCCTAATTAAGCAGCACCTAAGTTAGCCGAATCGACTACGACTGCCAAGGAAAAGCAACCGCGTGTAATAAAACGACCAAAAACATTGTTAGCTCGTCGCATCAGTTCCACGTACGTACGTTTAACAACCGGGGAAAAAGCAACCGTACGTGTGTAATATATATTCATTCCACGAATCCACGTGATATTGACTTTGCCTTTAATGTCACTCATGAATTTTTTTGCACGTTCCATCATGCATGGTTCCCAAACTAACCATCATTGAGCAATATATATATATATATATATATATATATATATATATATATATATATATATATATATATATATATATATATATATATATATATATATATATATATATATATATATATATATAAAGAGGCTTATGCTTCATGATTGATTCAGCATGATAAATCAATAATTTTTTTAAATTGATATCTTGCAATCCAAAGGCAGAGTAACTTACGAAAGGTAGGAAAGAAACATAAGGTGATGTGAACTTGCACGTCTGCTTCAAGTAGCTTATAAGCCAAAGCTTATGATTGATTTTATACTGTAATTGATGTTAGCTTATTCTACATAATTAAATATAAAAAATAAAAAATGTTATGAATAAGAGGGGGAAAGCAAAAAAGCCCAAAAAGGACAAAAAAAAGATGAAAAATCATATGTCAAAAGCTGAATCCGTTTGTAGCAGGACCTAAGATGCTTCCACCGACATATCATATTTTGTTGGGGCTTGAATGTGATATTCTTTGCGGTGAACAGTTACCAGCTATTAAGGAATTTGATCAAAGTTCAACTTTTAGAATGAAAGAACAACAACTGCTAAAATGTTTGTGCACAAAACAAATGATAGTTTAATTATTCAAACGAACATACATACTGATGCATCGGTACAGCATATACTAGTTTCACAATGGTGGAAACAAGAAAAACAAAAGGAAATACATGCTTGCAAACATGGTCTCTCACACACAGCGTACTGCATTGCCTCTTGATTAATTAACCCTTCTGCAATTCTTCCTGATCTGCCCATTGGAGCCCGTCAACGGCGTAATGTCTCCCATCTTGATCATGCCGGTCACAAAGTCCGCGAAGAACGCGCTCTGGTCACTAGTATACGATTGGACCTGCGCGTCGGTGGCTACGCCATTGAAGAGCTCCTGATCGGAGTGCAGAAGCCCCTTCCCGCCGACGAGGTTCTTGTAGTAGTCGTTCTCGAAGACGGTTGGGGTTTGAAGGTCCAGAGGTGCCAGGTTGTTGTCGCCTGAGCCTGAGGTGCTAGGGCAAACTGATTGCCTCGTCCTCGCAAAGGCGCCGTCGATGTTGGATTCGTTGTATACGTGGGCTCTGAAGTTCGTGCAGCGAGCTAGTCCAATGGTGTGAGATCCTGGCAAAAGAACAGAGCAGCGTACGAGGAAACATGTTAGTCACTTCGCTTAATTTACAAGTAATTGTTGTGAGATATCTCTTTTTCAGAAACAGTTGGTTATTGATTCTCTGAAGTGTATGAAAGAAAAGGGTACCGAGTGATGTTGGGGATGCCAACTTTATGGTTGGTATATCTCCAGTTTGAGATATCTGATGGCAGACATCTTTCAACTACAGTCATTTGATTGAATTAAGGGGTTGCTATTAATTAGCGCCAGGTTTGTAACATGCGAAAGCTCAAAAAGCTTTACACAAGTTGAAAATGTTTCTTCCAGAAACCCTCACCGACAACCATGCGTTACCAACTTTCGTACTGCGATTTGTTTATTTGCCAAGGAAGAGAACAAAGGCTGTCTAGTCTTTGAACGTACGTAAACCGACAAGCTAAGGTCAATTTAATCAGGGGACAAAAAGGAAGAAATGGTAATCCTGTCATAGGTAGCTTGGTACTCGATCCAACGTGAGAAGGTTAAGCTCTGAAGTCAAAACTTAGCTATCAGTTCCGTTGGTGACATATACCAGCCGTATAAAGCTAATAATGTAGCTAAACAGTGTGATCGTGTGAGCTAGAGGGAGAAATTGATTCTTGTTCGTTTTGTTATGATTACAGCCAGCAAATATCCTTCACTTGAAATGTGTACTCAATTGATCATTGATTTTTTTTTCTTTTGGTTAATTAAGCATGATGTGAAAGGGACTCCATCGTCGAAAATCTGGCATAGTAGCACTTGCACTGGTGCTAATTTGTTTGCAGAAGTTAATAGTTAGTCAGAAAAGGAGTAGGAATAATATGAGTTAGTAGTTGAGCAGGTACCGTACCGGAGAGGGCGACCATGTCCTTCTGGGAGAGTCCCTGCGCGGCGAAGAGGGAGGTGAGGTTGGTAAGGCCCGACGTCGGCGGGGGGATGTTGTTGTTGGCGCCGTTGAAGCTCGCCGTCGTCGAGTCCCTCCGCCCCAGCTTCACGTCCCAGTTGGGCCCACCAAGCTGCACCATTCACAACTTGGCATACGTCAGTTGTTACATATATATCACAATGCGCAGCACGATAGATCTAGACAGACTTACGATGACTACGCTGTCCCTGGCTGCGATGGCGAGGATGTCGGCGCAGGAGACGACGCCGGGGCACACGTTCTCCACCGCCACCTTGATGCTGTCGATCACCTCGAAGCCTCTCACCGAGCCGTTGTTGGGGGTCGCCATCTTCTCGCCCTGCAGGCTCGGCGTGTCATCCAGCAGCAAAGAGGCGTCACAGCCCTGCATGAATGATCACGAACAAGCACGTACCGTACGTTATTAGTTACTATTTGTTAGTGCAGTGCGATTAATAGTTGATTAGTGGCCTGAGTAGTAGTAGCAGGGTACTTGGACGAAGCAGTCGTGGAAGAAGAGCCTGACGATGGAGGCGCCCACGCGCGCCTCCCCGGCGATGGCGGACTGCATGACCGACTTGACGGCGTCGAACACGCCGGGGCACGAGTAGGAGTAGAAGCTCGTGGACAGCTGCGCCGACGAGCGTCCGGCGAGCGCAAGGAGGAAGAGGATCAGAGCAATGCTGCTGCACCTTGCGGCCGACGATGCGCACGGCCGAGCCATGATCGGTCGACGCGATGCCAAGTGTGCTAGCTAGCTGCGTTGCCTTGAGTTCGCTTGCTGGGACATTTATAGCAGCACAAGCTACCTCATAGTGCATATATTTTTGCACGTAGTACGAGCTCTGTTGCCTTGAGCTTATCGAGCGCTAGTACATGTGGAAATATTTTTGCATGCAGTACAAGCTGCCTGCTAGTAGTCCATGCAAGAAGCAACAATATAAATATGATCAGCTAGAGTACATCATCTATCATCTTCACCAACTCTCTTGGACTTTTGAGTCCAACTCCAACAGGCCAGGTCGCATTGCAATTGCAGGTGCATGCAAGCTAGGGCTCATTTCGAGGTTGGTACACTGATGAGGCATAACTGCTGGAGCTCGTTTGCAAACGGAAGGGACGCAACACATGAGATACTTATGCACATCACGTACGTGTCACTCTAGTCTAGGCCATGATGTGTGAATGGATGGATGGATGGATGGATGGATGGATTTGGTGGGTGACAACACTTGGAACTGTCAAAAAATGAGGGCGACGCGGTTAAGCGAAGCAAAGCCAGCCTCTGCTCCTACTACGTACGTGGAACTGTGCACAAAATTTGTATTGTGGCAACTTGCCTTTTTTTTTAAAAAAAAATGGCCTTAAACATCAGTTTTTTGTTTGCAAATCTAACGTGCTCTGTGTACTTATCGAGCGTGAGAGGCACGGCTCGACAGTAACAAGCACTAATTACCATGCATGCCGAGCTGCCGCACAGTGGTGGCTCGGTAGCAACATGTCGAGCCAAAGGAGCTCGGTAGGTCATCTGCCGAGTTCTATTGGCTCGGTAGGTATCTATCAAGCTTGATAGATCTACGAAGGAGGCTAGATTTGTAAAAACAGTATTCGAAGGCTAATTTCAAAAAAATTACCAAAGTGGCATTTGTGTGAACGGTTCCTACTACGTGTTGTTACCTGTCATTTCAGGTTCATGGTGATAACTATACACACACACACACACACACACACACACACACACACACACACACATATATATATATATATATATATATATATATATATATATATATATATATATATATATATGTATATATATAGATCTTGTAGGTATTGTTTAGTCAAAGTATACTATAAAGCTATTATTCGGTACGGGCATTTTGCACACCCAACCACTCACTTAACTAAAACTCTAAGTAACTTACCAAATCTTTTCATTTAAGTATGCTCTCCCCTGACCTATCTCATGATCTAGGTATTGTTAGCAGAAATGTGGCCAATTTAGGGAAAGACTACTGGAGAGCAGTTCAATGGATCTTCATATATTTGAGGGGCACTTCTAATACTTGTTTACAGTTTGGAAAGTCTCATGATGGACTGGTCGAATATGTGAAGATAAGAGAAGATCTCTTACTAGTTATATATTCACTATTGAACACTGTACTGTAAGCTAAAAAGCTTGTCTAGAAACTATTGTTGCTCTTGTGACCACTGAACCCGAGTATATGGCTATTTCAGAAGACTGTAAAGAAGTTGTTTGGTTAAGAGGACTGTGCACTGAGCTTTGTAGAAGTACATCTTACACGTACCAATATCCATTGTGATAGTCAGTGTGCCTTTTATCTTCAAAAGACAAATGCTCCTTGAGAGAACAAAGCATATTGATATCAGATATCACTTCAACCAAGGAGTTATTTCTCAAGGTGATATTAAAGCTTGCAAGATCAATACTTATAATAATCCAGCTGATATGATAACACGCTAGTTCCTACCGCTAAATACGAGCTCTGCTCATATTTGGTCGGTATTACTAATTATTCTTTTCGGATATTTGATGCATAATAAGTATTTTACAAGTTATTCAAAAAGTTTTTTTGGTTTTGTTTCACTACAGGAGGAATTCGGCTTAAGATGAAGATTGTTATATTTTGTAATTCGAATCTAATCGGGTCTGACCAATTGAAGAATTCGATCAAGTTTCACTCAAAATGATATATTCCGACTAGCATGACTGGTCAGTAACACAAACTGGTCGGAGGTTATGATTAAGATCATCTTCGTGTTCGTGATGGACTCTGCACCGACTTGCACTAGTCGTAGTATTTAAAGGTATTTGTACCGACTAGAGTCAGACGTGACTACTTGAGGTGCTTCTAACTACAACTCTTCATTGCCATTTTCTGAGACTCTATTTCATCTTCAAGCAGGGTATTGTTCCCATCTCTAAGTAGGTTACTGTTGCAATTTTTGAGTAGGCCTCTGTGTCCATTTTCAACTAGGACTCTGTTTCTACCTTATCTAGGACTCTTGTTTTCAAAACTATTTATACCCCCTATAAGCCTCATGATAGCGCACTATGCATTTCAAGTTATCTACATATGTAATACATCAAGAGCGTCCTGTAACTTCTCCATATAATGATTTTGCCGATTGTGTGCCATGGTTTTTTCTGTAAGAGTTTTTCACATTAAATCTTTATCTCGTACTCCTGATTATTCTTCATTATTTCATATCTCGTCGAGTCGGGTTTCATGACACATACTCTCAACCTAGCTTTCTTCTAATTTAAGGAAATTGCTCAAGGTAGGGGCAATCCTGCCATGGTTTAAGGGTGTTCAACTGAACACCCAAATTGTCTAAAATATCTTGTATTTACTAGGTATATTGAATATATACACTGATAATTAGGCCAAATACTTCATATTCATACCCCCGATTAATTTCAGCTGACTCTCACACCTTCCCCTCCCCAATTCACCTCAAGTAGCGCAGGCAAACAGCCCATCCACTCCCTCCTCAAATTGGTTATCCGAAGCCCCTATCTCATGCTCCACCGCTCCATTCCAAATTTGCGCAGCATGGAAAAGGCCACAATAGGCCTGCAACGGTGTGTCAACACATAGTAAAGTCGCAAGGAGCAACGGGCGGCGACGAGCAGGGCGACGGCTAGGCAAGCGAGGGCGAGGCAAGGATTGCACCGTTGCATAAAGGCTATACACATCAGTGTTCAGACAACATAGGTGATTCTAAGGCATGAATAATCATTGAGTTAAATTATTTTTTCTTAATTATTCTGCAATTTCTCTAAATTAATTTCATATGTTGTCCCTGGTATTGTCCGTAGTACGAACAATTTGTCTTTTGATTTTAGCTATTTTTTTTGAAAGAGAGATTTTAGCTATTATGGATCTCTATCTTTTCTATTGAACAACATTTTGTTTACTCCGAACACTCATTCTAAGGGCCTGTTTGGTACAGCTTCTGCTCCCAGCTTCTCTGTTGAATCTTATGGAGCTGTGCCAAATAACCCGCTTCTCAAAATAACTCGATTCTCGCTTGTGAGAAGCTTGAGAAGCACCTTTGTCTTAGTGAAGAGAAGCACCCTTTGAGTGGATTCTCGTGAGCCTAAAATTTGATAAGAATTACCCGCAAATGCCATTGACCTACCCCACTCACGCGCGCGCGCGCTATCCATCCGGTCCGCCTCGCAGCAACGCTGGTGGTTTTGATTTCTTGGCTTCACTCTGGACCCGTGCAGTGGCGGCGTGTAGTGGGCGGGAGCAGTGAAGAGAAGCACCCTTTGAGTGGATTCTCGGGGAGCCATCCAACGTAAAACAAATCTATCCATCGAATTTGATAAGAATTACCCGCAAATGCCATTGACCTACCCCTCACGCGCGCGCGCCATCCGGTCTGCGCCTCGCAGACGCCTCCTCCCTCCTCTCGCTCTGCCTCGCCCGCCGCCTCCTTCTCTCGCCCCACCGCGCGCCCTCTCCTCCTCTTCCCCGCTCCGATTCGCTGCCGTGTCCTGCTCGCCGCCGCCGCGCGACTCTCGACGACGTAAGTGTGCGCCCTTTCCTTCCCGTTGCCCCAACTCCTCTGCGCTGGTGGTTTTGATTTCTTGGCTTCACTCTGGACCCGTGCAGTGGCGGCGTGTAGTGGGCGGGAGCAGGTGGTTCGCCAGTGAGGCCTCCGCGACGTCGGCAGGGCAGGCGGCTGAAGCTATTTTCCGGCTTCCACATTTGTCCCCCAACTCAGCAAAAAGCATTCTTGAATTCACCTCAAACTAAGCTATGTTCGGAATTGAAATTAGACCAATATATTCGGCTCAAAATAAACTATGTCTTCTGTTTATCCATTAAAATTGTAGGTGTCACTACCATTGGGATACTCCAAATAATTTGATGGTTCTTTCAAATACTGCTAAGTGTTGAACTGTTGATGTAATTTGTTTATGTGTAACATCTTGTTTTCTTTTTTCTAAATTATATTTGAAGTTAAGAGTTTGCTTCAGTTAATTGAAATCTTTTAGCTAGTATAATTAGCCACTTTTCTATACGAGCAGTTCAGGAAGTCAATCATTGGTCTTTGGGGAAATACTATTTGAATTCATGTGTTTAATTGAAATCTTTTAGCACAAGCTCATGCATGCTTCTCTGTAGAAGCAGTTCATTGCCAAAACTGCTCGCTGGGAAAATACCTTTTGAATTCATGTGTGTAATTGAAATATCAAATATTTTAGCTATGATGATCGTGCCCTTTCTATAGGAGCAGCTGATGCTCAAAATTTGTCACTGGAGAAATACTGTTCAATTTTACTTATATCTGTCTGGTCTTAAACATCAAATGTTCTAATACTTTTATCTTGTTCCGATACAATTTTGTTCTGGCCTTCGGATACATGGCATCTCAAATCAAGAAAAGAGATCTGCGCATTTTTTTTGCTAATTCAACAATAGATAAATAAAAGGGTTACAACTAGGGGTAACATGGTCTATTTACCTTAAATCTGCTCTTTTGTGAATCTGGAGCCAACCCACTAGCCAAACGCTTTTCAGAGGTAACTCCAGATTCTCAGAGAAGTGGATTCTTATAGAATCAGAAGCAGAAGCTGAAAAATAAGAACCTGAAGCTCTACCAAACAGGCCCTAAAAATCTTGGATCCACCACTGGCTCCAGGGATGGGGGAAGATTAATTCCTAATGCCACCTCATCTTTAAAGTGATCATGCACAGTCTAAGATATACATTATACATGCTTGCTTGGTAATTTTCAATATCCAATAATGTATCAAACAATCTGCTAGCTTTTTTGGGGCCAAAATGGTCATTCGGTTTGTTTGCTTGCACATGATCTATAACAATTTATCCCTTTTTTTTAAGGTGTCCAATTCTCCCTTTCGTCTTTGGTACACCTTTTTGAAAGGGATGGAGGAGCTTTCAAAGTAGCAGTACATTTCAATGATACTAAACCGAACCATTAAGTGATGCAGTGAAAACAAGCTTGCCTGTTTCCTCTGATTTTACGAAAAGCTAGCTAGCTAGGAATTGATCGATGTGCTCTCCTTTTCCCCATAGCCAAACTGAGGCAGATGAAATGTCACTAATTTGTGGAGAGTTGGTGCTGATCTTTTAGTTGGTCAATAGCCATCAGGAGGCACATGTCAGTGCACAATGTGACTGGTCCGAATTCCGACGGAAGGATGGCTCGTGGGAGCATAGGGTCCGGACTCCGGGTAGTTTAGTATGCTTTACGGATCTGTTTGATTTTTTGACTTGGAGTTGTTTTTTTACCATTATATATATCTCCTATATATAGCCGTATGGAATTAGTTGATGAATTATTGAAAAATCTCAAGCTGGCAACTCTCTTAATATAGTTAATCATTGCTTTTGTGCGTCTATGTTTTTTTCCCCTCAATTAAGGTTTTCTACGTTAAATATATACCTCATGTGTTCATTTCATGCTTATTTTCTCTGTTTTGCCGTGCGTTTTCTAGTAGAGCTAATCCTAGCTAGTTATCAACGAGGCAGTGGTGGTCTTAGGATTTTCAGGGCAGATGTTCGGAATTAAAAAAAATGCTCAATGGAAGAAAAGTCTCTTGGTGCCAAAAACCAAAGTACAATTTTTTCTACTATAAATATCTCAAAATAATATAAAAATTACAAAATAATTAAGAAAATATAATTTTAACTCTGTGGCTTTTCATGCAATCTTAGGGACAGTTATTTCATTTCATTGTTCCTTAGGATCACATTGCTAACTTCTTCAAACTTTAAAAGTCCAAGGAAATTTCCTTTATTGCGTGAGTCTAACCAGAATTATCTCACAAAAATTTCAAATCTATAAACTTCTTTATTTTTAAGACTATATGAT
Organism: Dendrocalamus sinicus; assembly: GCA_036346575.1. Taxonomy (NCBI): domain Eukaryota; kingdom Viridiplantae; phylum Streptophyta; class Magnoliopsida; order Poales; family Poaceae; genus Dendrocalamus; species Dendrocalamus sinicus. Next base: position 482,195 of record CM070673.1, on the reverse strand, counting down.
CTATATTTCATAAAGACATAATCATTCAATCAACTATTTAGGTTTACTGATTTCAGACTTGAAAAAGGGAGTAGGAGAACGAATGTCCACCTAAGGATGAGTCCTTGCCACAACGCCAGCTGCTCCCTAACTCCCTACTCGCTCGTGCTACCTCATGTAGTCACTTCGCTCCTAGCGCTGCCGCTTGCAATTGTGTTGAGGCTTCTTCTTCCTTTTCCAAATTAATAGATTTCTTCTTTTTCAAAGCTCTAAGATTTAAAAATGGGGATTTGAGATTCACCTATGACAGTTTTTGCGTCATCGGTGGTGCCTAGCTAGCCCTACGTGTGCTGCCACGGTCCCTTCCCTTTGTGCTTCAACCCTTCTTCAACGTCCCAGACTAGGTCACCGCGGGTCTACAGGGTACAGGCTTGCGCCGCTGGTTGCTGCCTCCCTTGCGCTCAACGCTTACCATCCACCTGCCACCTTACTTGCCATGCGTGCGCCGTCGACCGCCGCTTGCCCGCTAGCTGCTTGTTGCCTATGTACACCGTGTGTGTGCCCGAGCACCCGAGCCATCAAGTGAGTTGACCCCCACACAGAATAGAGAGGTTAGGTGGTTAGGGTTAGTGATGATCGAATGGGCCAATATGAAGTGGGCCAGCTAGAGAGGGTGTAGGATAGGCTCGTCGCTTGCGTGGGTTATGGGGAAGTTAGGGAAATAAGGTGAAATTGGACTGATGGGGTATAAATATGATGAATCTGATCCAACTAAGCGTATACATATACATTATACCTACTATATACTGGATTTTTACTAAAACTTTTAGGTATTCAACAGAATAAACATAGGCCATATAGGGTTCGCCTTTGCAACAAGGACGTTGTAAGGATAACAGTAATATATATTCTAGCATTACTATTATAAAAGAATGAGTTGATGGTTGTACGCCCCTTCTACTTTAACCATCCCATTCTTAGTATAATTATCTATATATACAATAAATTTTGTTGTAATGCACGAGCAGCTAGCTAATTTGAAGAAAAGAGATAATTTAGAAAGGGAAGTGCATTGAACTCGTATAGCTAGTTCCGTAACGGATTCAACATGGACCGAGCCGCCCGGGGCAGGATAGGTACGCGTGAGATCGAGTGCTAACTGCTAAGGAAGCAAAGACAATTTGGCACACGACTACCGTGGAATTAATAAACTACTAGCTAGCACAAGCAGTAGTCAGTGATCACTGGTCATCAGATCAGGCTCTTGCTTTGTCAAATAACTCCTAGATTGGCTACCTAGCTAGCTACGTGCGTGCATGCATGGCCAACCGAAGGCGCACGCGTTGCATATGCTGCATGCATGATATATATATTGCGCCTCCCGCTGTATCGCATTGCAGTCTAACTCTATCGATCGGAACGCCTAAAAAAACACGCATCGATCGGAACTAGTACCGTCGGCAGTATGACTTTGCTAGCTTAGCTAGTTCATTCCCTGTCTAGGCTCCTCGATCCGTCCATTAGTCCCTTTGCATGTTAACTTCTATTTAAAAATTCAAAAATCAAAATAAATACATAGTTTATCTAAACGATTTTTTCACTTCTTTCACTTTTATCTCGTTCCGAAGATAAGACAAGTGTCACAGATTTATCACGTACTTCACTCCTCTCACTCATGCTTCACCTGCGCATCTCTGATAGTTCATAGAAATATAAGAATACATCAAACACCATATAATAATATGAGAGGCAATAATTTTCCATCTGTGGGTTTGTCTTATGAAATTTTTAATTTAAATGACCTAACTAAAGAGCTGGCACCGAACGCAGTAGCAAGTTAAGGGTTGCTCACTGTTCACATACTCTGGTGGTGAAGTTGGTCCTAAGAGAAGGTTAGCCTGTCGGGATAGCGTCATACATTGCGTAAGTCATATTGCGATGGTGGCCAAGTAGGAGCGGGTGCACCGTACAATTGGCCGGCCCTAATCTCTTGCGTGTTGAACATCTGGTGCACCTAGTCCTCCACGTAATTACTGGTGTTCTGTGGAGGGAAACATGTTTTGTTAGTCCGACATAAAGTAGAACCGAAATAAAACCTGTAATTATAAGTAACGTGTCACGTGTTGCATGAACGATGAACCTCTTGGATACTCCGATCCATGGTAGTTGACTGCAGCAAAACCCGATGCCGTGTAGTTCACGGCATACTAGTAGACCGTGTAGCTACATATATCCGATCGCACCACTCGTCACATTGCCGGAGATGCGGGTGGTCGGCGGGCGTGTACGTGTTGTACTGCACCTCGCAGTCTCGGACAGGGGAGTCGATGTCGATGAAGGCGGTGTCCTGTGTGTCAGGCTGTCTCCATGACGAGGACAAAAGTAAAGTGCTCCCTCCGTCCCTCGTCCCCATCCCCTTGGCGAGGATGGTTTGGGCTCGGGCTACCTCCATAATGAAGACGGGAGTCGGCATGAGCATCCTACACGAAGACAACATGTATGAAAGCAACAAAAATAAGGTATTTTTACTAATTGCAGTAGATTATGAAATTGTCGAATCTGAGTAGTGCGCTGCACAGACTGGGAGCAGCCAAGGATAGGGGCTCGTCCCTAGGATAAACACGTCGCTAGCACGGCTACAGCTGATGGCCCCTAGTGCCTGTTTGATGGCCTCGTGCATGTTGCAGATGGACCCTAGCAGTGCGGTTCCACTCTCGGACATGATGCAACGCAGTTAGTCAACTTGCAACGACATACAAAATATGTTAGGCATACATGCTCGAATGGTACGATACAAATATGAACTTTAATTCTTTTATCGCTTCATCCTGTTGTGCCACATGGTGTCAGTCTAAGCCAAGTGCCGGTCTCTTGGCATGTGTGGCCTACGAGGGGGTAGCATAGGGAGATGCGTAAGTTTGCAATGGGTTCGCGGCATGTACCACTCTAAGTACAAGCAATATGTGTTTGGGTCGATACGGCCATCGTTCCTACTTAACCTCCATCTTTGTCTATTGTTCCCAAGCATGCATCCATTGAGTCTGTGTTGGCTTCCACTCATTGCTCTTCCATCCCTTCCTCAACTGCCTGCGGAAAAAAGGGGAACATAACTGTTATGTTAGTGTGGAAATAAACTGGACACGAATGGTATGCAATGAACCGTACGCAATGAGGTAACAAATAAATTTACTTATAAGTGCACGTGGCTGGGTAGTGGTCGACATGGTGTTGGTGGCATATGCTGGTGAAGCCCAAACTGCCTCATGACTCTTTGTAGGTGTATGACTCTACCATATGGGAGAAGACGAGGTGGTAGGTCATGAGCTAGTAGTCACTGTTCCTGCTCACACTTCTCTGACAGTTCGAAAGGAGCCGTCTCAAAGATGAACTGTGCAGTTCATACCATCTACATGACACTACCCTTGTCCCTAGACCATACTAGCTCGCTGGTTGTCCAACGAGTACCCATGATGAGTCTGTCCACTGGGTCACCGCCGTCCCTATCGTCGTAGAAGCGTGCCTCCAACTGGTGTGAGTGCACCTGCACTTGAAAGTATGACTGACCAATAGGGAAGTGCTCCCACGACCACAGCTGCAACAAGATGTAATAGCCAATGAGGTTTGGCACACCAATAGCATGCTGCGAGCCATCGCATAAAGCCTTGTATGTCGCGCACGAGAAAGCTGAGCCCCAGCTATACATCGGGACCTCTTGAGGCTTGGCGTTGACTAGAGACTCAGTGATGTGGATGTAGCTAGAGTACATTGAGTCTGTTTGAGTCGTAGGAAACATGATCCACCCGAATATGAAGAGCAAGTAAGCGACTAGGTGTGACCTCATGACATGTGCAGGCACGTCCACTAGGTATTGCCTGTACAGTTGCAGCCACCCATGTGGCACTCTAGAGAACTTATCCGGAATGGGATGACTAAAGCGGTGCAGTATATGTGCCTTCCAGTCGAATGATCTAGCAGGTGGAATCATGGGATGACCCCATATTGGCAGACCGGTGAGGTACACAACATCCTGCAAAGTGAGGATCATTTTCCCTACTGGAAGTGAAATATGTGGGCCTTCAGCTTCCACTAGTCAACGAGTGTTGATAGAAGCGATAAGTCCAGCGCGAAGGACCACCCAATGTCCATCATCCTCTCCATGGGTAGCAACCTGGCCCATCACAGAACTAGAATGTACCGATCATCGAGGGGTCAGTCCTCCTGAGGTCCCTGGATAATAAAGGGGCTGGTCCTTCATCGCTTGACTACGCTCGACAATGATGCTGGTCATCCTAGGATGGGTCCAGCAATGTGCCACCCCTGAGACCGTCACCAATAGTCATTGCCTGTGGTACTTAAAATAATATGTCGGTGTCAAATGGTATCGATCTGCTGTGCGCGCGCCTCTTGCCCTACCCCACTCGGCCTGCCGAGCTATAGCGACGCGGCAGGTGACACGCATGTGTCACTTGCCGCACCTTCCGAGTTTGGAGAGAGGGCTATTTTTGCAAAAAAAAATGCTAGGGGGCCAAAATTGAAATAAAATGTTGCAACAATGCCATATATGTGAATAGTTCCGATAACTCCAGAGATGATCTAGACTTTCTAAAAACAAAGGTCTTATTCTTTTTAGCTTGTGGTTCCCTTTGAACAAAAAAGGGACAGTTTTTTGGCCGCCGTTTCGAAACGATTTACTAGGATAACCTATTAGATGCAGCTTAAAGCTTTCGATTCGCTTAAAAGTTATAAGACTCAACCAAAAAGAACCACCTAGCTTGTACACAATGCAGTTCAATTTGATGAAAAGGATCAGAGAGCTACTACGTAGGATGTCAGTCCTCACAACCTTCCGACTCATTGAGTCCATGACTAGCTAGAGTAGTTAGCCAAATGAATTCAATGCTGGCCGCCGAATGGAACGACTTCTACTTAGCTACCGTGCAATTACTGGAGGTTTGCCAGACCAAAATGCTGCACTCATGAACAAGCAACGTAACACCCATTTATATTACGTGATGTACAAGCATGCATTCATGATATATAGTTCAATAAGGTGTTGTTCGTAGGGGTGGCAACGAGCCGAGCCCGGCTCGGCTCGGCTCGTGAAAGCTTGGTGGAATGGAGGCTCGGCTCGACTCGGCTCGGTTAGGATATCAAGCTTTTTTGTGGGCTCGGTTCGGCTCGTGATGCGGCTCGAGCCAGCTCGCGAGGGCTCGCGAGCCAGCAACATGTTAGATATATATATAAATCCAATTAAGCATTAGACTAATACGAGATTTTTGCAATGCAAATACTTTCCCAGCAACATGTTAGAATGGAAAGCATGATTTGTGATGTTAAAAATCAACATTTTGCATCACATTAGATGATTATATGACACATAACTTTTACTTTTTAGTTGGCTCGCGAGCTGGCTCGGGCTCGGCTCGTTTAGATCCCAAGCTTTTTTGCTGGCTCGGCTCGGCTCGTTTCATTCACGAGCCGAGCCAAGCCTCCACGAGCCCGACCCGAGCCCGAGCTTTTTTGCCAGCCCTAGTTGTTCGGTTGAACTGAAATAAGTTGATTTACGACTAAAATTATATTGTAATTGATAGTGACTTATTTGACATAACTAAATTTTAAAAAAAATAAAAATAAGAAAAACAAGTTAACCCATCATGCCCATGTAAACGAATACGAAAAAAAGAACTATCAAAAAAAGCTCAAAAAAGCCAAAAAAAACTAGAAAAATTAAATTTAGGAATAATGAAAAATAAATCATAAGCTCAAGCCGAAATGAGTTGGGCCAAGTCAGTTAAGTTCAGGTAAAACTTTTCCGAATCGCACAAGTATACTGAGTTTAGTTATACAAGTCAAAATCGCATGTCAGTACGTATTTTGCTCTGCGTATTACCTCTCGTGAACAGTCAGAATTCAAATATTTAGGCCATAAATTATAAGCCATCAGTCCAAAAGAATCTACCCTAACATCCATTCATGAACCTCTTTCCTCCTAATTTAAAAGAAAAAAATTTCAATGCCCATCCAATAGCAACCAGGTCGGAGCTAGTCATAGCAACGCTTCGACCTAAAATTTTGTTACTAGTATCAATAATATCAAAATGCTGCAGTTGTACTTCTGTGACCTCAATTCGACATCAAGAAAAAATGGTTAACAAGGGGTGATCATTTGGGCTTTTTTGTGGCTTATGGCTGAAAAACACTGTAGCTGGCTGAAAAAACAATGTAACTGACAGAGGTTTATTCAATATAATTAAATTTAAAAAAATTAAAAAATATGTTAGCCCATTACGTATAATACAAACAAATATGGGGAAAAAAGAACCGACAAAAAAGCTCAACAAAAAGCTAAAAGTTCAGAAAAAGACAAAATTTATGAATAGTGAAAAATAAGCCGGAAGCCAGAAGTTGAAGCTCTTTTTGATATCACCACAAACTCTTTGGAGGTTCTGTGTGTTAAGTTGACTCTTGATCGACCGAGTTAGTGTTTTTGTTTCTGACCAACATTAAAAAAGGGTAAAGAACTACAGATAACTAAATACAAAGCAAAGGTGGCATCATGTTATCCGAAGAGTTAATCAGATTTGCTCGTGGGCATGATATTTTCCTATATTTAAGTTGACTTTTGTGACTGATGGATTTATGTAGCGATGGATATACTGTATAGTGTGATGTTAATTTAATAGATAAAAACTAACCTATATATCTTTGCTAATATGAAAAGAGAGTTTATTTGTCCTCGTGAAAATCGACTCTCAAAGAAAACCCAAACAACCAGCAAAACCGACCAGCACGGTCCTGCTCGCAGCCTAAAAAATCGTAAGGAAAAAGAAAAGAAAAACAGGATAGAATCGCTGGCAAGCTTGGCTGTTGTTCGCTGGGTTCCCGCCAATGTCCCCACCGCTGTTGCATCCCCATCTCCCTCGTCGCTGCCCGCTTCTTCGACACCGCCAAACTCACCGTGCATGGCGTCCGCCCTCTTTGCCCGCCGCTCCTCCCCCGACGACACCCTTTCTGCCTGGTTACTGAGGCCTCCCACTCCACTCCGCCCTCGCAGTTGTATCCGACCTCCGCGCCGCCCACAGGCTCGCCGCCTCCAAAATTCGACCCAAGAAGTTTTTAATTTTTCCTTCAGCAACGATGTTCAATCAGATCTCGTTGGAGTTGAGGAAGAGGGTGTGACATCTGCTCAACGAGATTGGTGCAGAGGCGTGTTGATCTGGCTGATGAAGAAGAGACGACACACATTGGAAGGTGAGGTTTCTCAATTCATGGTCAAGGCACTTCTCTGTCTAATTTATTTTGTGATTTCCTTACTTCCGTTCTTTACAAACATCTTAAAGGTAATTTACTTACTGACACTTCATTTAATGTACTAATTCATCAACCAGTTCACAGTTTTGACATTCATGACTCAACCATGTTATGGGAGCTAAACCAAATTATGTCCTATGTGAGCTATACAAGGTTCTCGGTAACTAATCACAACTTCTGTAACACTCACAAGCTATTGGGTTGTGACTAAAACACGCCACATGAACTTAGCCCATTGATAAAACAAACGGTTGCATAAGTTTTAGCCATTTGTGCATGCGTTAGATCAAATTCTATGTAGCTGGAATGGGCATGTGTCCTTTTGCTGCTTCAGGAGTTCTTACTGCCTTCGATGGGGCAAAGACAATCGAATGCATATGATCCAATTCCAATCTCGGTTCTAGCCTTCCAAGGGTGACTATACTATTCTTGCTGATTTTTTTATCGATTAGTTTACATATTACTTAAATTAGGTGCTGCCACGTTGGTCTTTTTCAGTTGATAGCTAGTGTTGTCCCATAAAATACAAAGAGATGCAAGCATAAACTACTCTATTATTTTTATCCTTTGCAGCCTTGCATATTCAACGAAGGCACATGAAGAGAAGGAGGAACTGGATTCGGCCAAAGATGGTATGGCTTTCCAGAATAAAACAAAGAATTTTACCGTTGTTAGTAATTATTGTTTGAGCTGTCCAATTTCTGAATTAGCTGAACCATTGTTTTTCCATTGTACTGAGTTAGGAAAGAACAAGCGAGCTAAGAAGCTTTGCTTAATTTTTGTACAACAGAATTTAACGGAAGGAAGAGCACATATTTTGTTTTGCTATAGCATTTGAAGAGCTACAGTGAAATCAAAAACTAAAATGGATGAAGCCTTTGATTCATAGATCTAAATGATATGAAATTTTGCAGGATCTTCTCTACATTATCAAGAACATATTCCAACAAACGATCATAAAAATCATGATCAAAGTTGAGACCCTTTTCAGTTTGAAAGAAAGATGCATCGAAACCGAGACAAAACCAAAATCGATGAAGACAACTTGCTTGTGGGATGATGATGATCAAGAAGGATCTAAATGTATTCTCACACGTCACAGCAAGTTAGATCATCCTAAAAACCGAGCAAAAAACCATCGAATCAAGAGATGGACCAAAGAGGCCATAGTCAACCAAATCCAGGTTTTCTCGTGAATCTTGCTATCAAAGCGTCTAGATGAGTGGAGATATATTTTTAAGGATTATCTCCATTTCTTACACGTCCTTGGTACAACAAGACCACAAGAAGGAAAGGAGAGAGATCAAAACAACCAAAAGTTAAGCACATCAATCAAAAAACAAGAGGGACTTAAGAGTTGCACAAAGTTTAATGTACTGCTTACTTGAGAAGGTAGATTTTACAGCCACTTCACCTTGGAGGACAAAGAGCACCCAAGATACTAACTCTCAAATCCTAAGCTTAAACCTAAAGTAGAGAGCATAAGAGATGGGTTGGATTGTTTAACCACACATGTCTCCATCCCAACCCTCTTTTATAGGTGGGTAACCAGCTACCTATTCAGCTTAGTAGATACTATCCACTATTATAGTAGGAGAAACCCGTTAATCCCACACACACGGGTTTTACTTATATAAGTTCATTTATGCACGCTTTTCAAAGCGCATAAGTATGCATCCGTTAAATCTTTATCCTTTATCCGCCTTGATCAAACCAGAGCAACAACAGCATCAACTGAAGTATCCTGAAATCGTGTACGTGTACGCTGACTTTGAACGCATGAACGACCTAGACATTGATGAGTAGATACTATGTATACTTATTGTTATAGTTAGCGTGTACATATACTGTTACTGTACACTTTTTCTTACTCGGGGAACCCCACTTTGGAGCGTAAGGTTTTGAACGATGCAGTAACATTGTATTTTTAAAACATCAAGAAAATTTCACTTTTCCTCAAAATATTTACATCATTGCATGCCCATGTTTTTATATAACGAATTTAATTTTAACTAGTTTTTAATGAGGCGGATACTAGAGAAAGGAAGATGGCGGCCACAGACACCATGTCACCGCCACATTCGTCGTGTATAGTTACTTCGTGTTGGGCTTGGGCAGGTACGGCACGAACATCGGCACAACGGGCTTTAGGCTATGCCTGGGTCTGACCAGAGACGAGGTGGGCTGGCACAGCGAGGTGACCGACCTGAACCGGCACGGCACGATGTGGCTTAAAACACGATGGGCCCGCACGGCACAGCCCAATACCCATCCCTCATTATGGGCTCACCGTAGTTCTGACACCACCGCCGGAATCGTTGATCATGCTCTTGTGTTCGTGGTATTGCTCCATGCTTAAATCGCTCTCGCTGTGCATTAGACACATGTTAACTCCCTTGATACGTACGTAGCAACCATCCTGGCTAGATCCTGTTGTTTTTGTTGCTATATTCAGCAAAGTGTTTTAGCTTGTCTTTTATCTTCACTAACCGTCGCATGCTAGGAGCAAGGCTGGAGAAATATAATGCCGTCGCAGACTTGCAGTAAGGCTCTAGGTGCGCTGATTCGATTGATTGCAGGGCAGATATATAAAAACTTGATCACCGCAGCAAGAAGACGGATGCACTTCTTTGCTAGAGGAAAAAAATGTCGAATTTGCATGCATGGTTATATATACAAACTCCAATTGGCTGGTGCAGTGTGCTTCAACTTACAGCTTTTAAGTTCATTGGTCGCAGATTGTGACGTGCTCTCGGCGGTTCGATCGTGTTCTGGTTAGTCTCCTGATCGTCGCACTGACCGCATCCAGCCAGCCGCCAATGCCAGTGCCAATAAGTAGCTGGTTAGTCTCCTGATCGTCGCACTGACCGCTCTACTGCTTAACTTGGTGTCGTTCTACACGAACTTAATTGTGCCATGATCAAATGAGATGCATGCATGCTTCTTTGTATGACCGGAGAACCATCTCAATATACAAATCTAATTGGATTCGCATGGAATTACTATCAGGATAGGAGTCTATGTCATGGTTATAACTGTCTTTTCATAGGTTTATTATTTATCTGAACTGTATTTCTTGGGTTCTAAACTTAATAACAGATCTTGTCCGATATGATCTGGATCCATAGTGTACATCTGAAACAACCTCAAAATTCAAATTTTGAATTTCTTTTAGCTTTTGGCCATCCACCTTGAAAACTTGCTTTCCTCTTTCGACCATTCCATCTCATCCCCTCATTGGTGCCATTCAAGAAGCCGTCTCCCCTTCCTTGTTCCTCCGGCTATGAGGCCGCACGCCGACACCGCCAATTGCGGCTACACCTTTCCTTGGCGTTCACACCGCCAGCCCCAGGAGCTGCCACCATGGCCCACATGTCCAGTCGACCGCCACCTCCAGCTGACCTCAACCTCCGTCGCTCTGCACGCCGTGCTAACTCGCTGGGAGCAGGATGATTGCTACATCCCAATTCTTCAGGACATAGGCTTGTTGCCTTTTGTGTTGCTGTTCTCTGTTGGACATTGGTTCACCTTAGATGCCAATCTGGTGTCGGCACTTGTCGACAAGTGGAGACATGAGATGCACACCTTCCACTTTTAGTGGGGTGAGATGACGGTCACTTTACAGGACATCTCGTTCTTGACTAGTCTCCCTCTCTAGGGTGAGCCACTTGTTCCAGGTCGTCTGCCAGCAGACTGGAAGGCCAAGCTACCGTATCGATTTGGCATGCCTATCCTAGAGTGTGCTCATGGCATCCCCAGACTTGGCTGAGGTATTTCAGTCAATGTTGGTAGGATGCACCTGATGAGGTCGTTAGGACGCACCTTGTTGCTTACCTTATTTAGCTCTTTAATTGATTGGGTCATGTTTCCAACCACATAGGGTTATTGGTGCTACCCCAACTTCGTTTGCATCGCTGAGTCTTTAGCTAAAATGGAGGTTGGCTCGATGTCTCAGTATAGCTAGGGATCAGCCGTCCTTTGCGCCACAAACCCAGTGTTGTGTACATGCTTCACGGTGCGCCACTGGTGCTACCCTGAACCTGACCGTCTACTACGTGCTTCTGCAGTTGTGGAGTTAGGAGCACTTCCCTATTGAGCTCTTGGCCTTGGTGAGAGCAGTTCACTCATACACCGGATCGAATGACCTGAAAGACATGCCCACTATGGGCTTTCAGTGGACTGCTTCCCATCCGCGATGTCCTTGAGACCGGCGAAGTGCTACTCATTATTCCACAATGAGCTTGAGTTGTTGCATGATAACGACCTCATATGGGCTCCATAGACTCCAGAGTTCATGTAGACGATAGTGCCACATGGGCTGTCCATGCAATGCACCTAGGACATTGGGTTATGGGCAATGATCTACCATCTGATGTTCACACATATGGTGAAGCCTTACGCGTCGTAGTGCATAATGCGATAGTTTGCTTTGTACCAGGTTGTGCCCCCTCCGGACGGTAGGGTCCTGCAGTGAGCCGTACACATGTGAGTCAAACTTCATCCAAGTAATGTTTACACTTCTTATGTCTTTTCTTCTAACATATGTCCTTCTAGAAATGCAGGCAATCGAGGGCGGGTCAGCATGCTGACAACTAACAAGTAGTATAGCACGAATGGATTACGACATGGATGGAGATGGCGCACTTGGAGGTCCTACAGGAGCAGCGTCGATACGACGTTCGGCCATACAGTGAGTACTTAGAGTGGGATGTACCATGGTCGCACGCCAGACTCACCTTCCTCCACTGGACCAGCTGGAGCATGTGACGCACCACGAGAGCCTCCACCACTCATTCAATCGTCACAAAACTTCACAGCATGACGACACCATAAGACACTGATAACCTTTGATTGTCTCATTGATGATACTATACACTTCGTTGCTAAACTTATTTTGTATGTCACTTCAGTTAGAGTGGGTGTAGCTCATTGCAAGCGCATATGAGACCACGATCCGTATCCCAGACACAACAACAAGGTTGCTAAAAACTTTTAAGTACATCTTCACAAGTTGAAGAAAATAAAAAAACTTGAGATGCGGTCATTTGACGGACGATGCCCTACACATCGGGTACCAAGTGGGGGAACTGTGGTCACCCGCTAGGTCATCACGACCTAGCAAGTCCCGTCGGTCATCTGTGGGCAAATCAGTGAGGAGGTAAGTTATGCACAAATCTACATTCTATTTTTTTGTTATGCCTTACGTTCTGCTAACACCATGTCGTTCTCCCGCCGTAGGTCCATCAGGATTCATCACTTCTACCGTCTGCACCTTGTACACAGACTACCACTCCTCTCGGTCATCTACATTGTACATCTGGGAGGTATGAGATTCTCAGTTTACGTCTAGATTGTTTATTTTGACTAACATCATTCCGTCTTATAGCCTTCAATTAACCGTGGGGGTGACGGCCAGTCCACCAATGAAGATATGGGCCTCCCGGCTCTTGCCAAGGAGCAGTACATGGCACCAGGGTTTAGAGCATATGCAGGGCAGAGCTCCTCTAGGTTCGCTGGCACACTGTACATTGCAGACCAGAGCTCCTCCGCACAACCGGAGTTGTAGACGTCGTACCTTCGGACAATGCATTTGTACAGTCCCTCTTTCATGCCTTCATTGCAGGTGGCCCCCATTTTGGCATATCTTGATAGGATGATATCAACGCTTACCAGACTTAGTTTGCTCCGACTCAGCTTACTGGTGCACCTCCGCCCACTCAACAGACTCAACGATCTGCACCCCCTCTGATCTGACACACACTCTCCGGACCAGCTGAAGTATCCCACGGAACATGCTCGATGCAAAACATGGCTACGCATGCAGACACAGACACAGCGAGCAGAGAGTAGTGGCTCAAATGAGTGAACCATGTTGGATCCCATGTCATGCAATTTTGTATTGCTATATATTAACAGAACAAGGAGTATACCTGAATTCTACTATAACAAATTATTGATGCCTTGTACCAACAACATCAAAATATTCCATCGGCATCTATGTATCTACAAAGAGCAAGCGATGGTGTGGTGAGGCCTATGGGTGGCGAGGCGATTGAGCACACGTGTGTTCGTCTTTTGGTTGCTTTAACTAGGCACGACATACTCCCACGTATAAATGTCTCTTACCTAGAGTAGTCATGTGGTAGCAAATTTCCAACATTCAAAGTCACATGAAATCATGAAACCCTAGTTTCATCCACCTAAAATCCTAATTTTTGAGAACTAGCTAAACTCTTAATTTTTTAGGCAATTTTAGAAAATATAAAATTCTATAAAAATTACCCAATCAAGCCCACTGTGTAAGTATCCTTAAAAAAATCATAATTTTTGAACCTTGTTTTCTATATTAAAAATTTCTACAAATAGTTTAGTTAATGAATTTTAGAGTAAAATTTAGAATGGACAAAATTATTTAAAAAAATACGTATAATCAAGTACGCTGTATCGAGAGGCTCCAAAAAAGTTCATAAGTTTTCATGCTCATTTACTATATATAAAAAATTTTATAAGCAGTACATATAAAGAAATCCACCAAGTAAAAATAATTAACATTAATTAATATAGCTAATTGACTACCATACGGTGGCCGTGCGGGTGTGGAAGCCACCACACGATAGACGCGCGCTATCAGGCCTACATGTTCTCCCGTTGCATATAATTAATAATGCAACTCTGACTGCTGAACGATATATATGCAGTCAACAATCGTTGTCCAACATACGCACTAACAGCGCTAGAGACGAAACAAGTAACATATACTATCCTAATTGCGTAGATCGATCTAGCATCACGTAGGGTTCGGTAAGAGAGAGACCAGCTGCCATAACCTGTGATAAGTTGCAGCAGTTTGTCCATGAAAGCATGATTCGATTCCGATCAGCTAACTGCAGAGATGTTAGATGTGTACGTATAAAATTTGACGAAGGTAAGCTAGCCCTATCGAATCCCTGTTGATTAGGTCGCCATAAGAATCAAGCAACAGCGTTTCACGCACGGACGCACCTAAATTAAGGCCAGCCTTGTCACGCAAGCAATTAAGAACTTAGAACCCTATGTTAGATGTGCATGCATACCGACCAGTTGTGCACTATATATATACATACTTCAAGTGAACGCACGTACGATCCAAACTGTAGGACCGTACAATAATAATAGAACACTTGAAGTGAACGCACGAACGATCCAAACTGTAGGACCGGTACGACAATAATAGAGGGGCGAATGGTTTTTTTTTAAAATTGTTTAAGTATTTATCAATCTCTCATTTTACTAACTACAAAGTTACGAAAGATTTAGGATAGAAAGCTAACATAAATGCCAGCAAACTAGATGTGGGTTCTTTTAAACTATGGTTTATAGCTTTTGAGTTCTGACTATTCGTAAAAGCGAGTACAGGGATAGAGATCCACACGCGTATGATTCTGGTCGATATAGATGAATTCGGTACAATACCTACTATAATCGACTTGTAGATCCCGCCTTAAAAGACACTATTTAAAACCTAGAACCGCCTTAAATCGACTTGTACAGCTGCAGTACCCGCGGTAGAACCGCTATAGTACATGACCTCCTTTTGTTTGAAGGAAGAGTGCACTGCAAACAGGCAAAAATAGAGACAGTGAATACAGTTTGCTCGTGGGTGAATGATATTCAAGATAGATCTAGATGTATTTTTACATGTCACAACAAGCTAAAACACCCAAAAAATCGAGGTAAAAATAGCTGAATCAAGAAACCACTCCAAGAGGCCAAATTAAGCAAAAACCAAGCAACTTCACAAACTTGCCAAACTTGATGTCTAGATAGATGGAGATTAATTTCCGTAAAACATTTCCATCACTTACACGTCCTTGGAATCCACTAGGATTAAGAAGGGGAGAGAGAAAATCAAAACCAACTAAATCAAAAGCAAATCAACCAAAACAATACTAATTCATGAGATATGAACAAAGTTGATACATGGTTACTTGAACATGAATTCTTTACAGCTACTCCACCAAGAGGACAAGGGAGCACACTACAACACTCATATTTTTCAAACCCTAACTAAGAACACTTGGCTTCAATTAGTAAAACTAGGATGGTTGGATGATTCACTAGTAAGTCTCTATCCTAACTAGTTGAATAGATAACACAACCAGCTCTATCGAACCATAATGAATACTATCCACATAGTATAATGAAGAAAACCTATTATCCCCACACAACACAGGTTTTACTAATACCCTATACTTACGCACGCTTTTCAAATCACATACGTTAGCCTTTAATCCAACTTGATCTTCTCAGCTTCCCTTGACTTAAACCGCTTTTCCAAGTGTTGCGGTTTTGATCCAAGATAGTTTCCGGTATTTTGGTCAATGTACCAAAATACCCTTTCTTGACCCCGGTCTTTGTCTTCCATGGCAAGCAGTCATCATACTTGTCACGTATAGGTGCACCACTAGCTTGCCACGTGTCAGCAAGTCTCTCTTATTCTGGTATCATTGGACGACACCTCACTTGCACTGATAGAGCTACATGGTGCAACTTGTCTCTCGAACTTCCCTTTAATATTTTCCGCCTTCCTTGTGTCATGTTTTAACTCAGCCATCTCACTTTAATATTTTTCGCCTTCCTTGTGTCATGTTTTAACTCAGCCATCTCACTTTAATATTTTTCGCCTTCCTTGTGTCACTTAGCATCATTGATTGTTCTGAGCCTCGGCCCCTCTATGAGCGTAGCTCTGATCCTCGCCATTGATCATGGTTGACTCCAAGCATCCCTGCATATCCAAAGACCAAGAAATTATTTTCGTCCACAAGTTCTTCACAATTTGACCCATGTTAGTCTAAACATGTTTCATGCAAAATTAATGTACTAACCTAGGTTAAACCACATCAACTCACAATAGCAAAACACAAAAACCAAAAATTTTCATGTGGGCCAGTATGACCGCCAACCATAGGGCGGTTTGGTTGACGCTTCACGTAACTGGACCTCTCTAGAAAATAGTTACCACCAAGTAAACCGTGGTACTACCGCTCTGTGGTTTGACCACATCGGTACTACCATTCTGTGGTATGACCGACGCCATACCAGCGGTATGGTCGGTTTGCTTGAAAATTTTAGAAAACGATCCAAACAAAATACAATCTTTGCAAAATCATATAATCACTCCACAAAACATGCAAAAGTTCATCACAACATTGACCTAGACATTTTCACATGGTTCTTCAATCTCTCCCTTGATGAACCCATTTACAATTTTTCAAAAATACAAATAGGAGATAGTTTTAGACATATAGAGAGAAATGGAGTCACAGAGAAAACTGAAAAAACTGGAAATGACTATATAAGAAAGAAATGGAATCAAGCTATTGAAAATGAGAAGTTTTCTACAAACAAATCTTTAAATCCACCAAATAAAATGGGAAATCTCACTCTAGATACATATGAAAGAATAATTGTTCTATTTGATCTTAGTAATACTGAGAAGTGATTAAAAGATCAAGAGAATCACAGCAAGACATGAAAGCACAAACTTAGCAAGAATTTGCATAAAAATTCCAAATTATGCTCTAGATATGCATTTTTACCAGTCTTTCTCCCCCTTTGACAATGGAATCATCAAGATGCATGAAAGAAGATAGATCATGAATAAAATGAGTTGGCTGCATTTTATTCCTTTTTAACTTAAGGAGCCAAAAAAATTTATCCAAAGTAACTTTTCAAATGTTACAACAAGCTATATTAAGTGAAGGAACTATATAGATCATGGCAAACCACATATAGCAAAGCTAAAGCCAAATTAGCAATACTATGAAACTAAATAAATTTTTAGCATGCCAAGTTGCTCAAGATCATAGTTTAACCAAAGATATCCAAAATGAGCAAAGCCATGAAAATAAACTAAATGGAACCAAAAGGCTACAATTAAGTCTATGTAGAGCGCTACAAATTCATAATTGAATCATGTTGTTCAAGCCATTAATTTTTGTATGATTAGCACAATTAGTAATTCTTCAAACAAATTTTGGTCATATCTTAGTAAAGCAAGCCATACACTAGGAGCCATCCACAACTAATTCCTAAGTTTCAACCATTTTTTTACATTTTTGCTTTCTTAGTTGTGTGTTAGATCTCAAATCTTACTATGGCCATCCCAAATATTGGTCATTCAAAACTTTCTCTGAGTTTATTCCTAGTGTAATGGTAAGCTATCTCATGACAAAGAATTAGTGAGATTAGTTTTTCGCAAAAAGAGATCATTTTCATTTTTTTAGTTCAAGAGCAATGAGCTACTCCTAAGTTTGTAAGCTATATCTGACCCCGAGCCATAAAAGCCTAGAAAAAGTAAATTCATGTTTCAATAAAAAACTAACATAGCTCAATCTAAAGATCAGTTTAGATTTAAGAATCAACTTAATCTATTTGACATAGCATGAATCATAAGAGGATCATTAAAGCAAAACTAGTCATAAGATCTAATAAGACACAAGTTTAGTTCAAGTTTCTCATATTTAAGAAAGCTAGCATGACAAAGCTAAGTTATACATAAAAAGACATGATAAATCTAGTAAACTAACACAAAATGTGACAAGATATGAAGCAAGATATCATGTCACAATAAGGATAATAGTTATTCATGACATTTATAAAGTTACAAAACGCGTGTACTAATATTCTTAACGCATGCACTAACTCACCTAATGCAGTACTAGTACGGTAAGACTAAGACTATTATAACATCAGTAGGTACGACGTGGTTAAGTCCAACAACACTCACAGCAAGTAACATCTGTGACTGACATGAGTCGCCCGCGGCACATTGCCAGTACCTGAGGCAACACAACACAAACCATTTGCAACATTGCATGTGGTAGCCAACGGACAAGGACCTTGAAAAACCTTGGGTGCCTCCTCTTAATCCGGGCCACTGGTTTCTTTCTTTACCCATTCTTGCTGATGCAACACGAAACCAGTGGGCAAACTCAGCAGCTACAAATACGCTACTAAACTGACCTGCCGGTCCCATCATTCAATCCCAAGAAAAAAATCATCAAGGAAAGCATCACGCCCGACTGTTTCTTCTTGTTACTGATCCATCGGAGAAAGAAAGATGGAGAAGGTGAGCTCATCGGTGCAGTCCTGGGTAGAGGAGCACAAGCTCACGAGCATCGGTGAGTCAGCAATTAATAATTCAACTAGTAATTTCTTACTTGCAAGCAAAAGCAATCGATCAATCCCCTTTTCTCTTTTGATCAGATTCATGTCGCTTGTGAATTGAGACTTAACTGATCTTGGCCTGCCCTCAACATGCAGGAGCCCTGTGGGCGACGGCAGTGGGCGCGTCGGTGGCGTACAGCCGGAGGAGGACGCCGCAGACGACGACGGGCCTGCGGCTGATCCACGCCAGGATACACGCCCAGGCCCTCACGGTGGCCGTGCTGGGGGGAGCGGCGCTGATGCACTACTACAATAGCAACAATATCAGCAAGAAGAACAAGGAGAGTAGTAGCTTGGACTAGGAGTTCTACTCGCAGCTGCCGGCGGCCACCCCCGCCGACGGCCAGGAGAACGAGAGGTGGAGCTGGTAGATGAAAAAAATGACAGGCAATACGTGAAAAAATAATTATATATAATTTTAATCTATGCAGTTAAATCTAATATAAACATAAATCGACTGAAAACCGTGGTATAATTGCCTACGACGTGACGGCTTAATCCGTCATCCATCCAACTAGCTAGGCCGTACAGTACGGCCCCCTGTTTCGTTACTTTATATTACCCATCCGGTGGAGCTGGCCCCATGTTTGGAACAGAGCAGAGAAGAGCAGGCAGCAGCACAGTCATCTAGTAGCAGTAGACTGATTCTTGGATGCTTTCGTACATTACTATGTTCTCTATGTTTGTATTGGAATAGTCATGTATTTATTGTACAATTTTGCTATTGCACAGGCAACTGAAATTTTTTTATATTTCAGTCACCTGAAATTGCACTCTCAATGAACTAAAATTGCAGCCTCCTCCAAAAAAAACAGCTGCAACTTTAGGTGATTCAGAGTGCAACTTCAGGTGACCTGAAATTGCACTCTCAATCAACTAAAATTGCAGCCCCCCTCCAAAAAAAACATGTGCAACTTCAAGTGATTCAAAGTGCAACTTTAGATGACTGAAAAATAAAAAAAAATTCAATCGCCTTTGCAATAGTCTATCCCTTTATTGTATGGTATATAACAATCAGTGAAAAGTACGTATCAATCAATTCCTAGTCTTCAGGAACTGATATAGAAGTAGGAGCATCAGTTCCTCTGCGTCGTCGCCGCGTCTCCCTTGTGCGCTCGGCCGCCTGTGCCTATGCCCGTGCTCGCGTCGGCCTCTGCTCCCGGCTCCTCTTCGTCGCCTCAATGCAGCCTTGGATCTGGCCCTCTCCGCCGACTCCCGACCGCCCCGTTGTCGCTCTTCCCAGGCCGCCATCGCTTCTCCTCTCTGGCCTCCTACCCCGGCCGGTGGTGCGCAAAGCAGTGGGGAGTGCCAAGGCCTAGAGAGTCTCGCCCATCGGAGCTGAGCGCCTTGCCATGGAGGATGGGCAGCGGCTTGCCGTGGGGAGCCTGGACGCCGTCACCCCCCCCCCCCCCCGCGCGCTCAGTGTACTCACGGATTGGGCATTGGCGTGCTCACGAATTGAGGATGGGCAGAGAGAGACGGGAGTGAGGGAGGGGAGTGGTGTAGAGAGAGGGGAGAAAGGAATTTGAAGCCATAGTCTTATTCTACTGCTAATATCTTTTGAGTCTTTTTCTTAGAGTCTTCCGTTGCATTTATCCAAGTTCGTAGCTTTTCTCCTTCATATCATCAAAGCTGTGTGAGTTCACAAAATTTCTGTCAATCAGCCGACTGCTTTGCTAGCCACGGTTCATCCTCTCGGATGGGTGTGGTTCTCTCCTTCCTTTCGCATAGTCGCAGCCACTGCTTTTATCTTTGAGCCGCTGTAGGTTGTAGAAGTCTCTATGATGCCGTCACTTCTCTTTGAGCCGCCGCTTCGAGTTTCTAAGGCTGTCGCGCTTCTTTTGCACCGCGCCTCCATTGCACTTCTTGTGCACTGCGCCACCGCCATCTCGGGCTTCGATCTGTGCCGCTATGCTTCTATCTCTCTTTTCGGCTTGATTTGACAGCTCTCTCTACTTGTGTCACATTCCACATCCTCTTCGTCGTGTTACCGCGGTCGACTTTGCTCCCGCTTACCTCTACTTTTCTAGCCCTTGCACTTTGTGTTTTTGGGTTGTTACACGATTCTGGATGGTTGGTACTCGACACAATTTTTCAATAGCCATACGCAACGACATCTTCAAGATATAGATTTTGGATTTTCCCTATTTTAATGTCAACTCTTTTCAAATGCAATGCTATTGCATATGCCTTGCATTTTAGGGGGATGTTAAGGGTATTAGTGTCTTTTCCCATCATCTAGGGTTTAGACTTGTGTGTGTCTCATGTACTATATATGCCCTATGGGCCTCTTTGCAATACAAGTTTCTTCCTTTGTAACAATCCTCATCCACTCAATCCATTTTGTTCCAAAGCCTTTGAGAGACATAATTTCCAGAATAGCATGGTGTTCAATTTTATCAAAGGCCTTTTCAAAGTCTAGTTTAACTACAGCAATTTCCTTTAAGACTTGTGACACTGATGTAAATACTCAAATGCCCATGCTAGACAATCCTGTATTGTCCTTGTTTTAATGAAACCATACTACTTATTATGAACTAGTTCAAGGATCACCTTTTGTAGTCTATTTGCCAATAGTTTTGTGAGTAATTTCACAGTGGAATTGAGTAAAGAAATTGGTCAGTAATCATTTGAATTAATCGGGCAATCCTATTTTGGTATTAGAGTTATAAACGACCCATATTGATAGACCATAAATTAATAGTTCCTCGTTGAAAATCCTCACAGAGATAATAGAAATCTTTCTTTAGAATATGCCAGCATTTCTTAATAAAATCTCTATTAAAACCATCTAGACCTGGGGACTTATCTGCGGGCAACCTACTGACCACATCATCAATTTCAGCATGTTCAAAATGATCTTCAAGCCACTTCAAATCCGAATGCATTATGCATGTGAAGTGACTCTCGCAAATTAAAATTCATAACTGTATTTTTTTGATGTCCCAAGTCTTTTTTTGTAAGCTGTCCAGAGAAGCGCAGCCTTTCCAAAATATCTAAAATTTCACAACCATCCTCATTTTGTAGAGATGTTATATGGTTTTTCCTGTATCTGATTGTTGCTGTAGCATGAAAAAACTTAGTATTCTCCTCCCCAAGCTTTACCCATTTGATGGTCCCACGTTGTTTCCAGTACAATATTTGGCATTTAAGAAGGGTATTGAGATGAGTTTTGAGAATCTCTTTAGAATTCCATTCCATATTATTCAAAGACCTGAATTAATCAATGGAGTCTATTAGAAAAATAACTTCATTTGTATTTGCTATGAGGGCTTTTAGATTAGAAACCTTTTTTGACCAGTCTTTCAGTACTTTTCTGAGATACTTGAACTTATTATTGCTACGTTTAGCACTATCAGGAATCATCACTTGCCTTTTCCAAGCTTGCTCCACTACAGGAAGAAAGTCACTGTGCTCTAACCAAAAATTTTCAAATCGGAACAGATGAGATTTTGAAATGGAGGTACCAATCTGAATCACACATGGCACATGGTCAGAAGTTGTCTTTGCTAGAGGAAAAGCCATGGTATTTGGGAAGTAAATAGTCCAACTATTATTAGTAAAGAACCAATCCAGTTTTTCAAGGAGCAGTATTGCTTGCATATTGCTCCACGTGAAAACTCTACCTTTAAGAGGTAATTCAACCAGGCCAAGCTGATTGATAAACAAAAGCATTTTGGTGTGAGTTCTTTGCTTAGGATTAGAGGATTAAGTCCTTTTGGCGTGAGTTCTTTGCTTAGGATTTGTTGTATCACTGTTTGGTGAGGTGGGGACTGTCTTTTGTTTGGTTCTGTGTGGCTGTGTGGCTGTAGTCGATCATTCTCATGGGATGATCAAGGCTGGAATATTGTTATTCCTTTATCTAAAAAATTAAACAAAAGCATATTATTTATGTCTCCCCCTGGTCCATTCCTGTAATGAGGCGCTCTGATGAAATTGAAATCCCCAACAATCAACCAATGAATATCGTCTGGCATTTGGATGTTTTTAAACCAACTGATAAAATCTCCCTTGTGTTCGTTGGTAGGCGGCCTATAAAGATTAGTCAGGAGCCAAGTTTCACCAGAGTGAACTGAGGTGAATTCCACAGAGACCAAATACTCATTTTGGAATACCACCGCCCCTTTAAACAAGGATTCCATCCATGCTATGAGAAGCCCCCAATGCACCATCTGAAGGTAGAGCAGCGAATTTACTGAACCTTCTAGGGCAGGAATTTTTTAAATAAGCTGAATCAAAGCAGAATCTTTTGGTTTCTTGTAAACAAATCACGCAATATTCACTCTCCTCAATCTTATTGTTGATTGCTCTCCACTTCTTGCTGGAGTCTATTCCACGGATGTTCCAGGATAATAATTTCCACTGTCTATTCATTGTTCTATGAGTTTAATAAAAAGCCGACAATGTATACCAGATACATTGTGATGTACCTTATTTGTAATTGACTAGTGCATCAAAAGATTTCTCTCATAACAAGAAAAGATACCAGAGAGTGACCAGGCTAAGCAAATAGAAAACTTAAACCACCACCAGCCTGAGAGGGACCAGGTGCCAAAAAAATATTTAAAAGAGACCAAACAAACCAAGAAACATTCAAAGGAAATGTCCACACCACTTCAATCTGGGAATGCTGACTAGTAATACTTCTGTCACAACCAAAATGAGGCAAACACGAAAGCTCCTTAAGAGCAGTCTAATAATGGAGGACTGAAAGTTGATGCTGCAGATAAAATGATTACATCTTCTACAGCAGCAGAGGACTAATCCATTAGTCCTACTTTTTCTTCTTGTTTTTTGCATTATTACCATCATCTGATATTTTCTTCCCGGGCTTTGTTTTTCAGCCTTTCTTCAGTGACCTCACTAAGAGGAACCTTGCAGAAGTCAGAACACAGGTTTATAATGATTTTGCCAGAAAGAATGGGTGGTATAGCATTACATGCTAAACAACTTTTGTCCAAGCAGGTCTTTTTCTTGAATCCCCCATGTTGATTTTTCAGCCTTGTGCTTCGCCTAACTTTAGTGTCAACTAAAGGTACTGCCCTTTTGGCCCTCCTCTTGTTGTTGTCTCTAGTGGCACCGAAAGAGGCTTCAAAATCATTCATCCCTGCAAAAACCGGCGTGAAAGGAGAAGCGCTTGCCTCTACCTCCTTGTTGTCCTTGCGAGAAATATCCAGTGCCTTCCCCTTAAGCTGGCTATCAGTCTCTTGTTCAGTTTGCTGAAGATGACATCTGAACTCTGAAAGAGGGCACTGTTGAGATAAGACAAATTGCTTTTTTGCAGAGGGTTGCACTTCTAACTGGTTTATAATCTCCCATACTTTGGAGGTTAGAATTTGCTTTGCCAGATCAAAACTTTGTCGGGAAAGAAGCATACCTGTGAAGAAGTCAGCCCATTTATCAGGAACAGAAATTGATAGCCCAGAATGGTTGTTTTCTGTAGGTGCAAAGAATTTCGCCCAGGCCTGAAATCCCGCTTCAGAAAAGAAACCCTCTTTTGAAGTTTTCAGAGCTCCCTCCAAAGTAGAGTTCAAAGCTTCCTACCAGATTATTTTCCTTGTCTCTAGTTGGTTATTCCATCCCCTGAAGTTTTGTCAGATGGAACAAAGTTGACACCAGGAGAGACCAATTCAGGGTAAGTAAGAGCCATACCCAGCTGAATATCCATGTGTACCTCTTGTAAAGGTTGATTGGTGGCTGGAGAGGTTGGTCTGGAGCATCATGATTTATCACCATATTTACATCATTCAGGACTCCATGCACCGAAGATATAGAAGAAGCAGCCGGAGACTCAAGAGATAGAGAGACTTCCTTGTGGCATAAAATCCAGTTACATGTCAACTGGTTGTAGAAGAATCTCCTGGTGCTGATTTGAGTCAGGCAAGAGAGCATGGTCCAACAAATCCCCTGCTGGCTGAGCCTGCTGATGCAAGGCTACTTCCCATTGCTTATTTTGTCCTGCTGGGAGTGCTGCATCTTAAAAAAAACTGGACCTACGGGGGAAGAGCCACCCCGGGCATTATCTCTGAAAGAAGAAGATCTTCTCACGTAGATCCAGAAAACCCCCGAACCCCTGCCCACACCCTGACACAGGGGCACCGTAGTCCTTGTGAGAACGACCACGACCAGGGCCGGACCTTAACCTGTGCTTTGGCTTGTGGGGCAGGCGAGGGGGTTTTTTTACCCTCGTTCATTCTCATTGTGATGGTGCTCTGACATCTGCCCATCCTGACCAAGAGTGGGGTGCAGCAGTAGCCTCAGCATTAAGTCCCCCCATTAACACCAGCAATACCGCCAAAGTTTCCAACTTGATTGTCTCCAAGAGGTAGCAGACCATTAAGGGCAGAATGTTCCTCTTGTGCACCCCAACCAGGAGATGGTAAAGGAGGATGTGGATCACCTCCATCAGCTGGCAGGGGATCTTCATCAGGAGGTCCTCCTCCAAGCATGTTTTGGTGGATAATTTCACATGGAACTGTCCAGGAAACGCTGTGGAAGCCATCACCTTCAGTTATCAGAACACTCTTTGGAACTAAGTTCAAATCGATCACCCTGACATTGATTATGATACGGGCTAGGTTATTCAACTAATTAATCCTCTCTACACTAAAAAATTAATGAATTCTCTCTACTATAAAAAAACTAATCAATCCTCTCAAAAAAATAATCCTCTGCTCTCTGTCCTTGTCTTGAGAATTAATTCAATCCCCTCAAAAAAATACATAATTAATTCAATGGCAATATTTGTATTGCTGCGACATGCAAGATTACATTACAGAATATAGGTAGGTAGTTGACAGGGTGTTAGATCGATCGCAGTATCACTTCACATCGGCCTTTGACGAAATGTGGGGAACATTTCCTTCTGAAGCACAAGTTCTATTTGTATAAATGAAGCAACAACACTTCCAGGTCTCCCCCATTTGTTGGCAAACTAAATCAGATTCTCCCCTTGAAATGGCGAACAAATTGCAAATCCTATTGGCGGAGAGATGTATACGTGTATGTTGGTAGGTAAACGGGAGGCATCCTTACGTATATGCATGATTGACGCTGCACCAACAATCGGAGAGGATACCAACGCGTTACTGGCTTCTTGACACCAACGATTATTATGTGCTAACCAACCCAACAACCTATTAGCATTAGCATACACCTCTGTTGCTTGTTCAGATCCATCTTTTCTTTCTCATTTTACCAGCTTTTGCTTACATATGAACGACTTGAACGTAATTCGTGCTAAGAGTAATGTATCAACTGGGACATTCGTTGGTTTGTCAAGGACGAAAAATTAATTGCCGGCACATGCATAATGGTCGTCAAATTCAAAACCTATTTACTTCTCAGTGATCGTGATTGCACGATGGCTGAATGTACTGTTACATCGGCTGTTTCCTTTTTGACGAACGATGAGATGGGATTCTATCATGAACACCTTTTATCATCAGCTTTAATTCTTTCTCTGTCCTACCATATTATCGCATTACTCTGCTTGAATTCTTATCAGTAAACCGGGTTGGGTGAGTGGGGTGGAAGTGGTTAGCTTGTTAATGCGGCGTAGCCTTAGCCGTGCCACCCTCCAACATCTCTCCGGTCGGTTTCCCCAAAGTCTCTTCTGATGTTGGAAAGTCCCTCTCAACCTTCTGGCCCATGATTCTTTCATGCATCATGTAATCAGCAATTCATCATATTGTATGAATTTAAATCAGATTATGTTCATCTGATGTGTGCTCATATCTTGAGAGAGGAAAAGACAGTATTGTCTCCCTGTAGGAAGGTATTTGGGGAAATCACCACCATCCAATGAGGTGAGTGCCTTTCATATATATAGCCATGTGCAGGAGGGATGCAGCTTGTGGTGCAAGTTAGGGAGGTATAACAATAGCTATACAATTATCCTAATACCCGCCCGCAGTCGTAGCGGTAGGGTCACGGACGCACAGACTGGTCCGGAAATCTGTAAACAACTGTACAGGGAGACCCTTGGTCATGATGTCTGCGAACTGGTGTGTGGAGGGGACATGCAACACGCGAACCTGTCCCAACGCAACTTTCTCACGAACGAAGTAGATGTCGATCTCTATATGCTTTGTGCGACGATGATGAACAGGATTGGCCGTCATGTAGACAGACTCACGTTGTCGCAGTAGACGACCGTCGCCAAGGTAACCGAGATGTGAAGTTCCTGAAGGAGTTGCCACAGCCAACAGCACTCGGCCACGACATGAGCAACAGCACGGTATTCCGCTTCAGCGCTGGAGCGGGAGACCATGGTCTGGCGTTTGGATGACCAGGACACCAGATTGTCGCCGAGGAAGACGCAAAAGCCGGAGGTGGAGCGGCGCGTGTCAGGGCATCCTGCCCAGTCGGCGTCGGAGTAGGCAATGATCTGATCAACAGTACCGACTCCGAGGTGAAGACCAGCAGAGAGTGAACCCTTGACGTACCGAAGGATACGCTTGATCAGCGCTAGATGCGGCTCGCGGGGATCATGCATGAACAAGCAGACCTGCTGGACGGCATAGGCCAGATCAGGGCATGTCGGTCGCATCTTGGCGCTCCAATGAGGTGTGGTACTCGGAGGGGTCGGCGACGGGGTTGTCGTCGGTGGCCGACAGCTTCGTCCGGGCATCCACAGGCATCGCAGTCGGGTGGCATTCGGACATGCCAGCTCGCTGGAGGAGGTCGACGGCATACTGACGCTGTGACAGGAACAGGCCGTTATTGTCGTGTGTGACAGAGATGCCGAGGAAGTGGTGCAGGTCGCCGAGATCTGTCATAGCGAACTCCGAGTGGAGGCGAGCGGTGATGTGCTGGAGCAGTGCCGGTGATGACGCCGTGAGGATGATATCGTCGACGTACAGGAGTAGGTAGGCGACACGATCTCCATCTTTGTAAACAAAGAGAGATGCATCGGACTTGGACGTAGTGAAACCGATGCTGCAGATGTACGAGGCGGCGCCGATTCCAGTTCGGGAGCTCGCTTGAGCCCGCATAAGGACTTCGCAGAGACGAGCGTGGTCGAGGAACAATCGTCGGCGGCGGCCGGCTGGCAAGACACGGTCTCCTCCAGGTGGCCGTGGAGGAAAGCGTTCTTCACATCGAGCTGGTGAATGGGCCAGTCGCGTGAAGCGGCGATGCTGAGGACGGTGTTGTCAGACCCAGATTTTACAATCTGAAATCTTCTGTGATTCCACCGCACTATTCCCTGGATCAGTAGATAGTGCTCAGAGATTACAGTTCTGAATATCAAAGTACATATCATACGGAAGCGTAAATATAATAGTAAACTTCAGGACATGCCCACAGGCAGCCAACTGGAGGTGCGCGACCTAGCCCTTGACATCTTCATCTTTTCTGCCAGCTTGTCCAATCTTGTTGCTGAGGCGAGGTGATTTGATTCCTGATGCTGAATTTTGTCGCAAAAACGAGTGTAAGCACTCCAACCCAGTGCTCCGCGAGCCAATACACATAATGCAAATAAATAGTATGCATGGCTTAACAAAGGAGAGGCTCGGGTTATTTTATTTGCCAAAAATCGCTTTTAGTAGCTTTGTTATTATTTCATCATAGTGTTATTGTTACTGCCTATACACCACCTAGTGACTACCATAATCGACTTAATCCACCAAAATACACTTTCTTTATTGATTCTTGTCTAAGACTTCAAACAATGAATGACATCATTTAATCACCCACCGATCATGCTCTTTCCATATTGATTGCTATCTATGACTCTTAAACAACGATTATCATCAATTATGCAATCCACCAATCATTCACATCGGGACTTCCTAATAATTCAATCCTTTTTGTTATTGATCCAAAACCATAATTTGTTCTCCCAATAATCAATCTTATTTTCAACTGTCTGTCTCTAATTAATTCACTAGTATACATCCACCAAGAATATCATTGATCAAGATTAATCTCCCATAGTTATTTTCATATCTCCAAATTTTTCAGAAATTCTCAATTCATCCATCTAGAAATTGTTCGAATCCTATCCATCCCAATATTGTCAACATCTCCCAAGAATTTATAACAAATATCGGTGTTGTAATCCAACCATTACCTTTGCATTTCCTAATACTCCAAAAATCATATAATTCATCTATCTAGTCTATAAATCCATTTGGGCTCCACCAAATTTATTTCTCCTAGACTCCGCACTATCATTATCCCTCTTATGATCAATCATGAATCCACCAACTTCTTTATGTGATTACCATAAACAGTCATATTCCTTTCTTACGACTCTATTTATTCTTCCTGACGTTTTATTTGTGAGAAATGTTACCATTATTCAAAAATATAATACATAGAAATTTCCTGAGACCTAGCAGTTTTGAACAAAAGCATAATGTTCAAGAAAATGCAATAATAATAGCGATCCAGATTCCATCCACCGTTACATGGCATCCGTACCATATAACATCTTTCAGCGTTATAGACGCTTAACTTACCACTGGGACGACACCGAGGACAATTCAAATCGGGGCTTTCCACGCCTCCACTTTTTTCATTCCCACCCACAAAGTTTTTGAAATAGAACTATATCGGTTAAGTTCCCATGTCCGCCTGACCGTAAGGCACGACTATTCGAATAGTTTTGACTCTGCAGAATTTATACACTTTCACCACAAGAGACAATCATCTCATTGCCCCACACGATTTCTTAGAAGTGTGGTTGAGTAGACCATCACAGTGACTTTTCAAAGTATCTAGTCCCTTTTCTCATTCACCTTATGGGTAGCCGCCCACTTGCGGTGGGTCCCATCTATGCGTGGGATGTTTCCCACAGCCACTAACGCAGCTCGGGCTTCTACTTCCCGCAACGTTAGGACAGCTAGGAAGCTTCACCCACCACTGGTGTCCCTTCAGGCCCCCTTGCCATAGCGTAGCCCCATCAATCCACTACCAGTGAGATGAGTCCGGAGATTTCGATAAATCTACTTAGCCAAGTTGTATTTTACAGACTTGTGGTTGTACTATTTTACACAGGAGGTCATGACAAAGATTCAGTCCTTAGTGATATCTGGGCGGTTCTACCACAAACAACACTCTCGTGCACACCTGCACCATACCCCCGAACCATCCGCCCAGATAAATAAGCAATTTGAGGTTTTTGAGAATATAAAATAACAATTTTCAACATACACCAGTCATTACCACCATGACTGCCCAACCAATTTTTCTCAGGATTAAAAGTGATGCTTGGACGCTCATGCGCCCACGAGTATCTAAGCAAAACTAAGCATGGCATATAATTACGGACTTACTTTTGAAAAGTTACCATTATAATTTTGCTAAGGCGACAAGGTTCACATATTCAAGTATTCCAAAGGAGGTGTAATATTAATCAAGCAAACAATGGGCATATAACTAAAATCTTAAATTAACATGTATTTGCATATAAAATAATAGCATGCAATTTGATAATTTAAACCAAAGTAGTTTGCAGAAAATGTAGGTTCAACATGATCAAAGTATTGACTCGCCTGGTGCGGTTTACCGTAGTCTTGAGCTCACTCAATGCTTTCTCATTCGATTGGCTTGAGTTTCTGATCTTCATCTTCGCTTCACTCTCGATTTCGCTTGATCTCTTGATGCTTCAGGACTCCAGTTTCTAACTACACGCTAAACGACCGAATACAAGTAAAAGCAAATAACTCAAAGGATCCAAATAAATCCGAATAAACTCAATTTAGCTTTATTATAAGTTAATGGGTGATTCGGGTGATTTGAGGCAAAGCCGGTAGAATACGATAACTTGATCTTTTTACTAATAACCTCTTTTTATTATTTTGTATTTATCAAGGAAGTTCCATGAGTCGGGTTAGACCTATAAATTGGTGTGTGTGAGTTTACTGAGCATTATTTTGTTGAGTGTGATCGTTCCGGGCCTATATGTTTACATTATAGGTAAAGGTAATCTTTTATTGCATGTGGATATTTAACCAGAGTCACTATATTTTATTCATGCCTTCATTTGATAATTTGACCTCATTTAACTTTTTAGTCTATATTGATTATTCGCATAACAAATAATCAGGTATTAAATATTAAGTAACCTTATTTTACTTCCAAATTAAATTTACTACATTCCCTATATTATTCTAAATTGTCCATAATTTTCAACAAAAATTCATATGAGCTCTAAAAATCATGGTTCTGGTTCCATTGGACAGATCTTGAATTTAAATGAATTTAGAAATTTGTTTCACTTAATTTGGGGTTAAAATGAATAAGTTATGCCCATTTGAAAATCTCAGTTCTGTGAAATTCCATAAAATAGAAAATCCTGACAGGTGGGTCCTTCTAGCATTTTTATTCATTTTTGTTATTCTATTATTTCCTGTGTTGTTCCTATGGCAGGTGGGCCCGGGGTTACTTTATCATTTCCACTTATGGCCCACCTATCAGTGGGTTGTTTATGCTAATGGTCTGTTATTCACACTCAAGCCCACTATTAATCTTAATCCCCTGTCATTACGGCTAATCACGTGTCTCTGACGGATGGGTCCCTACTGTCAGTGGGCCGTTGCAGCCACTGACCGCTGGGGCCCACCTGTCAGACCGAGAGAAAATAAAGAAAACTCAACCCGGCCTACGGAGCCAGAGGCTCGAACGCGCGACCGGGGAGTTCGAGGGGGGAGGAATGAGCACTGGTAACCAAGTGGCCATACTGATGTTGCTTACCCTATATGGGGGAGTTATCCCTTTGAGCTAGCTCACGGAGGGGGGCGGGCAGAGGAAGCCGAAGGCGGGTGGGGCTGAGGCGTCGGCGGCGAGCAGTAGTCAGGGAGGCTCGGACGAGTGCCAAAACGTGTTCCCGGGGGTGCGTTGGTGCCGGTGGTGGGGTCAACTGGGGCCGAGGGGGCACGGTGGTGGCCGGCGGTGTGCGGTGGTGGCGGTCCGGAAGGAGTCGTCGGCGTCGGCAGTATAGGGCCTTCGGGAGGTCCGGGAAAGGCCGGATTTGGGTTGGCGACATTCTGTAGCGCGTCGGCGGTGGCCTTCATCTTCTAGCAATACTCGTTGATGGAAAGGTCGCCCTGGGTCATGGAGTGGAATTCGTGGCCGAGAAACACGGCACGAGAAGTTTTTTTGGCTTGAAAGAGGGCTTCGATGGCGATCCAGAGTTGGCAAGCGGTCTGGTCAGGGGCTAGAGCGAGGCCGAGGACGTCGTCCGCCACGGAACCGAGGAGCCAGCTGTGGACGCAAGAGTCGGCAATTGCTCACTGGGATCTGCGGACGTCTTGCGCGATCTGCGTCGGCGTGGGGCGAAGTCCGAATTTTCCGTACAGGGAGAGGAAGAACGGAGACCAGCGGTTGAAGTTGGGATGCTTCAACTCAAGGGTCACCGGTACGTGCGACTTGACGGCGATCGTCGCGTAGGAGCGACGATACAGCGCGCACGGCGTCCGATCCAGCGAGGCGAGGAGCCCGTGCCGGCGGAAGCCATGGAACCGCTCAATGCTGAAGACTCCGTCGACATGGGAAGAAGCCGCGGCGAGGAAGGTTGGGAGTGGCGGCGGCGTGACAGGAAGTCGACGCTGCCGGTTGGAAAGATGGAGCAGGGAAGAAGGGCAGCGGAAGGGGAGAGATCGGCGCGACCGAGGAGGCGGCGAGCACGGCGCAGCCACGAGAGAGAGGCGCGAGAGATGCGCGCGGCTAGAGGAGGGCGCGCGCTAGGGTTTGGCGGGCGAGAAGATCAAGCCCGGACTTCTGATACCATGTAGGAAGGTATTTGGGGAAATCACCACCATCCAATGAGGTGAGTGCCTTTCATATATATAGCCATGTACAGGAGGGATGCAGCTTGTGGTGCAAGTTAGGGAGGTACAACAATAGCTATACAATTATCCTAATACTCCCCAACGCTATTTTCCAGTTGTCTCTGTTACTCTGTTCTCTTAGTAGTTACATCCATATCCTTCTAAGAATATATGCCTCCTGTCTAGCTCACCATTGCATAGGCTTATGTAAAAAAAATACTGCATAATTAGGATTACACGTTCGACTCTTTTGCCATTTTTCAGAAAGGAGCGGACATATTCCAGAACTGCAAAGGAAACACTAAAAATAATGAAATATAGCGCTTTTGGCATCAGAAAGGTTAGTTTTCTGCTGAGATTTCAATTCCATCAGTTCTGCCATAAACCTAGGTAAACTGTACCCTATACAGTCCATGAACAGGCTGTTTCGGTACACAGTAGCTGGCCTTGGCCAAGTTTAAACAATTGTACCTAAGCCTCCATTAAAAGAAAATTCCAAAAGGCAATATCTACGGGGTTACTTTACAGACAAGACATTCTTTCTTTCTGGTAGGGAATAAGGTGCATGTACTTTTGTTGGACAAATCATTCCATCTGAAAATGGAAGACTCAAGGTCAGTTTAGACAATGTACTGAAACAAAGCAAGTAATCATGCACCAACTACATTCATGAGTTGCACATTTTTCATATCATCATGAAAACCAAGGCTAAAGGGAGAAGGAGAATTTTAATTCCTCTGCTTGTTTTTGTTACATGCCACCACATACTAGTCCTAGAAAAGAAAACAAGAAATAGCAACACACCATCCTCCTCCCTTCCCCAAGCATCTTTATAGCCTCACACGGCACATAACA
The DNA here is from genome assembly GCA_036346575.1 of Dendrocalamus sinicus. NCBI lineage: Eukaryota > Viridiplantae > Streptophyta > Magnoliopsida > Poales > Poaceae > Dendrocalamus > Dendrocalamus sinicus. The sequence continues at coordinate 449,064 of CM070673.1, read as the reverse complement.
ATGGCGACCTTGTTGTTGCCATCATTGCCAAGCCAAAGGGAGAAGGAAGGCGAGGAAGAAGCGACAGCGGAAACATGGATTGCTGCATTTGTAGCCCCATGGCCTCCGTCTACAGGCCTCCAAGGAACGCCGTCTGTTCCTCCTGCTACGAAGGTGCCAAGGCCATCATCGCCTTCTTCAACAACGATGAGCGCGCCGACGATGACGACCATGATTTGGTGAAGCCCCGTGGATTGATGAAGCCCAACAGCTCAACCAAGGCAAGATCCGCTAACTTTATCCCTTAAGGTTTGATATGATACGTCTCAATTGTATGCTTTCTCTTGACCTTCAGAAAAATTGTATGCTTCCCTTGAATATGTTGAGAGATTTCAGTAGCGCAATACTGGTAGAGAATGAATTGATGAAAGGAAATCGGCATGTAACGCAAGATAATCTCTTATTGCGTTACAAAACTTTGGTTCATTGACGTCTGGTTTGCTAGCAGTAATGTTTTGGTTACCGGTGAGCTGCATGTCTCAATCACGAAGTTGTATGTTTGAGCTGAGAGGTTTGGTGCGAATGACATTGACAAAAGTCTCATGGTTGATGCTTAAAGTTTGTTTTCAGCGACTGTTACATATACTAGTGTAGTGTTCGTTAACAGCTGATGCTTTCCTTTTATTTTAACGACATTGCGATGTACTGTAGGTTGTTCTTCACTGTCATCTCTTGTATGAGGAAATAAAGGTGCCTTGTGCCAGTTGTTATGCTTGCCTTGTCAGTACTAAACACTGAACCTTCAAAAGCAATTCTGAAAAGTTTCAGGCTAGAGAGTGACGGAGCATACATCATCGTGTGTGTGTGTGTGTGTGTGTGTGTGTGTGTGTGTGTGTGTGTGTGTGTGTGTGTGTGTGTATCTTCTTTTCACCAGTGATTCCCACCAAGATAAGCAAAATTCACATATGCAAAACGGACACTTTAGATAGATGACAATGACATTGAAGTGTGTTCACCAAAAAAAGTGATATCTGAATGAAATGCAGGGGATGGGGGATGCATGGGAGCAGGTGAAGGAGATGAGAGGGAGGGAGGAGGAGGCGAAGCAGAGGGCGGGGTTCCTCGCGTTGGCGTGGAAGGAGGGCATCCACCATGCCGACATCGTCGTCAGACCTGCAAGTGGGGCCCCAATCCCAGCCCACAAAGCTATCCTGGTGCGTGAGCCCGACCGTTTTCATTCTCCTGGGCTTTAGTTTTTCTTGGGCCTACGGAAGCCCAACTGCGCATGCATGCGTGCAATGCAGGCCTCCAGGTCGGAGGTGTTACGCCACGTCCTCTCCGACGACGACGACGGCTGCAAGGCCCCCGCCGGCGACTCCATCTCCCTCCCGGAGCTCGACCACGACGAGCTCTCGCTGTTCCTCGCCTTCCTCTACGGCGGCACCCTGAGTGGCGCGTGCACGGAGCACCACCTGCACGCCCTCCTCGTCGCCGCCGACAAGTACGACGTCCCGTTCCTCGGGCGGGCCTGCGAGGCGCGGCTGGCGGCGTGCGTGGAGCCGGGGAACGTGCTGCGGACGCTGGAGGTGGCGGAGCTGAGCTCGAGCGTGGCGCTCAAGGAGCGAGCCATGGACACGGTGGTGGAGCACGCGGAGAAGGTGGTGTTCTCCCCCGAGTACCATGAGTTCGCCGTCAGAAACGCGAGCTTGTCCGTCGAGATCACGAGGGCGCTGCTCCTCGCTAAATCCACCAAAAGAGGCCGCGCCGGATAGATCCATCGATCGACCCATCACCTTCAACGCTACTACTGTACGCGCGTATTATTAGATAGATCATATATACTCATACATACGTACAGGGACGGATCCACACCCAGACAGCTTATTCGAGGTGTGTGATATTTATCAGTGTAAAATTTATTAAATTTAAATAAATTAAATACATAATTTTCATTTCTAGCTCAAGAAATAGTGGCAAAATCCTAGATCACCTCTGCGTATGTACGTTAACCTAGCTAGCTCTTGCCTAATTTGGAGTTACGTGTAGATGTCTGCAACGTGATCGATGAGTATTTTGCAATCCGGTTTTACCACCCATGATCCCTATTACTAGGACACTGTATACTATCCGAAAGACATGCTATACTAATCAATTAACACAGCTAATGAACATGACTGGTGTAGACATACTGACCAAGTCTACGACCACTGGCCTAACAAAGGGATTTTAAATTCTTAATCGCTGGTAACAAAAACCATGATCAAGATTAATTCTCCCAAAAGGTAAATAAACTTGTAGATATGAAAAATCACATTCATCGCACGTACGGTTTTGTCGAAGAGGTCATTTAGCAAAGGAAAAAAACAAAACCATATGTTGAAAAATACTTGGATTCAAAATTTGATGAAAACCTCATGAAACTTGCAAAGGATATCGCCGCTCGAACTAGATTGGACCTCTATGGCGTTGCTGCTGCTGCTGGCTTCTCCAATTCTCCTCTCACCCAGAAAACCATTTTTTTTATTACATCCAGATGGATTGTGTGTGTGTGCATATCAGAAAACCATTTTTTTTATTACATCCAGACATACAAGCACATAAATAAGCAAATTCGTTTTTTTGTTAATGTACTTTCCGTATATAACAACATTGACAGCATGCTTGATGCTTCTATGAGGGATTGGGTTTATTAGCTCAGAAATAATGCAGGTTTTCTGGTGTCATAAGTGATAGCATCAATACGGTATACCATTTCTGCACAATCAGAGGGTGATGTTTTCCCGACACGATTAAGTCACGTAGGTATTAACACAATCCTTGGCCATGATACAAGTAATTTTGGGTGTGTTGGTATTTTCTTTTGCTGTTGGATTTTAGTTGAAAATAAATAGGAGGTATCCGGCCTCCATTTTTCACACCTCAAACCTGACTCTCACCTCTCTGTTAGCTGTGAAAATCTGGTAGTGTTTGCGTAAATTTGGCAAAATTTGTGTGAAATTCAAAAAATTCAAAAAACTTCAAAAAAGTTTCTGAGAGCTAAAAAAGAGGTAATAGTGTTGTCTTATTTTAATTTTTGCTATTATTTGTTGATTCACTAGTAAGTTAATTTTTCTTTACTATTTCAATTTGCAGTTGATTCAATGGAGAACTACGATTTTCAACTCTCCGAATTCGACCTCTCGGCGGAGGATATGCAATCCTTTCAAGAAGGATATACATCCGCGGAAGGTCCACATCCACAATAAACTGGAGAGCCAGAAGAAGCGACGGCTCCAGTGGCGCAGGGTCCTATCGATCCATCTTCTACTGGCTCAACAAGTGCATCCACAACCCATAGCACGCGTGCAAAAAGAATAAGAGCTACTACATCAGGAGTCTGGAACGTTTTTGACAAGAAGTTCAAGACCGACGATGATAGGAATTCAGTGATGTATGCTATTTGTAAAATTTGTGGTAATAAATTATTTGCAAAATCTTCAGGTGGGATGGGTCACTTGTAACATCATGCTGCAAATTGTAAAAGAAGGCAAGGAATACAAATATGCCAAACGCAGCCTGCAATATAATCTCGATGGCTCAGTACGTATTTGGGAGTATAACCTAGAGTATAACCTAGAGGTAGCCCGGGAATCTCTTTGCAGATTAATTGCTTCTCAAGATTTACCTTTAATTTTTTGTGAGTCCGATGCTTTTTAAAAATATATTAGGACTATTCATAACCCTCAATTCGCCTTTATTTTAGATCCTAGGGCCAAACTCAAAGGATTTATAAATGTATTACAACTTTTAAATGATGTTACTGGTTTAGATTATTATACATACTATAGAGTAGTTAATGATAAATTATGAGGTATACAAGAAATACGAAAATAAGTTTGGGTCCGTACGTTTGAAAAGACCCCAGTAGCTTCTAGCACCTTCAATGGAACTATGCAATGGGGAAAGATTTTTTGTTCTTTATCTAGAGATTCTCGTGCAGGTACACATTAGTCAGGAGGAGAAAGGCGACAAAACACTAGAGACCTATCAAGCTATCTCAACAGTGATAGCGTCAGTTTCGAGTAAGAGTTGAACATCCTCTCATGGTGGCAAACCCAGAAGTAACATATCTAGTGTTATCCATATTAGCGCGGGATATGTTGACTGTTCCTGTCTCTACGGTCTCCTCAGAGTCAGCCTTCAATCTATCTGGAAGAATAATCGAGGAGTGACGAACAAATCTCTCGAACGAGATGGTCGAAATCCTTCTGATCGTCAAAGAATGGGAACAAGCTGAATCAAAACTCCAACATACTGCAAAGAATAGAGATTTAGAAGAATCTTTTGATAATTTATATCTAGATAACAATGAATATGATTTTCAATATTTTTCTTTAGATGTAGTCACTAGTGAGCTTTATAGGCTATATTCTTTTTTATTTACTAAGGTTTTCTCAAGTTGAGTTTTTACTTGGTAAAATTTTTAACGAGGCAGTCATTCTATGTAATTTAACAAGTTAATAAAACTCATTATGTCATTAAAAACAATTATCTTGATGATTAACAATGGCTATAATTTTTAGGTAATTTTCTACAATTTTTCTTAATTTTTTTATGATTTTATATTTTTTTCTTGGCTTAACGAGTCAGCCGTGTCGGTATAGCCCGTTAAGTTCTAACCGTGTCCGTGCCGACACGGCACGATCATGGGCTATGCCTGGGCTCGAACTACGACCCATAGACTAATACGGCGGGATCTATTTATTTAGAGCAACTCCAACAGTTTGCTATCCCTCCTCCCCATCCTTGAATTTTTGGCAAATTGACAAAAAACAATCTCCAACAGTTTTCCATCCCTCCTCCCCATCTTTAGCAACTTGGGAAAATTCCCTCCCAGGCGCGGATATATGCGCGCTTCGACCGCGATCGCGACCACGCACGCGCGCGCCTCTTCTTCGCGCGCGGCAAGTCCGAGGTGAGCACGTGAATTGTAGACGGCGGCGATCCTCTGCTGCCACGCATCGACATCCGGGAGACCACGCCGCGATGACAATTCAAGGCACATATATGTGCCCTCAGTATTCAAGGATTGCCGGCACATTCTATGTGCCGCGATGACAATTCAAGGCACATATATGTGCCCCCTGTATTCAAGGATTGCCGGCACATGCTATGTGCCGCGATAACAATTCAAGGCACATATATATGTAATGATCAAAGACAGGTATGTAATGATAAACAGGTAGCACAATAACACTTTATAAAAAACTGTTAATTACACTTGAGTCAAAACTTAAAATGATCCTAACAATAAAATGAAAATATAATGTAGCTAATATAAATCTGGATGATTGTTCCATAGGTGCTCAATGAGGTCTTCTTTCAACTTGAAATGTGTTTCCTGGTCTCTGATCCTTTTGGCGCGACGGAGGATACGCGAGGGCGGCGGCGTTTTCCCGTGGCAAAAAAAATTTCGTGGGCCCAATTTTGATTTTGCCAAGTGAATTATGGCAAACAATTGGAGATTGACCTTTTTTTTCCTTTGCCATAACGTTTGGAGAGTTGCCAAACTCCAAGATTTGGGAAACAAAAAATCTCAAAGTGTTGGAGTTGCTCTTAGCAGGGCTAAATAGACCGTGTTTTCACTGAACTTATGCCGTGCCGGTCCGGCATGACTCATTGGCCAGGCCCAGAGGAGATTCCACCAATTCCCAGTAGTATCTCTCTCTCCTCGCCTCGCCTCTCCTCTCCTCGCCTCGGTTTCTCCCTCTTCCTTCCTCCCCTCGCCTCCAACCCTAACCCTAGCCCCCTCCTCTTCCCAATCCCTGCCATCTCCTCACCAGCGACCTGACCCCCTCCGTCGGGTTCGTCTCGCCCCCCACCTCGTGATGGCTGCGGGGTGACGACGACGAGGAGAAAGCTAGCGTACATGGCATTGGGAGATCTCATGGCGTCCAGGCTCGTGCACTCCTCGTCGGCGTCCGTGCCCAATCACCTCCCCAACCACGTTGACGCGCTCCCTGTTGCAAATGGACCGGAGCCGAGGAGGGACGCCGATGAGGAAAAGGCCGCGCCGGTGCCCTACCTGCCCCAGGTGGTGGTGCTGCGCGAGCAGCGCCACGAGGCGTTCGACGAGGCCGCCGTTGGGCCCTCCACGAGCGGGCTCGTCTCCAAATGGCGTCCCAAGGACCGGGTAATGAATGTTGCAATTGTAGCTGCTGCTCTTGCTCTTCCTCCTCCTCCTATTGTTCTATTGTTCATAGATTCGGTGCGTTTGGGCCTCCGGAGAATTCAAAGGCGTGTAATTAGCAGCACGCGTAGTTAACCGAGCTAAAAAACAAAGGAAACTTAGGCGCAGCTACTGTTTGTCTTTAGTGGGTATGGTATTGGTACCTGCGAATTTAGTAGTATCTTTTATCTTTTTTGGTTTACAAATTACGATTTGATTATGGAACATTCAAATGTTATTTCTGAAGTCATGAAATGGGTAATATTATGATCTCTAGTATTGCAAGCAGCCAAGCACCAACCAGGACAATCAATACTGTGAAACCAATACCCGGAGAGCACAATAGAGTTGTTTTTGTTCGCTTCAAGTTGCTACCTTTTGTTTCCCAAGTGTTTGGAGAAGCTTTGGGGTTGATGAGCAGGGCTCGAATAAATTGCCAATATACCACATCATGCTGCTCATTGCTTTATTAATTAATCAATACAAAAGGGAAATAGTATTGTCAATGGTGTTGCTATGTTATTGCACTTTTTCGTTATATTGTTGGTTAATTAAATGCGCCATGGTAATCACCAACTTGTCTATCAGTATTTTTCAGATAAAAATTGAAATAAGCGAGAAAACAGTATACTCTGGCCTTTCCTAACAAGGCCTATCGTTATTGTCATGATTATGGTGGCTTTTACATACCTACAATCCTACATATGGAATGTAGTAAAACGAGGATTGGGGCAATTGACAAAACCTGGATCAAGGTAGTAGGTTGTCAAGGCAAAGTAAGCAAAGTTGGCTACCGAAGGTATTGGTGTCGCTGGAGGCTTAAGAAACTCCACTGTTACAAATCTGGTATATGAGCATGCAGTGGTTTGGGGCATGTCACATTGTGCGTGTTGCAGTGGCATGAATTAGCCAATAAGAAGTGTATGGTGTTTCGATTCATGACAATGGAGATACATGATCGATGGGAATGGGGAGGTTTTGATGATAAAAATTAGGTTGCCGTACTTGGACTGGAAAACAATTAAACATTATGAGCCTTGAAATCTCCTCTGGGTTAATTTTAGGAGTTGTGATTGTTTGATTGATTTTGGGCAATGGAAAGTACATTTTATGTATAATGCAGATGTTCCATCTTCCTAGATTTTGTTTGGAACTCTGTAGAGGGCTAGAGGCACTTGGTTCAATAGTAGAAGCACTTGTTTCAATAGAAACTCATGTAGAATAAGAGCATTTGTTTCCGTAGAAACTCATGTAGAATAAGAGCATTTGTTTCCATAGAAACTCATGTAGAATAAGCTATCCCTTTTCCCTTCAACAACTTAAGCCACTAAAAGGTTTGCAGCTCATGTTTATTTGTTTGGACTAGAGCATTATGTTTTAGTAATTCAGTGTATTCCATGAGCTTTGTGAAAAAGATGTATGCTAAGTTATTAATTATTATAATCTGACTGAGGACCTGTGTATTATATAACTCGGGCCACAGTTGTGGTTTGTTTATTTTCACTGGTAGTAGCTAATCAATAAATAGCTTTACTATTCTAATATGCTTCGGTCAGAGTATTGGTCTGTCATACCTTTCTGATTGCTTATTTTGGTTGTTTTAGCTATTTTTTTATTCTTTTTTGTCTAACCATTGGATGACATTATTTTTATAAGCTGTTCACCTTTTTCATATGCTATTTACTAATATTGGTTTTTTTATTGCAGATGAAGACTGGATGTGTTGCACTTGTATTATGTTTAAACGTTAGTGTTGATCCACCAGATGTAATTAAAATTTCCCCTTGTGCAAGAAAGGAGTGCTGGATAGGTAAACATTCGGTCATATGTATTAATGTATATGCTTATCCAAATTTCTAAGCAGTTGAGATTTGAGAAAACAATACAACGGCCTGCAGTTGATAATTCTCTTTCGTGTTTATGGGATGCAGCTCCATACTTGTATTTTCTTTCTGTACATGTCTTACAAGTTAGAACTTAGAACACATTTGAACTATTATTTTTTGTTAACTATTTTCACCATTTCAATGAAACTGCTTTTACTTTTGCATTTCTGAATGCCATACACGGGTATATTTTTAATCAGGTGTGATTGCAACAAAGAAACTGTCTGACACCTATTTTAAGAAACTACCGTTGAATTCTCTTTCCATTCCATTTTACCCAATCGAGAGGTAAATTTGCACTATAATTTTTAGCTGATTCTGTGCAGCGAGTTTAAAGTTAAACAATTGGTGTTTGGTTGTGGAGGAATTAAAGTTTCCTAGGCTACACTATAAGATTCTTTATTTCTAGGTCGTGGAGGATATGAACTTAATTTATTGATATTTGTGATGATTATTTGTTGGTTTGTTAAGTGTGAAAGCGTACCAGATTTAGAGAAGCATGATGATTCATATTTGTTGATAGGATAGTACTTTAGTACTCTTAGCCTTGATATCTGCTCATAGCGCTTTCATTGCTTCATTTGCAGAACCATTTCTTATGGCACCTCCAAAAGCCCTTGAAAATATTGGAAAAGCATTACACTCACAATATGAGCGATGGCAACCAAAGGCGAGCCACTTATTTTCCTGTTTAACTTAGATAGTATTGTGATGGTAGTTGCTTACATCTTCATGTCCTAATGATGCTTGCAGGCTCGTTACAAGCTTCAGTTGGATCCAACAGTGGAGGAAGTTAAGAAGCTTTGTGATACTTGCCGGAAATATGCTAGATCTGAGAGAGTCCTTTTTCATTACAATGGTCACGGTGTACCAAAGCCTACAGCTAATGGAGAGATTTGGCTGTTTAACAAGGTGAATGTTATTTGGTCACTGCATAGGTTGTTGCATTATGTATCTATCTTTGTTTTTAATGAACTGGCCTTTTTGTATTTTGGTGCAGAGTTACACGCAGTATATTCCGCTTCCTATCACTGATCTCGACTCATGGCTGAAAACACCTTCTATTTATGTTTTTGACTGCTCAGCAGCTGGAATGATTGTAAAAGCTTTTCTAGAGGTATGCTACAGTTCCTTCTAATTCTTGTATGTTCGTCTGATACTTGAAGGTTAATATAATTTATGCATTTTCTATATGTTTCCATTCTTGGACTGTTATAATATTCATTATTAATCCTATGTTACTTTAGCGCCTAGACTGGAGTTCTAGCTCTTCTGTATCTTCATTGAAGGATTGCATTCTCCTTGCTGCCTGCGAGGCACATCAAACTCTTCCACAGAGTGCAGAATTTCCTGCTGATGTGTTTACAGCTTGCCTCACCACACCCATCAAAATGGCGTTGCACTGGTCCTCTCTCTCTCTCTCGTATTTGTGGGTGTGATTTTTTATAGAGTTTCTCCTGCTGTATCTGTATGCTACCGATCTCGTATATTTCCTTTTTTATTTAACCTGACAATTTGTCCTGGCCTGTGGACATATCTATAAACTATGCAGGTTTTGTAAGCGATCATTACTCCTTGGTTCTCTGGGCCACACTCACATTGACAAAATTCCTGGAAGGCAAAATGACCGTAAAACTCTTCTGGGGGAGTTGAACTGGATTTTCACTGCTATTACAGATACTATTGCATGGAATGTTCTTCCTCATGGTACAAACGTCATTTATGTTAAAAATTAATGTCAGTGGGGTAGTCCTTTTATGATGCTAATTTCACTGTGCAGATCTATTCCAAAGGCTTTTCAGGCAGGATCTTTTGGTTGCTAGTCTCTTTCGCAACTTCTTACTCTCTGAGAGAATCATGCGGTCTGCAAATTGCTCTCCAGTTTCCTACCCGCTGCTACCACCCACACATCAACACCATATGTGGTAATTAACCACACTAGTTGTTCTGATTCTATATTAGCTACTTTCTGTATTTTCTGTAATTTGCTAAATGTTAGGGATGCATGGGACATGGCTGTAGAGATCTGCCTTTCCAAGCTTCCTCAATTAATTGCTGATCCTAATGCAGAGTTTCAGGTGTTGCTACTTGTCTTTGTTATTTGAATAATTTAGCATTTAAAAAATATAAACACTTATTGTTGGTATTCCTGTGCCATTTGAGTATTATCACTCAGTACCATCACTTTATTTGTCTCCTTACTCAAACCAGCCGAGCCCATTTTTTACGGAACAATTGACAGCATTTGAAGTGTGGCTTGATCATGGCTCTGAGGATAAGAAACCCCCTGAACAGTTACCCATTGTTCTTCAGGTAAGACATTTTCTCGGACCATCTATTCTTGAGGTTAGTAATGGTTTCATTATTTGAGATGGTAACTGACTCCAAATAGTGGCAAGAGGCATTATGCGGATAGCCAAGAGCCCAAGAGCCTTTTTGTTGTAGTTATTGAAACTGCACCGGTCATCGAACCAGTGATGTATCCGTCCACTGGTTGGACCAGTGGTTGCCCAACCATGACTTCTCATGTTCGATCCCATACCCACCACAATTTTTTGGCCATTATTCTCATTGATTAGTTGACCCTTCATTTGACTGTTCTAGTTTGCTTCAAAACCGCCCAGTTCAACTGGACTTTGACCGGTTCTAGGTGGTCTGACTGCATGAACGGCCCTATGGCAAAGACAGACCAGACCAGGCTGTGGTTCCAGTTTTTTTGGTCTAACCGCCAGTCCAGTCCGGTTTTAATAACAATGCTTTTTGTCAACCAGTTGTACCATGTTCAATGTTCACTAAGGCGCTAATCGGGCGGCAGACTGGCATCTAGCACCTAATTGTTGCCTAGGCGGGAAATATCGGTTAGGCGGGAGGGTGACGCCTAGGCGGCCGCTTTGGGGAAAACTTCCATGTTGGTTCTATTTATACCACTGTGTTAAACATTGCAACATGAACGTTCTCCATTTAGAGAAGGCAAAATTTCCTCCTCCCACCACCACCACCACCACCAAAAAAAAACGATGTGTTGCATGGATTCCTCATCATCTACATTCCTTTTCTTGTTTTTCTTTGCTCTTGATACATCTTGTGTTTTTCCAGGTCCTGCTTAGTCAATCACACAGATTTAGAGCGCTTGTTCTGCTTGGAAGATTTCTTGACATGGGACCTTGGGCAGTTGATTTGGTATGGAGTTGACCTCTTCTGCCTATTCCTTTTTTTGGTACAAAGTGCTGGCTATTTATTCTCTTGTTGAGAATTTAACCTCTGGTACTTAACTGTTTTAGGCCTTGTCTGTTGGTATCTTTCCTTATGTACTCAAATTGCTTCAAACTAGTGCAATGGAGTTGCGTCAAATTCTTGTGTTCATATGGACAAAAATTCTTTCTCTTGATAAGGTATGCACTGTACTTTGAAACCTTCCGCAGTTGTTCCTTTTGTCTTCAAGATGCAGGTGTTTACTTAGTTGCTCTTTTTTTAATGACAGTCATGCCAGGTTGACTTGGTGAAAGATGGAGGTCATGCATATTTTATCAAGTTTCTTGACAGTTTGGATGCTTACCCAGAGCAGCGTGCAATGGCCACTTTCGTTTTAGCAGTTATTGTGGATGGGCATAGGAGGGGTCAAGAGGCTTGTACTGATGCAGGCCTTATAGATGTTTGTCTGAGATATCTGCAACCTGAGAATCCTCATGATGCACAGACAGAGCCTTTGCTTTTGCAATGGCTTTGTTTATGCCTTGGCAAACTCTGGGAAGATTTTCCTGAGGCTCAGTTACTTGGTCTACAATCAAATGCACCAGAAATTGTTATATGTTTATTGTCGGAGCCTCAACCTGAGGTATGGTAGCCTTCATGTCATTGTTGTGTCAATCAATTCTTCCTTATTTCTGCTTCATGACATAAGAATGAAATATTTGGTCTTGCAGGTCAGAGCTGCTGCTGTTTTTGCACTTGGAAATCTCTTGGATATTGGATCTCCATCACTGAATGGAGGTGATGATGATTCTGATGATGATGAAAAGGTGAAAGCTGAAATAAATGTTGTTCGAAGCCTTCTGCAGGTATCTTCAGATGGTAGCCCTCTTGTTAGATCTGAGGTTGCTGTAGGTACGCGGATTTGAAAAATATGTTGTACTTTCTAGACACTTTTTAGTACTGTCTCAACATAGTAGGTTCCTTTTAGCTTTGCGGCAATCATTTTGAGTTGAGCTGATGTCTTTCAGCGCTTACCCGCTTTGCGTTGGGCCACAACAAACATCTGAAATCTGTTGCTGCGGAGTACTGGAAACCTCAAACCAATTCACTGCTGAAGTCATTACCATCGTTGGCAAATATTAGTAATCCAAGCAATGTTTACAGTCCCAGCAACAGTGGCCTTGCTTCTCATATTGGTCCTGTGTTAAGGGTTGGCAGTGATAGCAGTGCCACTGGTCGTGATGGAAGAATTTCGACAAGCAGCCCGATTGCGACAAATAACATCATGCATGGTTCTCCCCAGTCAGATGATTCTTCCCAACACTCTGATTCAGGCATATTGCTGAAAGAGAATGCAAGTAATGGTGGTCTCAGCTACACCAGGTTAAAGCCTATTGACAGTGGAATTTATTCCCAATTTATCTCGACTATGTGCTCTGTTGCTAAAGATCCTTACCCAAGAATCGCAAGTATTGGCCGGAGAGCACTGTCCCTTATAGGTGTCGAGCAAGTGGTCATGAGAAATACTAGATTTAGCAGCGGGGGTGCACACCCAGGAGAGACGTCTGCTCCTCCATCAAACTTTGGAATGGCTCGTTCTTCTTCCTGGCTTGACATGAATTCTGGTAGGTTATAATCTCTTTCCTTGCTATGTGCTTGGAGTACCCCACCTTTTTCTGTGCACTATAGGTAATTTTTTTGGGGGGGGGGGGTAACTTTTAGATTGACCCCTTTTAATATTTTGCAGGAAATTTCTCAATGGCATTTCGGACTCCTCCTGTCAGCCCCCCTCAGCACGATTACCTTACAGGGTTGCGTCGAGTTTGTTCTATGGAATTCAGACCATATCTTTTGAATTCACCCGATGGCTTAGCTGATCCTGTTCTAAGCTCTGCTGCAGCCCCCAATAACAGTGACCTTAACATACTTCCCCAATCAACAATTTACAACTGGAGTTGTGGTCACTTTTCTAGGCCACTTCTAACTGGTTTTGATGATAATGAGGAAGTAAGTGCTAGAAGAGAAGAGAGAGAACGAATCTCACTGGATTGCATTGCTAAATGCCAGCGTTCCTGTACGTGGATAGACGCCATTATTTAAAGTATCTTTGTTGTTAATCTCTACTTATTTGTCTGTCTTTTGTGATGTTTCTCCTTTTCATGTTTTGCTTTTTTGTGGTTGGTGGGAATATCAGCATGCAAGATGACCAGCCAAATTGCTAGTTGGGATACAAGATTTGAGTTGGGTACAAAAGCAGCATTATTGCTGCCTTTCTCTCCAATCGTTGTTGCAGCTGATGAAAAGGAGCAAATAAGGTAAAGAATGATTATTACAATCTCTCATGCAAATTGAAAATTCTAGTGCTTCCAATGCACTACTGCAGTTTTGCTAAGTTTTATATCTCATTTCAGAGTGTGGAACTATGATGATGCGCTGCCAGTGAATACTTTTGAAAACCATAAGTTGTCTGACAGAGGGGTATCCAAACTTCTGCTTATTAATGAGCTTGATGAGAGCTTGCTTTTAGTTGGCTCAAGTACGCCTCTCCTCTTTATGCTTTTCTTTTTGTACTTATCAGTTATCATGTACCATTGTGATATACTGATATCTAGTTTTCATATTGCAGGTGATGGAAATGTCCGTATATGGAGAAACTATACTGAAAAGGGAGGACAGAAACTTGTAACTGCTTTCTCATCAGTTCAGGGTCATCGAGCTGCTGGCCGCAGTATTGTGGTTGACTGGCAGCAGCAATCTGGCTATCTGGTGATATTCTGATGTCTCTTTCTAATGGTTTTGTATTTTTCTATGCATTTAAGGTTGTTCTAATACAGGACCTTGCTCCGTTTGTTGTAAAATAGTATGCATCTGGTGACATGTCTTCCATCTTTGTATGGGATCTTGACAAGGAACAAGCTCTCAACACCATTCAATCATCTGCTGATAGCGGTGTTTCAGCTCTGGTGAGTTCTTTGCTATTTGAGTAATCAAGATGATGATATGAGGAACTTATCTTTGTTCTTTAACTAGGCTATTTTGCACTCTGCCTTGAGGAATTCATCTGCTATCTGTGTTTCTGTGTTCTATTTTCTGTTTTGTAGTTCTTCCTTTATACTTGCTTTCACATTAATCATACAACTACCAACATGTATTGTGTTTCACTGCTAGTCCTTAGGTTGCATGAAATCCAAGTTTCATATTCACTAGTTCAACAATGCCAAAATTAAACATGTGGCAGAAATGCATAGCTATTTGCTATAGAAAGAAAATGGGATCATAACATTCCTTCATGAAGACATTTGATGGTGCATGTGCATCCACTTAGCATGAATGTGTAATTTGAATTTCTTAGGGTTTAGTGTTGCTTTCTGTAGGAACAACTGGTAACTTGTCTTAGTAGGTTGAGCAATGTGAGATAGAGGTAAATAAAAGATTTGCGAAAGGATTTGCTCTTGTTGTGTCATATTCCAAAATTTTTACTCAACCAAAATGTAAGCAGTGTATTTAAATTGGTTTTGTCAGTTTCTTTTTTTCCATGATGTGAGGAAATGCATTTAACAAAATAACATTTTGGAGGTTTCTTTCTTAAGAATATATGCATTTTTGTTCCATAGGGATCAAATGAGCTGCTTGATTGCTTTGTGTACACTATTCTAGCTATTGCATCAAGTTTTGTATTAATCAGGTTTGCATCTTGTGTTCTTGCACATGGCCTTTGCTTGTTGCTTCTGTTTCAGTCTGCATCTCAGGTTCGATGTGGTCAGTTTGCTGCTGGTTTTATCGACTCTTCTGTCAGGATATTTGATGTTCGTACTCCTTATAGGTAAGTAGAGATTTGTCTCCATCCTTTGGCCTTCATGTCATTTGATGAGATGTTTTCCATATGTTCTATGTGGCAGATTCAGTTTCCTGTTGCCTTTTCTTTTTCCAATTATCTTTCTACCTTTAAATGTTCATTTCTTTCAATGCTGTAGGCTAGTCTATATGGCAAAACCACATTCTCCAAGAACTGAAAAGGTTGTAGGTATAGGATTTCAGCCTGGGTTTGATCCATACAAGGTAAATCATACCGCTTCTTTGTATCGCTATGTTCTTTATGCCCGTATATTTTTAGTTGTTCAAGCTAGTAATTTTTAAAATTCTATGGGTTTGTTTGAGCTCTACAAAGCCTTCTTTTGTCATTTATGCGGCCACAGATTGTAAGCGCATCTCAAGCTGGGGACATTCAATTTCTTGATGTTAGAAGGGCAGCTGAGCCCTACCTCACTATCGAAGCTCACAGGGGTTCATTAACGGCACTAGCTGTTCATCGGCATGCCCCAGTTATTGCAAGTGGTTCAGCCAATCAGATGATTAAAGTATTCAGTCTTGAAGGAGAACAATTAACGATCATTCGCTACCAGCCATCTTTCATGGGTCAAAGAATAGGCAGTGTAAACTGTCTTTCTTTCCATCCATACAAATCACTCCTGGTAGCTGGTGCTGGTGATAATGCTCTTGTCTCTATCTATGCCGAGGACAACTATCAAGTAAGATGAGGTAAATCTTGTGACATGCAATGACGAAACAATCAGTCGGCCTTGTGGTGATAGTGCCGTGGCTTTTGGTGCATATTGCTTGTTGGGCATCTACTTGTAAGATACAAGATTCATTAGCCTCCCTTGCAGAAGGTTGTGAAAGTGAAACCCTGTTCTGGTTCCGTCATTGAACTCGGAGGCTTCCCAAATAATCATATCTAGGATAACAAAAATGTAAATAGCTGTCCCCATTTGGATTCTTGTTCTCCTTAGTTTCCTTCCTTTCCCAAGTGTACAAAGGTTTGCAGATGCTTCATATCATAAATCAGGTTTGGTGTGGCCTGTCTGGGCAAGTGGTTGTTTATATGGGCCCAGGGAGAATGCATGGACATGTCTCCTCACAGATGTTCTTCAATTGATAGATGCATTTGTCCAGCTAATATTGCATTAGATGGGTTATAGATGCATTTGTCCAGCTAATATAGCATTAGATGGGTTACTATGGCTTGCATGAATCAATGTCATCCAAGTCATCCATTGTAAGCATTGGACGGTCATCCAGTGCGTCACAGTAGGGCTTCATAGCCCATTTGTATATATGAGTTGCATTTGTACAGTTGTTAACTCTGTTATCTCAGATGTAATTGTGCAAGCATGTTGTCCTTGGGTGTATCTGGCATCTCGGAAACGTTAAAAAAAAGAGCAGCTTGTCTCCTTTACGTGAAAAAGATTTTGAGGTAGAATCATGAGCTGTTCAGGGCTTGAAGAGTTGTGGTCTGTAAATGTTTTCATGAAGTGATAGTGGGAGGTGAATGGAAGGAGTGCTGTGCATCTCTTTGAGTGATTATCTACCATTGGCATTCTACATGGTTTGTTTCGATGGTATGAATTATGCAACATGAGCATAAGCTTGAACGGTAAACAAACTGTTGGTGTTCGGCTGTGCTGAACTTTTCTTCAATTTTTGGAGGCGTCTCTCTCTCGCTGAAAGCTGGTGATGTTTTGGAGCATTAAAGGAAGTGGTAATTCTTGGATGTGCTGGAATGGAATGGTAGAAGCACGGGGAAATCTGGTATAATGCATAGTTTGATGGTGCTTGGATGTTTGCTTTGTGACCTGCGAGAAGCAATACTCGCATTGCCCTTGCATGCTGTGCTTCACTTGTGTGTGACAAGCCTCTGGGCACTGGATTGGAGGAGCAAATGTAATCGATACGATGTGTTGATGGTTGCGATACTCTACGCTCTGGGGTTTTAGTTCAGCTTGAGCATTGGGTTTTATATCGTGTGTTTGTACGCTGAGCATGAGAGCATAGTCCGCGTAAATTGAGACCTGCCGTTGCCAGTTTAGTGAGCTAGGTCGGTCCTTGACGAAGATGCGAAAAAACAAAACAGAAGGGGGATGTGTGTGTAGAGAGAGAGAGAGAGAGAGAGAGAGAGAGATACTAATCAGCGTGTAGATGTAAATGCGTGTTGAAAAGTTATATCAATTATGCTGTCGAACACTCACAGTACATAACGGATAGTAACTCTTCTATGAACAAGTAAAAATTTTCTCAGAACAGGTAATAACTTTTCAGTGTGAAATTGGCATGCACGGAACGCGCAGGCGCTGGTTAGCGCGACCGTGTGTGTACTACTACTTTCGGTGTGATTGTATTAGCTCAACTTATTGCTTTAAAATGCTAGTCTTCATATTCTAAAATGTGATTTCTTTCTTTTCCAAAAGAGAACATACTTGTTTTTCATAGATGAAATTCAGCTGTATATAGGGGGTGTTTGGTTGCTAAGCCCTTAAAAGTAGTAGTATATTACTTGTTCGTTACAGAGTGGCGGCGGCGGCTGCTTCTTCCTCCTCGAGTCGCAGACATCAGGGGGGCCGCGAGAGTCGAGGCGCCCGATGGGCCTGACCCGCCGCTTGCCGCCGCACCACCGCCTCCTGGCCACCCTCGCTCGCCACGGCCGCCTCGCCGCCGCCGCCACCCTCTTCTCCACGGCCGTCCGCACCACCCGCGCCCTCAACTCCCTCCTCGCTGCCCTCTGCTCCTCCTCGTCATCATCGTTCCTCCGCATCGCCCCCTCCGTCCTCCTCGTCGCATCCTCCTCCGCCTCCCCCGACGCCGCCACCTTCCGCATCCTCACCTCCGCGCTCTGCCGGGCCCGCCAACCCTCCGCCGCCGCCGACGTCCTTCGCTGCATGCCCTCCCTCCTCCTCGATCCTGACTCGGCGCACTGCCGTGCCGTCCTCTCGTCCCTGTGCCAGTGCGGTGCTCGAGAGACGGTGGCGTTCTTGGAGGACATGCGCCAGTGGGGCGTCTCGCCGAGCAGGACGGACCACCGTGCTGTCATCGACGCTCTCGTGCGGGAGGGGATGGTGGCGGAGGCATACGGGGTCGTAAAGAAGAGGATGGACTCCGACGGGGTGGCCCCTGGACTGGCCGAGTTCGAACCGATACTGCGAGCGTTCAGCGACATGGGAGAGTTCGACTCGGTGGAGGAGGTGTTCGACGAAATGCTCCTGAGAGGGCTCGTGCCGGACGTCGGCGTTTACAACGTGTATGTCGGGGCGCTGTGCAGGAAGGGCGACCTGCCCGGTGCTCGCCGGATGGTGGAGTGCATGGAGCGCGCCGGCTGCCCGCCGGACGTGGGGACGTTCAGCACTGTAATCGCCGGGTGCGTGTCTGCCGGGGACGTGGACACAGCGAGGGAGGTGGCCCTGGAGGCGACAAGGCGGGGCTTGCGGTGGGATTCACCAGCGCTGTCGGAGCTGATAGGATTGCTCCGTGCGGGTGGACATGCCGCGCAGGCTCATCCGCTGTTGTTGGACATGTTCCTGAGCGATGGGCTGGATGCGTCGGCGTTCGGGGGGCAGCTCATAGGAGCATTGTGCGAGCAGGCCCAAGCCGTTGTTGATGAATCCATCAGATCAGAGTGACTGACTAACCAAGCAATCAAAGTTTTCAGGCAATCTATCTCCTTCCTTGCAGCTGGAGCCAGCCGTTGAACAACATGTAACCCTACTGTAATTGCCACAGTGTGTGTGTGTGTGTGTGTCCCCTTTCCTTCATCACATGCCATGCATCAGATTGAGGTCTGTGGGTGTTGGTGACCACGATCAGATTTTGGCAGGATGAATGGGTTAGGGAATTGTTTGCTCTTAAGGATAGTTTCCCTGAATTGTTTGTGGTGTTTTGTAAAGGGGATGATCGAGGAGGGGCCTTCCAATCTTGCTAGTTTTAGCTGGAATCCTGCAATCACAATATCAAGACATGAGGATTTGATGTGATGGGATGCGTCTTAATGAAGATGCAGATGAAAAATGCTAAACGTTGCAGAGCAATGGGAAACATTCAGCCATATCAGCTTACAGGAAGTTGTCCATGGTTTCATCCTCCAGGAGAAGGAATCAATGTTTTGTGGAAGGCCAAATTGCCTCTGGAGATTAAAACTTAACTTTTATGCGGTCGATTAGCTGAAATGCTATATTTACTAGAGACAATCTGCTAAGGAGAGGAGGTCATGTTAATCGTCTTTTCTTTCAATGTCCTATTAGCCTCGTATGATCAATCAATCTATCCGTTTCTGCTCTTTTCTCTTTGTTGCTTTTCATTTAATCGTGACCTAGCGAACGGCATCTTAGAACACACGGGAAATGATTAATACTAGGCAAATCAGGCAGGTTGCCATGCACGACACAGATTAAAGAGAGAGAGAGTAGAGGAATCAAACGACAAGAGAATGAATAATACTAGCTATTTGTTTGACAGTTCCATCCATCCATCGTAACTAGGACTCAGGTTTTACTCTTGGCCGTCTTCATCCAGCGACGCTGACCGTCTCCGCCAGCTCAACACGGCGCCGATTCGCGGCAGCCTGACCACCGAGTTCACCCGAGTCACCCCCTCCAGAGCTCTCCACACCGTTCCCTCCTCCGACCCTCCTCCGGTCGCCTCGCCGCCCAACATCTTGCGGAAGCTCCCCGTGAACGACACGCCGTGAGGCTTCACGTCTCCCGGGAGGCGGCTCTCCTCGGACGAAACCGGCTTCAAGAAGAGGCACACGACGGCGCAGTCGTCGACCATCGAAGTCGGGAACTTGCGCCGCCATGCGCGCACTGCCCTGTCTACTAGTTGCTTGGCTGCCTCAGAATGGTCAGTGACTGATGAGACGATCTTGACCACCTCCTTGTTGGATAGCACGTCCCATATCTACAGCACGTTGAGCCATAGCATTCAGCTTGGAAACAGAAACTGTTCTTCTTAATTGAAGAAACACGATGAATGAAATGAAATGAAAACTAAAGCAAACTGAACCTGCCATCAGATAAAAACCCTTTTCCTTACCCCATCAGTAGCAAGCACCAAGAAGTCATCCTTTTCAGACAGCTTCCTGTAATAGACTTCTGGTGTACAAATAAGGCCATGACTCTTCAGGCAGAAGTCTCCAAAGGCCCTTGCCATGGCGAGGCCTGGCGCATCCTGGTCCGGCAACCACAGCCTAGGCACATCCGGTTCGTCATCCATGGCGAAAACTCTCCCCTTACAACTCAGGATCCTCTCAGCTTCACCTATGACAGGTCCAGGACATTACAAACTGCAATTGAGAAGTGCATACATACATACATACATGCAGAGAACTATGGAATAGGAAACTCAGAGGCTCACTTGGAAGATCTGGTTTCAAGTCAGTGGTGAGTTGAACCGGAATCGGCACGTCCTTGCTGTCTCGGGTGCAAAGAATAGCACGTGAATCACCCAAATTTGCAATGATCAAGTGATCACCCTATGCATAAGAACAATATTTGGGAAGCAAAATAGGTCAGAATTATGTAATCAGTTATGTTGCTTTAAGTTTTTAGTACTGAACTGTGTAAAGGAGAAACAAGCACCCTAATACAGCTAGTTTAGTCCCTCCCTACACTTCAGAAACTTAATTTTTTTAGCATAGTGCAGTTCAACTTGCACGAAACCTATTGCCAATACAAGAAGTTGCGAGGTTGTAACAGCAGTAGTACTAGTACCTGCCGAACAACGGTGACAGCTGTTGTGCCACTACAAATGCAGTCAATTCCAGAATGTTGCCTCAGCTCCTCATCCACATCCTCAAATGTCTTCACAAATATGCTCTTCCATGTGGATAACAGCTGGTTTTCATCGCTTGTATCGCTGAATGAGGTGCAATCGGACTTGTCAAAGGAATCAAAATCCGTATTGCTCGAGGGATCTTCTTCAGTTTTGAGTGTCAAAGTGGAGGATAGCTTTGTGGGAAGCACGTCACGGACATGGCGAGCAACTTCCCGGCCGAGGGGGCCATGCCCATCGAAGACCCCGCAGAAGATCTGACCCTCGTGCCCAGCAAAGTCCTAAGCATCTTGACATACATCAAGATTATCGTTTATCTCAAGTAAATTGTGCACATAAAGGGGGAAAAGATTAATGTACATGCATTGTGAGATGATAACCTACAAGAGATTGATGTTTGCCACGATTTTCAGTTTCCCTACTCAACCTCATGTTGAATTCATGCTTTTAGGACATTGGTGAACAATAGAGATATTGAAGTAGACATGGGTGATTAAAGAAATTCAGGTACATTTCATGTTGCAAAATTTAAGTTTTCAGCAAAGTAGAGATGGATCTAGTGCATTCTGTTGAGATTAAGCTGTCAATGCAAGTTGCAGTGGTAAACAAACTTCCCATTGTAGCATGGCCTTATTCTTGTCATGACCAGTCTGTGTGATGATAAAATGAGAAGATACAAACAAGAAGCCATCTAGGCATCTAGCCAAGCTACACTGAACAATCTGAACGATTTCTCACATCAACCAATGCAAGCAAGCAAATAGCGAGTGAAGCAAACTTACGAAGGCTCTCCAAGCTGTGGAGAACTTACCTGGCAGGTGGTCATGGCGTCCTGGTTGACACCCTTCCATCCTTGCTTGGTGTGCATGGAGACCCCAGCGCTCCTAAGCTGCTCATGGAAGAAGTCGTCATGCTTCCATGGGAACCCCTCGACCTCAAGCTCCTCTGCCTTGCTGCAGCAGATCCCCATTGTTGCTGGCTGCTCCGAGTCCCAGAGCTCCTCCAAATTGGAGGAGTACTGTGCATCTCAGAGTTAATGTGAGAGAGTAAGAGGTACTCCATTGATGTTTATTTTATCATTTATAGTGATGTTGTGCGTTGGGGATCAGGCACCCGATCGCCATTAATGAGGACGGATATGACCGTCTTGGTGGCTCCAGAACGGACCACATTAACAAATAGAAGTAGTAGTAGTTCGTCCATGGGCAGATTGAAAATTGAAGTCGAGGTTTCACCGTCAGTTCTAGCAAATGAACAACATTGCAATGCAAGACGATGTTATACTGTGATGAAGCGCACGACTAGATACAAAAACAATGAATACAAATCAGGATAACGTGAAAAACTACCATGGGGAAAAACTACGGACGCACAATCGGCAAAATTAGTATACGGAGAAGAAGTTGTAGAACGATTTTAGTATATTATATGTGTAAATGCATCTTGGCATATTACATGTGTAAATGCATATTGGCGTATTACATGTGTAAATGCATCATGCTTAGCACACTATCTATCATGAGGCTTACAGGGGTATAAATAATATTAGAAATAAAAGTCCTAAACAAGGAAGATAGTCCTAGTCGGCAATAAAAACAGATATCTACTCAAAAATTAGAACAATAACCTGTTCAGAAACGGGAAAACACCTAAATCGGAGACCAAACAAAGACCTAGTCGACCATGAAAACAGTAACCTACTCAGACGGGAACAATACCTTACTCAGAGACCAAAACAAGGCTTAGAAGATAACGGCGAAGAGTTATAGTTGGAAGCACCTCGAGTAGCCACATCTAACTCCAATCGGCGCAAACACCTTTGAACACCATAATGGTGCAAGTCGGTATATAGTCAATCACGAACACGAAGATAATCCTAATGTAGGAAGCATTGATATGCCTGGAGCACACCGTACCTGTACACGATACATATCTGATATGGTGATACGACACGATACAGTATTGGAGAGTATTGCCAAATTTTATTTTTTGAAATAAAAATTAATCATGATATTCCGTTGATACTTTTCGATACTTGTTGGCCCAAAGCCCATTACAAGCCCGACCCATTTATTACCCCAGCACCAATAGCATTACCTTAACCCTAGCCGATTCTCCACTCTCAGCATGACCTTAACCCTAGCCGATTCTCCACTCCCTTGCTAGTTGTGCGACCAACAGCCTCTCACCAATCGCCATCGCCCCTGGTGGTAGCAGCGGTGGGAGCCAGAAGCCAACGTTGGCAGCGCCCAGATCGAGCAAGGATGACGACACCCTAGGTGTCGCCACCGATAGCTTGTGCCTCGTGTCCTACCTTGCTGCCTCCTCGCTCGAGCCCAAGCGGCGCACTCGCGCTCTATAGCCGCGAACACCGGCCTCGGCGTGCTCGCTCGCTGCACCATCGCGACCCAGAGCCCGGCGCGCGGCCACAGCTACCACCACACCCACGCCACAAAGTCCCAACCTCGAACCCACTAGGACCGATGCGACCGCGCCACCGACGGCCAAGCTGGCTGTCACCTCCATCTCCACCTTCCATGCCGACCTCGAGCCCTCGATCTCCCGCACCCACATTCACTCCATCCTGGCGGGTGGAGACGCCCTTGCTAGCCAGTGCATGGTTGTCAATGGCTGGGTCAATACCGCCTCGCTAGCTGCGGTGCATGGTTGTCAATGGTCATGGTCGATGCACCGTCCACCCACTCCTGTGGCTCACTCCCACGAGCACCTCGAGTAGCTCAAGGCCTCTGCGGTGCCTGGAGCTCCACGTGGAGAGGTGATCGAGGTTCCTTGAGGTCAACGATGAATCTTACCCCAGGAACCTCTAGGTCATGGTCGATGCCACCGTCCACCCACTCCTGTGGCTCACTCCCACAGGCACCTCCGTGCTTGTCGAGGGTGAGCTCAAGAAGCCTCCTGCAGGAGCCCATGGAGCTCCACGTGGAGAGGGTGATCGAGGTTGGGGACATGGAGCCGCCGCCTACCCGCTACCCAAGACCAAGCTCATGCTCGAGAATCTTAGGGATTTCGTCCACCTCCGCGCACGCACCAACATGGTATAAAGTTCTTTCCCTTTTTATGCTTTAATTTAGGGTGTTATGAGTTGTAAAGTCGTGCTGTGAGAATGTTGAGTGATTCACATGAAACCGGAATGATGGCATGGCAATGGTATATTACATAATGTGAACTATAACTTCATGTGTTGTGGTTGGAGGATTGAATGTTTGCTCATATCTGCTCTCCTATGCATCGATACGCTTGGGAGCCACCGTTCTCTGTTATAAGTCATAACCCACTAAGATTTATGGATAGCTGTGTTTGTTTGTTTATTTGGGTCTGTAGCATTTGTCATATCTCAAATCATCTGTAAATGTTCATATTTTATGAATGGGATTCATGAATAATATCAATCATACGATTCATTACTGAAAGTAGCGAGTGAGGGAGGCAAAGAATAATAGAATATATAGCATTCATCAAGGTAATTCTAGTTTCCTGTTCTCTCATAACCTCTCTCTATATTTTTTTAATTTTTAAATACATATATGCTTACCATATCAATATATCTTTATTTTTACAAAACATCGTATCGTGGTATCGTTGTACCCGTATCGTATATCGGGGTATCCTAGATCCTAATCATAACACTCGATCATATCGTATTATCGATCAATCATACTGATTGAAACATATCTTTTAAATGAAATCTGATTGGATTTTTTTAAATAATCGGCCCTCACGAGATTTGGATCACAGTATACAATTTATCCGAGTACAACTGTACAAGGTTTTCTCGCCGTGAAGATGCAGATGTCGGTCAGCGTTCGTGGATTGAATTCTTTTGATCTGAAGAACGGAGACGGGTCCTGTCGTGTCGTGATACCCTGAGCTCAACGGCATAGTAGTACACCAGTATCAGTAGAAGGAGATGGACGCCGCTAATAATGGCGGAGAGGCCATTGTTAGGTGCCATGCATTTACTCGGCAGCAGGCGTGGTTGGCAACCGTTGGCGCCAACGTGATGCCTGCGTCCAATTCACTTCGAATTTCCACTTCCTCTTCAATGCCTATGCCTCACCTCACATGCAGCCTCACCTGTCTCGCTGCTTGCAGTTTTGCACTGCCTTAATTCACTTCATACCTCACTGATCACCTTCATGGGTTCTCAGTTCCAGCATTGACTTGCACTTCAGCAAAAAAAAAAAAAAACTCTATCTTGTCAGTCCTTGGCAGCAATTGTCGATTGTCAACACTTGCAAAATTTAAGCATAGGTTACCTGTTGCTCCTTATTGTTATGTATGCTACAACATGTATAATTTGTGAATTGAACTATGGAATCCTCCTGTGGTTATCTTGAATCATCATGTGATTACAGGTAAATGACTTCATTGTTCTGCTGAAGAAATGAACAGACAAGAAGCGGCTGGTTCAAGCAGAGACGGTCAGCCCAGGTTGCTAGTGTGCTTCGATTATGATCCAGGATAAACTAGTGACCAGCATTCCAAATAATTACACCAGGGAGAAGTTGAGCACAAGGGAGATGGAATAAATTGAACACCAGGGTGTAGTAGCGACAAAACTGTGCATACACTCGTGTTAATCAAATGAATTAAGCACTGCAAGGCATAGCACATACAAGTCGTTCTCCTATATGACCCATTATATTTTGTTTTAATTAAGCACTGCAACACAACAAAAGAACCTCCCAGTTCAAAACATTCGCAAACGTCGAAACTGAATACAGTATACAACATTGTTCTCAGTTCTGACAAAGCAAAGCATCAGTGGTTTAATGCTAGGATACCCTTGTACGCAATATGGGTATGACGATACGGGTATAGCGATACCATGATA
This sequence comes from Dendrocalamus sinicus, assembly GCA_036346575.1. Classification (NCBI taxonomy): domain Eukaryota; kingdom Viridiplantae; phylum Streptophyta; class Magnoliopsida; order Poales; family Poaceae; genus Dendrocalamus; species Dendrocalamus sinicus. Next base: position 423,347 of record CM070673.1, on the reverse strand, counting down.
CGATATTTTGTAAAAACAAGGATACGTCGATACGGCAAAAATACACACACACTTAAAACTTTAAAAAAAATGTAGAGAGGCTACGAGAAAGCGAGAAACTAGGTTAATGCTATATATTCCATTATTCCCTTCCTCACTCCTGGATCAAAACTGCGGTGTATGTGTGGTGTTTGGAGAGCGGTTTAGGTCAAGAAGAAGCTGGTTTGATCAAAATTGATCAAGGCTAAGGACTTAACAAATTCGAGCTTATGCGCTTTGAAAAGCGTGTAGAAGTGAACATGTGTGAGTAAAACCTATGTGCGTGGAGTTATCGGGTTTTCTCCATTACGCTAAGTGAATAGTATCCACTAAGGGCTAGGTGTGGCTGGTTATCCCACCTATATTAACGGATTGGGATGAAACTTGTGAACCATCCAATCTATCTCTTTTATGCTCTCATGTCTCGGGTTAGAGTTTAAGAGTTGAGTGTTTTGTGTGCACTCTATCCTCTAAGGTGGAGTGACTGTGAAACTTAACTCCTCAAGTAAACAACACATCAATCTTTGTACATCTCTATAAATCCCTCTTGTTGTGATTGATTTGCCTTTGATTTAGTTGTTTTTGATCTCTTCTCTTCCTTTTTCTTGATCTTGTTGTACTAAGAATGTGTAAGATATGGACATAACTTCTGGAAATCAATCTACATCTATCTAGTCATATTGGTAGTAAGTTCATAAAGAAACCTGATTTTTGCTTGATTTTGACCTCATTGAGCGATTTTGTGATCTGAGAGTTTTTTGGTTTGATTTCTTTGGTGTTCTAACTTGCTGTGATATGTAGAAAAAAATATCTAGACCCATATTGATCATCATCCACCCATGAGTAAATTGTATTCACCTTTTTTGGATTTTGCTCGATTTTGGTGTAGCCTTCTTTCAAGTGCAAAAAGGTCGGAACTTTGGAACGATTCTCATGATTGTTGATTGGAATATGTTTCTACATTATAGATAAGGTGCATGCTAATTTTCATGTTATCTGAATCTACAATCAAAAGTTATATGAATTCTTAGTTTTAAAATCGTGCTGAAATAATTGTCATCTTGATTTTACTGCAGCAGTGGTAGTACCACGATTATTGTAGCGGTAGTACACTAGTACAATAGTTATTGTAGCAAGCAATAGTGCTGCAGGTACTGTAGCGGTAATTCCGATTTTTGTTGATATTTGTCGAGAGTTTAGTTTCTTGCTTCTCTAACTCTTGTGTTAGCTTTCCATCCCAATCTTCGTAGCTTTGTAGTTATTGAAGTAAAGGATTGATGAATAATTACAAAATTTTTTAAAGCACAATTTATCCACTCTATTGTCATTTTCGGCCCTATAAATTCACCCGAAAGTTGATGCAGATAGTGTTGAGAAAGTTGACTAGTAGGTAGGTACATACATGTCTCGAGACTAACCTTAGTCCTTACCGGTCTATGTTGTTACTCTTGATTAATCTGAGTTACTATTACTACTATTTATCCATTCCTCAAAGTGAGTCAGGTTTACTGAAACTGTTCTGATACATGACAAATACGTATCACACTTCACTCCCTGACATGAAAAAGATTGTAGCAGATTCAGAAACTATGATCGCCAGTTCACCAGTATCAAGATGGACTGGCACAGTATAAATCGATCAATTAGGGAGGCGTTGTACTATTTCTCTTTTCATCGTTCAGAATATTCTGATTGGCCATTGTACTGCAAATAACATTTGCCTATACAAACCTTCTCAAAACAACATCGATGGATAATAATACTACTAAGTGCTAAGCTTTCAAATAAATCAAAGAATTCATAAATACACCTCTCTCTAGCCTCTAGCTAAGAAGTTCATTAATTTTCTTTCTTCTCCTAATTCTGGCAGGTCGCTACTCATCGCTTGCAGAAGCCGCCACATGCGCTGCGCCACCTTCCTCACTCGGTCCGGCAACGCCCTCCGGTCCCGGCCGGATCTCCTCGAGCTGCCGGAGCACCTCTCGGGCTTCAGGCCGGACCGATGGTGACGGGTCGACGCAATGCAGCGCCAGCTTCAGCGTGTCCATGAGCTCGTCTCCTGCTGGCCCGGTGGCCGCGTCCCGCATCAGCTCGAGGTCGAACACCTCGCTCGTCCACTCCTCCTTGACAATGGACGCCACCCACTGCGGCAGGTCTATGCCATTGGTTGTGTCCGCCGGTGACTTGCCGGTCAGGAGCTCGAGAATGATGACGCCGAGGCTGTAGACGTCGGTCTTGGCGCTCGCCTTCTTGAGCTTGGACAGCTCCGGTGCGCGGTAGCCAAGGGCGCCCGCGGCAGCGAGGACATTGGAGTTTGCAGCAGCCGTCATGAGGCGGGACAGGCCGAAGTCAGCGATCTTGGGGTTGGCTTGGTCGTCGAGGAGGACGTTGCTGGAGGTGAGGTTGCCGTGGACGATGCTCACGTCGTCGTGGAGGTAGGCCAGGCCACGGGCTGTGCCCTTGGCAATTGTCATCCGCGTCGGCCAGTCGATCGGCGTGTTGGGGGCGCGAGCTGGATGCCATCAAGAAGCATCAAGAGCTCAGAAGTGCAGGGTTTCAGTTAAAAGGATGAAATTTGAGTTTGGAAGTAAGAAAGTTGAAGAATGTTGATATTAAAGTACTACTATTAAAACAGCAGTTTGCCCTTCACTTGAAGAACGATCATCATATAATTCTTCACTTGTTAGGCTCAAAAGTAGTCGAGGCGTTCGTTCTTATGGGAAATGTTCATATTCTTATTTCTGAACCGATGATGAACATAAGATGCTCCATTTCAAAAAAAAAAAAAAAAAAAGAAGAAGAAGAAGAGAGAGAACCTGAGATGCTCTGAACTAACATGTGTCTTTTCAGATGTTAAGATCTATACTGACATGATTCAATCGTTCTTAGAGCTGAATGAAAAGCACTAGAATTCAAAATTTTGACATATCAATCTTGGTATCGTTAGAATATGTAAATGTTCAGAAACATAGCAGCTAACAAGCTAGAAGCTCTCAAAGAAAGTGACTAGTTATAAATCTTTCCTGTGCAAGGATGAGCAGAAACCAGCTAATGATGCACACAGTATAGTAGTAGTATATCAGCTCTGTAAGCATTTGACTTGAGATGTAACTAAATGAACAGAAGTGCAACCTTGAGATGCATACAATGTGCTAACTAAAGGAATTAGCTAGATCCTGGAGGGGGAAAAATGTCTGAGCTAGAATTACCTGATACCGTAATCAACTGAGCTTAAGAATCCTGAACAAGATATATAGAGCAAAGTAGAAAACTCACCATGCAGGAATGCGGAGAGGCTCCCCTTGGGCAGGAAATCGAAGACGAGCAGCTTCTCCCCCTTTGGGCCCAAGTAGTAAGCCCTCAATGCCAGCAGATTGGGATGCCGGATCTTGCCGAGCACCGCCGCCTCGGCCTCGAACTCCTTCTGGCCCTTGGTGATCTTCTCCCTCAGTCTCTTGACGGCCACCAAGCTGCCGTCCTCCAGCGTCGCCTTGTACACCGTCCCGTACGTGCTCTTCCCCATGATCTCCGCCGTCGCGCACAGCAGGTCGTCGGCCGTGAACGCCATTGGCCCATCGAAATGCACCAGCTTGCCGCCCACATCGCCACCGGACTCCACCTCCGCGGCGCCTGGTCCTGGCTTCTCACCTCGCCCAGCCGCTGCGGCGCCGGCGCCGGCTTCCTTGGTCGACTGTTTCCCGCTCCTCGCTCCACTTGTACTAGCCCTCTTCCTTGCCAAGAAACAGAGCAGGAGGCAACAGAGAGCTAGCAAGATTAGGACGCCGAACACTATCCCCGCCACGATCAGTATGAGCTCCTTGGTGCTAAACTTCCGGCGATGACCAGTGGCTTCTTGCGCGGGTGATGCCGGCGCAGATGGTGCCGGAGACGGCGACACGGGGCAGGGCGCCGACGCAGAGTAGCCGCAGAGCAGTATATTTCCGGCGAAGGAGGCGGGCCCAAACTTGTGGGCGAGCGAGGCCGGAACTGCGCCGGAGAGGTTGTTGTACGAGACGTTGAAGGACTGGAGTGTGGTGAGGTTGGAGAGGCTCGCCGGGATCTCTCCGGTTAGCGCATTGCCGGAGAGGTCGAGCGTCTTGAGGTCGGCAAGCGAGCCGAGCTGGTCGGGAATGGTGCCGTTGAGCCTGTTGCCGGCGAGATCCACCTCCTGCAGCTTCTTGAGCCGGGTGAGCGACTCCGGTACGGGCCCGTCGAGCGAGTTGTGCGCGAGTCTGAGGAAGACGAGCTGGTAGCTCCCGGTGATGGCTTCCTTCAGTGTGGAGGACGACGGCGCCTTGGAGCCGGCGAACGCGTCGGGGATGCGGCCGGAGAGCTTGTTGTAGGACAGGTCGAGGAAGACGAGGGACGGTGAGTCGGTGACCTCCGCTGGGATGTCGCCGGAGATGGAGTTGCGGCTGAGGTTGAGGCGGATGAGCTTGGTGGAGTTGGCAATGGAGGGCGGGATGACGCCGGTGAGGAGGTTAGCGCTGGCGTCGAATGACTGGAGCGCGAGGCAGCCGCCGATGGAGGCGGGGAGGGCGCCGGAGAAGCGGTTGTTGAAGAGGTATACGCCGCGGAGGTCGGGGAGGAATCCCAGTGAGGTGGGGATGGGTCCGGCGATGGCGTTGTCGTGGAGGCTGAGGCGGCGGAGCTGGGTGAGCTGGCCGATGCGCTCGGAGAGGCGGCCGGCGAGGCCGCGCCAGGGGAGGGTGATGGCGACGATCTTGCCCTGGACGCACTTGATGCCGGCCCAGGCGCCGGAGCATGCGCCGAGGCCGGTGTCGTTCCAGGAGCGGAGGAAGCCGTAGGGGTCGACGAGGTCGTGCTTGATGGCCTGGAGGCCCTGGTAGTCGGCCTGACTGATGACGACGCCGTCCCCGGCGGCGTGGGGATGGTGGCGAGCGGCGGCGGGCTGCGGAAGGAGGGCCAGAATGCAGTAGCAATGTAGGGTGAAGAGGAGGAGCAATCCGCGGTGGGCGGCACGGGGCGGTGTTGGACAAGAAAAGGAAGAGGCGGCGCCAAGAGGAGGAGGAGGAAAGCGCGGCGGCGGCATGTTGAAGGAAGCGCGGCTGGATTGGAATTGGATGCAAGCAAACGAAACGATCCTCTGCCGCTCAGCTCAGCAAGAGAGCGAGCGCTCAAGGAATGGAGGAGGAGGAGGAGGAGGAGCAAGACGAGACGAGACGAAGACGACGACGCAACGCAACGGCTAGTTTCGTTTTCTTCTCCTTTCTTTTCTTTTTCTTCACGACAGAGGGAGGATTCCGAGCCCAACGGCTAGTTTCGTTTTTATTTATTCTCTCTCGACTCAGATTAAGGGCCCAGATGCTTACACTTCGGCTGAGAGAGAAAAAATGGGCCGCGAATTGAGTTTCAGCCCAATTCTGACGCTGAGGATTTCTAATTGATTTCCGATTAAGAATAATTCAGACAATTCATTTGTTTTTGAAATGTGTTCAGATGCTTTCGAAATGTTTTGGAAAAATCCAAAAAAAATATTTCCATACATTTCCATGTGGGTTAATGTCACATAAAAATTCAATTGGGCTTCTGCCTACTTTATAAATTAGGCTTTAGATATTCAGAAATCCAATAAATGTAATAGAGATTTACAAATCAGAAAATTTCACAATCAAGCCATACAAGGTGACATTGAACATTCAGTTCCATAATACGAGCTACCGAACCGCAATACAAAAACACATTTCGTTGAAAGCTCAGTTGGGCTTAAAAGCTCATGGCTGAAAATACTGTAGCTGACAGATGCTTATTTAGCATAATTAAATTTAAAAAAATTTAAAAATATAAAAAATATGTTAGCCCAATATGTATAATACAAATGAATATGGGAAAAAAAGAACCGGCAAAAAAGCTCAACAAAAAGCCAAAAGTTCAGAAAAAGACGAAATTTATGAATAGTGAAAAATAAGTCAGAAGCTCAAACTGAACCGATCAGGCTGTAAAAGAGCTCTACTTTACTGAGACCAATCAAGAATATAGGTAAAATAACACATCACATTACTGGCAACGTTAAACATCACAAAGTATTTTTGGAGTGCTTGGAGAATTTTTTCTTAAAAAATACCATGGTATCTAAAACTGAGTTGTTTGGATGCAACACATATTGTAGTTTTATAAACCGTAGTATTGCAAGTACTATGATATTCATGGAGTTCTTTGTTGTTACGTATGACGTGAGACAGACAGCCTCATGTAAATATACAATCTTGTACATCGATACGAGGATCTGGCCCTCCGACCATCAACTCATACACGGTCTTCTGCAACAGCAGCGGACACATCTGCAACCTTTCATCCATTTTCTTTTCAAATCTTGCTGCAAATCCCGCCTTCCGACGAGAACAGGGAGAAGAAAAGTTTGTACAATTCGATGGAGTTGAGTTTAGCCATGGAGTCAGATCGGACGGCGAGCGCTGCGGCGAATCTCCATCCCTCACTAGGGAGAGATGTGGCAAAGCATCCTACCGTCGTCGCTACGAAGCTCCGGCCATGGCAGCCGCCCTTGATCTTCCTCTCCGGTGAGTATCCACAAACCATCCGCGTCACGTCTCATGCTCCTTCCCCCTCGATTAATTTGGGGTTTGCTCATTAGCAGCTCGCCGTTGCCATCTTCTTCCTCATCGTCAGCCATATCACCGAGGCGGCCAGAGCCAGAAGAGGGATCCCTGATTAGATTTGACCTACTTTTATAGAAGTTATATAAATGCTATTTCATTATAAGTCAAATGCTCTTTACAATTCCATTACAAATTATTACTTATTGATATTGCAATTGAAATTTGCCTCATACTAAAAATAACTTAGTATAGAGTCCCATCTTTTGATAGCCTTGCATATATAAAACTTTACGATACACTACAAGTCTTGCTGAGTACACAATGTACTCAACCTTACTTAAATTATTATCATTCAGAGAATGAAGAATACTACATGCCCGATTACGCGTATTTTGCCCTCGGCACCGGGGAATTTGATGATGGGTCTTACTATGGCCTAACTCCAGTTGGTTGCCTGTGGCTATGAGGGCATATCACTGGATGTTTTTACTATCTATTAGACTTCCGCTGTATTTTGTTCTGAACTCTGATGTTATTTGGTCAATCGGCCCTATACACATAAACTCTAGTACGCATTGCTTATATATATCGCCCTTTTGTTGTAAACTAATCAGGTGCATTATGTATGGATGTGATCTCAATAATGTAAATGTGTGTACTAGTTACTGATCATAGGATTAGTACAGAACATACGGCGACTACGAGTGTCTCACGCGCCCAGGGTCCCCACAACAAATTTGTCCCCGCTATACAATGCCATTCACCAATATCGTTCCTGCCAAACATCTAAATCAAATATTAATTTGGTTTAAGTCTTGTGATGTCAAACAAAATTGCATGGTTATAACCACATCCACATGAACCCTAGCTTACTCATTTTGAGCTTAATTTTGCTAGTACACATCAAAAGAACGATCAATTTCAACTACATATATCATTCTAGTTGTTAGAAATAATCTTGACTTCGAATCCAAGACGTAGTAGAGTCCGTCTCCGTGTGTAACTCAAGTTGAAGTTGTGTCCAATTTGAAGTCTGAATATATATACTAGTAGGAGATTATTAGCCTATATATTGAGAAGGTTTGTAGCCAGTTTTGTAAGAAAAAGGAAAAAAAAGGGGAGCAAGTAAGAGAATAGAGAAATTCTCTTGTATTCTCTCAGTTTATTTGCGATGTGTGCGTTTTCTCCTAGAAGAAAGTTAACAAATTGTATCAAAGCCTAGACGAGAATAGAGTCGCTGGAAAAAATCGTTTCAGCGATTCTGGTTTGCGCTTGTCTCGCGCAGCGCTCCCAAGGCATCCACTCCGCGCGTCATTACGTTTCAGCAGCTCATCCGTGTGGCGCATCCGTCGGTCAAGCAACGCAGCAAGGTAGAGAAGAAAGAGCAAAAAGTCAAGGGAGGTCCCTTCACCGCAGTACGTGTGCAAAGAAAAAGTGATGATGTACACGGCAGAGAACACAGCGTTTCGAGCGAATCCCAGGGGCGTGGAACGTATGCACATGCAGCTGACGCGGGCGGACGTGTGCCTGCAGGCGGGTGAGCGTAGCGGTTTGGGAGGCAAGTATGACACACATGCAGCTAGAGGCGTAGATCCCACCTGCATGGCGCAGCATACCCTCAACATTTCAGAGCACAAGTAACCTTCAGCTTCAACTTTCAAATGTAACCACTATATATAACATCTCAGAGCTAAATTATGTTATGTTTCAAAAACAAAGAGCTAAATTATGTTCACCTTTAAATAGATTCATAATTCCGTGTCACTTATGTTTCTCATTTTTTTCTTTACACGTGAATGTAAAATTTGATGTTGGCCATGCCCTTTGCATGCATAAGCAGCCTAACCTAGACACCCACAAGTAAAAAAAAACCAACGGTCTCAAATTTGGATGATTGTTAGGAAGAAAACATCCGAGTGATTTCTAGACACACCCAAAAAAAAATTGGCCAAAGAACACTAGATATATATCTACATCATTTGTGCACTAGATACGCATACAAAAACTCGTTCCACACATCAGGAACACCTGGCAGGCACCAATGCGTGCAATCTGCGTAACTGCTCGGGTTTGCAATCTGTTCTTTCGTTAGAGGGACAAACTGTCTCCTGAACACCGTAGGATGGGCGTCCTTGCGATAGTCAGACAGCTGGGTGATGTTCAGTATCTGAACATGTATACCTTTCTGCTCCAATGTTCCGAAGATCTGCTTAGCCTTGTCCATCATACTGTAATCTGTGGTTGCACCTTTATATCCGTCTTTTTGGATCGGTTCCGTTTCGTTAAGGCATTTGTTACTGTCTTGTCCACCCCAGTCGCTAGCCCTGAAAAAATATTTTGTATAGTTTTCATGTTAACACTTGATTACCGTTTTCAGTATCTGAGCATGGAACTAGAATTGAAATTGTTAGGCTAAGTTTGTCGGTTATCAGATTTTACAGTTGGCAAATCATGCAAGAGTCGTAGTTCTCTCACCAGACATGGGTAGGTGATGAACCTGCGAAAAAGATTCTAGTCTTGTTCTTATTAATGTTTGTTCCCAGCCATTCCGTTAATTTCTTGAGAGCTATCTCGAAACCATCGACCATTTCCACTTCGTCTAACCTTGCATCACCATCCTCAAATGAGCCATACCTGACCATGTAAAAGATGTCATGTTATTAATACTTCCTGGTTTCCAAATCCCAGTTAATTGCATTGGAAACTTTACTAACTTGTAATGACATCAGTTCAGATAACTCGTGCCTTTTGCTGGCATCAGATAATTTGTAATTGCAGGTTCAGATACTTGTAAATGCATCAGTTCAGATACCTACTGATAAGGGAGGAAATGTACTTACATGACCTTCATCCTCGTATCAGCCTTCTGCTTCCTCCACCATAGGTAAGAATTGAAAACAATAATGTCAGCATCGTTCCAGACATGGGCATGTTTTTCAATTTTTTCTGCCCTTATGATCCGATACTCCACTCGGTGAATTATGGGGTTGTCACTGTTTGACTCCAGTAGCAGCGGCGACCAGTAGAAGTCTATTGTCGCATTGTATTCCTGAAACAACGCATGTTCAAATCAGCTAACAGAAAGTGTTGTTTCTCTAGTTTCTGTAGCCTGTAGGAAGCTTAACATGAACAGATTTTCCAAACATACCAATGCCTTGAAGGAAATAAGCGAGCCGTTGTAAACGCGCATCTTGAGCCCGTCAGGTATAGAGGCCTCCACCATGCACACCAGTGAAACCCATTGGTTCCTGTTGAGTGAATCGCCCACAAAGACCAATCTCTTGTTCCTCAGTTTTTCAAGTAGCTTCGTGGCGTTGAATCTGTTTCAACATGCCACATCATGTCATAATACCTTGCGTATTACACCTTGGAGAAAATTATGCCAAATATAATAAGATTTGTATGCTTATGTAATGAAATGGAGAACAAAATAAGCACAGCATGCAAATTTCTCTCACTTTTGGTCTTCCACTGCCCACTATTTTTTTTCTATATATGTTCTCCATTTGTCCTCTGTCCCACCAGAGCAATTGTCTTATTTTTGCAATCCTAACAAGTAATGGACTAACGATTCGTTGTTTTACTAAAAAAACAAATTTTTCGTTGAAAACAATTGTTTGTTCCTGAACTACTTGTCCTGATTTCTTTTATTGCATATTATCTGAACAATTCTCTGCCCAAAAAAACGCTTTTTCCCAAAAAGAAGGCAGGACCTCTGCCGATTCTATTAAGCACGTTGAATAAGTATTGCCCAATACTGAACACGAACCATTGAATGGTAACAAACATTCAAAGGTTTTTGTGTTCATCGACAAAATTAAAATGATTGCTAGCCTTGAATAGTTCAAGTTCAGTATTCTGCAATACAGACTCAATTTGTAGTACTACTACTGCAATCTCAGATTTGGCATATTTTGTTTTGAGACTGAGTTCAGCTCGAAATGACTCGGACTATTCTGAGTAGATATGCAATCATACCTTGGAAGGTCGCATCCATGAGGCTGCCATCTCCAATGCTGGTACATGGTATCATTCCGGCCATATTTGTCGCAAGCTACCTCGTCGAAGATGAAGGCGCACTTGAGCCCGGAATACAATGGCCGGGAGACGTTGTCGTAGACCCACCTTCCCGAGGACCAGTTGCACTCCTCGCCGGAGTCCCTCTCCGAGTCTAGGATCTCAGCTGTCCATTGCACCTGTGCTTCCTGGTCCCTCAGCCACTCTTGGTGCTCGGCTGCCACTTTCACCTGGATTTCTTGGTGTTCGTGTTCAACAGCCAGTTGCACCTGCGATTCCTGGCCTCGGTCGAACAACAGGGAGACGGAGCTGAGGACGATGAAGAAGGCTATGAGGGAGCTCACGATGCTCCTCAATCCAACCAGAGAATGCAGAACCGTCATCTTGCTGCCTGCTACAACCTTGTGAGTGGCTTCTGACTTCATTCTTTCTTCAGAAACTGAGGTGCTTAGCTCCCCCCTTTATTGTGCACCTCTCTATAATGGAGCACTCCACATGGCTAAGTGGCCCAGGCCTAGTGCTACTGAAGCAACGTGAACATTGACCCTTGGGCTAACCTGAAAAAAGGTCGTAGTGCTTGGCTGTTTGGAATGTGGTGGTGAAACTGAATCCCCCATCATTATCTGCACCCTCTTGTAACTAGAATGAGCAGGTTGGCCTTTCAGTACTGAAACTGAAATAACTTAGCAAGAATAGCTGTAATGTTTGTTCCACTGTCCTGTCAATTTGCAAAATCATTTACAGGTGAATCTCATATTTATTCCATGTGATCTACTAACTGCCTATAGCTGTTTAACAAAAGCAAAAGGAGAAACAGATGTGAGAAGGAAGAAGTTCAGAGTTCTGGCACTGATAATTCTGTCAAAGCTCCACACCAAACGTCACACAGAAGAGGCCCCTAAAGAATAAAATAGGCTGACCCTTGTCACCTTCAAATGGGGAAAATTGCAACTTAAGCAACAAAAAGCTGATGGCCGGAAAAGAAAGATCTTTTGATTGGTTTCTCACCTAATAGTAAACTAATATAAAGTCCATAAGCCACCGAATGCAAAGCACACCAATGTTTGAGTTCAACCGAGCTATGATAATGCGAAATTCCTGGGTCTACTTTAGTATTTCAGGATTTGTACTTCATTTCCCCCAATAAAATGCTATAGTCGGTGGTTGCGTATATGTCCGAGGACCGTAGGGCACTTGTCCTCGTCTAACCATCAACAAAGCTCTTCTCTGGTGGTAGAGATACTCTGAGGCTTGACTTTAGAAGAAAAGAGAACTAGAGGCTTATTTGATGTTCATTACTTGATGATAATAGATACAATGCTGTATTTTTTTTATAGGGATGGCTAACCTTGACCCCTAAAACACCTATCCCTATATTAGGAAAACTAATTCCTAATAATAAAAAAAGTCATCCCTAATACTGATACATGGAACAAATTTAAAAGGAAATAAATCCAAATGATAAGAAAACTAATTATTATATTTCTAATCCGCGATATGCTACCAATCCTATCAAACTATCCAAATAGATAGTGTTAAAGTTTGTAATCTTGTTTTCAGCTTAGAAGTCATAGTCATGTATGACTTGGTGGTCGTGTACGAGTTTAGTCGTGGTCATATAAGAGTCCGCTTCATAGTCGTAGTCGAGTTGGAGTCATAGTCGTAGTCGAGTACAACTATGTGTCCGAGTTGTAGTCGAGTCCGCCTTGTGGTCGAAGAGCAGGGTATAAAAGGGTAGGCCATTGTATCGAGAGGAGCAGCGAGTAGCACCAAGTCGACGAGATGTAGTCGCAGAGAGGGTGCCAAGAAGAGGGCGACCGGTGTGGTCGCAGGAGCACCGAGTGGAGGCGATGTAGTCGCAGAGGAGGTGCAAAGCATGGAGTGACCAGTATAGTAGTAGGCGGTCGGCGTGACCGCAGAGCATGGAGCGACCGACATGGTCGTAGGCGGTCGGCATAATCGCAGAGCATGGAGCGACCAGTGTGGTTGTGGGCGATCAACGTGATTGCATAAGAGGCGACCAGTGTGGTTGCAGATGGTCGGTGAGATCGTAGAGGTTCGTAGACATGGTTGTAAAGGAGTTACGATTACGGTGAACAGAGGCTCGCAGACGTGGTCGTAAAGGAGTTACGACCACGACGAGAAGAGGATCGCAGACGTGGGCGTAAAGGAGTTACGACCACGGCGATTGGGTGGAGGGCATCCACAGGAGTAGCAGACTTGGTCGTAAAGCAGTTACGACCAAGGTGACGAGCGGAGGTGTCTGCTGGAGCAAAGGCTATGGTCGTAAGGAGTTACGATCACGGTCACAGAGCTGAGGACGGCAACGAGAGCGGAGGTGTTCGCAAGTGCTGGAGACGTGGTCGTAAAGGAGTTACGACCACGGTCTCACAGGAAGACATGATCGCAAGGGTACAACCACAGCGAGTGGTCGACAGAATCTCTGCGTGGTTGTAAGGCGTTACAACTACGATGATCGGTCGTTATCGAAGGAAACGCAACGAGAAGCGGTGAGCGTTGTTGTAACTTCAGCTGAAGTTTATGATCATGTGGTCGGGGCAGTGAAGAGTGATTGAAGGGGTCACAGTGTGGTCGTAACGACTATCAGCATGGTCAGAGATCCAACTGAGCGGTCGTAACGACATAGAAGGCGGTCGTAGCTTCAATAATGTGGTCGTACGGCTGTAGGAGGTGGTCGTAGTGGCTAGGTGATGGTCGTAGAGATCATGGGCACAGTCGGTAGGAGTGTGTGTAACAGATAGCATTGCTATAGTGTCAAATAGATACTATTCATATGCGCTACAGTGCCCATGTACTGTTCACACACGCTGCAGTACCATATGTTGTTTACACGATTGTTGCCGTACCTTACCAGGATTATAGACCATAACATTACACCTCACACGACGAGATAGCTCATCCTCAAGCTGTTAGGTGGCGGACATGATTGAAGTCTTTGTAACTCCATGTCGACGAGAGGGCATGATGATGATGTCATATTGCATGGAAGATAATCCCTGAAGCCCCAATGAACAACAACGTGGATAGCAACCCTCCAGCGTCAGTTGACATCGTAGTAGTCACTAATGGCAACTAGCAAGGGTAACCAGCACGGGGCAGTAGTAAATAAGATGGAGTGTTCAGTGGATTTCTAAATTAACAATATGAAATTCTTTCAAAACCTAAAAGCAATTATTTTCTAAATGACATGGAGATTTTGATTTGGAAAGAGAATGAGATGAGAATGGAAATGGAGGTTCCAGAAAATGCTAGAGTAAGAACATACAATGTATTTTGCTAATAACGCTTGTTGGGTACTCTGTACTCACCCTTGCTATTAACCCTCCTTGTTAGAAATGAGTCAATACGATGACCTACACGGTTATGTGGAGGTCTACGCTGAGGACATCTATACCAAAGGAAGCAATCTTGGCCTAGGGTATGTCGTGCACAAAACAGAATCCCTGTAGGGATGTTGGGATGAATAGACAGTAGCCAAGAGCCATTTTATGAAATCGACTACATTAGTGTGTAGCTATCTACTCGTCTCTACCTTGTACAATTAGAAATTAGAACTACTTCCGTTTCCAGCATTGTAATATTCAAGTAGAACTTGTTAAGCCCTGAGTTGGGATTGTAGCACTACGTGGTAAGGGTATTATAATAATGTTGTATTGTCTCTAGTTATTGTTCTGCTGCAACACTCTGATAGGCTTATTATTCGTTGGAGCCATGTTCTATCGGCTAAACAAATAATAATCCGTTGACTAGTGTTATTACCCCTCGGTAATGACACGGGTCATCACACTGCGCCTTCTCCTCCATCTTGGTCATAAGCTCTTTCATTAAGGCCATCAAGTTGGTGCAGATCTCAATGGAGGATAACTCGGCATTGGAAGCAATGGTATGGTAGTTGAGTCGGTGGAGGCTTGACATGTGGGTGGAGAGGGCGCAATGGTGGTGGGCCTGGTGGCAAAATGGAGGTTGACATGTTTAACTAAACTTGGTCATGTCTACAACCCGTCATGTGGTGTAATGCCAACCACTCATTCTCTTTCTCCATTGTCCACTGCTTCTTGAAGAATTGCTCAAAATGATTTAACCAAGGTTGTAAGTCTTCCTTGCCATCGACGGTCGGAAGCCCTAGTTAGTGGAATGTGAATCTCAGGCATTCATGGGATCGAAACCCCTCCTGCTTGATATGGATGGCGAAGTAGCAATTGGCTTTGATACCAAATGTTGTAGTCGATGGTTGGGTACGTGTTCGAGGGCTGAGAGTAGGGCTCTCGTCCTTATCTAACCATTGACTGAACTCTTACCTAGCGAGGCAGTGGGGCTCTGAGGCTTGACTTTAGAAGACGAGTGAGACTAAAGACTTATTTGATTGTTTATTGCTTGACGATAATAGATACAATGCTATCTCTTTTATAGAGATGGCTAGATTTGAACCCTAAAAAACTTATCCTTATATTAAGAAAAGTAATCCCTAATAATAGGAAATTTATCTCTAATACATTGAATAAATCTAAAAAAATAAACCCAAATAATAAAAAAACTAATTATTATATTCTTAATATGTGATATACTCCCATACTCCCTCCCATGTCAATAGGAAGTCCGTCTGAATTTGCTATATATGATCAAACTGGTCCATATTGTGTCAATGAGAGTCAATTTAGCTGTGTACGATAAGCTACTTCCAAGTCAAACATCACATGCTTTTGGCTTAGATGTGTGTGTATATGGCTACGAATTCCATTAAAGGCCCAATCTTTTCTGAAGAACTGATGTCGGAATGTATCACTTTTCAACGTGTCGGTCGTGCTTAATTCATAAATACCAGCTGATGAGTGGGTGATGCCACCAGCTCTTGGAATCTCTTTGAAACGGACCATCAATTATTATTCTTCGTCGTCGATTCACCTTCCTTCCCATCTCTTTTGACAAGAAAGACGCGGTTACATCAACAATAATGAGTCGGTCATATATGTATGGTTATTATATTTGATGCATGTACCTCAGGGGTGCATGAAAATTCATACATTAACGCATTCCACCACCGATTTGCTTTGATGTGAATCTTCGAATGGCCCTACGTACAACTCTACTCGGTGCTAAATAATGTGCCTTTTGCCTTCTTTTCTGTCAGCACAGAATAAAATGAGTGCCTCCAAATAAGAAATAGAGGGCCGGGTTAGGTGCAATTCTGTGGTGATGTCTGCTTTGTTTGGTATACTGTCCTAACCAGCAGGGTCTAATCAGAATGCTTGGCTGTTGAGATTTACATAAATATATATGGTGTCGATCTGATTTGATTTTGCCACTTTCTCAAAGCTGATTTCTTTCTGGCAGGTGTTGCCATGAAAAGGATGAACTGCCAGCAGCCCAACAGTCAGCAAAATTGAGGAATACATTGATCTGCTTGCAAGATTGGTGAATGGTACAACTGATTGTTACTGATCCGTACATCTGTCGAGTGAGATCCTTCTAAGTCTAGCAAGATGTGCAGTAGTAGCAGTTGGCAACATGGGGATACCTAACGCTGGTGGACATGATTCCCTCGAGGATCAGACTTGTTGCTTCCTGCACAAGTAAAATAAGAGGCGGTACAGCCATTATTTGGACGTCTGCAGGTATGTCCTTGTCCTGATTAATGGGCCATGTAAATGTTAAAGCATGCCTTGAGACTGAACTAGCTGTGAAGGCAAGTATTAGCTGAACGACAGCTTTGTGTTATCAAACCCCAATGGAACCAGCAAATTGAATACAATTAATGAAAGTTAGAATTAACAGAAATGAAGTTTTCTCACTCACACGGCATGGTTTTATACCTCTGGCAAAGTAACCGTTCATAGATCTTACTGGTTGGATTATAGCTAATTAATTAATCAGTTAGTTCGATGACCGACAGGGCTTGCCATGATATAGAATTAATGAAGTGGATTACAGACAACTAGTCATGCTGTTCCCACTAATGCTATAGCTAGAATATTCGGTGACCGGCCATGCACTAGTGGGTGGATCATCCATGCTATATATATATAATGCTCATGCATGCTGCAGTGATTTTATGGAATAAATTAAGCTATCATTGATGCGCCAATGATGATGTAGAGCAAAATGTGGGACTAGTAATGCAGCTAGCCTGTACTGATCAGTCTGATTAAAACTATTTACTATAGTAAATTTCATGGCATAGAGTAAGATGAGATTTTGAGGGATAGGATGACTGCATGGGAGGAGGTTGGCTTGCAAGCTTGAAGTAGCCAGTCAGCTTGCATGCAATTGGCAGGATTTGGACAAGCTAAGCTAGCCCTACCAGGTGCATGGTAATCAAGTTTGAGAAATTGATTAATATAATCCAGGAAGGACGATTTCACCTGCAAGCTGGGAGAGGAACATCTGCCTACAGTCAGTGAACATGGTGCGCAACACTGTATCACCAACTAGGCTACTACACACCCTGCAACAGATCAGAGGACCTAACTACAGTGACAAAGTCTTAACAACCTCACCAAATCATGCTTTAGTACGACCGACAATAACGCAAACGTTGAGGAAATGCTTGAATATTCTTTGTATTTTTTTTTGCTTTTACGATTAATTTTTGGGTATTTGTACTCATCAAGACCAAAAGAAACAATTGCAGACAAATGAAGACCCACTATCGATCAGTGGCTTTTGGATCAGATCATCACTTACCGGGCGTGCATATCCCTACCCTTTTTGCACATGATTTTAAGACAATATTGCGTACCCTTAAAATTTTTGCTCGTTTGGTAGGCCGTGTAATCTCCGTACTAACGCGTTGCTTTAATTAATTTGCTTAATTAATCGCTCGTGGCGTACAGGCCTGACCGACACCGTCAAACACGGTACTTAGCGGCCAAACTTCTTTAACCCTGCCGACGATACGTGGACGACAATGCTTGCTTTTAAAAAAGACTGTTAATTTTATTGCTAAAACGATCAAAGTCTTTAAAAAAAAAAACGATCGAGCACACTTCAACCCCAGATTAACTGAGCAATACATAAGATTTTGAGCATTCACGGTTTGGGAGGAGGATATGTGCTTATAGATATATATGCTGCTCCTAATGTGCATATATTTCACCTAAATGGAGATTCAGTTTTTGTTTTTGGATGACAGCTAGTAAATGTTCGTTCTTTGGAATAAAAATTTGATTTATTTTTTTTAGAGGAATACAAAGTTGAATTGAACAAGGACACAGGCAGAACAGAATCAGCCATTTTTTTTCTTCTGAAGGCAGCACTGAGTTTAATTACCAGTCCAAAGTCCAAATTCTGGTAGGGCTAGTATATAATGGAGCCCAACAACAGATGTCGCTGGGCTGCACGCTCGGCCCAGTGATTTGGCCCATTGAATTGGAAACCCAGGACACATATATCGCTAAAGCTAATACTAGTAAACAAGAAGATTATGTTATATGTGTGCTAGCTAATATTCCAAAAAAAGAGAGAAAGAACTAATTAAAAGTCTTGTTGTTCACTGCAGTCTGCATCCCACCAAGGACAAGATAAGAAGGACCAGGGGTTGATTTTATATTAAGGTGTTGGAAAAGGTGAGTTAATTTTATAAAAGTTATCTTAGGGCCAGGGGTTGTTCGATCTTAAGCAAATTCATGGTTGCTCTTGGTAAAAGGTGCTAATAAGCAGGTTGGTTGGAGCGCATAGCCTGCATTCCGCATTGTATACAGCAGGACGAGACACGTACATCTGCAAAATGAAGAAACAACAGTTTCTGGTCACTGTATATGCTCAAATGTACTTTCTCCGAGTCTTCACTCCTCACCCTCTAATTTGTTTTGTATTAAACAAGTAATTTTTTTACCTACGCAATGATCTGTGCTCAATACACATATTCAATGACAGAGCTAGGATTTAGTTATGGCCCAAACTCAATGATAGAATGATCTAAGCTATTTGGGTCAAGCAAAAGCCAAAAACTCTTTGATTAACCAAAATATATGTATGTCCTATTCTTTTTGCTTTTGGCTTCGCTTCTCCAAAAGTTGAAATAAACGGGGCAGCTTCTTCAAACCACTTCTCCAAATGGCTTCTCAAACCCATCAGCGCGAGCACCGTCCGTCACCATCTTAAAAAAATACAGTAAAAAAATCATTAGTCACAGTTAAAAGATATCAACCGTAGTCGAAAAGGACATGAGCACTGAGGGGGCTACAAATGATACTTTTGTTTGTCCTAGATTGAGACTACCTCATGCATGCACCTTCAAGTTATCATAACCAAACCAATTATTTCTCGAGTAACAATAACTAGTTAAAACAGGCTTCTCAGCAAACCATTTGTAAAGAATTCATCAGGCAGGCAGTACTTGAAAATCGTTCTTGCTTGATGGAAGACAAAGCTTTAGCAAATACAACTGCTGAAATTATGTGGATTCAGACATTACTTCAAGAACTTGGAATGCAAGCACCTCAAGCTGCAAAAATCTGGTGTGACAACATTGGTGCTAAGTATATGACTGCTAATCCAGTGTTTCATGCACAAACTAAACACATAGAAGTTGACTATCATTTTGTAAGAGAAAGAGTGGCAAGAAAACTCCTTGAAATTGAGTATATCTCTACCAAGGATCAAGTTGCTGATGGCTTCACTAAAGCCCTTGCTATTAGACCTTTTGAGATGTTTAAGAACAATCTAAATCTTGTAAGATCAGATTGAGGGGGAGTGTTAGACATCTAGATATCCTTGTAACAAATATAGATAGAGATAATGTGGCTGGTTATAGATAGAAAGATCAATCTGTTAGAGATAGAAAGGTAGAGTTTGTTTCCGTGTTGCTTTAGGTAACCGGCCATACAATCTCGGCCCTGATCAACTCGGCTTCGGCTTCTAGCTTATTTTTCACTATTCATAAGTTTCACCTTTTTTCTGAACTTTTGGCTTTTTGTTGAGCTTTTTTGCTGGTTCTTTTTTTTCCCGTATTTGTTTGTATTATACGTAATGGGCTAACATATTTTTTTATTTTAAATTTTTTAAATTTAATTATGCTAAATAAGCATCTGTCAGCTATAGTGCTTTTTTCAACCAGCTACAATGTTTTCAGCCATAAGCCACGGGCTTTTCAGCCGAACCGATCACCACCGCTCATCTATATATTTCTCCCTTTTGTACCATGTTTATGCATCAAGGTGAAACCGCCTCACCGAAGGTGTTCCCGCAAGCTTCCGCCCTCTGATTTCCTTCAGCCATCAGGCCCAGAGTGGGCGCTAACGAGAGTCGTGGGCACTCAAGCATAAGCCAAGTGCACCTGCAGGAAGGGTTCATCTCTTGGCCAGTGGGATTTACTCCCCCAAATCGGCGCCATCCTCAATGGCTCGGTCTTTTTCCAGGGAATTGTGGAAAGCTGCAGCACCACTCAAAGCCAAGCTGTTCATTTG
The DNA here is from genome assembly GCA_036346575.1 of Dendrocalamus sinicus. Classification (NCBI taxonomy): domain Eukaryota; kingdom Viridiplantae; phylum Streptophyta; class Magnoliopsida; order Poales; family Poaceae; genus Dendrocalamus; species Dendrocalamus sinicus. The sequence goes on along the minus strand of CM070673.1, from coordinate 403,309 downwards.
GCTTGTCCTCAAACATTGCATTTGGACCTTCGCACGACTATTGCGCCACAACATTGCCGCCCCAGTGCAGTGTCTTCTCTGCGATCAACATCCCGAGACTGTTGATCATCTCTTCATCCAATGTCCAGTGGCAAAGCAGATGTGGCACCTCATGTTTTCTTGGTTGTCGACATGCCCATCTTTCTCCTTCAACGCGCAGACCTTAGAACAGCACTGGACTACGACTCGGGAGCTGGTACCCAACTCCAACCGAAAAGGCCTAGATTCTCTTATAATCCCGATCGCTTGGATGATTTGGAAGGAGAGAAACTTGATGCACCATGAGCATCGTAGCCTCAACCTGCAGGAATTTGCCGACCACATCAAGCAGGAGCTTTTCTCTTGGTCGGCAGTAAGGAAGTCTTGGGTGCTACCTTGGTTCTATCTCATCACTTCCAGAACGGTTCTACTTGGGTGCCAATAGGTCTTGGGTTGACCATCGCCTCTATTGGGCTTCAAAGCAAGGGGGCTGGGGCCGACAGACCTGAGGACCCGTTCCCCCCAACAACTCTGAAAATGGTGCTGCCACATCCTAAAACAGTTCGATCATGGCAGGGGGAAGACAGGCCTGCAGTTTAACTTCTCTTCAACCTAATTTCTTTTGCGACAACTTCTCATTCTTCCTATTTTAAAAAACTTGTCTAGCAAGCCTCTCTCTTAAAAAAAATGTTTGTTTCACAAACTGTAGGTGATGAATTCTTGTCCTGGCTTATGGGTTTAATGTTGTCACATGTAAAGTCTAAAATTGAAGGGAAAAGAAAAGAGATAGAGCTCCAGTATCCAATGCTCAAATTGTTGGAACTTGGAACTCCGGAGAAAACTAGGAAGGCCTTAATGCGAATCCCAACATGTAAGATTATACAGTGCACTGTGTAAAGATTGTTCTGACATTAGGTCTTGAAAATTCCTAGGAACTGGCTGTTGGCTGTCTTACAGTTGTGAATGCATAGGCAGAAATTAAGAAGCTACTGCAATCGCAACTAGGATCTTGTCCTATAAATCGTCAGGCAAAAACCTCTTGTTTGGAATATGATAGAATACAAACACACAAGTCGTTTTCAACAATTTCGGAACAATTCTTGCTTCCCTGCATGACAACAGCTAGAATTGCTGATCTCAGACTGAAGAATATATAGATGCATGCATAGTAGTGTCATAGCTTGAACCAGCTAGATATTTTAGTATGTATACTAAATTTGGTTCAGTGAATAATGCCGTGGCCTCATCCAGACGGATCGGAACAGTAACACTCCGATTTCTAAGAGGATGGCGGCATCTCTATCTATCCAGGTGCTATGTACGTCTCTGAAGACGACCGTTTTTCTGCAGTTGCAGGTAAGGCAGCCACCATGTTTGACATAATATGCGACAGGTCGGTGAACCTGATGGACTTGATTGCGTCAACGCTCTGACAAATATGCTCTTTGTTCCCTTGTTTTCTCACATGCATGCAGATGCAGTGCAGGCCTTGGAACTACTGACGATATATGCATAAAGAACAGACGGTACTTAAACCGGCCAGGTAGATCTAGCTAGTATATATACTGGATAATGTTGATTGGGTGAAGCGATCAACACCGATCAGCCTAAGAACTGAGGTTGACATTGCAACAAGTAACGATACTTGCGTCTTAAAAAAACAAAAGTAACCATATTTTCTATTAAAGCCATAAAATCATCGACGCACGCCAAAGATTCTAAACGAATTATTGCAAAATGGTTGTATATAGTATATGAATGTAGCTCTGGTTGTGCAGGAGGGATCAGCGGTCGGTGATTAATCGAAGGAATTCTCTGGATGGTGGCTCAATTCAGGCCAGAATAGAACAGAACTGAATAAAACAAATTGATGGGCGAATGGAATGATCGATGGAGACGGCCGGCGGCACACAGCACAGCAATGAGCAGGAGCAGGCATGGTACTACGGCCTTGCATGCTAACTAGTACTAGTTTCTGCTCCATTAGTCAAGGCCTAGCTAGCTACTACTACTAGGCCCATACTGTTGCGAGCGGTCCACAGAATCGATTCTATTCTCTTTGTGTACCTGCACTCTTAACGAATTTCTTACTGCAACCATGTATGGGCAATTCCATCTTGTCCGATTGTTCTTGTATCTCCAGCCCGTCCTTGAAACACCTCAAAAATTTCAACCGTTTTTGAATTTTTCTTGAATTTTGTTTCAATTTAAATTCCTTTCCCGATTTAGCAATTCCTAGCCATTTTCCGCTTTCCCTTCCCGGCTTTACGCCTTCCCCTATCCTTGGCGCAATACTGAAAGTTCGCCGCCTCCCTTGTTCCTCCCCTCCACTCGGCCGAAGCCCATTTGCTGCCACCATTCCCCCTACACACCGCTGCCAACTCCAGTGAAACACCGTACGAGCTCTGACAATCTCTGCCATCCCCATTTAATACCCATCTCATCACCCTGGTCATGTGCCACAGCTGCTCCGCAACCACCGCAATCCAAGGCACCTCCCAGTTGACACGCGCGCCACAATTTGACCACCGTCATGTGTGCTTGCTAACGCCAAGAAGGATGCCGAGCCCGATGCGCCACCATGGGTGCCGACCATGCCACCGCAGCGTCGAAGACTCCCATCCACCACCATACCGACCACGAGCCAGCACTGCAATGAAGCCAGCACTGCTCCAACCGCCTCCTACAAAGATATCATAGTTCAATATAGTTTCAGGTGAATGTTGAAGGTGACATGCATGGGTAAATGTAGAACACGGATTATTACACACTTGTAGCTTTTCACTCCACTTAGCAATATATCATCTATAGACATGAACTATTTAGTAACTTTCATTGTGATAATTAAATAATTTGTGGTTTACTTTAGCTCTTAAGGGTATGTAATATTACTACTTGATGTTTTACTTAATTTAGACTTGTTTATAATTCATCTTAGTTATTATTGGTCCATATTGATTTCAGTTTATAGTTTTACAGTGTTGCTAAAATTTATGTTTACTATCACGTTGAATGTTTATTCTTGAGATCTAACTGTTAGTAATGCTTGCTTACTGGTTTAAATTAGTAGCGATAATAGTTATAGGTAGTATCTTAGGTTTTTGTTAAGTCGGGGTGTTACATGATGCTCTTCCTATGCGCACTGAACTCCTATATAAAAAATAGGGTCGTTATAGCCCTACTCCCAACTGATATCAGCATACTATACTGAAATGAATCAAGATCACTTTTTTTTTCCCCTTTATTGTGGCAGTTCATTTACAGATTCTGTTTTACTATTCCATATACCTCCTTATTTCCCTAGCTTCCAGTTGTTTTGCATGATCAGCTAGCATGTTCTTTGATCAGGAAATTAAATATTTACACTCCCTCTAACCTAGTTAATCATAAACTAAATCAGAAAAAGTAGATTCACTTTTGCAACTGAGATGCATGATGGGCTGGTCGTGCATGTTAGTTAATCTTTGAAACAGAATGATAAAGGAAAAAGAAGATTGATTAATGTAGATCGAAAAGGCTAGCTTCCATTTACTTTTGAAACGAATTCAACAAGCAAGGAATTGCATTGTACCAATTGTCAATAATGACAATAATGGAAAAAGGCAAACATGAATTGGTACGTTATTCATAGTTCTATTCTCCAATCATGTCAGATGAGTTTTTCTTTCTTTTCCTTTTTTTGGGTCTTTTTCTTTCTGAAACGGTGCTGTCAAATCGATGAATTTAAGCTGCTTATCTTCGGCTTGTATGTTATGAAATTTTCAAAGAAGAAAATCTAGAATTATGTAAAGAGATCGAAGGAGAAAAAACTAAAAAAGCCAAGTCAAAATCAAGGAGCATCAGCACTTGGCAACAATATAATTAATATTTGCACTGCTAAATGGAGTAGGGTATATCTAGAAGAGATGTGTCTCTTTCTTAATTGTTTTAGGAAAGAAAACAAGAGTCAAAAAGAAGAATTAAATTGTGTACAAAAAGTACCTAAAAGATAAAGTGCTATCAGTTTAATTTACATCATTGAACCAAAAGTTTAGTTAAGGTGTCTCATGACTCATGAGTACAGAGTACTATTACAAATGATTGGCCTTTACATTTAACGTTTTAAGTACGTACATTTTCGTTGTCCATATAGTCTGGACATTTGCAAGCCTGACTACGGTAATTCGTATGTTCCATTAAATCTTAAACCAACTGGTCTAAACTTAATGCTTACTTTCTTAACTTACAGAGATTAATTAGTGCCCTGGTACTATATAGGCAAATAAATTAATTTGTTCAAAACCACAATAAATATTCGAGCATGACATACATACTTGCTGAAAATTAGAAACAGCATTCTCGTAAAGATATATACACCAAACCTCTCTATTTTTGGATTGCTTTTAGATGCATGTAAGTGTAATGATATATAATATATTAGACAAACCCGTTAACATTTATTAATTCAAAAAGGCATCGATTTAGAAAGGAAGTCATTGATTTAGCATGCTGAATCAATTATAGATAGAACGTCTCAATCATGAAGTCTGGACACCATAATGTGTGTGTGTATAATTTTGAAGAACTAATACCAGACATAGACTAAATGTAGTAACGGGGAGATTAACAGCAAGAGGTGAAGCCATATGTATTTGATTTTTTTTCTTAACAACTTGCCATTAAAAAAATGAACAATCAGTTAGTGTAAGAACAATATATATCGCCCCCAAAGTATGTGAGTAGCCAATTACCCGGGTTCAATCATCGATAGGAATGCAGGGTGAAAACAACCTCATTCAAAACAAAATGGTAATTCGTCCCGATGGCCATGAACCTTAGGGTTCAGACCTAGCACAAACATTTTAAGGGTTATCTATGGGTTGATTCTTATAAGTCTATTGCCCAATGTTTGACGTCTAGATCGTTAGGCATATGCCTCGGCTTGGTACTCCCCTCAGTGTAAGAGCAAGTATTATAAGAGCAAGTACAATAGTATAACCAACTAGTGGTTATAACACTTTCCATTTCATCTATAGCCTTCAAAAAAAATAGTTCATACAATAAGGTAGCTATTACAATAACTATTTGGCCCCACGTGTAAGAGAGTGAAATGCATATTTTTACATGCTATAGCTAGCTGTAATTTAGTAGCCGAGCTTCCTTCTCTCTCTCTTCCTTTCTCTCTCTGCCACGTAAGATTTGGGTGATATTATATTTGCTATAGCCTGCTGACTAAGCCTTATTGTACCTGCTCTAAGAGGCTGTAAGTTGGCTGTATGCTGAGGTGGAGGAGAGAGAGGAGGAGACAGAAGAGAGGTGGGCTGTAAGCTTACAGCCAGTTGAAGCACAAGAACCAAAAAACTTTGTGAGAGGAAGGGGTAGGTTATACAGCCTTCAGCTGGCTGTAACTACTATATGAGTAGACTGAAAAGTGAGCTGTAAGTATTCATACAGCCAGCTGAAGGTTGTATTATAAGACTTGCTCTAAGATGAGATACTGACATGGCGTGCATAATTTACTCATCCATTCATTTATGCCATTGCATTGCATTGGCCCCTCTCTTTTCTTTCTTTCTGAAACCTGCATTGGCCCCTCTAATTTACTCGATTAGTCAATCTGAGATCAATTTGAGACAGGCATGTATCCAGTAGAGAGAGAGATTAGTTCTTCTCTGCAGGTTACAAGTTACTCCAACGTAGTACGTACTAGTCCATTGCAGAAACATATATAATTAATAGGATGTCCCTCCCTTAATTAAACGCTTGTGCTCTAGTCTTACTAGGGACCAAACTGGCCCTACTACTAATACTAATGTTGCAAGTCATGAATGAATGAGTTGAACGTACGTACGTGAGCCGTTCTACCTACGCAATAGTAGACTTTCCTTCTCCATATTTTTGTTTGTTTGTTTGTTAATTTGTTCGAATGGCCTCCGTTCAGTACACCTAGTACAGCCTACGTTCACAAGCAAGAGAAGCGCTTCATTGTTAATTCTCCTTAAATAATGAGTCGATTCTTTTGACCTGTGACTTATACCAGTCTTCCCCGCTCATTTGAGCTTCAGCTTTTGGCTTGGACTTATTTTTCACTATTCATAAATTTCATCTTTTTTATAAACTGTTGGCTTTTTTGAGCTTTTTTACCGATTCTTTTTTCCCGTATTTGTTCGTGTTGTCCGTAATAAGCTAACATATTTTTTCTATATTTAATTTTTTTTAAATTTAATTACGCTAAATAAGCTAACTTCAGTTACAGTAAAATTTCAGCTGCTATAGTATAATTTCAACCATAAGCCATAGCTTTTCAGCCCAACCGAGCGGGGCTTAGAACCCTACCATTCTCAAATAAATGTTGTTGAAAAATATGTGTAGTTATATCAAAATTTTATAACTTTGATCATTAACTAATGGAATATATGTATTTGAGATTGTACCGATGTCAAGAGACAAGAAGTAAAAAGAAGCGGGGGAAGGCAACTAGGCTGGAGACTACTACTTATTAGCATAGTGGAAGCTTTATTTTATTTACTAAAAGTCATAATAATTCACATCAACTGGTTATTTTAAAACAAGCCAAAACAAAATATTGTAATTAGTGGTGCCACCCAGAATCCCTGCACGTATATTCTATTCGTTCAGACTCTGCGTTTGAACACCAAATGCAAGAATGGATATAAAAATACCAAGCAAGAAGGTGCCGTAAAAAGCACGAGTGTCAGCAAGACTTCTTCCGGAGACCCTGATCAACTACTCAAGAGAAGCGATGACCAGCCCATGCTAGCCACCCCGGCTCCAAACAATAGTATCAACTGCCCACGTAACCCGTATGCATCCGATGGTAAAGCTACCAAAATAGCGATCAATAAATAAATCATATGTATCTCTATTTTAACTTTAGAAATGTAATTTGATGATTATTTAACAAGATAAACGAATGCAGGGGCGGAGCCCTAGTGGCCCATCTTGTGTCACAGGACATCGGGTCTAAAATTTTTTTAGTAGCGATCAGCACCTTCGACCCATGTTTGAACCCTCCAGTCCAAACTCCGTGCACCCAGCAGCCAGTAGTAGCCCACAAGGAAATAGACTCGCGTCGGCCCATGAGGCAGCACTCAGCCTAAGAAGGAGGACAACAGCATGCCGAGGCGTCCAGCGTTGTCCATGAGCGGCAAGACTGTATGAGCTTATTTGATTAATACTGAAGCACCGAGCGTGTCGTAGCTCTCCTCAATACCTATTCGTCTCGTGCGATCGCAGGAGCTAGGAGACACGTGCCGTGCCCCATGGCTGCACCCAACCACGAAGCAACCAGTCAATGGAGAATGGGAGAAATCGATCGCTGCTGGCCACCCTTGCTTGCCATTTCGCGCGCAGCGTCTCTTGGCCCTGGTTCTCATTGCCTCGCACCCTCACCGGCTAAAGGAGGCTTAGACCCACCCGATTTATATGTACTTTACTCAAAATTTCTCTCAATTCTTCTAATTTGTTTCAAGAACAAGAGCTAAATTTGTCAGTTAGGGTTTTTGATATAATGATTTTTAGTTTATTTAGTCGAATTGTAAGGTTAAGCTTAGGATTTCAATTTGGATTTTTTGGAATACTGGTCTAGTTTATTATAACTTGGAGGCAAAATTGTAGTGATATGTGATTATGATCTACATGCCCATATTGGACCAGACTTTGGATTTCACTTAGAGTATTTGATTACAATGTGAAGTAAACTTCTACATGTATTTTTCTACTATATTGTTTTTGAACTGTTTAACATAGCACTATCTAATTGAGTTTTTAATTAAATGGTAGGTAAATTTATATGATAGTTTCTAAAAAGGAAGGCGTCAGATAATGCTACTAATATTGGTAAGCATTTTGATAACTATTTCTTTGTAATCGTATATTGCCATCGGTTATGTTGAATTATTAATGCTAAAATTGCTTGACACGTTATTGTTTGGTATAATGTTACTTAGAAATTATATATGTTGTTATATATATATATATATATATATATATATATATATATATATATATATATATATATATATATATATATATATATATATATATATATATATAGGACAGTGTTTCATGCACTATGGTGCCTAGGCACCAATATCAATACCCGTTGATTTGCTTGAGATTCGTAACGTTTGATGTGGGTATCTTCATATACCCATAAAAAGTATATTTGAGATGTCAAACTCAAAAAATTTAAATTTAACTTCAGTTTAATTAGTTTGAACTATTTTTATGGTATATACTCACTGTAGTTGCATTGAACTCAAAAGTAGTTCAAACTAATTTGAACTGAGTTCAAAACTTACTTACCATAAATATATCAAGGGTATAAAACATTTTCATAACCAAACTCAAAAAATTATCAATCATACACGTGTATCGGATGTTGGTGCCTAGGCACCATGGTGCCTTATGTAATTTTCCTATATATATATATATATATATATATATATATATATATATATATATATATATATATATATATATATATATATATATATATATATATATATATATATATATATATATATATATATATATATATATAGTGCAGTGGTGAACCTCGCATGAATTAAGAATGAAAAATGCTGAAATGCAACAAATAAAATAAGACAATATTTATTAAGAGAGGTGTAAATGCAGCTTGTCCGTTATTAAGAAAATCAAAATTCCTTTAATTGTTGACTAGCACTTCACCGGCAACTGAGCTATATAAATCCGGCTTAGACGACTTTTTGGAAATTTGATTGTAGGCTCAAAACTATAGCTAAAGAACTAACTATACAACTATAGGTTAATTACGAACTATACTTAGTATAGCAGTAGAAGATAATTGGGGTGCGGTACGAGTGTATATATAGAATTAACGAGGCTCGATCGAAGCCACATCAAGGTGCAGTGCTGCCTTATACGGAGAATATATATATATAATGGCTATTAAACTATTTGAGCTTAATCACCACTATCTGGTGGAAGCTATCTGGAAGATAATTAAGCCGATCGAACTATTAAACCATTAAACCACTAACGTGTTTTGAAGTAGTTTGCACAGGGAAGCCGAACTATTAAACTATCTGAAGCTAGCAATGGGAAATTGGTGAAGGAAGGATCTATGAGCTAACCAGATGCTTCCTGATGCCGGACTTATACTATGGGCATTCTGACATCAGGCTTACACGTGGGGCCCCAATATCCCAGCTCTCATGTGGCCACAAATTTAATTGTGTTATATATAAATAACAATTGTGCTAGCATGTGGTTTCACACCATTTTTGTCTTGCTAATTGTTTAGCTGGCCACGGTACATATATGCATTTTTATCTTATTAAATCGAGTGCTCTTGGCCTTGATCTGCATCAGGAATGGATGGATCGGATATGCTGTACGTAGTATTAATTTCCACATAAAACGCATGCATTCAGACGTGAGCGACGACCTAGCTAGTCCCAAATTGGACTAGTCATCTCTTGAGTACGTCTTGATCTCTCTTTTTCACACCTGCTTGCTGGCATTTAGCTAGTGTACTGTACTCACCAAAGCTATAGACGAAAAATAAAAAATACTCGGCAGGACTAAAAAGTCGTCTTTCACTTGTAGTAACTAACTTTTAAACAATATGTTTTTAAGATAAAATTAATAAAAAAAATTATAGTAAAAAGTTTACTGAGTTCAGCTGTACCGCTAAAATCATGTGTAACTATTTTTCTCTGTGTACTGTCTCTCACGAACAGATAAAATTCAAAACTTTAAGGTATAAGTGATAGGCCAAAAGGATATCTACCCTAAGAGAAAGCAAATTAAGGCTTTGGAGTTACTTTCCAAACGCTACTTGTCCCTTAGCTAGCGACTAGTGAAGGTACTTACCGAGGGTTAATTCAACTTTCACCTTCCCCCGATCGATCTGCCCTCAGCTCCTTAATTAGTATACGTGCTTTCCTTCCATATATATGGGTGAGCTAGATCACTTGTTATCGCACACGCGCGTTCCCATACGCATATATATGCAGATTGATAGAATTGGATGATGACCTGATCACCTAGCTTTAATTTTGCCCTCTCTTTCTTCGTAATTAGCTAGATCACTGACGATATGAGGTCGATGCAGCCGCAACAACAGCAAGAGCTCGAGGTCATCGTCAACTAGAGCCGGCCGGTGATCATCCATCATGGAATCGAACAAGGGCTTCGAGAGCTCCACGGAGCTGCCGTCCAGCGGCGAGGCCGACGAGGACGCTGAGGGCGGTGCACCCAACGATGGGAGCTCAGCAAGCAACAACAGCACGGTGGAGGAGGAAGCTGGGGACAGCAGGAAGACCGGCGCCACCTCACCGTCGGTGCGCCCCTACGTCCGCTCCAAGAACCCCCGCCTCCGCTGGACGCCAGAGCTCCATCTCTGCTTCGTTCGCGCCGTCCAGAGGATCGGCGGCCAAGATCGTAAACTAGCAACTTAATTCCATATATAATCGTACATCCTATATGTGTATATATATATTTTTTGCCCATCTGGATCGTCATGTTAATTTCATGCTTGTATAGGTGCAACTCCTAAGCTTGTTCTTCAGTTGATGAACGTGAGAGGGCTTAGCATAGGCCATGTCAAGAGCCATCTCCAGGTATACCTCTCTGCATCTTTTTTGTATTTAAACCCGATTGTTTGCTCCTGTTTTTACTGTTTCCTTTTGTTCTTGGTTAAAATTCTCTTGCATGATGTGCTCCCCCTTTAATTAATTTGTGCTATTTTCAGATGTATAGGAGCAAAAAGATCGATGACTCGGGCCAGGGTATGACTAGTTCATGAATGATCGAGCATCATTTTCTTGTTCTTTCTATGGACTTGGTATACACAGTTTGTCCCTGATCTGGATGGACAATTTTGTGCATGCAGTCATAGGTGGTTCATGGGGATCAGATCAGTTGCAAGAGGGGGGACAAGTGTACAACCTCGGCCATCTTTCCTTGCCCCGTCCCTTCCATCATCGCCAGTGTGGCGCTGGTACCATCTTGTCAAGGTAGTTGGATCCATGCAACGCTCGCAAACAAAATCCATTAAATTCCTACCCCTTTAGTTTGTTGTCTAGCAGCCTAGCACATGATTCTTGTTCTGACTAATCTCTTCCCCCTTGATAACGAACTATAGGTTCGGCACTGCATGGCCTCCATGGAGTTGCCATGGATCATATTTGCTCCATGGCCACCACTTTCTCGGATCAAAACCCTACTACTCAACAACTGATGAAGCCGAGGGTTTCCCTAGAACCCGTGCTCAATTTGTAGCTAGAGCTGCTACCAATAATCCAGCTTTGACCCAAGGATGTTCATCTCGAAACGATCATACCATGAACCATCAAAGACGATTGCTGCAAGCGACGATGTGCAACAGTAATGAGGATAATAGCCATGCCCCTCTTGATCTCGATCTCTCACTCGATATCGGGCCACGGCGGGAGAAGAGAAAGAGAGGCTGCAGCTGGGGGAAAGAAGACGATGATCACACTGGTGATGATGAAGATGTGGAGAGTACTGCTGCTGCTACTAGGCTATCTCTATCTTTGTTCTCCGCTCCTCCTCCGAGGACTACTAGTAGTGCTGTTGATACGCTAGATGTCAAAGTGGATGAAGAGAAAGCGCATGCAACAAGGACAAGTACTCTTGATCTCACCATATGAGCGCAATGCGGTGATATCTTGCGGTACTTATCCATATATGTAGAGAAAGAAACATATATATCCCGTACGTATCTGTGCTGTTCAATATTTATATATAGAGTACTGCTATACAACATTCGACAGTCAGATTGATCTGGGACGTTAGATCTCCATCCAACGGATCCACCCATATAAACCCCCTCCAAAAAAATGACACCCTAAAAAATGATCTAGGGCGTTAGATCTCCATCTAACGACTCAAAATCTGACTGTTTTTATCCTCAAAAACAGTCGAATGTTGTCATGTTGATCAAGCACGGGATGTCATGTTTGGCAACAGGCTTTTTTGAGGAATTTTTACAGAAAATGCATGCTATTGAGATTTGAGATATGAAATTATCTTGGTTGTAAGTCCTACATGAAATTAACAAAGTTCGGCATGGAATTGACTATACAGTACATATATATTTTTATCCTAGCAAGCTAGCGTCTGTCTTTTTCCGTGTGAACTTCTGGCCAGCTTCTCCACGCAACTTACGCATGGGGAAGCCAAGTACCAAGAAGGATGGTTTCGATTCAACGCAAACGTCTGGCTCGGTTCGGTGACCAGTTCTTTCTTTTAGTCAAGTTCAGAGAAAATCGAGGCCTTGCTTTGCCATGTCTCTTCCCTTCGTCCAGGTACAGTTAGTTAATGCCTCTTCTTGCCTCCAGGTTTCTGCATGTTAGGCAGGATTTATAACACTTCAGCTCAACTAAAAGTCCAAGATATCACCTATAACTACTATCGTTACTAATTTTTAACCAATAAATTAATACAACTAGCAACTAGGCTTCACAAATAAATATTCAACATGATAGTAAATATAAATTCCAACAGCACTTTAAACCATAAGCTGAGCTCAATATGAACCAACAATAATTAAGATCAATCATAAACAAGTCTAAATTAAATAAAGCATGAAGTAGCAATACTAGAAACTATGAAGACTAAGGAATCCATGTTAAAGAATTAGGATAGTTGTGCTTTCACTATTGTTTAGTATTCCCATTAGTGCATGTTTCCACTATTATTTAGTATCTCCATTGTACTAATATTCCAACTAGAGGTAATGCTTAGTATTCATATGTGAGAGTGTTCACATTCATATACTTGTATATAAATTGATGATCAATAGAAGATAAATGTGTGCCAGTTGCAAACCATTCTTTTGATATTTTTTGACATGGTATCAGAGTCTACTCTTCTCATCTAATGACAACCTCTATAAATATATTTGCTAGTCTAGAATCGTCAATCTCAGGATCGCTCGGCACTCAAACCGTCGAGTTGATGTCCATTGGTCACCCATCCTTTGCTAATCCTATCAATGTAAAGCTATATCATGACACCTACCTGCTATGGAAGGCATAGGTTCTTCTTGTCCTTCGCAGGGCGCAATGGCTTGGTCTCGTAAAAGGAACCGATCCGGTGCCACCCCAGTTAATCGCGACATCGACAGAAGATGGAGCTGCACAAGTTCCTAATACTTCTGATCGTTTCTACCACGTTATAGCTCATCCGATCGCTTCGACTTCATGATCGTAAACCTTCTACTGAAGTTTCGAGCACGTTCACTTCTTCACAACGTGGTCGAAGCCCCTACCGACCACGTTCAATGTGGTTGAAGCATCTTCCGACCACTTCAACGTGGTCGAAGTGCCTTCCAACCACGTTCATCGTGGTCGAAGCGCCTTCCGACCACTTTCAGCGTAGTCGACCGCCAACGTGGTCGAACCCCGATTTCAACTACCGATCGCAGACAATGTGGTCGAACGACCAACGTGGTCGAAACCCGCTTTCGATTACTGACTGCGGACAACGTGATCGAGCGACCAACGTGGTCGAAACCTGCTTTCGACTACCGACCGCGGACAACGTGGTTGAAACCCACTTTCGACTACCGACCGCGGACAACGTGGTCGAAACCCGCTTCGACTACCGACCATAGACAACATTGTCGAACGACCAACGTGGTCGAAACCCGCTTCGACTACCGACCGTAGACAACGTGATCGAAACCTGCTTTCGACTACCGACCACAGCCAGTCGACGCTTCCGGCTTCCGACCACGGCCAGTCGACGCTTCCGGTTTTCGACCACAGCCAGTCAACGCTTCCAACTTCCGACCACGGCCAGTCGATGCTTCCGACTTCCGACCACGGCCAGTCGATGCTTCCGACTTCCGACCACGGCCAATTGAGGTGTCCGACTTCCGAACGTGGTCGTAAACCAGTCTGCCGACTTTCGACCACTCGCTAGGGCTTACGACTTTGCAGAAACAGCATAAACTTCAAAAACCAAACTCAATCTTTCTAAAACAAGGATCAATTACTCATCACAAATATAGGGTCACCTCCGCATGGTCTCTCATGTTGTCTAATCTTATATAAAAGAAAGTTTGCAAGAACCTAACAAGTGAGAAAACAAAGAAGGGGCATTGCTGCAAAAAGTTTAAATAATATAGTCAGTTGTTCCCTTCTCTTATTGGCAATGGATCAAAAATTTCTTGTTTAATCAATTTGCATTTTTCTATCAGCAATGAACTAACTATGTCCATATTTTTTCTCTTGTTTTTAGAGAGCTTCTTGAAGGTCCATTGTATATATTACGCTTGTGCTTTAACTCTCACTATGGTATGTTGATAATCAAATTTGGCTTGACAATCATCGTAAAACCACAAGCAGGTTAACAAGGAAACGCTGTGCATATATCATGGTCGTGAGTAGTTACGATCATGGCGAAGCAAGTCGAAAGCCACCGACGGTTACGACCACGCTGGCCGTGGTCGGCGGCGCTACGATCACGTAGCTTGGTCATGGTCAAGAGCCATTGCAATCACTTTGGTCGTGGTCGGAACTCGCCAGGTAGTTTTACGACCACGTTGCAGCATTTACGACCATGTCATCACTAATCAGAAGCCAGTTGGACCGGTTACGACCGTGTTGGCCGTGGTCGAAGGCAGTTACGACCACGTTGGCGTGGCCAAAGGTAGCTCAACCATTTTGAATAGAATCGACGCCGCTACGATCACGATTGGCCATGATCGAAGCCCGGTTCATAGTTGATGACATCAAGGTTGATAGTCGGCGCTTGAACTTACGACCACGATGAGAAGTCGGTGGCTTACGACCACGTTATAACGAGAAGCGGTAGCGACTCCGACCACGCTGAAGGAAGTGAACGTGGTCGAAAGGGTGTTCGACAACGAAAATTAGTGACCGCCAGCGTCACCGCGTGCTCTTTGAAGGTTTCGATCACGGTATTTCGAGCGGCTGAAGGAAGGACAGCGCAGCAAAGTGATTTGTGTCCCGAAGCATTATTAATCAACACAAATCTATGTCCCCCGAGAGGTTTACGACTTTGGGCATGGTCGAATGTTTCCCGGGAGGTTTACGACCATTCTGGCCATGGTCGAAAGGCACCAGAAGGAATTACGACTACTTTGGCCGTGGTCGAAAGTCACTATGACCACATTGGTCGTGGTCGGCAGTCGCCAGATAGATCTACGACCACGTTGGAAGCTACGACTACGTTGGAGTCTACGACCACGTTGGAGGCTACGACCACGGTGGAGTCCACGACCACGTTGGAGTCTACGACCATGGTGGAGTCTACGACTACGTTGGAGGCTACGACCACGTTGGAGGCTACGACCACGTTGGAGTCTACGACCATGGTGGAGTCTGCGACTACGTTGGAGGCTACGACCACGTTGGAGGCTACGACCACGTTGGAGTCTGCGACCACGTTGGAGGCTACGACCACGTTGAAGTCCACGACCACGTTGGAGGCTACGACCACGTTGGAGGCTACGACCACGTTGGAGGCTAGGACCGTACTAAAGGTGGTCGCAAGGAGTTCGACCACGACTGGAAAACTCTGACAGTTATAACGAGAAGCGGTCGGAAAACTTGGAGATGCTGAATCGTTATGGGAAGTTATCTGCAGAGGATTCGACAGTGGAGAAGCAAAGAAGAGAAAGAAATCGGACTCATTAGCGATGCCGATTTTACTTGCCATAGATCTTGATTTGATGCCGATTTTATTTGCCATAGACACTGACCGGTCATCGTAAAGGGTTCGACCTTTGGAGAGGTCGTACGACATCAAGAGCATTCGGATCGGTCGTAGCAAGCATGCACGCAGCGCAGCAGCTTGAAAGGATCAGAAACGATCTTTAAACGATCTCGCGCGTGGTAAATTGCAACCGAATAAACTAAGATAAGTTTTATTCGTCGGACTCGATTCGATTCGAATAGTGTTGTTTCCAAAAGAAGCTAGGACCAGCTTCCCCCTATATATATGTATGTAGGGGTTACGGCCGATTAACAACACACAATCGAAACTCATCTACTGTATTATTTTGCAATCTACTATTTTCCTCTGCCCTATTTTGCTTCTTGTTCTTCGTCGCCGCTACTCCTTGCGATAACGAATCACAAGGTCCTAGGGGCGGTCAAGCCGACCTAGGACAGCCCATCGCCGCCGCTCGCCCTGACGGGGTCCCTCCCGGGCGCGTGGAGTGTCGGGTCTCAAGAGCTCTCGCCGGCGTGTCCTGCGTATCGCGCTCCCGGCAAGACTCCTCCGGCGACGTGTCCTGCGTATCGCGCTCGACGCCGGGGGCACACGGTGACGTGTTCGTGTGCGAACAGGTAATTTTCTGGAGCACATCTCCCATTTCAATCGCTGTGATTTGCAATATTGTGTGCGGGAGATGGTATTAGCTCTATTTCCCTCTATTACATTTTTCTCGTGTTTCTGTTGGGCTACCTTTTCGATATTTGACTGCTGCTTTTGATTCTTCAAGTGAAAAATGCAGAAAGGAATTGAACTCTATGCACTGTGTCTTTCAGGTGCAGCTGACATAGCTGGAAGGCAATTCGGGCATGCAAAGCTTCCTTACAACCGCGACAAATCTTATTCTGGAACCATTGCAATTTTCTTAGCTGGTTTCATTGCATCAGTACTGTAAGTAACAAGCTATCCATTTTGCACCTTATGATCCCATCCTACCAAAGCCTGAACACACTACCATTTTCCAGCTACATGTGCTACTTCTACCTTTTTGGGTTTGTTGAAGAAAGCTGGAGCATGGTGATTGCCTTTGGTGTCACATCCCTTGCTGCGGCAGTTGTCGAGTCACTCCTGATTTGCACATGCCTTGACGACAATCTGACGGTTTCTCTCGCCTCTGTGCTCGTTGGTGGCCCGGTTTTCTATTACATTGGCGCCAGAAACCTGTGCTGCATGAGCGGTGACAGCAGTAATATTTCTGCAATTGTTCAGATGGCCTTCGCAGGCACTGATAAGTAGCTAACAGCAGAGTATAGCAGCAACTGCAGCGCATTTGTTTGTGTCGACAATTTGACACATGATGTGCTTTACTTGAATCCGTTTGTGTGTCGATAACATTTGATGTACCATGTGTAATCAACATTGTTGTATCTTCAGAATTAAATTGTCGAGAAAGCAAAGGAGGAATAGATTGCACTCAATTTCAGCAAATCTGCAATGCATTTGTGGTGTGTATTGAGTATTGACAGTTGATTGTTCTGATGAGTTTACGAAAGTAATAGTAAGAGTAGTCGGCTTGAGATGTTAGCGACTACACTAGAGAAATTGAAGTATCGCATCGGAAGAAGAACACCGCAACAGTTTGCGACGGGATTAATGGTCGAATTTTTTTCTGGTAACTCAAGCAATGGAATTATGGTAACGCAAAAACACACTACGTACATGTACTTCCCTGCTTGAGACTGAAGAGGAAAAGGGAGAAATTAAGCACTCTTAATTTTGCTTGATTAAACTAACTAATGGATGTAAATTAGCCTTTGAGGTAGGGCCACATCACCGACGACGTTCCCGGCTGGGGCTTCCGGCCCGTGTCGTCCCGCCGCCGGTGAGCCTGAGCGTCCCTCCGGTGCCTCAGGTAGAGGCATCGGAAGAGGGAAGCGAAGAGGAGGGCAAAGGTGCCAACAAGAAGGAGCAGCATGAGCTCCCCGTGCGCCATGTAGCTCCTCTCATCGTCCACCATCCGCGCCGCCCTGCTGCTGTACTCTGCCGCCGCCGGAGCAGACGCCGCCGGCCCTGGCCATGGCCGTCGGAGGGCCATCATGGCTGCTAAAGCCGGCCTTGCAGCTAGCTAGTGCTCCAGCGCTGTCTCCCCTCCCTTACCGCTCCCCTTCGCCTTGCCGCCGCTGGAGCACGCCGCCGCAGGCTTGTGCGGGTGATAGGAAGGCGGCGGCGGGGCTTTCTCACTTGGATCTGGTCGGATGCTTCTGGATCTGGGCAACGGGTTTGAGGCGGCCGGGCCCCTGTGGAGGTCGCTGGCAGAGGCAGCGCGTTCGTTGGCACCCTGATGGGCGTCCGTGCTGCGGCTTTTGGTTCCGTGAGGCGTGGTGGCGGCGCCCTTCGACGCGTCGGCAGCAGCGGTGCGGAGGCTGCGCGGCGGCGGCGGCGCGGGTGTCTGGCGGTGTTCGCCCGCCCGCCGCGATACACCGCCGGTGGGTTCTTGGGTGCCGGCGTGAAACGGTGGCGCGCCGCGTGGTAGCGGAAGCGCGGCGGATCGTGGTGGGCGCGCGGGCGCGCCGCGCAGCTTGGCATCGTGCTCGCCCGCCTAACGGGCGGAGGGTGTGGTGTCACCGTGCTCAGTCACGCTTGCCGTGTTGCAGAAGCCGCGGTTGTCGCCGGCGCAGGAGGTGTTGGTGGAGTTGGGCAAGGAGGAGTGGGGCGTCGTCAAATGTGGGTCCATGAAGGGCCTCATCGGCTTCCACTCCCAGGCCGCCAAGGAGTTGTCCGGCTCTTGCGAGCGCGGCGGCGGCAGTGAGGCCACGCTGGCCGCAGCAGCGGTCAGCCAGACGGCGGTGTCGCGGGCGGCGGCGGCCCTTGTCTCGCCACCGACGTACAGGCAGCCTAAGCAATTGGGTGATTTGAGGTCAAGGCGAAAGCTTGGACGGCGACGTTTGCGGACGCCGCTTCCTCCTTGGAGGCATCTTCTCTGTACCTCTTCCCCGGCTCCCCCCACCCGGTGGTTGATTGCAGGTGAAAACCTTTCCCATGGTGGACTGGCGGCGTCAGCGTCTTGGGCGTTGTTACCTTCTTGAAGGCGTTGTTAGGCAATTTCAGCTCAATTGATTGGTGCTTGTGGTTTGGCTATGTCGCTGCTCGTGCTTTGTTTGCATATGTATAGTTCGCCAGAAGCTCTCGGCACCGTGTCCTCCCTCATCTCCTGGCCCGCTATACGGTGTTGGAAGGTCCGAGGAAGGTTAGAGGTGTTGGCCGAAGAGAGAGCTATTTGGATGAAGAAGATGAAGTGCTTGCCGAAGGCCCTCCCTGTTGAGCATCGATGTGATGCATCAAGTGCTGCTGTCTTCACTAGAGGAATGCAGTCGCTTGATGGAGGCAACAAAGAGTTTGGTTTTGTTTAGCAAGTTATGTAATGAGGTAGGAATACGGCTGGGACTTGAGTTCCGTTTCTTTGTTCCGTGTTTTGTACACCGTGTGGTGGTTTGTAGTCTAAGTACTATGGGTGTGTTAGAATTGGCTGTACTTATTCACTTGTGAATGATGGAGGCCGGAATGTTATATTCCTTAATCTAAAAAGCTAGTGCTCCTATAGGATAAACAGGAAAAGTAGCGAGAGAGATGCATTAGTAAGAGAACGGAAGGAGCTTGAGATGGATGGAGATGGAGTAGTAGCAACAACATTGGGGGCGTTGTGTGCACTGTCGGCTGTTGGTTTCTATGCTTGCCGCGTCTTGGACTCGAATGAATAATCGAGTATGAATTTAGTGACGTTTTTCTTCATTTCACGTTATTTGCCCTGTCTTCTCTCCTTGTATTTATAGATATAGGGATAATTCTCCGTGTACCACACCACTTGAGAGAACCCATCTTGAATTTGTTATCAGAGAAAAAATGTGGTTCATTTTATATCACCAAGTTTCCATCTTGTCCCGTTCATGCTACTTCTGTTTCTCTTCCATCAATGTACTGCTAAGTGGGCTATAAAATGACAAATATAACATTGTCTTCCTCTTCTTCTCCCTCCTCCCCCCTCTCTTCTCTCTCATGGCTCCTTATCACCGCCACCACCACCCTCACCCGTCACCCCTTACTCTCAATGGATCGCTCCTGTCGCCCCCCCCCCCCCAGTTTTAACGGGAGTTCGTCGAGAGATTCCTGCTGGAAGTATGAAGTTAACGTAATCGAAGATATCACTACGGATGTCATGCATGGTTCTCCATGATAGAATCCCCTATGACCCGCTGGTCAGAATGGTACAAACGCTCATGCATCACCCAAAGAGAACATAAATAATGAAACTGGTGGACATCAACCATCTAATCCGCTTGTTTCTACCTCTCCGCACTTGCTAAGTCACGTGGAGCGAGCAGGGAACTCGAGGTGAAGCTTGAGTCGTTGTACCCCTTCTGCCAGCAGGAACACACTAAGGCCTTTGGTAATTCTTTAAAACCTATAACGTGTGCATGATATTCTGCGTAACATGGATCCTGCTTTGACAGAAACCCTGGGAAATGCTCAAGCTGTAGGTCAGGTATCGGAGATTCTATAGTAGACCATGCGATGAACGAAGATGTATCGAGAGCAAAGGCACTCCTAGATCCAGACGCTAACTTCATCCATGCCATCTCTTTCGACTGACATGATTGCCCTATCCCTTCAACTCGACTACGTAGGTTCTCTATCATTATAAACCCTACTATAAATAACTGCAAAAGTTAATCGAGTTTTGGTAGAAAGAAGTAGTTCTCTTATAATCTTATTTACGGGAGTTATAGAAGAAATGCAAGTTCCTAAGTTAAAAGTAAAGCCCGTAAAGTATGCCTTTCATGGCATAGTCCCGGGATATTCAACTAAACCGATCGAGCAAGTGTCTCTACCGGCTATATTTGGAAGTCCCGATAACTTTCAAACAAAAAAGATCTCTTTCAATGTAGTAGATTTTGAAACTGCATATAATAGGGGTCCTTGGCCGACTAGTTTTATCCAAGTTTCCAGTAGCCACATATTACGGTTACCAAAGTCTAAAAATGTAGGGACCAAAAGGGGGCATAACCGTTTGAAGGGACAGGAAAATGGCTTATGCATGTGACCGTAAGTCTCTCGAACTGGTCGATGAATTATCAGCCAGAAATGTTGACATGCCTTCTATGCAAGTAAAGCACTCAAGGCTAAAGGTAACTCTAAAACCCTTCGACCAAATCAAGGAGGTGCCTCTTGATCTAAGATAATTTTCGGTATTTGGTTGTCTTACCAAAATACCCTTTTTTGACCTGGTCTTCATCTTCCTTGCAAGTAATCACCATGTTTGCCATGTGTATATGCATCACTGGCTTACCATGGGTCAGCATGTCTCTCCCGTTCTGTTTCTACCAAACCATGCTTCATTTGGACCGACTAAGTCACATGGTGCAATCCATAGCTCAAACTTTCCTTTACCATTTGCCACCTTTCTTGTGTCAAGTTTGAACTCAGCCATCTTACCCGGTATCATTGATCTTTCTAGGTCTCAACTCCTCTATGAGTGTAGCCCCGATCCTTACTATTGACCATGGTTGACTTCAAACCTCTTGCACATCCAAAGACTAAATAATTGTTTCTAGTCACAAGTTCTTAACAACTTGACTTATATTAGTCAAAACATGTCTCATGCAACACATATGCACTAACCTAGATCAAACCAAAATATACTACGATTCGATTTCCCAAAATCGAAATTTTAGACGAAGCAACGATGCTTGGCAAGTCAGACCGTCAGCTCCAATCGACCAAACTACTGGTGGCTATTGGTTAGACCGCTGGTGCTGACCGGTCGGTCTGGCCTGTCAGGTCATCAAGCCTACAAGATATTTAAAAAAATATAAATTTGCAAAATGAAAACCTCAGCTCTTCCAATTTAATAATATAATTCATCGTAATAAAATTCTAAACTTTTCCGCACGTGGATTTCCATCCGTCACCTTCATTGACCGACTCGGTCCGTGAAATCTCTGGATTAGCTAAATAGTCTACGTCCGGTCCCGGCACTGCACTTGATGTAGCCGCCCATCTCAACTGTCTGCGACTTGTTCTTAGATTGGACAGATTCCCATTCTATTCTACAATGGAAATGGATCCAGTCCAGCCTGTTACAGGGCCTAGCCACGTAGAAATACATAATAATTTATTTAAGCTTCTCTTGGGGAGATTGGATCATATACCCTCCTTTTAGTTGGGAAATTGAGGATTTACACTCCACGTCTCAATGACATGTAGGATCATCATAAGTTACTGACACGTGGACTAGGAGGATAAATCTTTAATTTTCATGTAAATAGAAGGTATATGATCAATTTTTTCTTTTTCATTAGACAGACAGACCTTGACCTTGGGGGATTACCTTACCGGTACGGATCTTCCAGCCACGAGTCACGGGTAATTCGTACACTGCAGTGGAAATGAAGCAAAAGGTGTAGACCATACATTGCAATACAACCCCGCTCGTTTAATTTGAGCTTCTAGTTCTTGACTTCTAATTTACTATTTCTTAATTATATCTTTTTTTTAGCTTTTAATTTTTTAAGACTTTTTAACTTTTCTTTTTTTCTACATTTCTTTGTATTGTCCATAATAACTACAAAAGCATTTGCAGTCACTGATACGAGCAGAGACTCATTCTCCGTGTTGTTCCGACAAAAGCATTTCAGGTACAAAAAATCAAACCACTGGACGTGTGACCGTAACAGGCAGTATTCATACATATAGTGTTTTGTCTATGGTGTACATGCAAAATGACTACAAAGCTTTATCACATACATAACCTATACAAATGGTACCAGCCTTTCACCTCCCACTGAATCGACCCTAATCATCCTCATCCTATCCGATCGTAATAGCATTTAGCAACCAGTAATTAACTCGGAACTCGGCTAGAGATTTTACTCGCCAAAATCGCCCTGGCACCAAAAGAATATTTAATTCACACAACCAATAACCCAAATCTACAAAGATGCCTCCGGATCCTCATGCTTCGCCTCTGCATAAACTGAAATGTTTTGACATCATCTAGAGCCTTCAAAAGCCACCTCGCAGAGGATATAACTCAGTAGCTCCCCATTGGAGGCATCCCATATGCCGGCATCGGACCAGGACCCATCGGAGGCATACCCATTCCACCCATCGGAGGCATGCCAATTCCGCCCATTGGAGGTGGAGGACCGCCCATACTGGGTACAGGCGGAGCAGGCAAGGCAAGAGGAAGCAATTGAGCGTACATGTTCTGCGCAACACAATGAAACCTGTCATGCCGGCTGCTTAATCACGAACGAGTTATTGAACCAAAAGAAGAGCACTTTATATTACCTGCTGAGCAACAAGTTCTTTTTCTTCTTTCTCTTTAGCTTTTACTTCATTGTGTGATTCAATCCTGTCCTTCACTAACTCATCTACCTTGCTTGTGTACTCACGGATGAACTGAATACATAGCAAGAATGTTATTATAGCAAACTCTACATAAATGAATATGTTTGTTCCAAACATAGACGAAAATAAGATACCTGTAACAAATAGGGGAAAGCAAAGTCCACCATGTTGTTCATCCATGCTAGCTCAAGAGCAACATCCGCACGAATCAAGTCATAACAAATGAAGAGGCAAGAAGCAAAACATTCTTTCTTTCCCTGCAATACACATCCAGAGATGTTTACTGATCAGAAATGCAACACTGCGCAGACTACTGCTGCCTAAACAATACAAATACAAATCAGATGAGTTCTCCGGTGTTTGCTGAGTTGGTATTGCTGCCTACAAACACCGGATGCAGATTTCATGCCACACAACACTGTTAGTAATCTTAGAAAAGAAAATTCGCGACACTAAAACCAGCAATACGAAAAACATGGCTTGCAATTCTCTAGAAAAGAAAGCAATCCTATTAGTACACACTACATACTTATTACTCAATTCACAAAGAAATTCGAGCAGAATGGGCTCTAAACAAACCTGCTCGATAAAATAGACAAGCAAATCCTCTGACAGCTCACGGTCACCAGACTGTGAACATGTCTCCATGCAATCCTTGTACATGTTGTCTTTCTTTGATAGGGCGATAGATTGCTTCCATCTGCCAGCCTTCTTGTAAATGTATGCAGCAATCCTCCTCATCTCAAGCAATTCATGCTTCTCAAGCTGATCAAGAATTGCAGGAACAGGTTATAAAAACAGCAAGAACATCAACAAGCATTGCACATTCATCTTTCTTTTTTATTATTTTTACCTTTTGGGCAAGACCTATCTGATCAAAGCTATCATGCATGTCAACTGATTCACGGAGCCTCTCGTATTCCTCCTCTTCAACAAAAAGCTCATTCAAAGCTTCATTAACAGCAGAGACATTGTTACTCTGAACTGCAACCATGTATGGTTTCACAAGATGCAACTGACCAGCCTGTACAAAGTATAAGAAAACAGCTCAAAATTTCACAATGGCATAATAACTGGGACACCAACAGAAGGCTGTATCCATATATGACTAAAAGCAGTCATTTAGACAAACCTTGCGCATTATGTCTACAACTCTTGTATGGTCCAAACGAAGTGCAAGCACATTGAGAAGATCGTTGATGAGATCAGGGTGCTCTTGCAAATAGAAGTGCACTGCCTTGTAATATAGCTCAACATTTGCAACTTTAACGACAACATCCTTAAATTGCATATGATCCCATGCATCTGGAGAATGGTTCATTATAGTGGTGGCAGCATTGTCAAATTCATCATACTGAATGTATAGGTAAGTAAGCTCCTTCCAGTGCTGTTGCTCATCACAAGCGCGGATCAGCTTAGGAATGTTGAGACGGGTGGAGAAAAGTTTGATGTGTTCCATGAGCTTCTCAGGACGATACCTAGCATAGAGGACTCCCAATTCTGTAAAGATACCCATGTGCGCACGTTCGAGTCCAAGACCACTCTCCATGAGAGAAATAAGTTCATTGAAGCATCCTCTGTTCTGGTAGTATTCACTGACTTCTTCCAAGTCATCAACCTAAACAAAAGAAGAAATGTCAGAAAGGGTTGAAAAAAAAGGTTCGTCATAAACTATAATATACAGAGCATATGTTTTAGCTTCAACAGGAAGCTCCTACTTATATACCTGAACAATGATATTGAGAGCACATATTTGTGCTAGACGGAACTCCTCAGCGTCAACACAAGCAAAGCAGACCTCCTTCCATGTTTTAGCACTGTTAGCCTTGCGAGCAGCATCTACAGCACCTTGGAACTGTTTCAGTTTAACCAGGGTGACAGCCAGCTTAGCCCAGTTTGAGATGAAGGCATAGATGATCTTTGCAGCTTCGTAAAGCTCTTCATCATAGAGCCGGTCACCAACATTTTGGAGATCGGCAACATTTGGCATAAGAATAAACTCTTCAATGTCACTGAGCCTATCAATCTTAGCATATGCAAATATGAGTTCTCCATCGACTTTGGGCTCCCTTGCCTTTTGCCTTACCATCAGCAAATACTTAACCAAATCATGGTATACATTCGCTTCCTCAGCAGCACGGATGACATCAAGGAAATGTGTTGCATCATCTGCGCGAATGAAGGACTCAATAGCTTCACTGACTAAACCTTCACGTAACTGGGCCTTAGCAACCTGGCTCCAAACAGCATCTTCTTCAACACGGAATGCAAACTCTTCAGCTCTTTCTATGCTTTGGATGTTATCCAACAGAACATTGACAGCCTGCACATTGAGGTTGAACTTCTTGAATATGGCAAAAGCCTCCTCATACAGTTGGGCCTCAACAGCTACTTCTCCAACGGCAGGCCCATCGAAGTTGTCCAGTCTGTTAACATAGTCCATGACCCTGGATGGATCGGCCTTGATGGCTGTCAAGATGAGCAGGTTCTGAAGATTGAAGTTTCCACTAAACGCAGAATTCTGAAGGACAATCTTTTCAAGAAGTTCGATCAGTTCGTGAGGGAGGTCAGCTGTCATGAAAGCCTTAACAGCAGCAGACACTTGTTCAGGGCTCTTGCTTTCAGGCAATGCGGTGGAAACCACTTGGTCAATGAGCTGCCTTCTATATTCATTTTCAGGTTGTAGAACTTTATCCCACAGATCACCATCCATTCTTTCAACCACATACCTGACAATTAAAATCAAACGATTTGAACATGTAAGCAGTCACTCAACAGAGATAAAGATTCAGAACAACAACATGGCAACACAAGAACAAAAACTACATACCTAGCTTGCAGCTTGAACAGCGAGTTTTTGTTGGTAACGTTAATAAGTTCATCATCACACTGTCCACGTCTGTAGGCAACAACAGCAAGTGTTGGATCCCGCTTTTCACAGTATTTGCCCACTACACGAGAATCATAAAATGGGTTGGTAGTAAGGAAATGCTCTGGATTGTTATTGCTGTCGATGATAATTTTCCCAAGAGCATTGTGGACATGCACGTCTTGGCTACCCTCGCTCACTAAGTGCTCCAAGAATTGTGTCAGCAGCCGTAGGCGGTTCCTGATTAAAATATCAAACAAATTAAACCAACAGAAAAGGTGGGGGTGTGTGTGCACAGAGGGAGTACAGGATAAGAGCTAGAATCAAACCTCTTCTCACATTCATCAACTAGTGGCTCAACAGGAAGGAGAGAACGAACAGACAGAATCAAACCCTTAATGAAATCTTCAGGGCACTCATCATCAAGTAGCTGCCCCACTACCAACGGAGCATTTCCAGGGTTCACCTACAAACCAGACAAAGGGAAATGATCATTCATATACTCAACATATTAAAAGAATGATACTCAAATAACACTGAATTCGAAGAGTTACATACTTTCTGTACATAGCCTTCAATGTACCGGAGCATATTATTTGTGTACAGATAGTGAGTCAGATCTGGAACAAAACCAAAGCGGTCGCAAACATTAATCAGTGGGCGGGCATCAGGTAGTTTTGCTTCCATCAAAAAATTCTTTGTCTTCTCAGCGTCATAGAAATTAGACTCTCTCGTTACACGCTCAACTTCTTTTATCTGTCCAGTCCTTGCAGCTGCTTCTATGTATTTGAAATGGATATCTGGATCCTCACTGTTGCATGTAAAGAAATCTGATATTAAGGTGTGTCACATTAAGAAAAGAGCATTTGAAACATATCAACATCAGGAGTAACTACCTGGAGCTCAAATAGGATCCCAAGAAAAAGTGTCTAATATTAAGGTGTGTCACATTAAGAAAAGAGTATTTGAAACATAACAACATCAGGAGTAACTACCTGGAGCTCAAATAGGATCCCAAGAAAAAGTAGAGGCCCTCGTAAGATTTGAATTGCTCAAATAGTTTTATGCAAGCGTCAACCCCTAGCTGCTCAGAGTATTCTTTTGCAGCCTGCAGATGTGTCACAGGTGTTATAATAATTAGAACCAATAAGAAAGAAGTGACAAGAAAAGAAAGGTTGAAAGGAAACTAAGCAGGATTACCTGCACAACAATCTGTAGATTTCCTCTCAGATTGACCAGTAGGAGGTCCTTCATGCACTCTAATGCCCATTCTCTTGAAAGTGTGCCAAAGAACTCAACGAGTGCCTGTGCAAGAAAGTTGTTAATGAACCAAACAATAATAGACTGATAATCAAACATAAATGAATAGAACAAACCTGTGGCTCAATGGCATGGGTATTTACAATGACACGCTTGATATCAGGTAACTCTGTGTAATGCTGCATCACAATATAAGATTGATTAAACGGAGAGCCAAAGAGAATAGATCAAACGAAATCATGCAAAGATACTGACCTGGAGGGCTCGCAAGTACAAGCCAGCCTTTTCACACAGCTGAGCAATACGAGGGCGATCATAATGACTGAACATACCATTAGCAAGGATGGCATCAGCAACATTTGGGTAAGTCACCAAGTTGATCTCCAAAACCTAAAATGAGTTCAGAAGATACTGAGTAAAAACATATTTGGTCTAGGATAATCATTCATATTCAAAGAAAAACTAAATGCTAACCTTGGTTTGAAGAAAAGCATGCTCTTGCAAGTTTGGTTTCAGAACATCCAGCAGAAAAGCTGTTGCCTCTCGTATCATGTTTCTCTGTATAACGAAAGACACATTAGGCAAGACATACAACCGAATTTCATAGTAAAAAGGACAAAAAGAATATTAGAAACCAACAAAGAATTGATATGAATAAGAAGAATACCTGAAGGAAGAGATCAGTTATAGTATTATAATCTACTGGACAACCCCCCTCCATCTGTGACATCATGAGAGCAAAGTTGACAGCTCCCTGGACAAGAAGACATATGATATACAGTCAGGCAAGGATTTCTAAAGATCAAAGAGCCCCACAACCAAGAACCAAATGTTTGACCATGGCCCGGTTTTCCTGAAACAACCTATTACCTGTGGATCTGTACGTAAGATGGTCTGGAGGAGGAACAGGTAATCGGGAGTGTATCCAACCTGGAACAGCAAAAGTTCTAGGTCAACCGTACATGTCAAAGCTGAACTCGGGTCTAACAACTGAAAACAAGAATTCAACAGTACCAAAGCAATATACCTGCTTTGAATATATAAGAATCTTGTCAAACTCCCTCCTTTCAGCAAAAGCAGCAACAACTTTAGGGGTTGCCCTAGCCTTTATGTATATTTTCAGTGCAAGGTCATTGTCCACCGTCTACACCCAAGAGTACCAAGTACCGATTAGTGAACAATCCAGACAGCACAGTGAACGAAATTTGTGAAAGAACAATGAAATCTGCGCAATCAAAAAATCACAGCACAACAACCATCTTACCTTGACAAGATCTCCTAGTTCTTCACTGCACTCCAACTTGTCTTCTGCCAACCAATTTTCCAAAAGATTCTTCTTGTTCTGATTAACAACAAGCCGAGACAACTCAAGAGACTCATAAGCATTGAGCTTCCCTCGAGTTAGCAATGTGCCAAAGTACTGCAAGAGTGGAGGTGTTTGCCCAGCTTGAACAGGAACACTCTGCATTTTAAGCACACAAACGACAAGTCAGTCAAGCAGAACTGCAGAAGAACCTACATTCTAAGCAGATTAATTGTATATGTGCAAAATAAATAAAGATAATACTCTCTTTGTAATTGTATCCCTTATCCAATAATACTTTCAAGTAAGGAGTGACAAGTAACTACCAAGTATTTCTCTTATGTGGTCACTTTGCTGAAATTTATATGGTAAGAGTCAGACTCATCTCTAGGGCCAGCATAGGAAGCACGCTTCATAATTTACACAGTTGGGGCTAAGAAAAATGGCTGGTGCATTAGGAAAGTACAAAGGTGGCCACCAAACTGTGAAAAGGAGCGACATAAACATTAACAGCTTCATAGGCAACAAGATCATAAATGCACCTGAAATTTTGCAACAGTCTCAGGAGTTCGCAGAAGACCCTGAGGAGATTCTGCAGCAAGCTCAGCTGCTTCCTTGTATTTTGTTTGCGCAAACAGTTCCTGAAATCTTTGCACAACCTGCAATTCAGAATATTGAAAAATAACCTTTAGTCTCCACACGTTAAACTGCAATTCAGAATATTGAAAAATAGCCTTTAGTCTCCACACGTTAAACTGCAATTCAGAATATTGAAAAATAGCCTTTAGTCTCCACACGTTAAACTGAGATGGGTAAATCCAAAAAAAATCCTTAACTTTTACGGCCAGTATAGAGCATTAACATTTGCATGACTGCAAGGGTAATGGTGCATGTGGCGTTTGTGAACCACTAAAATGCCCACAGCACAAGCAATAAGCACTTCAGAGACACTGACTTAGACAAAAAAAAAAGGGCTACTATAACTAGACACAGGCAAAAAAAAAACCATTAGTGCTAACTGCCAAATGACCTAATGAGCAAAACACGGCATTTTTCTCTACAACTTAAAAAAAGGAATTGGTGGCGGTTCATCTGCCTCTCCTAACTCCCCCTTGCATCTCCCTAAAAAATCTCTAACAAAAATAGAAAAAGCAATCTACTAAAAATACAAATTACACCACCCTAAAAATTCTCTAACAAGAAAAAAATCAAAGCTCACCTGGGTGCCACAGTAAAGCCAACGGCGCGGAGGCACGACGTGGCTAAGCACGTGAGCCGGACAAGCCAATCACGACAATGTCGACTCAACGTGCTGAGAAAATATATTTTTTTATCCGTAGTAACGCACGGGCATTCGGCTAGTAACTACAAAACTAGTGGTATGCTAAGAGGTGATTAGGTAAACAGTTTTACAAGACAGAAGTGCTCATTCAGGAAAATTCATAAACATGTTGGCTACACTAATCTTATGAAACACCAAGACATTTACAACTCATAATTCAACAATCAGGAAGGAACAAGTAGTTACAGGATGGGTTACTAAACAGTAAACACTACTTGCTGCCAACACTCGTACAAAAGATTTATGCACAAAAAAACATAGATAACAAGTGAGCAAGTTCCGCAGATGAAACAATATCAATCACAAAAGCATATAAGTAACTGAGATTACCAAGTTCTCTGCCCCAGGAAGATTAGCTCTTTTGGCGAGATTCACAGCTAGCTCAAGGTTGTTTAACTGCATGCACCATAATGTGTTAAAGAATTATCTAGCATTTGAATCAGCCAAGAAATTGAAGAATTGCACGACATCATACTTGACTGCTGACAAAAGGCACAATGGTTGCATCATTAACCGTGGCATGTAAAACCTGCCCTCTTCTATTGATGGCATAGAATCCACCAGTTGTAGAAGACTCTGCTGTTAAGAATATAGGATCTGGACTGATTCTATTTCTATAAACTGCTGTGGCAGTTTCCAAGTCATATACAAACAAAAGGCCAAGCTTTGTGATAACATAGATAAGGCCATACTTCTGTGAGATCTGCAATCAGAAGAAGATAAAAACAAATTAGATCTATTATGTGATATCTAACAGTGCATAATTCCTTTGGGACCTAAAATATTCACCTGCATGGCTACAGGAAAATCATCCTGGAAATCTGGTGGGAAGAAGAGATCGGATTGTTTCTTGGAAAAGCCAGGTTTCCCTGAAATATAGATTTGATAAGAACAAAAGTGAGAACAAGTTAATGAGTTGTAAGTAAATATAAATTCGTGTTTTAATGACAGTGCAATACACTGAAAAACCAGGAGGTCTACAAGGAAAAAATATGGGGTAAAATATAAAAATAATTGCAAAATTTTCAATGGTTACATTGAATGACAAATGTATGGTGGATAAAAGACATTCTACCACATTTATAAAATTGTAGTTGTTTTAAGCTAGAAATTTGAATGTAAAAGTAAAAATAATCAAAAATAAAATTTGAGGGTTCTAAATGCAAACCTGGCTGGGCACCCAATTCAATAACATGCAACTTAGAAGTAATTTGTCCAGCATTAGTTGTCTTCGAGGAGAAACAGATGAGGGTTGATGGGTTCTCATTGCCAACAACCTGGACAGGGGAAACCAAGCACAGTTGATGAATACTGGAAATGAAACAAGAATATAACCACCACAAAATGACAAAATTACTGAACAGTACTTTAAATGATGCAAAAGATGCTGCATGGGCTTCAAGTGCCTGGCTACGCTGCTGATCCACCGAAAAAAGTTGCATGTTTCCCTTCACCAATTGCGGCCTCTGATAGGTGAAAAGAAAAGCACATCAATATGAGAAGCACATATAACAAGGCATCATATAAGTAGTGCCCATAGCAACTGCTCTGGTAGCTCACCAAAGTAGATTACTAGATTGCTTACAATTTTGCAGAACTATATTTTCATAGTCTTTTACACAAAGAACGGTAAAAATCATAAAAGGAATAGAAGAAACAATAGCAGAAAGGGGCACAAAAGGAATTTTGATCTTTATATCACATTCAATTACAAAGACAACAATGCATCATGTTGTGATGATGCTTATTAAAAATGTTCTTTACAAGCATACCTCTGGAGCACCAGGTGCAATTCCAATAAGCACGAGCCACTTTTCCGATGTATCGCA
This sequence comes from Dendrocalamus sinicus, assembly GCA_036346575.1. Taxonomy (NCBI): domain Eukaryota; kingdom Viridiplantae; phylum Streptophyta; class Magnoliopsida; order Poales; family Poaceae; genus Dendrocalamus; species Dendrocalamus sinicus. Next base: position 371,582 of record CM070673.1, on the reverse strand, counting down.
CCGATAGTTGATAATCTGATTGTTGACCAAATTAGCTGTCCTATCGAACATCTTGATGGGTTCAGAATCTCCTGCATTCCAACAAAAGCAAGCAATAATTATATTGGTTTGTATACATAGCAGCCAAATCATGCAAAGCAAGTGATTGAACTTAGACAGAAAATAATTGTGATTTGTCAGAGGAGTAACCTTCAATTGACCAGTGATAAACTGATGTTTGTGTTACCAAACCCAACAACTTTGGGGTGATCCATTTCCAAAACACAACCTGCAATTGTAAAAGAGAAGGTGTAAGATGATATATCAAGCAAGATTATAGATTATCCATAATACTTGGAAAGGCTCAGGAACTTTTACCTGCTCAGGCATCTGATGAGACTTTATTTTAGTTTTAGCTTCAATATTGAATATTTGCAGGTGATCCTGTGTTGTTCCGGGTATTTGGGCTGCAAAAATTCAGCGAAAATTTCTTATTGCAATTTGCAAACTCCTGAATATATAGATTGAAGTAAACCGCTGTTAAAGTTTGTGTTTGAATATATCAGTTTCTGTAGGGGGTTTTTTTGCAAACAACTATTTAGCTAGCCAGACACTACGCTGTCAATATATCCAGTCATTCCAACTTAATTGATTAAAGTTAGAATAAGTCTGATAATGGGATAACAGTTTAAAATTATTGACACGGTTATCCCATCTGAAGCAAGCAAGTGTGTTACGTCCAAAAGCACCATAACCGAATCATCACATAGGTATAACACGCTACATTCCAGAACAAATAACTTCAATTGATCAATTCTAAATTCAAGCTGTACTCCATCACAACTAGCTAACCAAAACGAACAAGAGTGACAAAAATGGACCGGGAACAGCTCCTGCAGAGCCAGTTTGTGGAGAAGTCGTCAATTCAATGAGAACAACAGCATAAAAAAGTTTGGATATAATTCTCATGGTCCCCTATCCCAGGTCCAAAATAAGCTCAATTAAAGGGGGTCCCCTATCCCAGGCCCAAAATAAGGTCAACTAAAGGGAGTCTTAAGTCGTGGTCATGGTAACAGTACGAACAAAATAGATGCCACAATAGAATCCTAGTCAGTTGCAAGCACATGGAAACTCTGATCTCACTGCACAGCCAAAAAAACCAATGAGCAGCTATCATACACTTTTAAACATTATGTTATCAATAAACATGAGCAGAATCTCAAAACTGTGACCTCCCATCAGAGCATGTATTCTTGAACTCTAAAATGCGTGTCTCCATGTAAATCCATCATCAATTTTCAGATATTAAACCATCATTCCTACTATGGCTCACAACTTGAACAAGACCAAGCAAACAGTAAAGGCGTTACTAAAACACTGTTATCAGTTATGGTACACATCACAAAAAAAATCCATAGCCACCCCGGGCCATGTGTGTGCTACACTAAGGAAGGAGAAGCGAGATCGCTGCCCAATTCTGACAGATCCCACGAGGGGACGACCGGACTAGGATGGCAGCGAAGCAAGCCATTGGCGCAGCAAGGGCATCATCATCATCATATCCCGCGAGGCGAAGGAGAACGAGTAGTAGATCTAGGTTGTGCGGTGGGTGGGTACCTTTGAGGGCGAGGATTCTGATGTTGGGGTTCATGAGTGCGGAGTCGGCGGTGATGGGCCTGCGGAGGGGCTGCATGGGCATGGCCATGTCGAGGATGACGACGCTGTTCTGCGGCGAGGTCTCGCGGACGCAGATGTACTTGTCCGACTCCATGGTGACATGGGTGAAGGTGACGAACTGCGGCGCGATCCCCAGGCTCGTGAGCTGCAGGAAACGCCATATCAGTGAAGCCCTTGGAGATCTGATGTGAGAGAGCTTCTTGGAGAGAACGGAGAGAGTATGTATGTTGTACCGTGAGGGCCTCGCGCATGGCGATGGGAGCGTTGGCCGCCGCCGCCATCGCGAGCGAGATCGTATCTGAGAGAGGACGGGAGAAGGGGAGGGAGGAAGCAACGCAACGGCGCAGGCAGGGAAGAAGAAGAAGAGCATTTATTTATGCTCGCTCGGGAATTTACTTAGTAGCGGAGAATTGCTTGGCTGTTAAAGTGCCCGTGCGCTACAACTGCGTTTTAAAATAAAAGAGAGTGACATATATGATTTAAAACTGTATAATAAATATTATATTTTGGTGGTGATCATTTGGGCTTTTTTATGGCTTATGGCTGAAAAACACTGTAGCTGGCTGAAAAAATACTGTAAATGACAGAGGCTTATTTAGCATAATTAAATTAAAAAATATAAAAATATATGTTAGCCCATTACATATAATACAAACAAATACGGGAAAAAGAACCGGTAAAAAAGCTCAACAAAAAGCCAAAAGTTCAGAAAAAGATAAAAGATGCCTCTATGTACAGCAAGCGCGGAGGCCATGCGGGTGGCAGGGATGGTGGGCCTATGAGAGATGGGATAGGCAGGGAAATAGACGGCAGGTAACGGAGAAGAAAGGGGAGGGCATAGGCAAGGGGAGCTCATGGGAGGGAAGGGGCGAATGTAGAGGAAGGGAAGAAAGGCGTGTCAGTTGAGGGGAATAGAGTGGGAAAGGGTTCAAGAGGAGTGGTTTTGCGTGGGATTCGGGAGATGCAGCCTAGCCCACTCGTATTTTTAAGTAGTAGAGATAGGAAAAATACATTCTACTCCCAAGTAAAGTTACCCTCATCCATGATATACTATCTAAACGAACTTAACAAACTCCTTTACCACCTTAGATATACTCATATACTAATTTTAATATACTCCAATGCCAACCACATAAAAAATTGCAAGAGAGCACATAGTTTTTGGTATATTTTGGTAAAACCTTTATATTCGTACATAAAAGGAGTATATTAAAAAACTATATATACCACTTTAAAAATATACATACCACCTAGATGTTTTTATATACTCATATATTATGCGTACACACGGGCGGAGCTATGTGGTTGGGCCCGGTGTCACAGGACACCGGGTCCAAAATTTTTTTCTACAGGTATTAATATCACTATTCCATATGTGAACCCCCTAATCTAAACTTAGTGCACCGGTATTTTTGAAGCCAAACAAAAGGAATACTAGCAACCTAAATTTTTAGTAGCTAGCAAGAGTCCATGAGGAGTCTTCACCGTCCCGCAACACACGAGGTCACCGCAACACCCACCAAGAGAGAGGATCGCAATAGGTCATGGTGTCTATTTGATCAATCTCAAGCATATCACTTTGCACAACCTCTACACTGCTCATCTCATAAAGTCATGCGAAAGATGTGCATCACGCCCGCTGACCACACCCAATCAGCAACAAATATTCACAAGAAAACGTGAGAAATCGATGCCACCGGTGGCCTCGTTTGCCATCTCGCTCAAAGGCCGCTTGGCCCTTGTTGCCATCTTGAATTGTTGAACATACAAATATCTAATTGACCTTTTCAATTATTTGATGATTATTCCATAAATGATAGACTTATTTGTTATGTGGAAAAAAAATAAGAATTATAGAAAATTACCAATGATATTGTGGTTCATCGCTTTATGAATTTGAAAGAACACAAATACTAAAAAGTAATGTTTTTACTTATATTTGATCATTCTTTTTTTTACTTAAAAACTTTTTCTTTTTTATAGGCCAATGAGATCGGATGATGTATTTTACTAAGGGGGATTGGATCATATACCCTCCCCTTAGTTGGGAAATTCAGGATTTACCCTCCCACCTCAATGACATGTGGAGTCATCATAAGTCACTGACGTGTGGGGCCAGGAGGGTAAATCCTGAATTTCCATCTAAGGGGAGGGTATATGATGAATAAATCCTTTTACTAATGCTGAACAACTTTTTGTATGTGATTTCATACTTAGTTAATTCAGTTTGCTGCAACTAACCAATATTATTATCGTTTTATTTATTTTGGTAAGTATTTCGATCGTTACTTCTTTATTATCATATACTGCTATCGATCATATTGAAGTATTGATGCTAAAAATTATCGGACATATTACTATTAGGCATAATATTGATTGAAAATTATATATATTGTTATATATATGATGAAGTGGTGAACCCTGGTTATTTTTGTTCTAGTTCCGCCCCTGTGCGTACATACCCTTTGTTGCATGAGATACTCCTTACTTTGATATATACAGCATAGTGAGTAACTACACCCGAGGGTAAAAAAAGACATATATATATAGAGAGAGAGTAGAAAGATGACAAAAAAGAGTTACCACGAACATATTTTTTTTTGTATTTTTATGCGATTTAAAGAAAACTTTTCATGCTATCAACCCCACAAGTGAGATGGGGAGATGTGTGACTTGTGGAAGAGATTTTTTTTGAGGATTTCTTAAAAAAAATTAAGTAAACATGCATTTTTTTATCATTTTATTATAATAACTAAGATCTCTATTTTCCCCCCTGGAAACCTAACTAAGTTCCTTGTAAAGATTGATATAGTTTATTTTCATCAACCACATTTAGAGGCACACGTTGCAATATCTATATTGAAAAGTATTTCTTTGTACACTATAATTCAATGATGCCACAACATGAAGCGAAGGGTAGATCGGTGTGGTGGTGGTGGTGGTATCACACATGACACAGCCGCTGTGGTTTGCGCCCGGGGTTGTGCGCACCTGGCTAGGATGTAGCCGGGAGCTCATTGGAATGATGTTTGGTTGTCAACTTGGCTTCACGCCCAAGGTTGAGCGCCCCTAGCTAGGATGTAGCCGGGAACTCACGGGATGCTGTTTGGTTGCCGATCTGGCTTGCTCCCAGGCCCAGGCAACCAAAAACGAGCACTCGGTTACCAGGCTCCCAGGTGACTTGATCCGCCATCTCTATTTTCATTTGTTTATATTCTTAGGTTTTCTTGGCCAAACAAAAATAATCATAATGCTATGCTACCTTTAAACACCACTTTATGTCAGATATGGAGCTTAGGACACCAATCACGCAAGCCCTTAATGACCCGGCCAACCTACCTGCATGCCTGTGGAAGCAGAAGCGGAGTACTAAGAAGGAATAAGACAACCCAAGCAGATGGAGTTTTTGGCAGTATTGGCACTATTTAACATCGTATTAATATAAATGGCACCAATCACACGCAATTAACAGAAATGGCATCTTCACCGCATGGCCACCGCATGAGACGAACAACAAGCTGACACCTACCCGCTGCTGCACTACCACCGTGCGGTGGAGTCGCTCCCGCACGGTGGCAGTGGGGCTTTGTACGACAGCACACATGCACTAATTTTATAGACGTGTGAATTACTCTCTAATAACTACCCCTATTGAACCGAAATAATTCACTAGTAACTGCTAAATTATTCACTGGTAACTGATAATATTCAAACCAAATAATGATAATTAAACAATCGCATGACCAGTAAAAGAAGAGAGATGATTAAACAAAATTTAAACAAGTCGATCGGTCACACGAATGACTCACTGTTGGGCTTGGTGAAGAATAGGAAACAACACAGACTCGATGCAGTGCAGGAACATATAAGTAGCGGAGCAGGAGCGGTTGTACAAATGCATTGCCTAGAAATCTTATTGCCGCCCTATGCAGATACTCCATACGGTAATGGCTCAGAGATAGCCGATCTCCCTCCTTACTGGTGCACGCTAATAAGAAAGGGCCGATGAGATTCGATTGCTCAAATAGCACGCCACGTCACGACACGGTCGCGTGTCAAAAGTCACGTGATTTTTACGCGAAAAATACGCAAATACGTACGCGTGTGTTCTTCTCATGCCATCTCCATTTGTATGTCACATTATTCAAGGAGTGACAAAGATTCCACCTTATAAACTGGTCTTCTCTATTTTATATTAGGAATATGGTATTAATCTTTGCAAGCTTTAGAATCATAGTAAATAGATCTCACTCATGTGGGTTATTCTAACATAATCTTGAGGATCAATCTTTGCCCTCTCGCAAGTCTAATCTCACGTTCCATTCCTCAGCAACGATTACTTCTTCACACAACTAGTAACATGATTGTCCGAGTCTCATGTATACCAGAAAAAAGAAAGAAAGAAAGAAATATCCCACGCTCCTTGCATCTGCAGTTACCCATCTTGTTTTCAAGTATTTCAGAATCACTATGCCCCCTGTATGATCCAGGTTAACAATAATGTCTGGCGACTATTTCCTGACTTCAGTTGAGAATGCTGTCTGCTCAATTGGCTAGCTCAATCTACAATTCAGCTGAACGATGTTACATGCCATTAAGTAAACAGCCCATTCAACTCTTTTCCTACTTTTACCGAACTGCCCAAAAAATTCTTTTGAATAGTGATACATTTCCTATGGAGGTGGTAATTAAGAAACCAAACCCCTGCTTCTCATTGGGAAGGGAGAGAGGGAGGAGGCGTGAGGATCCTCGTGTAGAGTATCTGGTTCCAGACGTCCGGCACGCCGGGAAGGCACCAATGGATGCAGTCGGCGAACTTGTCCGGATTGGCCTTCTGCTTCGGCGTCAGCAGCTTGCCCTGCCTGAAGGAGTACACGGATGTGTGGGCGTCCTTCCTGTAATCTGACATCCTCGTGATGTCAATCAGTGTGACCGGAACTTTCTTCATGGATTTCGCCAAGTTTGCCACCAGGTCGAACATCCGCATGTCGTGGCCGAGGTCGAGGGGCTCGCCGTGGCTGGCCACTGGTTCTTTCTCCCCTGCACATTTCACCCCGCTGGGGTTTCCCCATTTCTCCGGGCTGTTTTCAACACAACAGAAATATATATGTCTTAGCGGCGCGTAGACATGTGACTACTACTGTCATGCTAATTGGTGATTCAAAAGCTCGCATCTTCTAACAACAATTGCTTTAAAATTTGTTCCTTTTTTCAGGCATCTCAACAGGTACACGAGTGCATCAAAATAAAATCTCCCAACATTTTCAGTAAAGCAACATGATGCAGAAGCGATTACAATGGAAATCTATATCTGTACAAGGTCCAACATGCAGCAAATGGTGCCTGCTCTCTCTCTCTCTCTCTCATGCTCTCTGGGCATACCCATGTGAAAGAATGTGGAGTCAGACATGGTGCCTATGTTTTAGTACGTTCCAGAAGCACTCACTTCAACAATAAGGCAGTTCTAAAATTTCTTAGAAATACACATGATTCGAAAACCTGATAGAGCTTAGCGACTAAATACATCTGCCATGCGCAACATAGCACATCTATGTTGTTTAATTAGGTTATTTATCGGATTCAAAAAAAGTTTCAGTACTTAATTAGCCCATATACACCATATATGCACCCCTAGGCAAACAAAGAAAAAAACACTATGCACCCGGAACCTTTCAGCCCATTAATTGGTGATGGTAGCATCGATAGTAAGTCAATGGTCGACTCTATTGATTTTTTTTGAAAGTGGGTAGGAGGGTTGCCCTGTTTTAATTGAGAGGAAGCGAGTTATGATACAGGAACCCTTCTGAAAGAAGAGGATGGGTACCGCAAAGTGGCCCCGAGAACAAAACTAGAGTTACAAGATTACAGGATGAGAGTTAACTCCGCCAAACGCTTAACTTCCGCAAGGACCCAAGCGCGGACTTCCTCTTTGGCTTGCACTACAGGAGACTCCGAGGAAGACTCTGACGAGCGAAAAATTCTTGCACTTCGCTCATTCCAAATTTGCCAAGTTACTAGTATCAAAAGGGTTGCCGGTGCTTTACGTGGGACTCCAGGAGCCTGGATGATCGTCTCCCGTCACTGTCACACCGAGGACGTGGTCGGCTAGCTCATGGACTCCAAGGTGCCGCAAGTAGTCCATCATGAAGTGGTCATCCAGATTCTTGCGAAGAAACGACATTCGACTAGACTAGAAAGTGGATTGCCGTCTCTGTGTCATGTCTGCAAAGTGGGCATAACTGTTGATTTGGCCATCCTTGCATTAAGAGGTGATCAGCTGTCCAAATCCTATTTTGAATGATTTGCCAGGCGAAGATTTTGCATTTCTATGGTGCCCAGTTCTTCCAAATTAATCTATCCATGGTAGTTTGTGTCGCGCTTAAGAATTGAGCTTTATATGCCGATGCGGCACTGTAGATTCCATCTGGGGTGAACTTCCATACTACGGTGTCCTCATGTTCTTCCTGAAGGTTTGCTGTAGAGGTCGTAGTCCATTTGTAACAAGCTTATGAATGTGTTGTACCGTCATTCCATTAGGGAAGTGTAGGTCCTGAAGCCATCTATTGAGCAGGAGACTGTCATGTAGGGTGCGGTTCTTTCTTCTGGAGGCTTTGTAGATAGCCAGTGCAGTATCTTTTGGCCAGTTCCCCTGCGCCTAGGCTAAATTCCAAAAGGGCATCTTTTTCCTATTCTCGATGATTACGGTGGTCGCTGCGGCAAAAAAGTTCTCAGTCTTGTTCATCACAATGTCCCCATAGCTTGCCAAGGTTTACTTTCAATAGCCCATTCATACCACAGCGCCACCTAAGTCTCAAGGCACAGGTGAATCGATCTAGGTCTAGGAGACCAAGACCCCCAAGTTGGTGGGTTTGCAGACTTTGTTCCAATTAACTTTGCATTTACCTCTTGAGAGGGGTTGAAATCCCGCCCATAAGAACTTTCTTGCCCTCTTGTTGAGGGATCTGAGTACACACTTTGGTTTCGATTGTGCAGCAGGGCGATGGTACTCTCTAGAATTGTGGCATGAGCGCAAACATCGGAGACATTTGGTGGGGTCACGGCAGGATTGGGCCTTGCGCTCTCAGCAGAGAAGCACCACCTCTTAGGGCATCTGTAGTGTATATAACCCAAGGGGTCTTAAGGTGGGTCCCATCTAAACCTTAAGGCTGACTCTATAGTGTATATAACCCAAGGGGCCTTAAGACGGTCCCACTTGGCAGATAAAAAAACCGTATTTTAATGCTTATGGCCAGGTCTTTAGTTTGAGGACCAGCCTTAAGCCTTTTTTGCTTATAGTCTGCTTAAGAGCAAGTATAATAATCGGCTATAAGCTGGCTAAATGCTGACATGTAGGAGAGAAGGGAGGAGAGAGAGGATAAGAGGGCTGCAAGCTTACAGCCGGCTTGGACACAAGAACCAAGAAACTTTGTGAGAGAGACAGGTGGGTCATGTATTAATGATGAAGAGCTAACTACTATATGGGTGGACTAGGAAAAGGCTGCAAGAAACCTTACAGCCCGTTTGCTGACTGTATTATTAGCCTTGCTCTAAGGTCACCCCTGTAATGTATAAGGTTGACCTTAAGGTGGCTTAAGACCCTCTATTTTCATACACTACAGATGCCCTTAGTAAGTTCGAGGAAGATGAGGTTGCTCCATGCTGCGGGGTGATGAACTTTGGCTCTGGACGTCTGGTGTTGCGCCACCAATATTTAGGCTTCACTAAGGGCCTGTTTGGATCCACCCAGATTTTAAGAATCTGATTTTTGGAAACTGGGTGGGATCCAAACAGACTAGTTTTTGGGGTAGTTTTTAAAATCTACCTACTCAGATTCTTAAAAACCAAGAAGCTGTTGATACCCAGCTTTTGCCAGTTTTTTTTGCACAAATACCCATTTACCCTCATTAAAGACCACGTATGGCTGTTTAATGTGCTGTTCAAGATCAATAAATGTAAGGGTATAATAGTCTATTAGCACCAATCATAAATGAAACCAGCTTTTAAAAACTAGGGGATCCAAACACAACATCAGTTTTTGCTTAGAAACTAGCTTTTAAAAACTAGAAGTAATAGCTGGTTTTTAAGAATCTGAAACTGATCCAAACAAGGCCTAAACTCCATTGATGCCGAGAAGGAAAGTTTTTGGGGCTTGAATGTTCTCTTCGGCGGTCTGCTGAGTTGGAATGCTCTTGGAAGTTGAAGCCGCCACTGTCTTTGATATTTTGCGCCTGGGGAACGGGCACTGTTGAGTTGGGGCGACGGGAAGAGTGATTGCATGGCGAAGGATTGGCTCGAAGAGGATTTTGCAAGATCCGCGAAGCTTCCCCTTGAATGCCACTATTCATTCGCAGATCTTCGCCTTGAATGCAGTAGCTCGGCGGAGCAGTCAACTAGGAGAGAAAAATAGTTGGTGGTTGGGAGGGAACATGACTCACTACGAGGGTTAGACGAAGATCTTCAACAAGGAAGGTCTTCATCTTTTAAGTTTTCGGCTTATTTTTTACTATTTATAAATTTCGTCTTTTCCTGAACTTTTGACTTTTTGTTGAGCTTTTTTGCCGGTTCTTTTTCCCGTATTTGTTTGTATTATATATAATAGACTAATATATTTTTTATATTTTTTAAATTTAATTATGCTAAATAAGCATCTGTCAGCTACAATATTTTTTAATCAGCTACCATGCTTTTCAACCATAAACCACTAAACAAAAGCCCAAATAAGCACCACCTAGGTCTCCAGCTAGCGGCGGCGAAGGAAACGAGGTGGGTTCTTTTTTCTTTCACACCATTCCGTCATATCCTCTTTTTAATTATTTGCTGCATGTTTTCTTGCTTTTAAGCACTGGTTTCGGATAGTATGTGAATCATACAAGAACGCACCAGAAATACGGTGGAAGATTCCAAAATGAATCTATTCGAAATTCATTCGATCCATGACTCTTTAGGATTTGCATGTGCTCAAGATTAATTATTAGGTGCCATGAGGATACCTTCCGATCGATTGCACACACACCGGAGAGATGTAAAATATCTATACGATGATCTACTAGTGGGAAATTGACTTGCCATGCACGACTTGATGTAGCCAGCATGCTGACCCGGAAATTAGGCAAGTTTTGTTCCTAGCTAGTGGGTCATGAGCAAACCTAACAGCTGATCAGTTCCGTTGACTACATCTTGTGGCGGACAATGACGTACGTTCTGCCCTGAAGGCTTAACATTCAAAACTGCAAGCAAATTGATCCTACTACTGGGTCCTGAAGGAGCTGTAATTGAAGTTTAAGGAGCCGCCATTGCTTGTCCGAGAGAGAGAGAGAGAGAGAGATGGAATCACCTGACCTGATGTGGAGAGGAGAAATTGTCATGAAGAACACCGATGTCCGTGCCGGATGGATGTTGTCATTGAGCCAGTCGGACCACGTCTTGAGCACCCGGCCATACGCCTGAATCCTCACCACCTCGTCGTGCTCCGACCAGTATCTTGAATTAGGCCTCCTGCAAAATCCAACAGAAGAAAAGCAAGAACAAAGTACATATTTTTAGCATACAATTGCAATATGTAGCTAACGACAATGCAGCAGCTGCTGGGGTAGCGGGCACTGACCGGACTTTCATGTCGGGGGTGTTCATCCACCAGATGTAGGTGTTGAAGATGAGGTAGTCGACGTCCCTCCAGTTCTTGGCATGGGCCTCGATCCTCTCGGGGCGGATGATCCGGTGCTCGATGCTGTGGAAATTGGGGTTGTCGGAGTTGGACTCGACGAGGAAGGGCGCCCAGTAGAACTCGAGCGTGGCGCGGTACTCCTTGGCGTGGAAGACGGTGAGGGAGCCCCTCTTCACCACCTTCTTCCTGCCCTTGGACAGGATGGCCTGCACCAGGCACACCAGCGACTCCCACTGGTTCCGGTTCAGCGAGTCACCGACGAACATGAGCCGCTTCCCCCGCATCCTCTCCATGAACCGCCGCGCGTCGAACCTTCAACAACCCGCGCGCAAATCAGCCGAGAAATTAAAGATGCAAGCTTCATCAGCGACTTGTTGCACCTCTAGCTAGCTACTTACGTCGGTAGCGAGCAGTTGCTCGGCTGCCATTTCCAGTACTGCCATCTGTCGTCGGGGCGGCCGTTGGCGAGGCAGGTGACCTGCGGGGTGAGGAAGGTGCACTCTTTCTCTCTGTAGACGGGGAGGGAGGTGTTGTCGAAGACCCAATAGCCGCGGGAGAGGTCGCACGTGGGCGGCGGCAGGGCGACGGGGGGCAGGCCGGAGACGTTGTAGAACTCGGCGTCGGAGTAGAGGTAGTCGTCGATGGAGAGCTCGGCGATGGTGCGGACGTCCTCGCCGTACATGAAAAGGGCGAGGAGGAAGAAGGCGGCGACGAGCGTGGTGACGGGGGAGCGGTGGCCCGCGGCGAGGAGGGAGCGCACGTACGAGGCGAGGGACTCCAGCCCCAGGGTATGCGGCGGCTTGCGAGCCTCGCCTGACGGGGCGGGAGCGGCGGTGGAGGGAGTATCGGGTGAGGTGGACGGGGGAGGCTGTGGCTTGGGCATGGCGGCGGCGGTGTGGTGCCTTGGCCGGCGGAGACGCGTCCCTCCCTCCCTCCCTCCCTTGCTGCTGCTGTCGGTGAGCTAGCGCGCGCAGCTTGGCGCCCAACACCGACGACTTGGGCGCCTGATTTGTTTGTTTGCTTGCTTGCTTGTAGCTAGCCTGCCTGCCTGCCTCTTGTGAGGTGCCGTGCGGCCACCGTCGGTTGGTGGAGACACACCAGACAAAACCAATAAATCTGTCAGTAGCCGATCTAGAAATGTCATAGGGTCAACAATTGGATAGGTTGTTTTCAGCTTAGATTTATGATTTTTAGTTTTAATCTAAATATTTATATAAATAAACCGAACGCCAAAAAACAGCTTATTGGATTGGGTTCCTAGCTAGATTAGAGCAAAATTCACGGAGGATTAGAGCAAAATCAATAGAGGAGGACGGACAGGGGAAGATTCGATAATGCAAATGAAGTTGTCAACGGAACACGCACGGGTTGCACATGACATCAAACAAACGATGATGGAATCCATTCGCAGTGCATGGAAAAAGCAGAGAAGCTTCTTCTCCTGCTAGCGATCCTCCGTGATAGGTAGGCTCACGATTCTTTCTTGCAACCACCTGTACGTGGAGCCCGCCCGCAGAAAACAATATATATATATATATATATATATATATATATATATATATATATATATAGGAAACCATGGTGCATGAAAATTACCTGTACGTGCATGCCTAGGCACCATGGTGCATGAAACACTCGTCCTATATATAGGAAAATTACATAAGGCACCATGGTGCCTAGGCACCAACATCCGATACACGTGTATGATTAATAATTTTTTTGAGTTTGGGTATGAAAATATTTTATACCCTTGATATATTTATGGTAAGTAAGTTTTGAACTCCGTTCAAACTAGTTTGAACTACTTTTGAGTTCAATGTGACTACAGTGAGTATATACCATAAAAATAGTTCAAACTAATTAAACTGAAGTTGAATTTAATTTTTTTCGGAGTTTGACATCTCAAATATACTTTTTTATGGGTATATGAAGATACCCACATCAAACATTGCGAATCTCAAAGCAAATCAACGGGTATTGATATGGGTGCCTAGGCACCATGGTGCATGAAACACTCGTCCTATATATAGGAAAATTACATAAGGCACCATGGTGCCTAGGCACCAACATCCGATACACGTGTATGATTAATAATTTTTTTGAGTTTGGGTATGAAAATATTTTATACCCTTGATATATTTATGGTAAGTAAGTTTTGAACTCCGTTCAAACTAGTTTGAACTACTTTTGAGTTCAATGTGACTACAGTGAGTATATACCATAAAAATAGTTCAAACTAATTAAACTGAAGTTGAATTTAATTTTTTCCGGAGTTTGACATCTCAAATATACTTTTTATGGGTATATGAAGATACCCACATCAAACATTGCGAATCTCAAAGCAAATCAACGGTATTGATATGGGTGCCTAGGCACCATGGTGCATGAAACACTCGTCCTATATATAGAAAATTACATAGGCACCATGGTGCCTAGGCACCAACATCCGATACACGTGTATGATTAATAATTTTTTGAGTTTGGGTATGAAAATATTTTATACCCTTGATATATTTATGGTAAGTAAGTTTTGAACTCCGTTCAAACTAGTTTGAACTACTTTTGAGTTCAATGTGACTACGATGAGTATATACCATAAAAATAGTTCAAACTAATTAAACTGAAGTTGAATTTAATTTTTTCTGAGTTTGACATCTCAAATATACTTTTTATGGGTATATGAAGATACCCACATCAAACATTGCGAATCTCAAAGCAAATCAACGGGTATTGATATGGGTGCCTAGGCACCATGGTGCATGAAACACTGTATATATTCTATATATATATATATATATATATATATATATATATATATATATATATATATATATATATATATATATATATATATATATATATATATATATATATATATATATATATATATATACTGTATTATTCTTCGCCAGCAATAGTTAGCATGCATGATGGATCTACAAACATACTAGTATACACTACTAAACCTACTATATATAATTGATTGATTAATTGTTTGGTAACTGAAAGCTTCCTGGTGGTTGCAACCTGCTGCATGAATTAACAAGGGATCATGGCATGGGAGGGACCATCGAGATGCTATGCGGTGCCTATTTTATGCCGCTGTGCTGGCGAAGAGGATGAACTAGCTAGCTAGAGTACGTACTGTACTAAGCTTAGAAAAGGGCCCTATATGACAGCTACAATTCGTAAGCGAGCGAATTAAAGAAAGCGAAGTCGAAAGAAGTTATCGATGGAAGAGGTCGTTGGCACACGTTCTTTGCGATTTTGTTTGGGAGAAATAGAGATCATATATATATATATATATATATATGGTTGGACCGCTGTTGCTTTTACCTTAAAGATGCATAGGCATGATCAATGTTGCTAACTACAAAATAGTGTACATGCTTTTCAGGACAGCTACTTATGGGCCAAATTAATTATCATGTGTATTGTTCTGACTTTTTATAGGCCATTTCTATGTTGGATGATAGGATAAATAACACACAATTAGTACTAAATCTGAAATTGTGTAAGCAATTCCATGAGCAGATCCTAAGTATGTCTTGTTTCTTCGAGTTAAACGAGCTTACTTGAAGATTTACCTGAAACAGTACACCCAGGTTGCCGCTCTTTGAGCTGGCGTGCCCTTGGCCTGCCGCCCGCTCGGCACCTCCCCCAATATATTAAGAAAATACCGTTATATCTTCTTAGATAATGCAAAAATAAAGACAAAAAACTACGTTAAAAAACCAATATATTAAACCAGGAGCTATTTGGAAAAGGGATGAAGCATCATTGATTCGATTCATTAGGCCACCACTTTCCAGAAGGGATCCTGCTTACAAGAATTTTTTTTTAAAAAAAACACTCACAGCTTGCTCACGTAACTATATTTTTGTCCATGAAGTTTCTCCGTGAAGTCTACTATTCAGGGGATTTTTGTTCCGAAAAAGAGGAACGTGTAGTTTATCAGAGGCCTTGGCCCGGCAGGGAGGCCCAAGTACCCAAGAGGAAGAGTCTTGGCCCACTATGCAATTTGCATCAGACAAAGACAAGAAATTAAGGAAATCAGCCGAAGCATTCAAACCAGAGGACTAATTCGCTGGATCACTACCGTTACATACTGGAGGATATAGCTGGCCAATGGGCCGTGCCGGCCGGCGCGCGCGACGCGCGGCTCGCGACGCCCGCTTAGGCCGGCCGTTAAGGCCCGTGAATTAAACGGGCCGTGCCGTGCCGGCCCGCGGGCCGCGGTGGGAGCCCAGGCACGGCCCGAGGCCGTGCCGTGCCGGCCCGGGCACGATTTCGGCTAAACGGGCCGTGCCGGCCCGCTAGCCCGTTTAGTCCGAAAAAAAAGAAAAATTAAGAAAAATTGTAAAAAAATTGTAGAAAATTCAGAAAAAATTCAGAAAAAATGTAGAAAATTGTAGACATTGTTAATCACAAAAATAAATATTTCCAATGACATAATGAGCTTTATTAACTTATTAAATTACATGGGATGGTCATTCATTAAAAACTTTACCAAGTAAAAACTCAATTTGAGAAAACCTTGGTAAAGAAAAAAGAGTACAGCCTATAAAGCTCATTAGTGACCACATGTGAAGAAAAATATTGAAAACTATTCATTGCTATCTAAATACAAATTCTCGAAAGATTCTTCTAAATCTTTATTATCTGCAGTATTTCTAAATCTTCATTAGTGACCACATGTTGGAGTCTTGCTTCAGCCTGTTCCCGATCTTTGACGGTCATAAGTACTTCGACCATCTCGTTGGAGAGACTTGTTCGTCGCTCCTCGATTATTCTTCCGGAAGAGTGAATCTCGACTCAGGAGATCAGAGAGACAGAATGATCCAACACATCCCGCTAATATGGATAGCATGGATATGATACCTTCAGGTTTGCCACCATGAGAGGATGTTCAACTCCTGCTCGAAGTCGACGCTATCACCGTTGAGATAGCTTGATAGGTCTCCAGTGCTTTGTCGCTTTCTTTGTGTACCCGCACTGCACGAGAACTAGACAAAGAACCAAAAATCTTGCCCCATTGCATAGCCCCTAGAGGTGCTAGGGACTACCGGGGTCTTTGTAAACGCATTGATCCAAATTTATTTTCATATTTATTATATATCTCATATAATTTATCCTTAACTTGTGTATAGTATGAACAATAGTCTAAACCGGTAGCCTCACTTAAAACTTGTAAAACATTTATAAATCCTTGGAGTTTGGCCCTAGGATCCAAAATAAAAGCAAATGCATATAAAATAGGAATTTCGCTCCAATATTTTAAAAACTTAGATTTCATGGCACCTCTGACATCCCGTAGTATATGATCATTTTCAAAAGCCTTTAGGTGAGTGGCAATTTCAACAATATTATGAACAATCATGGGAGATGTAGGGTAGTATACTCCAGAAAGACAAACTGTAGCTTTATGAAAAATTTCTAGAAAGGAAAATATTTTTCACCAACATCCCAATCGTCCTCAGTAAGTTCAGGGTCTCTAACTTGGGTTCTACTTGAGGAGCTACGAGATTGATGACTTTGGGTGTGAAGGAAAGCAGATAAAGTGCTCTTATGTGGCAATATATGTTTAAGCATAAGATAAGTAGAGTTCCATCTAACAGCATGTCTAAACCAAATTTTCTAGGACGAACATTCATTGCTACGCAAAAACTCTTATATGCGGCTATTCGTTGGTTAGAACAATTAATAAATGAAATTGCATCTCTAAAAGAATTAATACAAGCATCTAATCTTTTAAACCGGATTTAACAATAAGATTAATAATATGACAAGCGCAATGTTGATGCAATAAGAAAGACTGCATAATTATTAAACAAAGGAGTAAGAATTTCCATAGCTTTAGTATTTGCAGCTGCATTATCTAAAGTTATAGAAAAAATCTTATCCGTGAGACCAAAATCTTCTATAACTTTAATAATGCTATCTGCAATATTTTCAGCATTATGTGAAACATTAATTAATTTAAATCCTATAATTCTTTTTTCCATTATCCAGTCATCATTAACATAATGAGCAACAACGCTAATATAATCCTCTCTTGCCCTACCACTCCATATGTCGGATGTCAAAGCAATAGAGAATGTACATGTATGAAACATTTCTTTCAATTTATCACGACAATTGTTATAATATTTAATTAAATCTCTAGTTGTTGTTTGCCTAGATACGTAAATCGAGGTTATGAGCAATCGTAATATATTTTTGGAAAGCATCGATTCACCAAAATTTAAAGGTAAATCTTGAGAAGCAATTAATCTACAAAGAGATTCCCGAGCTACCTGGTTGTACTCCCACGCACGCATCGAGCCGTCGGGGTTATATTGCAAATTGTGTGCGGCGCATTTGTATTCCTTGCCTTTTCTTGCGACTTGCAGCATGTCGTTGTAGATGACCCGTCCCACCAAGATTTTGCACTCAATTCATTACCACAAATTTTACAAACAAGATACCTCACCAAGTCCCATCATCGTCGGTCCCGAACTTCTTGTCGAAATCATTCCAAACTGTAGATGTACTAGCTCTTGATCTTTTGCACCGTGCTTTGAGTCGTGGATGCACTTGTTGAGCCAGCAGAAGATGGATCGATTGGACCTGCGCCACCGGGCGTCGGTTCTTCGGCATCTCCGGTTTGTATATGTGGACCTTCCGCGGATGGATATGCTTGTTGAAACGATTGCATATCTTCCGCCGAGAGGCCGTATTCGGAGAGTTGAAAATCGTAGTTCTCCATTAAATCAACGCAAATTGAAATAATAAAGAACGATTAGCAAAAATTAAACCAATAAATAATACCAAATAAGAGTATAAGACAGCATTATTACCTCCTTTGCAGCTCTCACAAAAATCTTTGAAGATTTTTGAATTTTGGAATTTTGCCCGAATTTTCACCAAATTTGCGCAAACACTTTCGAATTTTTCAGAGCTAAACCGAGAGAGAAGAGTGAGGTTTGAGGTGTGGAGAATGGAGGCCGGATGCCCCCTATTTATAGAAAAATTTCAGATTTTTCCGATTTTTGCTATTTTTTCGAATTTTTACCCCAACGGTCACAAAACGGCTAGTTTTTGAATTAGCGGCGGGCGGGCGTGCCGGCCGGGCGTGCGTGCTGCCGTGCCGCCGGGCGTGCCGCCGCGTCGCCCGGCCGGGCCGCGGCCCAATTGCTAACGGGCCGTGCCGTGCGCCGCCGTGCCGCCGCACGGCGCCGGCGCACGCCGGTCCGTCGTCTTGCGTCTTGCGGCGGCCCATTTAAATCCCGTGCCGTGCCTAAATGGGCCGGGTCTACAGTAACGGGCCGTGGTGCGGCCCGTTTAAGCCCGGCCCATTTGGCCACCTATACTGGAGGAGAGCAATATGTCCCACATTGCTCTCATATTATTTAAAGTTTGAAATGACTTGATAATTAATTAAATTCTAACATTGGGAAAAGTCATGTTGTACTTGAAGGTTATATTCACCTTAATAGCCTTAATTATTAGGTGGATTTTTTTGGATTGTGCCTTATAGATTAAAATTTTGAATTTTGACTATTCACAAGAGGTAGTACATAGAGAAAAAATAGTTGCATGCAATTTTGGCTGGTATAGCTGAACTCAGTACGCTTTTTTACTACAACTTTCCTGTTGACCTCACTTTAAGAAACACACTGTTTAATTAAAAGTTAATTACTGTAGCACGTACAAGCCAAAGCGGACTTTGAGTTCATTCGAACCCACCCATTAACTGCTATATAATTAATCATTCATAGAATAGGCAATCAAATATTTCACATAAACTACTAGGATTATTTCAACATCTTGTCGATAGACTTTTAAAATAGTAGTAGGGTTGAGGCTAATTGATGAGAATCTACTAGATGGTTGGAGCCCATGATCTCACCCTAAGGTGGAGGCTTTAGTATAAATTGGTGGTATTGTGCTGAAATGCACTGGATATGTGGTTGATGGCATCGTTTGAGAAAGATAAGGACTAAAAACCTTATACCAAATAAAGGACATAGAAATCACTTAACTATAGGTTTAACTTGTCACATCTGGTCTAGTACATTGGTCGATTTGATCTAATATCTACAGAAAAATTAGTTATTCCAGTGTTTCAGGATAGCCCGCGAACAAGGGGTGAAATAAAAGTGGGACTAGTAAAGTCACTTGCCAATCTTCACAACAGTGGACTACTCAACATCGCATCGTGAATTCCGCACTAGCCTGTGGATTCCTAATATGGATTGAATGGTCCCGAGCCTACTGGGTAGAAGCTAGAAAGAATAGGCAGTGAACGACCATGGTGTCTCAACTTAGTCGTACACTATTATGTTGCGTGTCTGTTGCATGGCATTGGGAGTTTGAGAAATTTTGTGGGTAAAACTGGGCAACTTTGCATAGTAAGACATTTAGTATTCGGATACGTCATGCTTTCGATAAATGAAGCTGTGTTTAATATGTGAATCCAATAACAAGGCATAAGTAGGATTGTCATGATTTTAAAGCTAGTAATTAAGTTGATTAAACCCCTTTTTCTCTTAAAGAAGATAATGTTTTGTTTTCCATATATAGAAATATTAATAAATAAATTGCATCCATGTGTATAATAATGAAACGACCATCCCATTCTACTGAAATACTGGCAAGTAGTTAATTAGTATTTTCCATGTGACTTGTTGAGCACAATTGTACTCATACCTGTTAAAATATCAACAGAAGAAAATTGGGAAGACAATAAAGAGCCTTTCGAGGAAGACTTTGACGATTCCCTTGTAGAAGATGATTACTGGTTTTAAGTCTTGTCTACGCTCAGTCATGCATGTGGATCTTTTAAAAGTTTTTTTATGATGCAATATAAACTTTGTGCTTGGATGCCTTATCGCGTAAATTTGGGTGACATGCCATAATTTCCTGTAATAAGTGGCTTTTATGAATAAAACATGAGTAGGTTTGATGTACACTCAGTTACAGTACTCTACAGGTAAACATCCTAGGTAGTTGTAGGGAAATCCAACGGCCATGATCGTTATAGAGTAACTTAGGTGTTAGCGTAGCATGGGCAAGAAGAAGAAGAAATGCAGAGGAAGACAAGATAGAATTGTAAGGCAGGAGTTCAGAAAGTTGTTACAATCGTCATGTCTCTCTTCCTCCCGTACTCTCTCTTTTATACACTGCTATTACAGCCACTCAGGGCCGGACACCAATGGGTTGGGCTTGCGTATTCGAATGGGCCTGAACGCAGCTATCGCTGACCGGCGCCATCTTGATATCTTGATGGCGCTTTGGCAGCTTTGTCGGATTGGGCACAATGCTCTCTTCAGTATCTTCAGTGCTAACATTCCCTCCCCCTTGAGAACCGGCATGACCCCATGCCGGAGCGCGTGGAAATTGTTGTCGAAGCTGCTCATAGGGTTCCCAAGTGGCGAGTGAGGCCGGCATCAGCGACCATTTGATCAGCACCTGCTCCACCGGGTGATCGCCCGATGTCCAACGGCGTTGCAAGACCTGCTCAGGAACTTGGAATTCAATATCATAAGAAGGTAAAGACTCCGTTATCGGTGCCGCGCCGTGTGATTTTTTGAGCTGTGACACATGGAAGACAGGGTGCACAGCTGAAGAAGAAGGCAAGGCTAACTTATAAGCCACAGCGCCAACGCGGTCGATAATCTGGTATGGACCAAAAAATCTAAATGCGAGCTTCTGATGGGAACGCCTAGCAATTGAAGCTTGTGCATAAGGCTGTAACTTCAGAAAAACCCAATCGCCTATCTGAAATTGTCGTTCAGTGCGGTGTTTATCTGATTGGCGTTTCATCCGATCCTGTGCTCTGAGGAGGTGCTGCTTGACCAAGTCCTGCATCAAAGAGCGTTCAGACAGCCGTGCATTCAGGTTTGGAATATTAGCTCCCACGAGTTCTAGAGACAGTCCAAAATGCCGAGGGGAATATCCATACAACACTTCAAATGGTGAGCGGCCGAGAGCCGAATGGAAACTGGAGTTGTACCAGAATTCGGCAAGAGAGAGCCATTGTTTCCACTTGGTCGGACAGGCATGAACAAAGCAACGCAGATAAGTTTCAAGACATTGATTCAAGCGCTCGGTCTGACCGTCAGTTTGGGGATGGTAGGCTGTACTCATCTTATGCTCTGTTCCAGAAAGTTTGAACAGTTGCTGCCAAAACGCGCTAGTGAAAATGCGGTCTCTATCTGAAACAATGGCAGTGGGCATGCCATGAAGGCGATACACTTGGTCCAAAAACAGCCTAGCAACTGTTTGTGCTGAAAAGGGGTGATGTAATGGAATGAAGTGGCCGAATTTGGTAAATTTGTCAATTACCACCAAAGTGGCATTAGCTGATCCAGAAGATGGCAACCCTTCAACAAAGTCCATGGAAATGATATCCCAAGCCGAAGAAGGAACTGGCAACGGCTGTAGGAGTCCCGGGTACTTGGTCCTGTCAGGCTTCGCTTGTTGGCATATAACACAAGAACGAACCATAGACCAGATATCGGATTTCATGGTAGGCCAATGGAAAAGCTGTTTTACTCTGTGATAGGTGGCTGGGGCTCCAGAGTGTCCACCCAAGGCACTGGAGTGCAATGCTGCAAATACTCGACTGTGAAGATTTGTGTTACTGCCCAACCAAATCTTCCCATCATACTTGATAATTCCATTAACGAGAGAATAGTGGGGATCAACCTCCGAACTGACTGACAGTCGAGACAAAAGCTGTTGGGTTGTCGTATCAGACTCATAGCCTTGCTGAATATCAAGGAGCCATTGTGGTTGCACCGAAGCTACTGCGAGCAGCTGGTCCGAAGCTGTACAACGGGAAAGTGCGTCAGCTGCAGTGTTGTCAACCCCTTTTTTATAAATGACCTTGTACTGTAACCCCAATAATTTGGTGAACACCTTTTGTTGCCAAGGCGTGTGCAACCTCTGTTCGTTGAGGTGAATCAGACTCTTTTGATCGGTATGTATGTAAAATTCTCCCTGTAATAGATAATGTCGCCACTGCTCCACAGCTACTAAAATAGCTAAGTATTCCTTCTCATAAGTTGACAGCCCTTGATTTCTCGGCCCTAACGACTTGCTGATGTAAGCCAAGGGGTGTCCATTTTGAAGGAGAACTGCTCCAACTCCGATAGCACAAGCATCAGTTTCAATGTGGAATGGCAGAGTAAAATCAGGGAGAGCCAGACAAGGAGATGAACTGAGAGCTTGCTTCAGACTCTGGAAGGCCTGATCGTGATCTGCAGACCACAGAAAGGGTGTATCCTTGCATAACAATTCAGTCAACGGCTTTGCCAAGATACCAAAGTGTCTGACAAATTTCCTGTAATACCCAGCTAAACCTAAGAAACCTCTGACATCCTTCACACAGCTAGGTGTGGGCCAGTTTTGAATTGCCGCCACCTTGGTGGGGTCAGTGGATATCCCAGAACCACTAACAATATGGCCTAAGTAAGCAATTGATCTTTGAGCAAACTTGCACTTGGAGAACTTTAACTGCCACTGGTCGTGAGATAACCATTGGAATACTTGGGACAAGTGAGATATATGATCGTCGAAGGTCTTACTGTATACCAAAATATCGTCGAAGAATACTAGGACAAACTTCCGAAGCCCAGGTGCTAATGTTGTGTTCATGGCTCCTTGGAATGTTCCAGGGGCTCCGGTTAACCCAAAGGCCATTACCTTGAACTCGTATTGTCCCAAATGTGTCTGGAATGCGGTCTTGTGTTCTTCTCCGGGCTGAAGCAATATTTGGTGAAAGCCAGCTCGAAGGTCCAATGTGGAGAACCACTGTGACTGTGCTAACTCATCCATCAACTGATCAAAAATTGGAACAGGAAACTTGGACTTAAGGGTTATAGCATTCAGTTGCCTGAAATCCACACAAAGGCGATAACCACCATCTTTCTTGGGAACCAGTAGAATAGGAGAAGAAAAAAGGCTTGCACTAGGCTGTATTATGCCCTGCTGTAGCATCTCCTGAACTTGTCGTTCTAGTTCGTCTTTCAACTTTGGGGGGTATCTATAAGGCCTGATGGCAATAGGCTTGGCACCGGGAATCAAGGGAATTGCATGATTACAAGCTCTAGACGGTGGCAAACTTGTAGGTGGGTCAAAAAGGTGAGCAAAGGAGTGTAACAGAGGGTGAAGCTCATCAGGTATATTGGACAGATCCAAGGAAGATGTGTCCGAAGTAGCATACGATATTTGCAACAGTAAGTTATCAGAAGCTACAGGATGCAACCCTTGCAAAACGGCATGAGATCCTTCATAAGGAATGCGAAGCCATTTCTGAGCCCAATGGACTTGCATAGGACTATACTTCTCCAACCAGTCCATGCCAATAATCAAATCGTAATGAGTCAAGGATAGAATATTAAAATCAGACATGAATTTGTAATTATCAACACTCCATTTCAAGTTACGCAGGATGCCCGGGCTGACAAGAACACCACCACCCGCCACATGTACAGAAGTAGGGTGGGAAATCAACGATTGAGGGCTCATCCTTTTAAGCACGAAATTACTGACAAATGAGGAAGAACTACCAGAATCCACAAGTGCAGTAACCGGGACGCCTTCTAACGAACCACAAAACTGGATGGTGCGAGGAGCTGGAGCCCCAGAGATAGCTGCCTTAGAAACGGCTAAAAAGAGTTGATCAGAGTTAGCACCTGAAGAAGAATTCAATGGTGGTGTCGACTCCTCAATAGAAACAGTCTCCCAAAGGTCCTGGACCGCATGTAATACCTCAGGAGCACATCGGTGATCCTTAGACCACTTGGCCGAGCATTTATAGCAGAGTCCCATAGCCCTTCGATAAGCCTTCAGAGCAGCCAATTTTGAATCCATAGCGGTACTGCTTTGGGAAGAATCATGAATTTCAGTCCCCGTCTTGTCAGTCTTGGGTGGCAAGGGTAATGGCATTGGAGACTTCGGTAGGGGTTTCGCCACTGACGCCGATGGAATTCGAGGAGTATCTCGAACACCCCCAGCTTCTTCCTGCTATAAGGCCAAAGAGCAAGCAGCATCCAGATTCACGGATGTCAGCGCGCAACCCATCTATGAATCTAGTAGTGAAATAAACGGGATCAAGGCCCCCCGCATAAGCGGTTAGCTGATCTACCAACTCTGTGAAACGTGTGACATAATCTGACACAGAGGAGGTTTGTTTCACATGGAAAAGTTGTCGGATCAACAGTTCATGTTGATCACGATCAAAACGTTCACTAAGCAAGCAACAAAACTGCCCCCAAGACGCTTGTACAAGGCGTGGCTCGACAGATTGCAGCCAACGCGCTGCAGAACCTTCCAAGTGCATTTCAGCCACCCGAACCCACATGCTTGGATCCACCCCATACATCTCAAAATATTTCTCACACCGGGAACGCCACAAACGAGGATTGTCGCCGTCGAATCTAGGGAATTGTAATTTCGGTAGGCGTCCCGTGGACAGTGGGTGGTGTACTGGTGGTGGAGGTCGTGGTTGTGGGAAAAAATGAGGAACGGCAAATGGATGGGAACCAGTGCTCGTACCATTGTCCGGGATGGGAGACTGAGTCAGTGATGACCCAAACCCACCATCCCGTGCTGGAGTTTCAGCGCCGTGCCACTTGGGCCCATCGGTGGTGAATCCGGCAGATGAGCGCGCGGCCACCGCTACTGGAGGGGAGAAGAGTCCCGGCCGGTGCGACGCGTTGTCGAACACCGCGCGGTCCCAGTTCTTCGTGATCTTCTGCACCTCGAGCTTCAAATCGTCGACGACGCTCTCTAGTTCAGGACGCCACGAACTGAAGTCCGCCGCAGTAGCCTCGAGAGCGGTCACACGTGCATCGCGCTCATCGGCGATGTGCGCGACGCGGATCGATTCGAGATCGGAGATGCGCTTGGAGACGACCACCTCATGATCCGAGTGAGCGGCCTCCAGGGTGGCGAGGCGATGTTCGACGGCGGCGTCGCGGTCTGCACGCTCGCGCTCCATATCGGCGAAGCGCTTCTCCCAGCGGGCTTCGTGATCATCGAATCGGCGACCGAATTCGTCAAGGACAAGCTTCAAGTTGGGATCCATGGCACCGAGTTGTCATTGCCGGCGAGTGTAGTAGTGGTGACCGGCGACAGAAGTCGGGTCCAGCGTGGAATCAGAGGCTAAAGGAAGTGTGGAATCGATTAAGCTCTGATACCAAATTGTTAGCGTAGCGTGGGCAAGAAGAAGAAGAAATGCAGAGGAAGACAAGATAGAATTGTAAGGCAGGAGTTCAGAAAGTTGTTACAATCGTCATGTCTCTCTTCCTCCCGTACTCTCTCTTTTATACACTGCTATTACAGCCACTTAGGGCCGGACACCAATGGGTTGGGCTTGCGTATTCGAATGGGCCTGAACGCAGCTCTCGCACTGGCGCCATCTTCAGTATCTTCAGTGGGCAGCTTTGGCAGCTTTGTCGGATTGGGCACAATGCTCTCTTCAGTATCTTCAGTGCTAACTGTTACAATCAAAAGGAAGGGATGCCCAATGTACAGATGTCTTCCCAAACAGACACCTTCCCATGCCAACTTCTCATCATCTATATATATGTATCAACATGTACAGATTGAAGACTAATGTTAATGAAAGCAATAGTTTCTCTCTACACTTGTTGTCAATCTCTAGCAATACGTTATCAGTCACGTTTCTCTCCAAATCGAGCAACAAACACACGCCAAACCATCTACACAAGTGCAAACAGAGACGAGAACCACATAGCATTCCTGGATGTTCTTGAATCAAGAAAAGAGGAAGGCGGCACGCGCGCCGTCCCGGCCCGGCGCTTAGCGCGGAGGGGCACGGCCGCCGGCGAGTCGGCTCCCGACGCGCGGCGGGCGCCGACGCGCCTCATGGCGCTGTCGCCGCGGCCCGCCGATGCTCCCACGCGGCGAGCTCGGCAGATGGTGCGCGGCGCGAGGCTTCCTACGCGCCGCGCAAAGATCCGACGGCGTGGCGGCCTTCCCGGCGAGGTGCGGTCGGCACGCGACGGCACGGCGCGGCACAACGCGGCCGACGAGCTCGGCGCGGCGACGCAGCACCGGCGGCCAAGCCGCCGGAGCGCACGCAGCCGGCCAGCGCGACGGCACACACGCGCCAGCGGCTCCGAGCAGCGGCTCACGGCGGTGACGCCAAGCCCGAGGCGGCTCCCGGCCGCGGCGCTAAGCCCGAGCGGATCCGGCCGGCGGCGACTAAGCCCGGCGGTCTCGGCCGGCGGTGATCGTGGATCGGCGGCGCCGGCGACGTTTCACCGGCGTCCGGATCGGCGAGGCGGAGGCCCGGCCGCCGGCGGCGCGCACCACGCCTACCCGAGCCGGCGACCCAGCCGCCGGCGACACCGTGGCGGCCGGCGGCGCGCGTCTGCCGCGCCCGCGACGGCAGCGCGGCGCCGCCCGGCGCGCGGAGTGCTCGCGGCGAGAGGAGGCGGCGGCGGTGGCAGCGCCTCTGCGGCCGGCGGCGCGGCGCCTCAAGGGCGGCGGTGGCGCGCCCTAATGGGCGAGCGGCTAGGGTTTGGGGAGAAACCCTAATTCCTCCCCATTCATTTTATATGTTGCCCCAAATGGGCTTGTAGCCCAATAACCTCCCACCATTCCCACATGGGCCCAAAGGCCGAACGGACTTTAGCCTGTTTTTGGATTTTGCATTTTCCCCTTGTATTTCATCAAAATGCAGAAATTTTCTTTACATCAATTACCATTGTAATTTTTGCAAAGATAGTCCTTATGCTTGTTTATAATTGTACCATTAATCAAGACTTTTATAAATTAGCATTTCATCCCTACAGATCGACAATTATGTAATTGTTCAAATAAATGTGCATGCACATTTCTATAACTTTACATATTTCGGATTATTTTATTGCAATTTATTATACATTCAATTATTGCACTCAATCTTATGCAAATGTCTGTGCACGGTACTAGGAGGGAAGGACCAAATGGTGGCGCGTGGTATCCCATTCACTGATCTGATCCGATAGATCGATTCACATGCATATAAGCCATGCATGCCGCGTAGGAACCCTTATCCCCTATATGTCCTCTCTCTCTCTCTCTCTCTCTCTCTCTCTCTCTCTCTCACTTACGGAGTCATGGAGATCAAGATCGATGGAGACGTACGTACGTGTCTGGGTGTATCATGTCTGCTTCGCCCACATTGGACGCGAGGAAACGCGAACGCGCGCGCGAGTAGAAATTAAGAAGATAACTGAGCGTGGAAGAAGACGACACAAGAGATTAGCATCGGTCGAGCTGGAGTTCATGCTGTTAGTGACAGCGATCGATCGAGGTCGGTCTTTGATGGTAACGTGCGTTGAGCTAGCCATACTAGCAGAGCCCACATAGAAGATCGATCGACAACAAATAATTATCATAAGCTAGCTAGCTAGGTTGTTTTCTGATCTCCGTCGGCGGCTTGATCGAGTCGTGGCGTCCGCAGCAAAGCAAATCAACGCAATGCCAAACAGTCAAGAGAGGCCATACACGTAACGTACTCGTAGGTAGGTTTTTTGTGATTTTGCCATACTCGTAGCTAGGCCGTTTTTATTTTCATACAAGTTTTTTTTATGTGAAATATATATGGTTCAAATTTTTGTGGATAAGGAAAACGAGACGGAGATGGAAGCTGTCAATTAAGAGATCTAGCGTAGCGATGTACGTGGAGCGCTGGTAGCGTAGCAGAGCATGCAGGCAGTACACACCGATGGATCGACCGCCCATATGGCACAGATAATGCACGCATGTTGGAAGAAGAAGAAGAAGAAGAAGAAGAAGAAGAAGAAGAAGAAGAAGAATTACCATCTGAATACGTAAGCCGAGCTGAGGAGCATATATATATTGACGTGCTTGCATCATCAAATCGTGACCCAACATGTGTCAGGCATGAACGACTCTACGAATACATCCGTGTCAACAGCTCGACCGACCGATCCTTGACTAGAATTAATAATTAAGGTAAGAAGGAAAGAGAGAATATACAAGATGGAAAACTAAGAAGTGGTAGGAATGATGAATGGAGATGGAGAGGGGTACATACGTGTAATCAGTCGTACTTATCAGAAGAAGGTACATATGCCAACATCAAATGATGAGTCATCACATGCAATATATATCCGAAAATAAATTGAAGTGCAGGAAGAAGAGAAAAGGATGTGCTAGTCAAGTCATGCATGTGCGATGCAGCAAGCTCTTATCTATGTATAAATAGAGCTAGCTCTCGATCGGCTTGAGCATACTCACTCACTCTCGCAAGATCGAGCTAGCCGGCCTTAGTACTCTTTTTGTCTCCTCCTCTTCATAATATCCCTCTTGCTCTTGCTTTCTTCTTCTTGCTGCTGCTGCTGCTGCTGAGAAGACTAGCTAGTTGATAATACAATTAGCAGGAAGCCAGGCAGCGGATATGTGTGGCATACTTGCAGTGCTGGGTTGCGCCGATGAGTCGCAGGCCAAGAGGGCTCGCGTCCTCGAGCTCTCGCGCAGGCACGCACGCACGCCACTTCCGCCTCCATCTCCATCTCTTCTCCTCCCATCATTCATAATTTCATGTCTTAGCTATAGCTTCTGACTGACTGAAACGCAAACTGATTTAAGGCCAGGGTACCCTCCCCTGCCTGCAGCTGCAGGAGTGCAGGGTGCTCTGCCCTTGCATACATGCCTGTATGTGCTCTAAGCGAGTAATTGATTACGCATATGATGATGCCATGCCTGCAGGCTGAAGCACCGCGGGCCTGACTGGAGCGGGCTGCACCAGGTGGGCGACAGCTACCTCTCCCACCAGCGCCTCGCCATCATCGACCCCGCCTCCGGCGACCAGCCCCTCTTCAACGAGGACAGGTCCATCGTCGTCACCGTAAGTAACAACCTGCATGCTGCTTAATCCTGTAGTACGAAGCTGGAACTTGATTGGTTTAATTGCGTTGCTAATCACCAAAAATGACTCTACAAATACAAAAGACTGGAACACCACAACTTCCAAAACAGTAGTTTGAAAAGAAAGAGAGAGAACGAAAGGGAGTGGACGTTGTTGTTTTGGTGGATCCGGCCGGCACTCCTTTTCTTTTCTTTTCTTTTTCAGGTGAACGGTGAGATCTACAATCACGAAGAGCTCAGGACGCAGCTCCCCACCCACAAGTTCAGGACCGGCAGCGACTGCGAGGTCATCACCCACCTGGTCAGTCACACCACTCACCTTCTCTTCTACGGGCCTCCCCACCCTTCAAATGAGTAATTAAACGAGAAGGAAAAGGGAACAGGATAGTAATTAACCAAATTGAACATATATATGCTTAACCAGTGGCAGTGGATGCATAACTACGATGCAGTACGAGATAGATATTACCTGGTTGGTATATAGCTAGTACCATCATTTTTTTCCTACGTGCCGATCGATCTCATCACTTTTACCTTTCTGTAGTATGAGGAGCACGGAGAGGGCTTCGTTGACATGCTGGACGGTGTCTTCTCCTTCGTCTTGCTTGACACCCGCGACCGCAGCTTCATCGCTGCCCGCGACGCCATTGGTGTCACGCCCCTCTACATCGGCTGGGGAATTGATGGTAATGAAACATTTATTTATACTCAATACTGCTTGCTTCACAAAACTTGTCATGACTAGCCCTCGAAATACCACTCACATTATGGAACTTGTCACTAGGGTCGGTGTGGATATCTTCAGAGATAAAGGGGCTCAACGATGACTGCGAGCACTTTGAGATGCTCCCTCCTGGCCATCTCTACTCCAGCAAGGAAAGCCGCTTCAAGAGATGGTACAACCCTCCTTGGTTCTCTGAGGCCATCCCCTCAGTTCCGTATGATCCACTTGCTCTCAGGAAGGCATTTGAAAAGGTCTGAACTAGTCAGAACATTGTGTCTGAAAATCGAGCAGTAACCAAATTTCAGAACTCGCCACGGTGAGTCTAATTATGTCTTCTTTTTTCAGGCTGTCATCAAGAGGCTTATGACAGACGTTCCATTCGGTGTCCTTCTCTCCGGTGGCCTTGACTCGTCTTTGGTCGCAGCCGTCACAGTTCGTCACCTTGCAGGGACAAAGGCTGCAAAGCGCTGGGGGAATAAGCTCCACTCCTTTTGTGTTGGTCTTGAGGTCTGAAACTGAAAGGAACACACTGCTAATTGAGGCTTCTAGTTCTAGTAGTAATTTTCAAACAAATTGCCCTTACATATTGTTACCTTTGTTTTGCAGGGATCACCTGATCTGAAGGCTGCAAAGGAGGTTGCCGACTACCTTGGCACCGTGCACCATGAGTTCCACTTCACTGTTCAGGTATCAAGCACGACAACCATAGCTTGAATCTGCTGATCATACTAGAGTATTAGTACTAAATGCACAAAGTATTGCAGGATGGCATTGATGCAATTGAAGATGTGATATATCATACCGAAACATATGATGTGACGACAATCAGGGCAAGCACACCGATGTTCCTGATGTCGCGCAAGATCAAGTCACTTGGGGTCAAGATGGTCATCTCTGGTGAGGGTTCAGATGAGATCTTCGGAGGGTACCTGTACTTCCACAGGGCCCCCAACAAGGAGGAATTCCACCGTGAAACCTGTCGGAAGGTCATTGGCATATCAATGTTCAGAAAATAGTAGAAATAAGATAACATATACAGATACCTTGACATAACAATTGTTTTGCAGATCAAAGCTCTGCATCAGTACGATTGCTTGAGGGCGAACAAGGCAACATCCGCATGGGGCCTCGAAGCTCGTGTGCCGTTCTTGGACAAGGAGTTTATCAATGAGGCAATGAGCATAGATCCTGAGTGGAAGATGGTATGCTCAAAATCCTCACAAAGTAGAAAATCCAGGAGAGACTGCTGCATTGTTTTTAAATATCTACTTTCAAACAATAACCATTTTTTTATGTTACAGATCCGGCCCGATCTTGGAAGAATTGAGAAGTGGGTACTGAGAAAAGCATTTGATGATGAGGAGCAACCATTCCTGCCAAAGGTGACATTTTTAGACTGTTGCTGCTATCCAAGTTTCTGCAACATTCTACATTCAGATGTTACTGGAGTAGTGGAGTTAACAGCTTCTGTTATGTGGCACTTGCAGCATATTCTGTACAGGCAGAAGGAGCAGTTCAGTGATGGTGTTGGCTATAGCTGGATTGATGGCCTAAAGGCTCACGCAGAATCAAATGTAAATGGTTCCTGTTTCTCATGTTCAAACAAGCTATTGTTATCAATAAAATTTTGGCACAGAATTCTTTATGTGTAGAAGGATTTGATTGCAAGTTATATGAAATTACTGATGCAGGTGACTGACAAAATGATGTCCAATGCAAAGTTCATCTACCCGCACAACACTCCGACAACAAAAGAGGCCTACTACTACAGGATGATCTTTGAGAAGTTCTTCCCCCAGGTGAGTACACAAAACAGCATGAGCATGTATTGCAGCTTACATTGCCATTGGAGCCGCTTGGTTGATGGGTACATGTTTGCTGATCTTGTACCAGAACTCCGCGACCCTGACTGTGCCGGGCGGGCCAAGCGTGGCATGCAGCACGGCGAAGGCGATAGAGTGGGATGCCCAATGGTCAGGGAATCTGGACCCCTCAGGGAGAGCAGCGCTTGGAGTGCATCTCTTGCCCTATGAACAGAAGCATCTCCCAGCCTCCATTGCTGCCGGAGCCAGCAAGAAGCCAAGGAAGATCAAGGTTGTGGCGCCTGGTGTTGCCATTGAGGGCTGATGGTGTCCTGTCCTGCTTGCCATTTCTGATAACAAATAAGATGTATTATCTGTTCTTGTCAGTAGAGTAATGTGAGGTTCACGAAAAGTTTTACTTAGCGATGTGATTTGTTGGGTGGCGGCGGCGGCAGCAGTAGCAATAGTAGTAGTAGTGTAATTATGAATCCATTTTATGAGGAACATGTGCTTTGCAGATATTTGAGCGAAGATATGTAATAATATCGACGTTATGTCCGTTATTTATGTGAGATAAGATATGTCAGTTGGATTTGTAGAACTGTATCTTTAACTGTGATAATCCTTCCTTGCCAAAAATAATGGTTGCATGATAGTTACTGTGGTGCTAGACTTGACTTTGTAGTTCACAGTTAGCAACATTGAACTGCAAAGTTGTCCGAATTAGCATCTTAAATGATGCATGGCAAAGTTGACAAAATAGGAAAAAGTTGAAGAAACTACCACGAGAGGAAAAACATAACTAATAGAGCTAGGAGTATTAATTAAGTAGGATCCCTTGCTACGATGACAATGCAGGATACTCCATCAAGATTAGAAGCCACATATTTGCACAAAATAAATTCACAGAAACAACAACCTTTTGTTATTCGGCCAATTCTTCAACCATACAGGCAGCAGTGGCAATTGAAATTGTACAACTAAGCTACCAATATAAACATCATTTACACCACCCATCTAAGTTGCAAGCTTGCAGCACATGATAGTTCAAACAAAAGAAATGAGTCAAATCCCTACCTACTGCAACATTGGCTAACACAACTACACAAAACATTTAGATGACTTTGCAAGAGCTTATCTTCAAACAGGACATTCTTCTAACTTCAGACGCAAAGAATAATAGGAATCAGAATATCTAATGCATCTCCACCTCAACCACAGAGCACACTTAACATCAGAAATGAATTAATCAAGATTACCTTTTTAGAGTTTGAATGGGATCATTTGATTGTTTCATCACATCTCCACTACTAGCATGAATGTTTCCTTGGAGTAACTGTTGCAAAAAATGCACAGAAAATAGAGACAAGAGACACGAAGTTTTTACGTGGAAAACTCTTGCGGGAAAAAACCACGGGCGCTCGAAGGCAAATCACTATAATGAGAAGAGTTTACAATAGAGCGCTTGCTTTTGCTATGGGCTACTGGGTAAATATTTATAGCGTGAGGGGAAAGAGTCCCATACGGAGAGTAAACCGAATCAGAATCGGTTGCTACAGATTGACACCATGTCTGATACAACCTGTGCATGAATCTGCCATGCCACGTCTGACATGAGGCAATGAAGTGTCCTATACGGACATGATACGAATTCGGATCAACTTTAACAATCTCCACCTTGAGCTGAATTCCCTCAAGTAGTCGAAGAATATGATAGATTCATCCAATAAAATCATCATCCATACCTTGAGCGCCGAAAGTCCAAAGGACTAGTGAGTAATGCCAACTAAATCTGAGCAAAGCTCAAACTTAGATGCAGGAACTGGCTTTGTCAACATATCAGCTGGATTATCATGTGTACTTATCTTACTGACTTTAATATCACCTTGAGTAATGACACCTCGAGTGTAGTAATACCTGATATCAATGTGCTTTGTTCTCTCATGAAACATTTGATCTTTTGCAAGGCAAATAGCAATCTGACTATCACAAAATATTGTAGTGCAAGATGTACTTCCACAAAGCTAGTAAATAAACCTCTTAGCTAAATGGCTTCTTTGCAAGCTTCAGAAATAGCCATATTGTAGCACCCCATGTAACCATATGGGATACTACTATAGAACGTCATCGCCAAAGTGAAACATAAATAAGAACAACAAAAGAAATCACAAAGAGTTTAAAACTTTATTAACACTTTAATAGAGAATCAACGGAAGCTAGAATAAATATTTAAAACATGGGACCGGTCCACTTCTAACCAAATAAAGAACGAATGAAACAACAAAACGGTGGCAAACCCAGTGCTGAAAACTCGAGTGCTCCCACCCATGCATGATGCTATCACTCCACTGGCCTTTTACCTGAGACTGAAAGAGCAAGCGTGAGATTTGGAAATCTCAGCAAGTACCTAACAACGGTCGCAACACGAAAATAAACAAGTAATGCAACCATATGAAATAAAGAGTAAGCATGACAAGTAAGCAATGGACATACGGTAAGCAATGGATAACTGATATCGGAGGAATATACTGTCATAAGTGAAAGAAGGATATTATGAGAACTGTGTATTAAAGATATTTGTTATGTGACAAGTTATAGCAAGTTATAGCAAGGGTACCGGCGACCTCATCCCACATACCCGGTTATACGAGAATAGCCAGGCACAACCTTGTCCTCGACTGTATAACCGCAGACGGGGTGTAATATCCTGTGTAACGAGAATGTACGACCCCCCGTACGTTACCAGGTTGGGTGGAAATGACCCCTATATGTGGGTAGCCCCGGCGTGATAACCCTTAGTTCGTTATTTAGCGAATTATTCGTGATATAATTAGAGAGTTGTGATTGAATTAAGGTAAAGTTATGAGAGTAAAGGTTTAATCCAATGAGACTAAAGAGACAGGATTAGTGATACTAGGTGATAAGGTAACCGATACATCATGGATAGATTAAATAGTATGAACTTAAGGAACAAAGAGATGGCAAGGATAAAGTTATAATAAAATTATGAGAAGCGAGAAGATGTGCTAGAATCGAAAATGGAAAGGCGTTTACGATATGAGGACGATGTGGGATAATGATAAGGTGATAGTGACATATAGGATTAACCCAAAGAAGTATTATAATATAGCTCACACAAGGTTATCAAGCAATCAAGTTTTATTATGTGATAAGTGATTATTAGTCGATTAACGAGTTTAATACATACATCCTTCATAAGTCAAACACAACATCATACGATTATTGGAACATAATATTGGAACCTAAAACATAGCAATGTAACATCGAAAGAGCATCAATAGTTTAAACCTAAGTTAAACATATTCATATGCTACCCCCCATTAACGATTTAAGCATAGATTCTAAAACACTCATTTAAGGTACGAGTTCTAGAACATTATTAATCGAGCATTCTAATAAACCTAAAAGCATATGAACAAGTTAGCCTATCGCATTGTTGCAAGAATACAATATTAAGATTCTAAAACTAAGCAAGTATGAACGATATGATAATAACTAGACAAGCATTAGTGATATGTTAATGACCAGGTAACTTTAGTGATATGAAGCTAGTCGATACTTTGGTGATATGATAATAGCGGTAACTTTAGCAATTAACGGTGACTTAGCGATATGACGGTTATTAGATAACTTTGGTGATATGATAATGGTAATCAATGGCAAGGTGACGGTATCATGGAAACACGTGATATGCGAACGTAAAGGTTACGACGCGAGGTACTTGCCTTGAGCACGCCGCGGACACGCCGCACGAAGGATCCGAGAAATGCAATCGCCCGGTGCTCCTCGGCGGCCGTGTGAGAACCTCTGGGGTGATATAAGAGACAACCGATCGATATGATAATTTTGATTAGGAAACGACAAGGGATAATCAATCGGATGAAAAAGCAGCGGTTCGGTCACGCAAATGACCGATCGGCGCGTCACCGCCGCCGCCGCGCCATCGCTGCTGCCTAGGTGCTTGCGCGCGGCTACATGCGCGCGCGCGTGAGCCTTCGGTGCTGCTGCGCAAGCCGACACCGTCGGCCATGCGATCAGATGCAAAACGCGGGTGTACAAGCGCGCGTTAAGTGCGGCGGTGCATGCGTGCGCGCGCGCAGTAAGTCTTGCCGCCGCCACCACCGACGACAACGCCGCTGCACGCCGACCGCCGGCGGCCGGCGCCATGCAGCCCACGGCATCTGAGCGGATGTGCGCTGCATGCAACATGCATGCATCCGTCGGCATCATGACGCCGCCGACACGACGCCGACTAGCGATCGCCAAAGATCCAAGCGTACCCAATGGAGAGAGATTTATATGCTCCCATGCAACTTACGTGAGGGAGAGGGAGATTGATATGTTCCCATGCAATTCACGTGAGGGAGAGAGAGATTGAGAAGAAGGGAGATTGGGAGGAAGATGGATTAACCTGGAGAGGAAGAGGCGGCGCAAAAGGGAAAAAGGAGATGAGTTCTCTCTATTTAAGGAGATTGGATTAGGGTTTTAGTTTTTTTTAATTTCTTTATTTATTTAAAATTATCTATTTTATTTCTATTTTTATTTTCGGGTGCTACACATATACTCAGCTTCTGTAGTAGACAAGGCAACGGTAGATTGCAAACTTGCTTTCCAGCTAACGGCACACTCTCCAATAGTGAACACATAACTAGTGAGAGATCTTCTTTTATCCAAATCTCCAGTAAAATCAGAATCTACATAATCAACGAGTCCATCTCTAGTATTCCCAAATTGTAAACAAGCATTAGATATGCCCCGCAAATATCTGAAAATCCATTGAACTATTTTCCAATGCTCTTTTCCAGGATTAGTCATTTATCTACTAACCACACTTAATGATTGAGATAAATCGGTGCGAGAACATACCATAGCATACATAAGTGAACCAACTACGCTCGCATATGGAACTTTAGACATGTACTCAATTTCATCATTTGATTGTGGACATGACGCTAGAGAAAGTCTGAAATATGTAGCTAAGGGAGTACTCACAGGTTTGGCCTTATGCATGTTGAAACAACGAAGAACTTTATCAATATATCCCTTTTGACTTAGATATAATTTGCCAAACTGTCTGTCTCTAATGATTTCTATACCAAGAATCTTCTTTGCTACACCGAGATCTTTCATATCAAATTCACTATTTAATTGTGCCTTCAACTTTAAAATTTCAGCCTTGTCTTTTGCAACAATCAATATATCATCAACATATAGGAGCAAATAAATAACTGAATCATTAATAGTCTTCAAGTAAACACAGCTATCATAATTAGATCTTTTAAAATTCTGAGATATCATAAATGAGTCAAATCTTTTATACCATTGTCTAGGTGATTGTTTCAAACCATAAAGATATTTCTTCAATTTGCAAACAAAATTCTCTTTTCTCGGACTAATGAAACCTTCCGATTGCTCCATATAAATGTCTTCTTCTAATTCCCCTTGTAAGAATGCAGTTTTCACATCCAATTATTCAAGCTCATAATCATGCATAGCCACAATGCTGAGTAAAGTGCGAATAGAACTATGCTTCACAACAGGGGAAAAGACATCTGTAAAATCAATACCTGAAATTTGACTATATCCTTTTGCAACTAGCCTTGCTTTATAACTAACTTCTTTGGTTGGTGAAACTCATTCTTTCTTCTTGAAGATCCATTTGCAGCGAATAGGCTTTTTCTTAATTGGCAACTTGACAAGCTTCTAAGTACCATTCTTGTCAAGAGATTCCATCTCATCATGCATGACAGTCATCCATCTTTTTGAATCACTAGAAGAGATAGCCTCTGAATAAGATGAAGATTCTGTAGTACCTTCAATTTCTTCTGCCATATTTAAACAATAAGCCACGACATTAGCTTCTTCAATAAATCTCTTAGGAGGCTGAATGTTCCCCCTCTGTCTATCAACTGCAATGGAATGATGTGTTGGCGGCTCAACAATAGGGGCTTCTGAAATATTTTCCTTGTTGATTTTTGGTGTAGATCCTGAATCAATAACATGCTTCACCTGCACGCTTAATTGCTTCTCAATGGGAACATCAGTAGGATGATTTATCATGCAACATAGCAGACTCGTCAAAAGTAACACTTCTGCTAATAACCACCTTTTTAGTTTCTGGATTCCACAATTTATATCCTTTCACACTAGTTTTATAACCAAGGAAAATGCACTTAACTACTCCAGACTCTAATTTACCATTGTTAACATGAGCATAAGCAGGACAGCCAAGAATTATTAAATTTGAATAATCTGCTGGAGAGCCAGACCATACCTCAATTGGAGTCTTCTTATCAATAGCCAAATTTGGTGATCGATTAATCAAATAACAAGCAGTGGAAGCAGCTTCAGCCCAATAATTCTTAGATAATCCAGAGTTTGACAACATGCAACGTACCTTCTCCATGATGGTTCTGTTTATACGTTCGACCACACTGTTTTGTTGAGGTGAGCCTGGGACGGTATAATATCTCACAATACCTTCTGACTTGCATAAAGCTTCAAATTCTCCAGAACAGTACTCTAAGCCATTGTTGGTACATAGCTTCTTGACATGCTTACTAGTTTGTTTTTCAATCATAATCTTCCACTCCTTGAATGTTTTGAATACATCTGATTTATGCTTGACGAAATATGTTCAAACTTTTATTGAGTAATCATCAATTATGGTCAACATGTAGCTTGCACCTCCAAGTGACGGAACACGGGATTCTTCCCACAAATCAGAGTGAACATAATCCAATATACCTTTTGTAGAGTGAGTCGCAGTACTGAATTGCACCCTCTTTTGTTTGCCGAAGACATATTGTTCACAAAACTTCAACTTGTTGATGCTTTGACCATTAAGAAATCCTCTTTTGTATAATTCCAACATTCCAGCTTCACTCATATGCCCCAAGCGCATATGCCAAAGATTAGTAGCATCAGAATCAGATAATTTATTTGAGGCAATAGTAGCATTACCTGAAATTGTAGTGCCTCGCAGATGATATAAGTTGGCAGCCTTCATATCACTCTTCATCACAACAAGGGAACCTTTAGTGACCTTCAGAACTCTACCTCCACCTGAATACTTGTACCCTTTAGCATCAAGAGTACTCAACGAGATAATATTTGTCTTCAAATTTGGAATATGACGAACATCCGACAAAGTTCTGATGGTGCCATCAAACATCTTGATCTGGATAGAACCAATGCCTACAACCTTGCATGGTGTATTATCGTCCATCAACACTGATCCACTTGGCGTAGCTTCATAAGTAACGAACCACTCACGGTTCGGGCTCATGTGGAACGTACAGGCTGAATCAAGAATTCATTCATCGTCGGTTTTGCAATTACCGGCGAAGACGATGAGAACATCTCCATCAGAAGCTTCTTTGGTGACAACGGTGGCTCTAGGTTCATCATCTTGTTGATCGTTCTTGAAATTGTTATTCGTTTTCTCCTTATTTTGCAACTTCCAGCACTCGGATATGTCATGACCATCTTTCTTACAATACCTGCATGACTTCTTGTTCCTGGATTTAGATCTGCCTCTATGTCTGCTTTTGTTTTTGCCTTTTGAATTGCCGTTTGAGCTCTTCTCATATTGCCTGCCGCGGACAGACAAACCTTTTGCATGCGTACTTGAACTTTCATTGGGAACCATAAGCTTCATCTTTTCTTTAGCATACAGAGCTTCATAAACTTCACTAATAATAAGAGTATCTCAGCTATATAGAATAGTATTTCTAAAAGTAGAGTACAAACTGGACAGAGAGCATAGCAAAATAAGACCCAAATCTTCATCATCATATTTTATCTCCATTGCTTCGAGGTCTACAACAATTTTCTTGAAAGCTGTTAGGTGGTTTAACAATGAGGCACCCTCCGCCATCTTGTGGTAATAAAGATTCTGTTTCAGATGCATCTTGCTGGTCAGATCCTTGGTCATGCAAATCTGCTCCAGCTTCAGCTATAATGCGGCGACGGATGTCTCCTTCATAACCTCCTGTAAAATATTATTTGATAGATGAAGATGAATTTGAGATAAGGTCTTACGATCTTTACGTTGCTTCTCATCAGCGGACATTGTGGTTGGCATCTTATCGATTTCCAAAAGTGCATTATCCAAATCAAGCTGTGATAAAATAGCTCGCATCTTGACTTGCCATAGAGAAAACCTCGTGTCGCGATCCAACAGCGGAAGATCATACTTCAAAGTCGTCATGCGGAAGAAAACCAAATTTTGCTGGTACGAATTTAGATGTACCTAGCAAAAATCTAGCAATGAAAACTCTTGGTACACTTCTCGTGTGTACTTAGCAATTTCTATTGAAAAAAAGTGACACAAAAGAAACCCAATTGTAGAAGAACCAACAGCACCTTGATTTTTTTCTCTTCCTTGGATTCCGTGCCGCCTTTTCTTCTGTTGATGTGAACGTGCTTCTCCTGGTGCTTTTGCTTGGTATTGCTCTCACGCAGAATAAACTTGCTGCTCCTCTTTCTTTTGACGTGTGTCTCTTGCTTCCTCCTTTTATTCCTTCGGCCTAGAATCCGGATCGGAGACCGAAGACAAAGAGTCTGTTTGACAATGGCTATAGCTTATAATTTTTAACAGAAATTTTTGAATTTTAGTGTTTATGGTACAGATTACAGAGAGATAGATACTCACTTGCGATTTTAGATGGTACAGATGTTGGGCTTTTAACGTGTACATCGTTTAACTTATAGACCTCATTTTGATAAAATACTTCGTTTGAAAGTTAGGTACTGTAGCAAAAGCCAAAAGCCGCCAGCTTCGGAGGAAAAGAACAGGCCCAAAGCCGACTCGATTCGGGGTGAAAACTCGGATTCGGCGACGACGCTCGACAGAAATATTTTTTCTCGAATCTCCTGTGCTCTAATACCATTTGTTGTAAATAATATAGAGACAGAAGACACGAAATTTTTACGTGGAAAACCCTTGCGAGAAAAAAACACGGACGCTCGATGGCAAATCACTATAATGAGAAGAGTTTATAATGAAGCGTTTGCTCTTCCTATGCGCTACTGAGTACATATTTATAGCATGAGGGAAAAAAATCCCGCACGGAGAGGAAACCGAATCAGAATCGGTTGCTACAGAACTCTGTGCATGAACCTGCCATACCACGTCTGACATGAGGCGATGAAGTGTCCTATACGGACATAATACGAGTTCGGATCAACTTTAACAGTAACCGTGCATTAGATAAAAGGCTTACAGAAAAATGCTATGCATCCTCAAGTGATTGTACTTCATCCGCTTGATTTTGTTATTTGGCTGCTAATACGCTTCCATTGATGTTATTACTGTTTTACCATGTGAATAACCGCAAGGCTTATCTTCCAGAACCATCGCTCGACAATGAGAATGATCGTTACCATGTTGCTCATGAGGCGGTTATTATACCAATAGCCAACCTAGTGATGAGCAAAGTAACAGTACTAATTACTAGAACTATCCATTCTGTACTCTGGTCAATCAAAGCATGTTGCACAGGATTATGTATTCCCAACATCAAAAACATCTAGCGATACATATGGCCCTTGACATAGGGTAGCAATTTACCGCACCACACAAGACATAAATTAATTTGTGTGAGCGGGGCACATAGATGTGCACAAGCAATCGTATGTACAGGCACATGCAATACAATACAACACCTAACAACATCTTGGAGTGATCAAATTCACCTAACAAATTTTGTTCCCCGCAACAAGCAATCGCATGTGACCAAACTTGTGAACCTGAGCAAAACATATGACCAAACAACATCTTGGAGTGACCAAATTCACCTAACAATTTTGTGAACCTGAACAAAACATATGATCTAAACACCCCTTACCTTCTTATCATTATTTCCAACAGTGGGATGCTACGTACATTTTCGTAAAAATGCAAGCTTTGTTCAGATGAACCAATAAATATATAAATCTGAGCCTTCACAGTCCACGGACAAACAGATTAATTAAGCAGTATAACGTATGAGGAGAGGACAGTATCACAAACACATGTAGAAAATAAGAGTAGTGACCTGCAAGGTGACCTCTTTCTCCTTCTCCCTGTCCCTCTGCATCTTAGAGACATGGCTGGCCCTCCTCTTACCCTTGTTGAGATCCTCAAGTTCAGAGACCCTCGAAGCCTTCTTGTCTTGGACCTTCCAGACGGCACCCTTGTGTGCTTCTTTTTACGATGCTCGTGCCAACCGTCTTGTTCGCGACTATGTTCAAAGGTGTGAAGTCTTTCAGCGTCATAAGTCTGAGCATGTGCATCCCGCTGGGGTGCTCTAGCCATTGCTGCTTCCTCAGTTGGTTTGGGCTGACATAGCTATGATTTTATCGAAGGTTTTCCGAAGGTTAGTGGCAAGTCAATCCTCTTAATGGTGGTGGAGCGCTTTTCTAAATATACCCACTTCTTGGCATTGAGTCACCTATACACCGCCAATAGCGTCGTCTGTGTCTTTTTTTCGATCAGATTATTCGTCTTCATGGCCTGCCATGCTCCATTGTCAGTGACCACGATCCAGTCTTCACAAGCAACTTCTGGACAGAATTGTTTCACCTCGCCGGCGTGAAGCTTCAGTTGAGTTCGGCATTTCATCCCCAGCCCGACAATCAGTCCGAGGTGATGAACCGTATCATTACTATGTACCTCCATTGTTTGGCGGGTTATAGGCTGTGGCACTGGCTTCGTTGGTTGTCTTGGGCGGAATTTTGCTACAGCACTTCCTAATAGACAGCGTTGTGCACGACGCCCTTCAAGGTGGTCTATGGCCGAGATCTGCCGACTTTGTTTTCCTATCAGTCGGGCCTTGCCCGTGTCACAACGGTTGACAAACAATTGGTTGAACGTGATACGTTTCTTGCCGATATCATGGATAATTCGGCGGCAGGAGAAACAATAGGGTCAGCCAAACCTGACCAGAGTCCAACTCGGTTTGACAAGAGATAAGATCTTTGATTAGCTACCTTCTCTAGAGTATTATTGTTAGGATAATTTGTTATCTCTTTCTTAAATATGATCCATGTTCAATCGGTGTTCAACGGCTCAAAATTTGGTACCTTA
Organism: Dendrocalamus sinicus; assembly: GCA_036346575.1. Taxonomy (NCBI): domain Eukaryota; kingdom Viridiplantae; phylum Streptophyta; class Magnoliopsida; order Poales; family Poaceae; genus Dendrocalamus; species Dendrocalamus sinicus. Next base: position 328,749 of record CM070673.1, on the reverse strand, counting down.
GTTTGTACCTCTTGGTACCTCGATACCACTAGGTACTGCCAAATCTCAGCCGTTCGATCAGTGTAATCAATGACTCAAATTTGGTACCTCTTCCCCCTCAAGGATGGTAAAATTTCCCCTTTCTTAAATATGATATGTTTTCTTTTCTTGAGTTAGTCGCCTGATATATGAAGGCCATGAGTGCTATTCGGAAGAAATGAATAAAGATCAAGAGTTTTTCTAACCGGGCTGGCCGCAGGTCAGAGCCTCCAGCGCGAGGGCGACTTGAGCCATCTTAGCATTATCTTGCACCCTAACATATGTATTTCAGGAATTTATCCGATTTTCTGTTGAAGAACTTTACTACTGGGAAAAAAGAAGTAACAGAAAGGAAGTAGCAAGCTTTCCTGTACCGATATGTTGGTTTAGGTTGCATGCAAGATTGTATAACTCTATCAGAACTAACATAGCAGGTAAGGAGCTCTCCTAGCTCAACACTTGATGCAGGTTATGTTCACACCGAGGGGCAGATTTGTCATTGAAGAAAAAAAAAACTTTAGGAAAGTGTCTACTGAATGCAAGAAATCTTGCAAGCAGGTCTTATTCCATTATTCCAGGAATCCAGGTACGCAACGTATTTCCTCTTGATTCGGTTTTGAGCACTGTTTGAACTTAAATATGAATCGGTTCTTATCTGTTGTTATTTTGCATAAAGCTGCAGCTCATGGTTGCGCCTTCCTTTCTTTCTGCCGTTTTGAGTGATTTTTGCAGCAGAAGCCATCACACGTTTGGTGCAGTTGGAGAGCCAAGAGTTGGTGGGATCTATGGTCATCCGTACGCACGAGGAAACTTACAATGTCTGTCATGTTACAACAGGCCGGCAAGGCATGCTCATGCTTGGGGGGAAGAAGGCTAGCAGTCTTTACTGAATGCCTTCTTTTTGTGCCTCTGCAATTTAAAGAGTTTGATCGGATTTGGGGCCTTTGCGCTTTCAGAGATCACGGAGCTCGTAAGTATTTTCTTCTGAAACATTTCGCATGAATTTGGTTCTTTTTCTTTATGGCTCTGGTGATGCTTAGTTTTTATCGTATCTTCGTGTATTTTTTTTTTTTACAAACCCGTACCTTTCTTAATCTTGAGAAACATTTACATCATGTGATGATATAGTATTACTTCGACTGCTCCCTTTTCCTCCGCATCGTACTTACTATTCATCTAGGAATTTGTATTTTCTCTGAGAGCTGTTAGGTTAGGGATACCTGGGACAAATAAGCTTAACTACACATTGCTTAAAACTAAATTTACACACTGTTCCATTGATGATTTTGTACAGAGACTCTGTTTTCCTGGACTCAACAGAAAAATTCCCTTAAAAATATATAGTATTGGTGTGTTGCTTGCATTTCTACACGAGCAAATGAGGGCCCACTCATTTCAGCTTGAACTTTTGACTTTTGTTTTATTTTTCACTATTTCTAAATTTCATCTTTTATGGCTTTTTGAGCTTTTTTGCTGGTTCTTTTTCCCCGTATTCGTTTGTATTGTACATGATGAGTTAACATGTTTTTTCTATTTTTATTTTTTTTTAAAATTTAGTTACACCAAATAAGCCACTGGAATTTTAGCCAAATTTCAACCAGTTACAGTGTAATTTTAGCTATAAAGCAGCTTATTTCAAATCTAACTGAGTGGCACAGGTCCCTACGGTGGTGATGTATTACATACTCCCAGAAAAGAGCAACTGGAAGCGCCAAAAGTACTTATATGCCTTAGGGGAGGTACTCAAGAAAGGAAGAAGCCATTGCCAAACTAAAGCAGTTCTTTTCCAGAGATGACTTGACTGATTAGAATAGATGGATCGGTTGGCCTGGAATATATAGCCAATGGCGTTCATAAGGGACCAAGAATAACTTCTTTTGTTCTATATGCCCGAGGACTGACTTGGATGTTCACACACACGTCGTCTTCTCCACCTTTTCACAGCGCGCCCATTAGGATCTAGATAGACAGACGAGCTGATTAATGAAAGGAAATCATCTTGTTTCTTTCACAAACGGCAAAGCAGCAAATTATTGCCGTGCCTATCCTGATCTTGATCGTTGCTATCCTGCTGCTGCTGCTGCTGCAATCTTAACGTGTCCGACCTGGGCATGTCACTGTTCACACAAATAGCACTGTAGCTATTTTATTTTTTTGGGTATTGATAAATATCATCCGGATATTTTCTTTCTAACTATCATCCAGATTTGTGGCCATTGGATTAGAGATCTAACGGTCACGAATTCTCCCCGCCCCCTCCAAAAAAAATCTCCCCTTCCAAAAAAAAAAATCTTCCCCCTCTAGAAAAAGAGACCGTTGGATCTCTAATCCCTATTTTTTTTTTCAAATTTAGTTTGTAGATATCCGGTTTTGTAAATCTAGCACTCTTCCCGAACTCGGCAGCGACGATGTCGTCTGCCATGCTACAGAAGCTTGACAGGTGTTGTTGAGCCATCAAAGCTTGGCAGCACCTACCGAGCCCCCCAACTGGCTGGTGATAATCACATTTAAAGAGTGTGTGATTAGCACTAATTGAATGCGTGGCTGGCCAGCCTTCGGCGGATCGAAGCTTCTCTACAGACTCGGTAGATACCAGCTCTGAGCTCGAAAAGGGGGCTGGATTTGTAAAAATAAATGTTCAGAGGCTATTTTTTTTTTAAAGAAATTGGTTGTGGTGCCATTTATGGGAACATTTTGTCAATGCATACGTTGAACGTGAGCATGTACAACTATTATTGCCGCTATACACCTGTATTTCTCCCTCCTTGTAAACGTGCATCTCCGTACGATTGACAAACTCTTAGGATGAACTCGATCTTAAAGTCAGTTCAGGCGTGTCAAGGTTTCGGCCCAATATTAATTAAGGCTCTAAGCATTCAGTTGCCGACTTGTTAGATTTGTTAGGTATGACGATATCGATGTGCAATCCGATCCATCGAAAAGACGCGCGTTTCCCAAATCATGTGACGGCCGGTTAGAGCAAGTACAATAATGCTGACTAGGTCATCTCTAGCGAAATTCATGTCAACACAATACTATGTGGAAGAGAGAGACAAGAGGAGAGAGAGGCAAGCTGCCCCTCATGCAAGATGTGACCTCTAGCACATCATACGAGGACTTGGAGGCGATGCTAGTTCTTAGAGCAAGTACAATAAGGGTTAGGGTCGCCTCTAGCGAAATATTAAATGTTTGAGTGCTTTAGTAGAGGTAACATCTACTCAACTTATTGTATTAGCTATCTCCACTATGAGCCACTTGTACTCTTTTTGTTTATTTGGCTAGTCCTAGAGGTGGCAGCCACCTCTTCTATTAAACTTGCCCTTAGCACGTACGTACTACTAGTGGTAGCTGCAATGCATGCATAAGATGTTAGTTCTAGGTTCTTTAGGATCTCTAGGTTAGATCTATCGGGCTATCCTTATCTCTAGGGTTCTTGAGTGCTACACTGAGAGGGAGAGAGGGGTACCAACCTTCCGACTGCGTGGAGGAGGAGGAGGCCATCTCGGGTTCGGCGGTGAAGATCTGCGCACGGGCAGCGGCCGTCGGGGAAGGCGTGGAGCTCCTTGGCGGCGCGCCCGGCGGTGGCGGCTCGGCGGCGGCGATCGTCGATGTGGGCGCAGAGGCGGTGGAGCTTCCGTCGCAGCGCCCCTCAACGGTCGGGTCTTAGGGTTTGTCGGTGGGGTGGCGGCACGGTCAACCTTGGGATGCGTGCCGCCCCCCCTCTGTTTTTATAGCGGCGCGAGGGGCCACCACCATTATAGGGGCGCCCGATCGGCGCGCGAGCAAAGGGGGGGATTTGGCCGTTGGGCCAAATCCCCTGAGATCATTCTAACATTCTCCCCCTTGATCTCAATCTATACTTTATCTTTAATTACCTTTGACTTTACACATTCCATCACAGATTAGTGCATAGAACATGTCTCATCGTCACGGTCAATCGCCGATAGATTCAACAGTTACAAATACACCTCTCTGTTCTGAAATAGTTACTTTAAACTTTTGGGTCATCTTTTAGTCCAGGAATCATAGGCTTTCCCTTAAACCCATGCCGGCTACATGTTCTCTGAACACGTTGGGTGGTAAGCCTTTTGTAAGCGGATCCACTAACATCTTTGCGGTACTTATATGCTCTAGATTTATAACTTGATCCCAAACTTTATCTTTCACAACATAATACTTTATGTCAATGTGTTTGGCAGCACCACTTGACTTATTGTTGTGGGCATACGTTACTGCGGGTTCATTATCGCAGTACAACTTAAGTGGTCTATTGATGTCGTCAACCACTTTTAAACCGGGTATGAACTTCTTTAGCCGTTCACCGCCCGTAGCCTCATAACATGCTACAAACTCGGCATACATTGTGGACGATGTAGTGACGGTTTGCTTTGAGCTTTTCCATGATATAGCTCCTCCAGCGAGAGTGAACACATATCCGGATGTAGACTTTCTATCATCTCCCGCAAAATCAGAATCTGTATACCCCACTATATGGAGTGAATCGATCTTACGTATGTCATCATGAGGCCTTTTGTTCCTTGCAAATAACGCAAGACTTTCTTTATCAATTTCCAATGTTCTATTCCAGGATTGCTCTGGAATCTGCCAAGTAACCCGGTAACAAATGCTAAGTCAGGGCGTGTGCACACTTGAGCATACTGTAAGCTTCCGACAGCTGAAGCATATGGAACCGCTTTCATTTGATCGATCTCATACTGGTTCCTGGGCATTGAAAATCCCCATATCTGTCGCCCTTGACTATAGGTGCAGGTGAATGACTACATTTATGCATACCAAATTTCTTTAAGACTTTCTCTATGTATGCCTTTTGTGACAGTCCCAATATCCCCTTGTTTCTATCCGGTGAATTTGATCCCTAGAACGAACGAAACTTCACCAAGATCTTTCATATCAAAGTTTGAGGACAAAACTTCTTTGTCTCCAGAGTGACTAACATCACTACTAGCTAGCGGGATATCATCCACATACGAGATTAGGAAGATAAACTTCCCATCTTTAAACTTTGCATAAACACAGTTGTCCTCTACATTCTCTTTAAACCCAAATTTTCTTATTGTATTGTCAAACTTCAAGTATCACTGTCTTGAAGCTTGCTTTAACCCATAAATCGATTTCTTTAGGCGGCATCCCATTCTTTCATTTCCTTCCACGACAAAACCTTTCGGTTGTGCCATGTAAACATTTTCCTCCAAATCCCCATTAAGAAATGTCGTCTTTACATCCATCTGATGTAACTCTAAATCATAATGTGCTACTAATGCCATTATGATTCTGAAGGAATCTTTACATGAGACTGGAGAAAATGTCTCATTGTAATCAATCCCTTCTCTTTGCGTAAAGCCTTTTGCCACAAGTCGCGCTTTGTATCTTTCTACATTCCCTTGAGAGTCAAGCTTTGTCTTGTAGACCCACTTACAGCCTACTGTTTTGGCTCCTTTAGGAATAATTTCCAAGTCCCAGACTTTATTAGTCTTCATGGACCTCATTTCCTCTTCCATGGCCTCAAGCCATTTTGAGGAATTTTCGCTTCTCATGGCTTCTTCAAATGAGGTGGGATCATCCTCCATTTGAAATTCCTCTGTATGATAAATCTGATAATCATCAGAAATAGTTGATCTTCTTACTCTTTGAGACCTCCTTGGGGCCTCCTCATTTGGTACATCTTCTGTTTGAGGTTCTTTGTTGCTCCCCATCATCGTGGTAATAGGTTCTATAGGATCCTGAAAACAGGTTCCTCATTATCATTCATTGTTGCCACAGAGGAACAATAACAGTCTTGGCACCACGTTGTCTTGCACTGTCGGTGCGGCGACAGCAGTAGTGTGAAGAATGGCTCTTGAATCATCGGAGTGGGCGCATACACCCGCTTCTCTTCAAGGTCAATCTCACGAGCTACCATGCTCCCCCTCATCATTTCATCCTCTAAGAAGACAGCGTGTCTCGTTTCTACAAACTTTGTATATCTGTCTGGACAGTAGAAACGAAAACCTTTTGACTTTTAAGGGTAGCCAATGAAATGGCAACTTACTGTTTTGGGATCAAGCTTCCCAAGATTTGGGTTAAATACTTTAGCCTCAGCAGGGCTCCCCCACACACGCAAGTGGTTTAGTGAGGGAACTCTTCCTGTCCACAACTCGTATGGTGTTTTAGGCACCGACTTACTAGGCACTCTGTTGAGAATATGAATGACGGTTTTCAACGCCTCCATCCATAAGCTCAATGGCAGTGTGGAATAGCTCATCATGCTTCGCACCATATCCATCGAGTGCAGTTGCGTCTTTCACTACTCCATTTTGCCGAGGTTCGCCAAGATCGAATCATCGGGCCACTATTCCATTTTCTGTAAAAACCTTGCAAAAGGTCTAGGAACTTGTCCATATGGGGTATGTCGACCGTAGTACTCCCCCCCACGATCAGATCGGACTATCTTAATCTTTAAATCGTGTTGGTTTTCAATTTCAGCCTTAAATATCTTGAATTTATCCAAGACTTCATTTCTTTCTTTGATTGGATAAATATATCCATAACGGGAGTAATCATCTGTGAATGTTATGAACGAGTCATATCCATCCACACTTTTCACAGAAAAAAGGACCGCAAATATCTGTGTGAATAATTTGTAGAACTCCTGTGCTTCTTTTAGCGTCTTTCTTTATTTTCTTTACATATTTTCCTTTAATGCATTCTCTGCATTGTTTTAAGTCTGAGAACTCTAATGGAGGAAGAATATCATTCTTTACTAGTCTTTCTATTCTCCCCCTCGAAATATGGCCTAAACGACAGTGCCATAATTTCGACGACTCATCTAGAGTTCTCTTTCGTTTTCTGTTTACATTCGTAGACGAGGATTCAATCACTTTCTCGCACGCAACGTTCTCATTATCGCATACGACATTCACATCATCACACAATGATAACAAATAAAACTCATTCTGTAATATGGCAATACCAACACATTCTTTATTAAACATTATTTCGCATTTGCCATTTCCAAAATTGCAATCATAACCATCTTTGTCCAAATTTGACACACTAATCAAATTCCTCTGTAAAGAGGGTACAAAAGGACATCTCTAAGTAAAAGAGTGGAGCCATTAGCTAATTCTAATGAAAGATCGCCAACGGCTTCAACTTCACTTCACTCCATTTGCAACTTTAACGCATCTTTCTTTTCTTTGCGTAGTCCTCGTCGAACGGAATCCTCAGAATGAATTAGCAACATGAACAGTTGCTCTGAGTCAATCCACCAAGTGGATTTCGAATATTTCACATACAGCATTCATTAATAAAGGTAATAATGTTCTCACCTTTCTTTGCCATTATCATCTTTAAATAATCGGACAGTTCTTCTTGTAGTGTCTGTCTTCTTCTGATGAAGACACCGGTCTTTGTCTCAACAAATTTATTCTGTTGAGGCTGATGTACGAGGCTTTGCCCTTGTTCTTTGAGAAGGGTTATTGTTGTAATTCTTTTCTTGTTATCCTTCACATAGTTGATAGAACCACCATGTGAGGATTTGATTCTTTCCTCCTCTTGCACGCACATAGCTATGCACATTTCCATGTCCCATTTCTCGGCTGCATATTATAGTTGACAACAAAGTGTCAAACTCTTTTGGCAAAGAAGCAAAACCAAATGAATAAGGAACTCATCCTTGAGAGCCAAATCCATCGGTTTAAGTTTAGATGCCAAGTTGCTCATTCTAAGAATGTGCTCTCTTATGCCATTGCCACTTTGCTGAATACCTTTCTTCATACTACCGCTTAATCACCGTGTGTAGCATAAGTCTTTGAAGAGCCGATGAACCGACTCTTTATTTTATCAAGGTATTCGATGTGAGTGTCACACTCGCAATTGAGCCTAGAATCGCAGCTCAATTGTGTTCTTTATCACACCATACATTTCTTGTTGGTCAGTGGTCCATTTCTTATGATCAAGGTCATAAGATATCCGTAGGAGCATGATCCTCTGTCTTTTCTCGCCATGCGTGTCATCCTCATTCTGTTCTCACCGCGCCAAAGGCTCGGTGGGACGTGCTGTAGTGAGGACCCAGTCCACCTCAGCTAAGATAAACGCTAAGTCTATCTTTTTCTTCCACTCTCCATAATTATCACCTTTGAGAGTGGGGATTTCTCTAATACAACTCATCAAGTTGTATCCTCCTGAAAAATATTTCAAATAAAGTGAGAACATAACAGGAAAATTATATGCCTTATTTCCAACGTTGGTCAAAAATACGACATACAATTTAAAACAATTCTATCATACATTAAATCTACATCACCGTTGGGCAGAAATAGAAATAATGCATAAAATCATCATTAAAAAATTTATAATACTGTTATTAACAACGTTGGTCAGAAAATAACAATATCATAAATCTCTGGAAATTTTATCTATTTTTCCAAAATTAAATTCTCCCGTTGGTTCGAATTTAATAATGAAAATCATTCAATCTTAACTTTTGCAGCGGAAACTGTAATTATTCTAAAATAATTCATTATTCAGAAGCATTATAACTGTACTCTTTTAATCTCTGAAAGAATTAACACGTTGGTGCAAAAATTACAGAGATTTTAAATCAAAATTTCATTCAGATTCATCAACAAATACTTCTGAAAATCAATAAATATCAAAATCACTTTTCACTGTTCATTCGGCCAATCGGCCCGGCCACAGCATGCGCCCACGGCGCCACGGCGCTCCGCCGCGCGCCCACTCGGCCGCGCCACACGCGCTGCTCGCTGCGGCCGCTCGGCCGCTCCTCCTCGCCTCGCGACCTCACGCGCGACGCGCTGCGCCACGCCTCGCGCGGCCGCTCGCCTCGGCGCCTCTCGGCCGGCTCTCGCGCGCCTCGCGCGCCACGCGCTGCGCGACGCCGCGTCGCCCGCGCCGGCCACAACCGGGCTCGGCGGGAATTCCTCGCCCGCTGGGCGAATCCGCCGCGTGCGCTCGGCGCAATCTCAGTGTCGGATCGCATCCGACGGCTGCGCGGTGATTTCGCCCGATCAAAACGGCGCGCGGCGGACTCCCCCCGAAACCCTAATCCATTTCATTCTCTTCCCTCTCTCTCTCTCTCGTCCGCACCCGACCGAGCGAGCGAAGTGGCGGCGGCGGCGACTACGTCCACGCCGCCGGAGAAGGAGAAGACGGCGCCGCCGCGGGCCCTCTCGCCGGCGTCGCGCTCCCCTGAGAGGGAGCGCGCCGCCGTCGAGCGGCTCCGTGTCGGCGCCCGTTCAAGCGTGCGTCGGCGGTGGCCCGTACGTGGAGCACCGGCGAGCACAGGGCTCGGCCGATCTCCCGCACACCAGCGACGACGACGGCGACCCGGCGACGACGGCCAGGTGAGTATCTTTTCAGATCTAGGGTTAGGGTTTGACCCGACCCCCTTCTCTGTTCTTTTCTGTTTTTCTAGGGTTCGGGGTTTCGTCCTCTTTTCTTTCTTTCCCGCGTAGATCTAAACGCTAGGTGCTCTGATACCAATGTTAGTTCTAGGTTCTTTAGGATCTCTAGGTTAGATCTATCGGGCTATCCTTTTCTCTAGGGTTCTTGAGTGCTACACTGAGAGGGAGAGAGGGGTACCAACCTTCCGACTGCGTGGAGGAGGAGGAGGCCATCTCGGGTTCGGCGGTGAAGATCTGCGCACGGGCAGCGACGGTCGGGGAAGGGCGTGGAGCTCCTTGGCGGCGGCGCGTCCCGCGGTGGCGGCTCGGCGGCGGCGATCGTCGATGTGGGCAGCAGAGGAGCGGTGGAGCTTCCGTCGCCGCGCCCTCAACGGTCGGGTCTTAGGGTTTGTCGGTGGGGTGGCGGCGCACGGTCAACCTTGGGATACGTGCGCCGCCCCCACCTGCTTTTATAGCGCGGCGACAGGCCCACCACCATTATAATGGGCGCCCGATCGATGCGCGAGCAAGGGGATTTGGCCGTTGGGCCAAATCCCCTGAGATCATTCTAACATAAGCTATTACAGTAGCAACAAATCTTAGCTGGACAGACGATGCACGCCACGCCGTCGCTCGAAAGAGATTAAATACTGTTACTCCTATTGTATCCATCATTCGTCATCCTCGAATTCCATCCCCTTGATCGAGCTATTAGGTAAGATAGCACGCTTGGCATTCATAACAGACCCACTAAGGATGTGTTTGGTTGGAGGGGATGGGATGGGATAGAATGGTTCCTTTGACCAAGGTTATCTGTGTGTTTGGTTGGAGCCTTGGAGGGATGAGGTGGGACGGAATGGTCTAAAGTGGGATGAGCATGTGCAAATTTAGAGAATATTCTTCTTAGATGCTGGACCATGTGGTTCCACTTTTTTTGTAGAACTATCTCATCCTATCTCCATCACATCCCATCCCACCCTATCCCTCCAACCAAACACATCCTAACTATTGCGTGTAGACCCACCTAAACAGTCACGTAATTGTCTTAAAAAACTAATTGCGCAACCGTTCCTGATTTCTCGGCGCGTCGTCGTGCTGGCCTGCCAAGTAGGGAGACTGTTTTTTTACCCGAAGAGAATAGGGAGTATGGTTTATATGCGTACATGGTAGTATGTCCCAATATTCAAAGAGGTTCAATTTGTATATATTTCTCCTCTCCGGATGATTCATATCTCAATCGGGCGCACACCAGAATGCTAACAGATCTGAGCGATTAAGGTAACAAATCAGGAGTATGGGTATGCTTGGTAACCTTTGCCGTATTTGAACAAGTAACAACAAGTATTGTAAATAACGCACGTACTGTTATTAAACACGGACGGAATAACGATCTACTCATCGTCGTCGGATATTCATAATTCATTAATCATTATATGGAGAAGGATCGGAGGAGGAGAAACACGACGCAGGCAGGCAGGCAGGCAGGAAGGAATAATATCGAATATGTATTCGTGTTCTGGCCTCTTGAGTCGGAAACGAATACGAATCCGGCACCGGATTAATTCGCGCGTTTGCTGGAAAGTGCATGCCGACGGATTCCTTGCGTGCGTCTGCCAGCACCCTTGCTAGCTTCAGTCAAGTCATCCCTTCCTTCCCGGAAACAGCCATCTCTGATATTTCCCTAACGTACCTAGCATATATACTGGATCCCTATGATCGTACGGAAACAATAGTACTATTGTAAAAGTGTGAGTTGTGGTTGGTCTATTCTCCCTCCTCTCTTTTCAACCATCCGATTTGATCTGGATCATTCATCTCTCTCCTCCCCTTTCTCTCTTAGGATACAACCGCTCACCCCCTTCACTTTCTCCATCTCCTCGCGTATTCTGGCCACCCTACTATCTCTGTCGCTTGCTCTTTAATGTTTGATGTGTGAAGTTGATCAGCCAGTAAGTTTCATCTCACTAATTTTATGATTTCGTTGTAAAATGTGGATCTCTAATTGCGTGCGTCTACCAGCACCCTCGCTCGTTTCAGTCAAGTCATCCCTTCCTTCCTGGAAACAGCCATCTCTGAGCCTCTGAGAACGTACCTAGCATGTATATACTCGATCCCTACGATTGTACGGAAACAATCGTACTATTGTAAAAGTGTGAGTTGTGGTTAGTCCACTCTCCATACTCTCTTTTCAGCCGCCCGATTTGATCTGGACCATTCGTCTCTCTCCTCCTCTCTCTTTCTTAGGATACAACCGCCCACCCTTTTCACTTTCTTCATCTCCTCGCGTATTCTGGCCACCCTTCTATCTCTGTCGCTTGCTCTTCAATGTTTGATGTGTGAAGTTGATCAGATAGTAAATTTTGTCTCACTATTTTTATGACTTCGTTGTAACGGATGGATCTTTGACTAGTATAGGGATACATTTGCTCTGCTGTTAGGATAGACGTGCAGGCATGCTGGTGCTTAGAGTCGAGTCGAGTCGCGATTGTATTTAATTTTATTTGGCCGTACGTGCAATTGCCATATCATGCATCGCATGACGGACGGACGGACGCATCCATGGCGCGCTCGATCCCTTCCCTTCCCTCGTTAGTACGTATATATTATAAATAGCTCGCTCGCTCGCTCGCTCGCTCGTCCATCCATCCCCCCTCTCTCGCTCGCTCGCTCGCTCTTCTCCCCGGCGGCCCGTCCCTGCCCTGCCGGAGCGCGCGAGCCATGGCTGCAGCCGCGTCCACGGCAAGGATGAGGCGGCATCGGGATCTTCAGGAGGCCAATTGCAAGGCCACCGAGGACTGCTTACTCTTCGACGCCGCCAAGCCACCTCCCTTCCGCATCGGCGACGTCCGCGCCGCCATCCCCGCCCACTGCTGGCGCAAGAGCCCCTGGAGGTCGCTCTCCTACGTCCTGCGCGATGTGGCCGCCGCGGCGGGGCTCGCCGCCGCCGCAGCGCGGCTGGACTCGTGGCCCCTGTGGCCGCTCTACTGGGCGGCGCAGGGAACCATCTTCTGGGCGCTCTTCGTCCTCGGCCACGACTGGTACGTACCTACCTACTACACGACTGGCGGTCAATTACGAGGATCGATGCGCGCGCGCGCCTTGTGTAACTGCATGTATTCATTCTTCTTAATTGGGCACGTATACGTATTGTCGTCGTATCGTAGTAATTGTGTACTCGTCCGTCGTATGTTGCAGTGGGCACGGGAGCTTCTCCGACAACGGGACGCTCAACGGCGTGGTTGGGCATCTGCTGCACACCTTCATCCTCGTCCCATACAACGGATGGTATTCCCCACTCCCCTGCATGCCAATTGCGCCTATCAGTATCACCCAAGTGAAATGAATTAGCTGATCGAGCACGCATGATCTATCGACGCAAGTTCTACCATTGATTCATCTCCTTAATCCATCTGACTGATGGACGATATATATCTGCATGGCATGCAGGAGGATCAGCCACAGAACGCACCATCAGAACCATGGCCACATCGAGAGGGACGAGTCCTGGCACCCGGTAATTAACTTCGTATATATATATATATATATATACCTACTCTGATCTGTACTAGTCTAGCTAGCTAGTATATATATATATATATCTTACGCTACGCTAGTTAGTACTTTTGTTTTTCTCAGCTCTCTGTTATTGTGCTGTAATTCAGAGCATGCAGCTCGATCGATCGTTGGGCAGCTTTCAGGGAAAGAGGAAAAGGCAAACAAACTTATGACAGGCTTTGCAGCCACCTAGCTGCATTATGGTACTAGTTAGTACTGGAAAACAGTTTTTGTCTCCCTGATAATCAAACAAACTTTTCAGCTGCTGCACATCTCATCATGCATGCAAGGCAGGCACATGTTATGCAGCTGGAAAGAGGAATAAATATATAAATATAAATATATATATATATATATATATATATATATATATATATATATATATATATATATATATATATATATATATATATATATATATAAATATAATTAAGCTGCCAAACCAAAGTTCCAACAAACATCGATGTGGTCCTTAAATAATAATTCCACTACCACCACCAGCAGCAGCAGCAGCAGCAGCTAGTAGATCCATACGTGTCACGTGATTTGCTGCAAAATTAATCAGCAGAGATCAAAGATGCGCATCGAATCTTAGCCTGTCTAGTGCATTTCGTAATGCAAGTCCCTTTTCATCATAGATCGGCCTTGCCCTTTTCAGAACCACAGCGCTTGTGGCACGAGCATCTGAACCGTTTGACAGCGCAACCACTCTTAATATCAAGAATGGACTGGAACCACGATTTTAACAATATTTTTTTTTCTGGAATCGTTAATTTAGTTGTCACATTCGGTACGTTGTGAAATTCCGATAGAATATATGCCATCCACACGCATGCTTGGACTTTTTTAGAAAGGAAAACGGTATAGATGCTAGGATTTTGTCCCAAGTTTTACACGCATTCTATCATTCTTACTGTATCTAAGCATACGCACTGTTCCTTTTTTTTTGTGTGTCATGTTTTGGTTCTGTCTGGAATTTTTTTGGTTGATGCGTGTGCAATTTATGCGAGCAGATCACGGAGAAGTTATACCAGGAACTGGAACCACGCACCAAGAAACTACGCTTCACATTACCATTTCCACTGCTGGCTTTCCCTGTCTACCTCGTAAGATTAAGAATCTCTTTTCGATCGATTACTGCGCTGTGTTGTATGTGGACACTGCATCTGCATATATGCGTCTTCAAGTCCTCAACTGAAAACTGAACTGAACCTAGCTTCTTCCTGAATGAATGTTTCAGTGGTACAGAAGCCCGGGAAAGGAGGGCTCACACTTCCACCCAAGCAGCGATCTGTTTAGCCCCAAGGAGAGGCGTGACGTGATGGTGTCCACCACCTGCTGGTGCATGATGATCGCGTTGCTCATCGCCATGGCGTGCGCGTTCGGCCCGGTACAGCTGCTCAAGCTGTACGGGGCTCCATATCTTGTAAGCAACCACTGTAGCCCTGTTCAAAAGTGACATGGCCTTTGGCTGTGGCTTTGTCTTTCGGCTAATTGCAAGAGAGATTGAAGGAGCATGGGACACCCACGTTGAGAAATCACTCCGTTCAAAGTAGCTCTGCAGTGACTCTTTCAAACGGCTTATAGAAACCACCTTAAGAAGGCAGAAGCTGTTTGAAACAGAGCCTATATACACATCAGCTGCAACTGTTAACTGTTTAGTTAGTACTACTTGCTTTTGCTTCTAAGTAGCTCGCACTCAACAACTAACTGAAACCGTAGGAACAGCTGATGTACGAACGTATATGCTGACTTTGAATTCCTTTTCTGCATTTAAAACAGGTGTTTGTGATGTGGCTTGACTTGGTGACCTACCTTCACCACCACGGTCACCATGACCTCCCTTGGTATCGCGGAGAGGTACCTACTGTTTTAATTCGTTGCAAGTAGCTAGATGGAAAGCATCATCTGTACATATTTCATGAGTTGGGTGCAGCGTAGTCATTCTGCAGTTTGTACTTCTTGTCATGGAAGATGGCACTGCTACAGTCTTGCTTGCACTCTGAAAATAGGACTACCTCATTTTCTGAACACCTAGCAACTATTACTGTTGACATCCACTTGAACTTTTTCCCTATTGATACATTTTTGCTCTTCTACGGTGTTACTGTTTCACAACTGTTCAATGCTCATGCTGTTGACTAACCAATGCTCTGCAATGACTGTTGCAGGAATGGAGCTACCTCCGTGGTGGCCTGACGACGGTGGACCGGGACTACGGGTGGATCAACAATATCCACCATGACATTGGCACTCATGTCATCCACCACCTCTTCCCCCAAATACCTCACTACCACCTAGTAGAAGCAGTAAGTGCGCTAGTACAGTGCTGAAATATGTATGTGCTACTACCAAGTTCAATACTACTGACCACCGAGTACTGAAACTGCTACTTTCATCTTGTTTTGTGAAAAATAAAAAACCAGACCAAGGCAGCAAGACCAGTACTGGGCAGATACTACCGGGAGCCGGAGAAGTCAGGTCCACTGCCGCTTCACCTCTTCGGCGTTCTCCTCAGGAGTTTGAGAGTTGACCACTTTGTTAGTGATGTGGGAGATGTTGTCTACTACCAGACTGACCACAGCTTGAACGGCAGTAACTGGACCGAAACTGATAAGCACAAGTGATGAAAGCGTGAAACTATTCAAGTCACTACTATTCACGGAAGAATGCCTGATAGATTGATAGCATATCCTGCAGAAAGAAATAAGCAGCAAGGGTTACCTGCTCAAATCATTAGAGTAGGATTCTAACTGTGGTTGTAACTAGCTCTTGCTTCAGTTTTGGAGAAATTCTGAATGCGGAATTAACTGTGTAAACCATTAAATTTGCCAGGACATTACATTAGTCTGGAACCTGTATGTGCCAGGCCTGGAAGAACGAACATTTGTGAACCAAAGCTTGATTAGCTCTGTCAGTACCTTTGTTCTGAACTGAACTGCTTACTATTGGAGTTACATAGGTTGGGTCTGATCTTTTTGTACTACACTGAATACATCCATCAGATTGATGGGTTTTGCTATTATATATGTTGTTGCGCTCTGTGCAGTGCTTGCTTGACTCGTGCACCATAATATAAGGCATTGCACTGTAGCAAAACCCAAGTTTTCTGGGATCTGTATGAAAATAATTAACATCAGATTGCTGAAGCCGGTTCTCCAGACCAAGCATACCAGTACCGGTGGCCATTGCACTTAAATTGTGTACATAGAATTAAAGGCCAAACTAAAATAAATTAAGGTTCCAAATCATATCACATATTACATGCATGGTGCACAGACATGCTCACTGACAACCACAACACAGCATCTGAAGTTCTGAACTGCATATGCATCATATCGACCCTAACAAATTAAAGTGGTAGCTGTTCTTAGTGATCGATTATTTATTATTCCAACAAACTGGTTTCGATTATTAACTTCCAACATATGCGCCAAACGAGCGTTGGATACTTGGATGGATGCATGTGTAATATCATATAGCTATGGATCAAGCCAATCCAAGTCACAATGCCATTTTCACCCCCACTGACCTTTAGTCCATGAGGTTTTACCTCATTTTTACAAAGCCAACAGGAGAATAGGAGAGAGCAAGAGATAAGGCCGAAGCCAATGCACAGCTAGCCAAGAGAGCAAATGAGATAAGACATTACGTGCACGTGCTCAAAAAAAACCATTACAGTTGGACGTATCTTAGAATAGCACAAACGGCAGATGAAGGGGAGGTAATTACACCCGGGAGTAGATAGTGTGTGTATGTATATGCATATGTATATGTATGTGTATATATATTTGTATATGTATGTATGGGAGCATATCTAGTACAAATGGATTATTCAATACTAACATGTAAACGCGAACGTTGACCGTCCGATCTATCTCGAACAGCTTAGATCTGGGCGGGTGGGATGCACTACCTCATTTATACATTTTGCACTTAACCCCCGGCCTTCCCTTTAATGTTTTTTGCTGCGCCCCTCCTCACCGCCTCCCCGGTGCCGCTGCCCTGGCGCCTCCCCTAGATCCCTTCCCAGCGCCGCACCCTCCAGCCTCCCTCGGTGCCGCCCCCTCCAGCCTCCCTCGACGTTGACCCTTCCCCTTTCGACCACGGCCCCCTTCGACTACGGCTTCGACTTCGACCACGGATCTTCGACTTCGATCACTGCCCCCTTCGACCACTGTCCCCTTCGACCACGACCCTTCGACGACCATGGCCCTTCGACGTTGACTACTTCCCTCTTTGACCACCATCCCCTTCGACCATGACCCTTCGACGTCGACCACTGTTCCCTTCGACCACGACCTTTTGACGTCGACCATGGCTTCGACTTTGACCATTGTCCCTTTCGATGACCATGGCCCTTCGACGTCGATCACTTCCCCCTTCGACCACAGCCCCCTTCGACCACGACATTGACTTCAACCACGGATCTTTGACTTCGGCCACGGCCCCTCAACCACGGCCCCCTTCGACCACAGCCCAGACATCGACCCTTCGACTTCGACCATGACCCTTCGACTTTGGCCGCGGATTGACTTCGTCCACGGCCCTTCGACTTCGACTACTGCCCCCTTCGACCACTGTCCCCTTCAACCATGGTTTTAACTTCAACTACGGTCTGACTTCGGCCATAGCCCTTCAACTTCGATCGCGGACTGACTTTGTTCATGGCCCTTTGACTTCGATCACTGCCCCCCTTCAACCACAGTTTGAACTTCGACCACGATCCTTCAACTTCGACCACGGCTTGACTTCGACCATAGCCCTTTGACTTCAACCGCGGACCGACTTCGTCCACGACCCTTCGACTTTGACCACTGCCCCCTTCGACCACTGTCCCCTTCAACCACGGCTTGGACTTCGACCACGGCCGTTCGACTTCGACCACGACCCTTCGACTTCAACCACTAATCTTTGACTTCGGCCACGGCCCCCTTCAACCATGGCTTCGACTTCGATCACAGCCCCTTGACTTCAACCATGTCCCTCGACCATAGCCCCATTCGACCACGGCACCGACTTCGACGACCAGCTTAGGAGACCAAAATCGCCAGACAGCGTGACGGGCTCCGAATGAAGAGCAGGAGGAGGTAGAGAGGCTCACCGAGTGAGCGACCGCTGGGCGGTGGCGGTGGGGGAGAGCCACCTGGGCGGGCGTAGTAAGAGGAAGCTGTAGCCGCCACACCAAGTGCCCTTCTCTCTGATCCACTGGACACTGTCCCTGAGCGCCATTCTCTCCGATTCACCGTCCACTGTTGTTGAGCGTCGTGCCGCTGGTTGGAGGGGCGATGGGAGATGGAATTAGTGGCGGCGCCCTGGGGAAAGTTGGGGGACTGTGACCAGACACTGCCGCGTGGGGAAGGAATTGGTGGCGGTACCGATGAGGAAGAGGTGTTGGGGAAGAAGGAGGCGGCAGTTGCCGAAGGTGGAGGTGGGGAGGTGGCAGCGGGCAGATGGGGAGAGGAGGCGGCGGGCAAATGCGTTGGGGAGGCGACGATAGGGGGATGCGACACTGCTGGGGGAAGTTGGGGGACTGCGACTAGACGCTGTCATACGGGGAAGGAATTGGTGGCGGCGCTGAGGAGGAGGCGTGACACGAGGGTTCGGGGGAGAGGAGGTGGCGGTTGCAGGAGGTGGAGTGGTTACGGGAGGCAAAGGATGTGGGGGAAGAGAAGAGGGGCACAACCCACGCGTCAACCTGTCCTTTTCTACGAGGAGTGGAAGAACTACCTACATGTGGATCTGGACGGCTGATATTTGATTAGACGGTTGAGAAGAGAGGAGAAAGAACGGACCGACGACCACCAACTCACATTTTTTATAATAGTAAAGATAATATACTCCAAAGTGAGTTCAATGAAAAATTTCATAAAAATCTACTTTTTATAGCATAATTTGTGTATATACTTTTTTTTATACATGAAAAAATGTATATAGCAAAAACAAAGAGCTCCAATAATTTTTTTCCATCCAAGTCATATTAGAGTATCTTAAAATTAGTATTTAAATATACCGAAAGTGATAAAGAGATATAAAATAGTCGTTTAAGTGGTATATTGAAAGTAAAAGTATGTATTCCTGAGAGTACGAAAAAGGCTTCCTAGATTGCCGGGGAGTCATATACAAATCCACAATAGTTACGATATCACCTAGCTAGACTACAGCTTATTTCGCGACGACATAATGCTATACTAGTGTGGACTACAAATAATTACAACGATCCCTATACAGATATCATCATCAATCTAGAATTATTCTTGAGGGGAGCAAAACTCCAAAACCGTCGTCTTCTTTCACCGTCACTGTGTCCTCACAAGCCACTAGTCTAAGACTAGAGCTGCTCACATGCTTACACTTGAGCTTCAACTCGTCAAGGCTCCTGGCAAACACCTGCTCCAGCCACGTCTGCAGAGGCCTCTTCTCCTCTGATGCCCATGCTGCTGCAAGTATTTGCTCCATTGCGCCAACATCGATCTCCAACATGCAGTCAGAGCCCAGAATGTTGCTCACTGTATTGCTCAACTCCTGCAGCATGCCATCGGCAAGTTTACCAAAGTCAAATGGCTTAAAATCGATTGACTCGTCAACTGAACACAAAAGGCTGTCAATGGATCTCTCTGGATTGCCGGACGAGCCGTCCTTGATGCTGCTGTCGTCATCAGCACCGTTGGTTCCATCCTCATCCTCATTGACAGGGAGGTTCAAGTCGAACGGCACACTTGATGTTCTGTGTAGTCGCTTGGAAATGCTTGGTGACTCTTGCAGCTCTTCTTGGTCATCAGAAATGTTGAGCTTTCGCTTACTGACAGAACCAGAGTACAAAGATGCTTGACTTTTGGTTAGAAAGTTCCTTGGGAAAACTACCACCTTACCACCAGGGCTTCTGCTGGTGATCGGCGTACCCGGTTCCGTCAAGATCTTCAGTTCATGTCCTCTAGCTGCCAGGATCTTCTCTTCGGAGAAAGTATGACCCCCTTCCACCCCAACAGAGACATTTTTGCAGCCTCGGATGGTTCTTGTTGACAACACAACAATTGAGTCATTAATGTCAACCACCTTGCCGCGCATGTCTTGGAACCTGCCAGTCTCAATGGCATAAGACAGACTGTCCTGAACAAGGCAGTCAGCTTTATCAATGTTGTCAAGGAAGATAACAGATCGCCGCTTCTTGCTTAAATCCTCAACGATACAGTCTGTGCCAGTCTTCCCTCTGAAACTTGAGTCACCCCAGTCCTGGAGGCTCAGGTCCAGATAAATCAAGTTGTCTTTGCTGCCGTGCATGAGCTCTGCAAGTGCCACAGCAACTCTCCGCTTGGCCATGCTGTCAGAACCATGAAAACTAAACCAGATGTCATTCTTCCTGTTTACGCCACGGCGCTTCTCCATTGACCGGCACCGCACAATGGATTCACAAATAGCACTCAAGGCTTCCTCCTGCCTTCCAACTACCTTGAACAAGCGTTCCACAAGTAGCTTGTAATTGCTCAAATCAGAGCCTTGTGATGCGAGGTGTGAAGGTCTTTGCCATTGGCCAAAGGCAGACATGCCTCCTGAAGCTGCTGAATGCAGAGCACTTACATTTGTGGAACTCTGGGAGCAAGAGTAAGGTTGTGCAAAGAGCTGTGGAGGCTTCAGATTCAAATCATCCACCTTTTTGGGTATCAGATGGATAGACCTCTCTGCATCCTCTACATGTTTCCAGAAGGCAGAACTTGTACCCTTGGAAGAAGATTCACGAGGCGTACACAAAACCAAGTCAGTTACCACAGGTGCAGCAGGTGATGGTGAAGCATGATCTTCACCATCATGACAGTTTGACAGGTTTTCCTGTCGTGATTGCACACTCCTATCTTGAAGGTGTCCATCACTCTTTGAATGCCTGGCTTTAAGTTTCGATACAAGGTCTTCATTCCTTTGGTTGGAGATAGATGGAGATGAAAGACTCTTTGTAGTTGCATTGGTATGTGAAGCAGGCACTGCAGAAAGTTTAATAACCTCCCTTTGAAGTGCAACTGACTCAGAACCTTTTCTTGGATTTGCAGCTCTTTCCCGGTCAGCTGGAACACCAATATAATGTGGAAATAACTGGTAAGGACCTCTGTTGATGCTCTGGGAGCCTTGGTGGAGCCGCAGGCAGTACTCGTTCCATTTGTTCTGTAGATCCAATATTTTTGAATTCAATACCATCTGATCATCTCTAACCTGCACTGAAGAAAAACTGTGCATCTTTTATACCTATGATATCAAAAATTATTCATCTATCAACACATGGTGCATGTGCATTCGTTATTTAGCGTAAAAGTTCTGAAAGACATAAGTAGCTTCACACCTTGAATGTATCAAATCCATTGTTAGGACCCATCATGCTGCCATTCTGCAGCAGGGAAGGTAGACCTCCCTGGTGACAGTCTTCAGCTGTAATGCCACTTCCTCTAATGATAGCTGCAACTTCTTTCTCATATCTATCGTTGCACTGTTGACACCGGAGGGCATGAGGACAAGAATTTGCTGTGAGGCCGTTTGCTTCGTAGGTATCAAAGAAATGTCCTCCAAAAGGAACGAACGATTCCATCAAGCTGCAAAATTACAAGTTTCGAATTGTTAGGTCTAGTTGATCAAAGCAAATGGAGTACATGATAGAGCATAGAAGCCATGCCGCCAAGTCCTACTTCAATGCACCTATTCTGACTCTGCGGCCACTTAA
This sequence comes from Dendrocalamus sinicus, assembly GCA_036346575.1. Taxonomy (NCBI): domain Eukaryota; kingdom Viridiplantae; phylum Streptophyta; class Magnoliopsida; order Poales; family Poaceae; genus Dendrocalamus; species Dendrocalamus sinicus. The sequence continues at coordinate 307,068 of CM070673.1, read as the reverse complement.
CTATAGCTGATACAAGTCAAAAGACATACTGTTGCTACGCTCAGGGGCGGAGCCAGGTTAGAGCAACGTCCTAGGCTGGACAGTGCATTATAGATGACATTTACAACATATGAGGTGCTTTTTTAAATTTTACAATAGGATTTTGATCTCAGGCCCAGGGCTGGAGCCCAGGCAGCCCTACGTCTAGATCCGCCACTGGACACTTCTGACCCCAACTATGGCCATGCATTAGAACTTCAGAGTTCAGACAAACATGTGCACTAGCAGAAGCATATATTTTTTTGGCCATTTCTCTTCTTTTTTTATCAAGCTGTACTAAGTTATGGATGCTGGGCAAGAGAACCTCAACAAACACCCAAAAGATCAAAATATAAAGGAGAACTCAAAATTGACAAACGAGAAAAGAAATTCTTTCAAATATCCAAAAGGAACAAACAACAAGCTAAGGAATCAGTAAAGAGTACGGGTAGCAACCATCAAGATAACGTTGAAAAGAAGAGTATGGGTAGCAACCATCAAGATAACATCAAGTCAATCACTTACGTAAGCGTATTACCCGATCAATCTTCAACAAAATAGTTGTACTTCATGGAACGAGTTAAACCATTAAAAAACAATAGGTGGGAGAAAAACGTTCTAGCCATACAGCATATTTAAAGACCTTATTGAACTACCCGTGCTACTACTACTTACAGCATTACACTCAAATCAATCAGACATGGCAGAAAAATATCCATGCTACAATGGGCATACACATAAATCTGCACTCATAACATTAAACTAGTCAAGAACATAAACTAATCACACTTGTACTCCTAACCAGACATCCAAGACATGCTGATAATAAACTAAGCACACCAGGCACCAAATGGATGCTAATCAAATCTTAATGTGAAATCATGTGGTAGTCACTCCATGATTGTGATGAATAATTGACTTTTGGTTCAGAGAGTTTCCGGAGTTTGGGTTTAGTTTTTGAGACTTCGCAATTTTTCAGTTACACTGTTGCTGACGGTACGACTGGCATTGGGGCAGCGTGATAGATCTAGTTTCTTTAGGATCTCTAGGCTAGATCTAGCGGGGTCTGTTTGGGTTCGTGTTCTTGAGGTTCTACCGAGAGGAGGAGAAGGGTACCGACCTTCTGATGTAGAGAAGCGGCGGCCATCGCGGGTTGGGTGATGAAGATCTGCGCACGGGCAGCGACGGTCGGGAAGAGGTGCGGTGATCCTCGGCGGGCGTGTCCGGCGGCGGCGAATCGACGCAGTGGGGCTTCCGTCGGCTGGCGCCACCTCTAGATCGGCTAGGGTTTGTCGGTGGGGTGGCGGCACGGTCAACCTTGGGATGCGTGCGCCCGCCCCCACTCTGTATTTATGGCGGCGGCGACAGGGCCCACCAAGCAACGGCGCCCCGATCGTATGCGGTCAAGGGTCGGGCTTTGGCCGTTGGGCCAAAGCCCCGAGATCACTCTAACATTCTCCCTTGATCTCGATCTATACTTTATCTTTTAATTACTTTTGACTTTACACATTCCATCACAGATTAGTGCATAGAACATGTCTCATCGTCACGGTCAATCGCCGATAGATTCATGATTACAATACACCTCTGCTTGCAAACAAGCTTACTTTAATCTTTGGGCCATCTTTTAGTCCAGAATCATAGGCTTTCCCTTAAACCCATGCCGCTACATGTTCTCTCGAACACGTTGGGTGGTAAGCCTTTGTAAGCGGATCCGCTAACATCTTTGCGGTACTTATGTGCTCAAGACTTATAATTTGATACCGAACTTTATCTTTCACAACATAGTACTTTATGTCAATGTGTTTGGCAGCACCACTTGACTTATTGTTGTGGGCATACGTTCTCGCGGTTCGTTATCGCAGTACAACAAGTGGTCTATTGATGTCGTCAACCACTTTTAAACCGGTATGAACTTCTTTAGCCGGTCACCGCCCGTAGCCTCATAACATGCTACAAACTCGCGTACATTGTGGACGATGTAGTGACGGTTTGTTTTGAGCTTTTCCAGATATAGCTCCTTTAGCGAGAGTGAATACATATCCGGATGTAGACTTTCTATCATCTCCCGCAAAATCGAATCAGATACCCCACTATATGGAGTGAATCGATCTTCGTATGTCATCATGAGGCCTTTTGTTCCTTGCAAATAACGCAAGACTTTCTTTATCAATTTCAATGTTCTATTCCGAGATTGCTCGAATCGCCAAGTAACCCAGTAACAAATGCTAAGTCGTATGTGTGCACACTTGAGCATACCGTAAGCTTCCGACAATTGAAGCATATGGAACCGCTTTCATTTGATCGATCTCATATCGGTTCCCGGGCATTGAAAATCCCCATATCTGCCGCCCTTGACTATAGGTGCGGTGATGGACTACTTTTATGCATACCAAATTTCTTTAAGACTTTCTCTATGTATGCCTTTTGTGACAAATCCCAATACCCCTTTGTTTCTATCTCGGTGAATTTCGATCCCTAGAACGAATGAAGCTTCACTAAGGTCTTTCATATCAAGTTTGAGGACAAAACTTCTTTGTTTCGATAGTAGATTAACATCACTACTAGCTAGTAGGATATCATCCACATACGGATTAGGAAGATAAACTTCCCATCTTTAAACTTTGCATAAACACAGCTTGTCCTCAACATTCTCTTTAAACCCAAATTTTCTTATTGTACTGTCAAACTTCAAGTACCACTGCCTTGAAGCTTGCTTTAACCCATAAATCGATTTCTTTAGGCGGCATCCCATTCTTTCATTTCCTTCCATGACAAAACCTTTCGGTTGTGCCATGTAAACATTTTCCTCCAAATCCCCATTAAGAAATGCCGTCTTTACATCCATCTGATGTAACTCTAAATCATAATGTGCTACTAATGCCATTATGATTCTGAAGGAATCTTTACATGAGACTGGAGAAAATGTCTCATTATAATCAATCCCTTCTCTTTGCGTAAAGCCTTTTGCCACAAGTCGCGCTTTATGTCTTTCTACATTCCCTTGGGAGTCATGTTTAGTCTTGTAGACCCATTTACTGACCCTACTGTTTTGGCTCCTTTAGGAATAATTTCAAGTCCTGCACTTTATTAGTCTTCATGGACCTCATTTCTCTTCCATGGCCTCAAGCCATTTTGAGGAATTTTCGCTTCATGGCTTCTTCAAATGAGGTGGGATCATCCTCCATTTGAAATTCCTCTGTATGATAAATCTGATAATCATCGAAATAGCCGATCTTCTTATTCTTTGAGACCTCCTCTGGGCCTCCTCATTTGGTACATCTATTGTTTGAGGTCGCTGTTGCTCCTCATCTGTGGCAATAGGTTCTATATGATCTGAAGAATGTGTTCTTCATTCTCATTCATTGTTGCCACGGAGGAGCAATAATAGTGCTTGCACCACGATGTCTTGCACCGTCGGTGCGGCAAATGGCAAAGTAGTGTGAAGAATGGCTCTTGAATCATCGGAGTGGCGCAAACACCCGCTTCTCTTCAAGATCAATCTCTCGAGCTACCATGCTCCCTCATCATTTCATCTTCTAAGAAGACAGCATGTCTCGTTTCTACAAACTTTGTATATCTATCCGGGCAAAGAGAAACGATAACCTTTTGACTTTTCAGGTAGCCAATGAAATGGCAACTTATCGCTTTGGGATCAAGTTTCCCAAGGTTTGGGTTAAATACTTTAGCCTCAGCAGACTCCCACACACGTAAGTGGTTTAGTGAGGAACTCTTCCGTCCACACAACTCGCATTGTTTTGGGCACCGACTTACTAGGCACTCTGTTGAGAATATGAATAGCGGTTTTCAACGCTCCATCCACAAACTCAATGGGAGTGTGGAGTAGCTCATCATACTTCGCACCATATCCATCGTGGTGCAGTTGCGTCTTTCACCTACTCCATTTTGTTGAGGTTCGCCCTGCATCGAATCTTGGGCCACTATTCCATTTTCTGTAAAACCTCGCAAAGGTCCAGAACTTGTCCATATGGGGTATGTCGATCGTAGTACTCCCCACGCATCGATCGGACTATCTTAATCTTTAAATCGTGTTGGTTTTCAATTTCAGCCTTAAATATCTTGAATTTATCCAAGGCTTCATTTCTTTCTTTAATTGGATAAATATATCCATAACGGAGTAATCATCTCGTGAATGTTATGAACGAGTCATATCCATCCACACTTTTCACAGAAAAGGACCACAAATATCTGTGTGAATAATTTGTAGAACTCTGTGCTTCTTTTAGCATCTTTCTTTATTTTCTTTACATATTTACCTTTAATGCATTCTCTGCATTGTTCTAAGTCCGAGAACTCTAATGGAGGAAGAATATCATTCTTTACTAGTCCTTCTATTCTCCCTCGAAATATGGCCTAAACGACGGTGCCATAATTTCGACGACTCATCTAGAGTTCTCTTTCGTTTTACATTTACATTCGTGAGACGAGGATTCATTCACTTTCTCGCACGCAACGTTCTCATTATCGCATACGACATTCACATCATCACATAATGATAACAAATAAAGCTCATTCGTAATATGGCAATACCAACACATTCTTTATTAAACACTATTTCGCACTTGCCATTTCCAAAATTGCAATCATAACCATCTTTGTCCAAATTTGACACACTAATCAAATTCCTCTGTAAAGAGGGTACAAAAGGACATCTCTAAGTAAAAGAGTGGAGCCATTAGCTAATTCTAATGAAAGATCGCCAACGGCTTCAACTTCAACCGACTCCATTTGCGACTTTAACGCATCTTTCTTTTCTTTGCGTAGTCCTCGTCGAACGGAATCCCTTTAAAGAATTAGCAACATGAACAATTGTTCTGAGTCAATCCACCAAGTGGATTTGAATATTTTACATACAGGCATTCATTAATAAAGGTAATGATGTTCTCACCTTTCTTAGCCATTATCATCTTTAAATAGTCGGACAATCTTTCTTGTAGTGTCCCGTCTTCTTGCAGTGAAGGCACCGGTCTTTGTCTCTGACAAATTTGTTCTGTTGAGGTGATGTACTGAGGCTTTGCCCTTGTTCTTTGAGAAGGGGTTCTTGTTATAATTCTTTTCTTGTTTTCCTCACAAAGTTGATAGCACCACCATGTGAGGATTTGATTCTTTCCTCCTCTTGCACGCACATGGCTATGCACTTTTCCATGTCCCATTTTTCGGGCTGCATATTATAGTTGACAACAAAAGTGTCAAACTCTTTTGGCAAAGAAGCAAAACCGATGAATAAGGAACTCATCCTTGAGAGCCAAAACCATCGGTTTGAGCTTTAGATGCCAAGTTGCTCATTCTAAGAATGTGCTCTCTTATGCCATTGCCACCGCTGAATACCTCTACTACAGTACCGCTTAATCACCGTAGCATAAGTCTTTGAAGAGCCATGAACTCACTCTTTATTTTATCAAGGTATTCATGGATGAACACACTCTGCAATTGAGCCTGAATAGCGAGCTCAATTGTGTTCTTTATCACAACCATACATTTCTTGTTGGTCGTGGTCCATTTCTTATGATCAAGATCATAAGACATCCGCAAGGGAGCATGATCCTCCGTCTTTTCGCCATGCGATGTCATCCTCATTCTGTTCCTCACCGCGCCAAAGGCTCGGTGGGACGTCTTGTAGAGCGAGGACCCACCCACCTCGGCCAAGATAAAAGCTAAATCTAACTTTTCTTCCACTCTCCATAATTATCACCTTTGAGAGTGGGATTTCTCTAATACAACTCATCAAGTTGTATCCTCCGAAAAAATATTTCAAATACAAGTGAGAACGTAACATCAAAAATTATATGCCTTATTTCCAACGTTGGTCAAAAATACGACATACAATTTAAATCAATTTTATCATGCATTAAATCTACATCACCGTTAAGCGAAATAGAAATAATGCATAAAATATCAATTAAAAATTTATAATCTTTATTATCATCAACGTTGGTCGAAAATAACAATATCATAAATCTCGAATTATCTCTATTTTTCAAAATTAAATTCTCTGTTGGTTCGAATTTAATAATGAAAATCAATTTAACATTAACTTTGCAATGAAACTATAATTATTCAAAATAATTCAATCATTCAAGCATTATATCAGAAAAATTTAATCTCAAAAATTAACACGTTGGTGCAAAAATTTACGAGATTTTGGATCAAATTTCAATTAAATTCATCAAGGAAATGCTTCAAAATCAATAAACATTCTTTTCGGGTTTCTTGTGCAAAATGGCACTCGGCTGTTCCACGCGGCGCGTAACCAACTGCATTGGCTGCGCTCTTCTACATGCGACGCGACGCGCCGCGGCCCGCGGCTGCTCGCTCGGCTGTCTCTCGCGCGCGCCGCGCCTCGGCCGCACGCGCGGCGCTGCCGCTTCGCGCGCCACGCCACGCCAGCAGCGCGACACCGCCGCCGCCCGCGCTCCGTCGGCCGTCGGATTCGCATCCGACGGCTCGCTCTCGCGCCGCGCGATCTCGCGCAACTCTGGCTGGCCGGATTTCGCCGCCGCTGGGCGAAAGTCGCCGCGATGGCGTCGGCTCGATCTCGCCGCCGATGCGATCCGACGGCCGGCGGGGTTTGCGCCGATCAAAACTGCGCGCGGCGGGCGCCTCGAACCCTAAACACTTCTCTCTCCTCTCTCTCCGCGCGGCGAGCATGGCCAGCGGCGGCGGCGACTACGTGCACACCGCCGGAGAAGAAGAAGAAGTCGGCGCCGCGCCAGCCTGCCCTTCCGCCGCGTCGCGCGCGCTCCGAGAGTAGCCACGCGCCGTCAGCGGCTCCGTGTCGGCGCCCCATCCCCAGCGCCGACGGCGGCCGCACGTGGAGCGCCGGCGAGCCCACGGCCGGCCGGTCTCCCGCGCGCCACGACGACGACGGTGTCCGTAAGTCCTGGCCTGTGCTTTTCTAGGTTAGGGTTAGGTTTAGCCCGCTTCCTCTCTTTCTTTTTCTCTTTTCTAGGGTTCGGGGTTTCTTTCTTCGCTTTTCTTCGCACCGCACGGTCAACCGACGGCGATCTCATTCCTTCTAGATCTACACCTAGATCTCGCTCGATACCATTGATAGATCTAGTTTCTTTAGGATCTCTAGGCTAGATCTAGCGGGTCTGCTTGGGTTCGTGTTCTTGAGGTTCTACCGAGAGGAGGAGAGGAAGGTACCACCTTCGGATGTAGAGAGGCGGCCATCGCGGGTTGGGTGATGAAGATCTGCGCACGCGGCGGCGGTCGGGAAGAGGTGCGGTGATCCTCGACGGCGTGTCCGGCGGCGGCGCGAATCGGCGCGGTGGGGCTTCCGTCATTGGAGCGCCACCTCTAGATCGGCTAGGGTTTGTCGGTGGGGTGACGGCGACGGCCAACCTTGGGATGCGTCGCCCGGCCCCACCTCAGATTTATGGCGGCGCGACAGGGCCCACCACCAACGGGCGGGCGCCCGATCGTAGCGCGCGGTCAAGGGCTGGGCTTTGGCCGTTGGGCCAAAGCCCTGAGATCACTCTAACACAGCGGTCATACCACCCAGGAGTAGCCTAACCGGCCTAGAGCTGGCGACTGGCATGGGAGCCGCAGTTTGACCGGTAGGGTGCAATAGCACCGGACTTGAATGGTGGTTAGACCAGGCTTGCAGTACGATCGGATTCTAGTTGGCGATAGATATTTTCTAGTGAGTGTGTTTTCGAGTGGTACATTGTGGGAGGCGGTGGTATGACCGGCCTTTGGTTGGCGGTCATATCGGTCGAGGTTCCCGCGGTCTGACTGGTCTGGTGGCCGCGGTCAGACCGCTCCCCCTTTCTCAAGGAGGAATGGGGCAGTTAGACCAACCGAGGGTTGGCGGTCTGACCGGTGCTGTTGAGTAGTGTACTGGGTGTGTGCACTGTGGTTTAAAGTTTGATCTTAGGGGGTTAAGATCAGTGTTTAGGTGCATTCATGGTGCATGATGTATTATGTTGACTAACGTGAGTCAAATGTATAGAACTTAAACTCAATATAGTTGCTTAGTGTTTGGATGTGTAGGTGACTTGGAGGATGTAATGGTCTATGGCAACGGACCGGGACTAGGCGGGGGTGCTAAGGTCTAGAGCGGTCATATAAGTCTGGGCGAGGCTACATGGTTCAAGCAGGAGCACGGAGAAGACAAGGATCATGGAGAGATGACTTGGTGCATGTGATGTGCCAAGTGAAGAGGCCGATACACGTAGAGATGGTTTATGGGAGACCGAATGCGTGTCAAAGCATGTAGAGATGCTTAGCATGCGAAGATGCTTTAGTGTGAAGGTAAGTGCTCATGGCTCATCAATTGTGTTAATTAATGATTTCATGTATTGTGCAGTGCTACGTGACAGTTTAATTGTTGTTTTAATTGTAGGATTTTAGAGCTAGGTCATGGTGAGGTGGACGACATCGGACTAGGCAAGGGCACTGAGGTCTGGGATCTGGACTATGCTCAGGAGGAGCTGATGTCCTATGGAATCAAGGTGCCACCGGAAAATGACTGAGACTTGCGGGGTGGTTACAAGTCAGGAAGGTAAGTAACCGGAGCGGGAGTTACCAGTGGTGGACATGACGGGTAACGACAAGGTGGACTAGGACTAGGCTCAGGAAGGAACTGAGGTCCTGAACGGTCAGGGAAACCGTGTGCCGTCATGGTGAAGGTGAAGCATGTGGTGCGCCAAGAGATGAGCCGTTTGCAAGCGAGGATGGTTCGGTGGGATCTAGACACGTGAGAGACTTGGCGACAAGTCATTAGAACCACACAGAGTTGAAGATAAAGCATGGGGCTACTTTAAGGCGAAGGAAGCACGAAGCTCCGGGGAAGGTGGTAGAGAGGTATTTTGGTAAATTGCCTAATACGGGAAAGTAGCGGTGTGCGAAACTACAGTGTTGACCTAAGTGGTTTAGGTCAAGGATATGCTGAAAATATGAAGTGGATCAAGTGTTGATTTACTAACGGGTTAATAGGTGTATGCTTTGAGAAGCGTGCATGTTTAAGTATAAAATCCAATATGGTGTTGGTTTAACGGGTTAACCCGTATAAGCAGACGAAACTCAACTAGAGGTGCTGGTTAGGGTTTCCCTTGTGAGCGTCTATATATAAGGAGGGAGTGAGAAGGCTAGGGTCAAGTTTTGGGAGAGTTTAAGCCTAGCCTTTGAAAGAACCTTTGGAAGATGGACTATGGCTCTTTGTCAGCTTGTTATCATCATTAGGCTTGTGAAGTGGCTAAGGAGTGGTTATAACCAATCATCTCCAAGTATCAATCGGTACACAAATTCGTCAAGTCTTTCTCCTCTTTACTCAAGTGATGAAATTTTGATTAGGCTTGGTTTTTTGTGCTTCTCCTTTCCCTCCTGATCTTGCTTTGAGCCAAAGACATGTAAGTGATGAAGATGTCTCTTGGAGACCAGATCTCATCCATCTAGACACTTGTTATTTGCAAATCTTTGTGATTGCCCGATTTTGGCTCAAGAGACGATAATTTTGGGGTTTTGACTTGAGTTCGTGCTCCAATCTAGCTTGCTATGACATATGAGAACACATTTAAGATCATTTAGATCATCAAGGACTCATGATCAATAGTAGATCGAGGTTTCCATCTTTTGCCTGATTTTGGTGCAATCTTTCATGTTTTGGATAAAGGTAGGAACTTTGGCTTCGGCATTGATCTTCACAATCCATGATTGGAATAGATTCTTGATATCATAGAGAAGATGCATATCAAGTTTCAGGTCTTTTGGAGTTGTGGATCAAAAGTTTCTTTGATTTGTTATTTGAAATAGTGTTAAAAGTCGGTTGTGTCCAGAGGGGCCAGTCAGACCGCCCTTGGACCGGTCAGACTGTGCAAGGTTGGTCGGACTGCTCGGTGACTTGCGTTCTGACCGGTCCTGTGATCATACCGGCTTGTGCACTACGATCAGACTGCCTGCAAAAGATTTGGCTCTTTTGGCTTGGTTTTTCTTAGAGCTTTTCTTGTGTATGATTGATCTCTAATCTTCATAGTTTCTTATAGCTGTTGGAGTGAGGAGGTTTGCTTTCTCCTTGGGAAAGTGTTTGGAAAGCCTCGGATTTAATTTGAGCTCCTATCCACCACCTCTAGTCGCCGCTATCGGTACAACACAAGCATAAACAATTGATGAAAGATGGATACAGAAGCGAAAAGGCTTCACCTTGCAGGTTTGGAGAAAGCCGCGGCCGTGGTTGCCGGAGGTATGAGTCCAGCAGCGCTGCCGCCGGCACGCACCGCCGTGATTGGCAGCAGCTGGAGCTCCCAATCCTTGTCGACAAAGGGGAACTTGGACAAGAAGGTGAGGTAGGTCTCGTACGTGGCCGACCACCCCATCACCCAGACGCGTCCCACTTTGTGCGTCTCCAGCACTCGCGTCACCTCCGCCACCACCCGCCGTCCCCTCTCCTGGAGCTCGCCGTCGTCGGGGAGCAGTTCTTTGAGGTCTCCGATGCTTATGATAAGGCCGGAGGTGGCGCTGGCCATTGCCGCCGCCACGCCGAGTTCTGTTTGATCGATTGAGGTGGGGCCGACGGAGAGGATACGGTACGGGGACGCCGCGGCGAAGTCGGTGGCGGCGGAGGCGGCCCCGACACCGACTAGCATGGGGTTGCGGCCGCGGGAGAGGATCTCGCCGATGCGGCGGCAGTTCTCCTCCCCGGCGCCGGCGAGGTTCCCTGCGGGCGAGGGCACGTCGGCGTCGTCAGCGGCGGCGAAGCTGCATAGGAAGAGAGGAGGCGGGCGGCTACGCCTGGGGAGGCGGCCGAGCAGCGGCATGGGCGGGGCGGGGCGGAGGATGGCGAGCTTGATGGAGCCGCTGCGGAAGCCTGCCTCGCCGAACACGCGGCTGACCACGGGGTCGTCGAGGATGGCCAGCAGGAGCTGCGAGAGCTCCACCTTGACCGCGGCGGGGGGCTGCGCAGTGGCGGCCTGGTGGTAGAAGTGGAAGGTGTCCGGGTTGCGGCGCTGGTTGGCCTGCGAGCGCCTGATGGCCGCCATGAGCGAGTTGGACACGGGCGGCACGTCTCCGGTGCCTGAGGAGGAGGAGGAGGGGAGCCTGTCGAGGGAGACGGCGAAGCAGAGCTCGAGGGCCTTGAGCTGGACGCGATGGGAGTAGGCGACGCTGCGGGCGCGAGCGAGGGCGTCGCGGAGGAGCGGCGGGGCAGGCGGGGCGAGGAGGGAGGAGATGAGGTGAAGGGAGGTGGTCTGCGCATGGGCGCGGCGGCGTGCGGAGGCGACGGCGGCGTCGAGAGCCGTGACGGCGGCGGGCGAGAGGCACTGCCTAGCGGCGGGCACCGGAGTCGGCATCGCTCGCGGCTGGGACTGGGACTGGAGGGGGTTAGTTGTGATTACTTTTACTAGACATGGGGGCCAAGTGTAAAACTGGGAGGAGTGAATTGCGAATAACTGCAAGGTAGGGGGGTGCTCTGCTTAGCATGGCAGTTGGAGAGCAGGAGGGAAGGTGGGTGGAGCGAGTGTGTTTATAAATCTCTTTTCTTTCTTTCTTTCCTTTCTGAGTGATGATGCTGCTGCTCCTGCTCTCTTAGGTCTGTTTGGTTGCTCAGATCACCATGCACCAGATGTATGTGCGTGGCCGAGAGAGGAAGCTCCTCACCGCAGCGTCTGAGCTCACTGGCTCCATTACTTTTTGCATTCACTCGTGCAGGCTCTCACCCTGATGCAGCCAACCAAACACCATCTCCCTGCATGAGCAGATGCGAGCTACCCTGATGCAGGCAACCAAACAGACCCTTATGCTCTGCTCAACTCTAGGGCCGTTCAATCTGGCTTCGGTTGTTGTTTTTTAACTGAATTTATACTGTAGTGATGATTAATTTTTTTTGAACTACTTAATTTTCTAAAAAATAAAAAATATTGTTATAACTCTATAACAATAATACAAAGAAAACAAAAGCAAAAAAATAAAGCTGAAATTGAGATGCCTGTGCATTCATTCTGACTTCTCATTTCTAGAAGATAGAGGTAGAAACCTAAACTGGAATGAACGCTTGAGTGGGGAAACTTTCTGAACCAAAAAATGCGATCTTCGGCTCCAAAAAATGTGGTCTTAAGTAGATTGCACATTGCAAGAACATCAGCACAATTTCTTACAACGATGTCGCAAAAAATAAATCATGTTTGGAAATTTTGGTGCCACATCTTTCTTTCTGCACAATTAAACTTACATATGTTGAAACAAAATTCTTTCGGCTTTTAGCACAAAAAATAGACATCAATCAAAAAATATACCACGTCTCAGGCAGCGTCCAAGGTTTGATGGTATAGACCATATATATAAGTAGACAACATGCATGGACCGTATATAAGGAAGAAAGAAACAACGTGTCCGTTCTTTTTTTTACTTTGGTTTATAATTTTTAGACCGTTTGTGAGATGATACGGAGTAATAGAAACTCAAATACAATTTTAACTGATATAAATAGAGTGGCTATAGTATATACTACAATCAACTTATAGACCTTGTTTTAAAAATACTTTGTTTAAAATTAATTATTATAGAAAAGTTAAAAATAATTTTTTTTTAGAAATTAAAAAGAAGAAGCTCAATAGTAGGGTAGTGCCATGGGTGGACGAGACAAGGGGATCGACTGTTTAAGCGATGGCAGCTCGACACGAAGCAGGCCAAAAGGAGGTCGAGGCCGAGGAAATTACGTACGTACTAGAAAGAAAGGGTTGCTTCTTTTTTGTCACCTGTCAAAGGAAGGCCCTTTTCACGGTCTTGCCTTTTTCTTTCCTGGCCGAATAATCAATTTCTTATGTAGCTTAGCACTAAATCTTTGTGGGCCACTCCACAATCAATTTTAGTGTAGCACCAAGATATCATCAACAACAACGTTTTCCTTTCTTCTTCTTCTTCTTTTTTTCTTTTTTCTTCCATTTTTTTTATGGGAGTGAAAGCACAAACTGGTGTCTTGAGAGCTGCATCTGGGTCTGAACTAGATAGATAAAGACAAGCCAATAGGACACTTGTACATATAATAGTGCTCCAGCTGTTACACCTTGTATTCAATTGGTTCCCAGAACCTGAAAAGCCCTGGAAAAATTCAAAATAATTTTCTGCGCTTTTTGCTGCATTTTTAGGTGAATTTTGAAAACTTTCCTTTTCGGGAAAGTTTCGTCGGAAATGCGCTTTCTTTCTCGGCCTTTCCTTTCTCCTTCATTGGCGCCCGCCTCCTCTCCGCCTTCCTCCTCCTGCGCCTCGCGCCGCGCCGGCCAGTTGGCGCTCGCCTCCCTCCTTCTTCCTCTCTCCGGCGCCTCCTCGCTCCCATCCGCTGGCGCGCGCCCGCCTCGCTTTTCCTCGCGCGCGCGACGCTAGCGCGCTGCGCTGTGCCAGCCGCGCCGCTTCGCCGCGCGGCGCGCCGGCCTCGGGCCGCCTCCGCCGTCCGACCGCCTTGTCCGGCGCGTGGCCACCCTCGCGCCACGTCGCCGCCCTCGCCTCGACCCGCTGGCGGCGCGCCTCTCTCTCTCGCGGACGCACCCGCCCGGCGCGGCTCACTGCTCCGTCCCTCGCCTTTAATTCGCTCTGACGGGCGTCACTCCTCCGTCACACGCGCCGTCTGCGGAGAGACGCCCGACTGCTCCCCGCCTCCTCCTGTCGCCCAGCGCCGCCGTGCCTTCTCCCCGGCCTCGCTCCTCCATTTCGGTATAAACGCCCCGGCTCCCCTTTCGCCTTTACTCCCGAGCTTCCCACCACCTCCTACTTTCTCCCACCACTCCGAGCACCCAGGCGGCCGATTGAGCTCCGCGCCGTAGCTCCGCGCCGCCTCCTCCGTGCGGTGGCCCCGGAGCCAAACTCCTCCTCTCCTCCTTTCTGCAATTGCATTCGGCGAGCACCTCCGCGGTATGCTAATCCTTTTGGTGTTTGCCCACGGCCAGTGAAGCTCATCTTTGCGCCAGCAAGACGACCCTCCCGGCCGCCGCACCTCTCGTGGCCGCTCGCTCGCGCCTCTCCGCCTTCCACTTCCGCCACCAATGTGAGCCCCTAGTCCCCTTGAACGTGTAGCGCGGCGATTAAGCTTCCTCGCGCGGCAACCCTCTCCACCATGAAATCCCGAACCACCCCTTCTCCCTCCCTCTCTCCCTTTGGTCCCGCAAATGCTAACTACCGAAATAGGTTCCCATTGTCCCCTCTACCCGCGGTACCCTCGGTGATCGCCGACGAGCCCTCTAGCGCCAGGCCGCCGTCGCCACCATGACCCGCCGCGCGTCATCAGAAGGGTGGAGGTGGAAGACGACGGACGTGGCCCTCCTCCGCCATCGGATCCGCCGCTGCCATTTAACTTCACCGTTGGATCCTCCGTGCCGGTTCGCCACCTCCTTAAATCCCAGCCGTCCGATCTTCGTCCACTCCATCCGAGCCTCGATCCGCTCCGCATCCTGCCGCTCGCTCATGCCGCACGCGTCGGTCATCCGGACGCGGGCGCGCGCTGGCTGGGCCGCCTCCCCTCGGCCCGCTTCTCTCCCGCGCGAGAGCGCGCGCGCGCTGGGCCTCGCTGGCCGTTGGCCACGCGGGCCGTTCGTTGGGCCGAGCCACTGTAGCCATAAGGCCGGCCCGACACTGTTCACACTAATTTCCAGTGATTTACCAATTTCAAAAATGCCAGAAAATCCAAATAAATCCTAGAAAATCACAGAAAATCCCAAAAATTCCCAAATTTCACCACTTTGCTCCAAATATTATTCCTGACCCAGTGGTGAACTCCTTTTCCACAGATTCATCCTAGAAAAATTCCTAAAATTCCATTTGGGGTGTTTATGCAATTTATTTCTTTTTAATTAGTTTATTTTGCCTCGCTTGATTAGTCTCAAGCTGGATTTAAATTATTTTATTTGTTTGCGCTAGTGTCGAAATCCGGGAGCCGGTACAATCTCGAAGCGGAAGGTCCTTCGTTCGAGCTTCTTTGAAATAGTGCGGATTGACTGAAGTCCCAAATCCCTTTGATCATATTGCAACCCATGTGATTTAATTATGTTAATATGCTATTTGCATTATGCTAGTTGTGAAATGTTAGTTTAAAATAAAATAAAATATTTAGAATGACATGTGATATAGTTAGTCCTACCACCGTTAAATGCCATGATTAAATTGTAGCCATGCCTTTGAAACCCTAGAAATAATTATCGATATTCTAGAGAATTGTAGGTTATTAATATCATGCAAAATGTTACACTAATAAGGTTGTGGTGTGGGCCAATAGAATCTGGAAAACCCGACTCTAAGGTAGGGTGGTATGGGACACCGTATCTTAGAGCGGAGAGTGCCGCGTGCACAAGGTAGGGTAAGAGTTGGGGAGAGCCGCGAGACGGTCTTTGCCCACCTCTTATCCTAGGGCCGGAGTAGGGTAAGGGTGAGTGGGAAACCGCGGGACGGTCTCGCCACACCGCTTACCTTAGTTGGGTCGCGGGCCCGGTGAGGTTGCGGGCCATGTGAAAATATAAGGATCAAACCCTTACGCCGAGCAAATGTCACAGTGATCGCTCAACCACAGGAGTTGACTTGTCAACACTTGTCGATTAGCTGCTCAACTCGATTGAAACTCTACAGGAGGGTAGCAGTGAGGTTAGGCAGCCGTCGTGCTGCGATGCCTAACAACAGTGGAATTCACTCGAAGCGGACGTTGTCCTCTCTTTTGTGTGTGTGTGTGTGTGTGTGTGGGTGTGAGCCAGACCCGAGTGAATTCTACTGGGTAGAGCCTATATAAAGAGTTGAGCAGAGAAACGACCTGGCTTTCTTAACTCTTTAGCGGGAGTTGAGGGATCGTGTGGGTAAAGCTGAGCAAACTCTGCAGAGTCAAATAAATAGTATTCGAATACGCCGTGCTCCCGGTTATTGGAGCTGTGTCACTTGGGTGATTCCAGCAGCAAAGCTTAAGTAGATTTGTAAATGCTTTAACTTGGTTAGTTGGTTAATGAACTCTTGATGAAAACCCCTGAGATCTTAAGGAGTAAGTTTTGTGTCCGTCTTATGAAAATGTTTGCAAATAAAATTGCATCCACCAAATGTAATAAACCAATTATACACCCTTCCTTGGAATTTCCGTGCATATAGTAAATTAAGATCCCTTTGGGATTTGCTGAGCCGGTTGTTTGGCTCATGGCTTGCTTAATCATTTCTTTAGAGGATCAAGACGAAGGAGAAGGGCTCCCGTTGAAGATGTCCCGAGGATCTTTTCTTCGACGAGGATCCTTGGTCGTAGATCTCCGCCGCGCTCAAGCGCTCTGGAGCCTTTGTAATGTAATATACTTTGGGCTTGCACGCCCTGCTGTAAAAACTGGATGTTAATCCGTATGTCAAATATATGCTGGATTTTTGTTGTAAGCATGCAATGGTATACTCTTGCGCGACACTCCTTAACTATTCATGTTTGAATAGTTACGGAATGCCGTGTCCGTACGCGCCCCTGGAAACGGGGGCGTTACAGAACCTATTGTTACTTCCAAATTCCAGAATTCAGCAATTGTTATAAAATTCTAATTTTCTGCTCTTCCTACAAGGGCAAATAGGACAAGAGCCAATGACTTTATGGCAGCTGCAAACACAAGCAAGTAGTGTATGTTTACAATCCTATATATGTCATAATTAAATTTGAATATCTGCAAACACAAGCAACAAATCAATCCACTGTATACCACTTGTTGCACCTGGTATTTTTTTTTCCCAAGAATCTCATGACCATACCATTAGTTGAATAAAGAAAAGTACTCACTCTCACATATATTTGAGGTGTTGTGATGCTGCTGGCTCCACATCGAGGAACTTATGTGGATGGATCCACATGTATATATACGTACGTGTCATGGAGGATCTTTTGCGAAGCACGAGACCATCTACGCACATGTATGTGCAAAGACTCGTGGCCATGATTGTAACATGTAAAAATATGGGAATAGTGTAATTGAGAAAATCTAAAATCTTTTGTTGATTCCTGTGTTATTTCAAATTTTCGACGTTTATTCTAGTTTCTTGATTTGGTTCTTTGCTAAAAACTTGAATAATAAAATCAAAATCTTGATTAAGAACCGAGACTATGAAAATCAATCAGGAAGAATTTAAATTCCTTTACAACTCCAAAACTAGAATTCGGAACTTCTAAATCAAGTTTAGAAATTTATAATCTTAGCTAACACTAAAATTTCCATCTAATTATGATAATTAAGAATTCAAATTCTAAATTTCCAAGATGTCATTCGATACTCAGAATTTGAAATCCAATATAAAAAATGGGTATCCGTAATCGAAGAGCAAAGCAATATTCAAAATTCACAATCTGCTTTCTTGAGCCAAGAAGTCAAATTTTGAATTTAAAAATAAATTGAATTTGCAAATCAATTTCAACCCTAAAAATACTTTGCCAGTTTTCCTCTCTCTTCCTCTTTCTCCCTCTGCCAATGGGCCCGGCCCTTCCCCTCCTCCCCTCTGTTTTTCTTCTTCCTCCCTTTTCTTCCCCTGGCGCCGAGCCGGCCCAGCCTCGGCCGCCCGTCCTAAGAGTTCCACCTGTGTGAAGTTTCCGTTGCTTGATCGGCTCATGAGTAAGTTATTACTGTATTATTTACGCTTTTGGAAGATATGTTTTGGTATACAGTAATGTACATGTGAGCACTATCTACCGATCAAGAGAATAGTGTGGTGAAATTACAGAGGATCTAGGTTTGCTAAATCTGGAGTTCGACAATGATTCTTCTTGCTTATAGGATGTGAATTTTTTTATGTAATTTTCAAATTTATGGTAATTATTTTTGCACAATGGAATTTCATAAGGTGGTTGTTTGATTCCAGTACATGTAAGCGATGGATTGGGTGCCCATCCACATGGTCTGTGCTTTCAACTTGTTACCTAAGTTTTTAGGCAGTATAGTGCTCATCTTAGAAGCTAGCTAGCACTACTGCTTTTCTAGTCCCTGTGATGATGACCAGACCGAAGTGATCGATTCGATTATCTAGGTGCGTGTCCACCATGAAGGCAGCACCACGAACCGATCCTGAATTCCTCGTCCTTGGTAAAAATGACCACCACATCGACATATTAATTATTGCTTTAGTTTCTTGCACAAAATTTTATTTCCAGTATACAGCGTACACGTACTCTCTCCGTTTTATAGTACTAGCAGAAGTTAAGGTACGTACCACTATATTCAGTGCTGCATTTTTTTCTGTTCCTTTTTTATGCGCCCACTTACACATCAATGAAAAAGAAGATCTTTACGTTCGACTTGAGATTATTTTCCTTCTAATTAATTAAATTCTGTCTTATTGGGGGGCAAGAACGGCTGAACAAATCCCACCGATATGATCAATCTGTCACCACAAGACATCACCTTCATACCTTCACAATCCGAAAGCCAAAGATGGGGACATTTGGCTCTACATCATTTTCACATCACATAGACCTCTTTTGTATGTCACAAACTGCGTCCTATAACCATTAAACGATCCATTCACCATAAACTAGATACTAATAATAAAATGACCATGAATAGTAATCAAGATAATAAATTAGGGGAAATGCTTTTAATTTTTGAGAGATGATATTAATCATGGTCCATCCATCTCTTTCAAGTTTAGCTCCATTTACTTTGATCTTTGTTCTTGTCGGGAATTATGCAACGACGATAATTCCCTCCGCATCAATAAGCATACCTATCAATAGAACCGTGTTTACCTACCGAACTTAAGTAGGTTTTCCTCTATCCTGTGAGGTGTCCTACAAGTTTTCCAAATCCACCATTTTTCCACTTTATCGGACAATCCCTGTTACTGCTCCGGTACTAAAAATATCATAACTCTCAGCTCCTACCTCATAAAATAGTAAACTATATCAGTTTTGAAATCTATATAAAATTTTCTATGTTTTCTTAGTTGGCCAAATATTCAGATTAAGTCATCTAAATCCCTATTTTAACTCAGAAGACGGATATGTCATCTTCTGGATAACAAACTTATTAATTTGATATTTTTAATCTACATGTGCAAATATATTAAACTATGATATTTTCAAAACCTATAGAAAACTATATACCATTTTCTAGTTATTTCTAAAATTTAATTCTGGTACTAAGTTCGACACTTTTCCTTGAAGGTGACATATACCAAGGCATGCTTGCATCCATTTCCAACCTGCTGCTGGTTTTCTTTCATGCTCAGCTAATTCCATGTCCTCCTGTTGCTATACTGCTATTGGAGCAATAGCTCTGCTAGAAAATATTGCCTTTGCTTCCTTCTTTCTGACTACTTTTCTTTTGCCATCCATCCATCCTTTAATTTGTCCTGCCCCATCTCTTTTCTCCAAAAGATGACATCTCATCCTGCATACATGTTACATGTACAATTCACCTTTTTTAGATAGCGTATATTCCATTTTTCAGTGTGACAGTTAAGACTTCAATTTTGACTAGTCTAACCGATGAATGAATGAAACTTCTAATTCATTGCCTATATATGCTGGGGACAGGATTTGTTAATTGTTAAACCTCAAGCTACCCATATATATGACTGTGACAGAGCTGGACATACGTCCTTGTGTCAAACAAAAAACCCACAACGAATTGAGAGGCGCTGCTTGAGAAGCAAAAATGCTACCATAGTGCTTGGGCACCATAATTTCAAATTGCATCAATTCTATCTAAATTTGGGTATATTTTTTTTTTAAAATATCAATTTTAGAGTATATACTCATCTATAACAATTCAAATGAAACGTATAAGTTTGAAATATATACTCAAATTCAAAGTTATGAATGAATTTAGATCACATACTTTGCTGATTTATATATATAATCAACATATACTTATAATCAAACTATCATAAAAAAGGTAACTACAATTCGAAATTTAGTTCAAACTTGTTTGAAGCTAGCTACTCCACCTTTGATATACCATATATATATATATATATATATATATATATATATATATATATATATATATATATATATATATATATATATATATATATATATATATATATATATATATATATATATATATATATATATATATATATATATATATATATATATATATATATATATATATAAAATCATATATGCCTAGGTCAAATTAATGTTGGAGTTGACTGCACTACAGTTCTGTGCAAGTAGTACAGGAATGCTTTGCTTTTTACCTGTCGATCTCCAACAAATATAATTGGTTCATTCATGTATGTGCTTATTCATAATTTGCTGTCTATCATGCCAGATTTATGCATGTTATTGCAGAAAGAAAAAAAGTGCCGCTAACAGAAAGTTTTCCTTTTGAGATCGAGTTGATGTGGCATGCATGAATTAGATAGCTTTCGAACAAATGATAGCTTTTCTAAGCAATAAAAGAGTCCTTTTGCCCCAAATTAGAGACACGTGCTTTCACACTTCACCGAGGAGAGAAATGGCCAGAATCCTTAACTTCTCTAGCTAGTGGCATCAATCGGCTCATCAAACTAAGGGCCTGTTTGGCAGAGCTCCACCACTGAAAAAATGAATTTGGAGCAGCAGTTCCACCAAAAACAGCTCCATCGTGAATCTGGGATCCCACCATGGAGCTAGACAAAACTGTTTGACTTGCACAGCAGCTCCAGATCCACGAAACTGAGTTTTTGGTGGGAATAATCTGTTTTGCCCATGGGTTTTATGGTGGTATGGGATGAGGTGTGTAACCAATGGCAAAAGGTGGGTAATTACCACCCAACTCCACGAGTAGATACGAAACAAGGTTTCGTGGAGCACCCCTTGAGGTGCTCCATGGATTTTATGAATCTGGAGCTAGATTCAGTAAGGGCCTGTTTGGGAGAGCTCCACCAGCTCCAGATCCAAGAAAAACAGCTCCACTCCACGAAATTTTACCCAAACGCTCGACTCATGCGAAATCTGGATCCACAAAATCACGGATCGAGGGTCGATCCATGGATTTCATGGAGCTCCTCAAGGGGTGCTCCACCGTGGAGTTGGGTGGTAATTACCCACCAATGCCACTGGTTACACACCCTATCCCACCAAAAATGGCCATTCCTACCAAAAGTGGTCATTCCCACCAAAACCTCAATTTCGTGGATCTGAAGCTGCTGTACAAGCCAAACACTCCATGGTGGGATCCCAGATCCACGGTGGAGCTGCTGCTCCAGATCCACGGTGGAGCTGCTGCTCCAGATCCACGTTTTCAGTGGTGGAGCTCTCCCAAACAGGCCCTAACTAGCTGCTGGACTTTGTCTCACTATGTATTACTCCTATCTTCATATTTAATGAGATTTAGGAGCGTGCAGTTTGAGCCTGACCTAAATTACTGAAGCTTAGTGGGTCAACTGACCACAATGCTTATGACATGCTAGTTATTCTTGGAGACGATCATCCAACATGAGAGTACATGATTGATTTTAAGTATTGGGCTTACCTGAAAAGTTATTACACCCAACTCAGCAATTTAGAGCTATTTCAGAAGTGTAGTTTCAGGAAATTAATACCTAGCTATTCTTAAGACTTGCTTGAAGGAGGTACAAGAGCTACACACGTTTTTTCCCCCTAATTCCATCGTCATCATATCTACTACTTATATTTAGCACAAATACAGAAGTTAACCACTCATCCTTTTAGTTATGACCTCATCACTACTAACCCCATGCGTCTTGCAACCTTTGCTAAGTCAACGTCATCACTACTAATCTATATGTTAAAACATATATTTTGAAGCTATACTTTGTAAAAAAAAGGTATACCTAAATAATTATAAATTAATAAATAAAGTGATATTTTTATTTTTTTTAAACATATTTAATCTATTTTTTTTTATCCTGCAGAGATCCGTTGGATCAAGTCCCACGGAATCGGAGACAAGAGACACCTCCTCCAGTAGGCAGCAGGGGGCCTTCCCCCTGACCCCTGCCCCGTTGCCACCTCTACCCAAAATCCAGAAGAAACTTACCAGTATTCATACATGAATATGCTTGCCACCTAGAAAACATTTTGTCAAGGTCTTGATGATGAACCATGCAATTAGCTAGGTTGAACGGCCAATAAGCACCAGGCGGATGGATTAGTTTGGTTGGAGTCACCTCGATCGATCAGCAAGACAAAAGTAGGCCTTTCCAGGCAGTTGATAACAAGAGCATCAACCACTGCTACTGTGAGCTGCTAACTGCCATGGTCATTTGCAGCTGCACCTGCACACCCAAATGGACATGTATGCATCTCGACGATTCTCTCCCTCGCATGATCGTCTCTCTCCTTTTGCAAAGTCTCCGGCCGGCACATAGCACAGCGGTAGCCATGCACTTTATTCCACCACCATTCTCAAGCTTCTTCTTTACTAAGATTCAGAGTGAAAAGCTAGCTAGCTTACTGTAAAAAAAAACCTTTGAGTGGAAAGAATAATGAGCGACCGCCACAATTATGCAGCAGGGAAAGGCAGGAGAACAAGAATATTCCGAAGATATAGTATGTGCATGACTGCATGCATGATGCATAGGAGAAGAAGTGAAGAAGATGATGGTGTGTGCATGGTTGGTGATGGAGATTGGAGAATGCCATCGATCCAGCGGAATTCCTCCTCCCTCCAATAACAAACACCTTTTGGTGCGAAGTTGCGATCGATGCTCCCATTCCACTAGCGTCACGTCATGGTAAAGGCTCTTGAGACTTCTGCTGGCACTCAAAAGAACTAACCAAAAGGTGACTTGGCACTAACACATTATTGACATATGTTCTTGCATCTTTCAGGTTTCTCTTTTCTTTTATTTCTACTGGGTTCCAATATGCAGAGCTGCCAAACTGCAAGATACTATATGGTTACGGCAGATAGATGAAAAAGTCAGTCAAGACTTATGTACAACTGCACCTTGGAAAACATTAGCAAAAAGTATTCTCTGTTGTATTTCTCAAAATACGGGACTGAACCCAAATGCCAAAACTGAAGAAATAGAGGCATGATTGAAGATACCATGAAAGAAAGATGAGATTGAGGTGAAAAATGTGATCTCATTTGTATTCAGTAGTTAAGGGTTCGACAGGAATTTTTCATATAACCAGTCTATAAAGTCATTTGAATGGACATTTAGATCTAGTCTGATACTCAGATTCTGAAGGATGAAATATGTCTATTGTGATAATAAGAGATCTGCTACTGAGAGACCATGTGGTCGTGATCCCATGAGAGTGATGAGTAATTGACAGGGGTTTAGGTCAGTCGAGTTTGGTTTGAGTGGTCGGACCATGTCGTTGCGTGGGGCAACGGGCTCGGTCGGACTTTTGGTCAAATCTGGTCATTTGGGCTTAGGATGCATATTCTAATGTTTTGACAGGTTTGGACTTCATCGTGGTAAGTGTGATGGTAATTACGCTTTCATGTGTCGGCGGTGCTATTTGGCGTGTTTTCTTATGCGTGGTCGCAGGGGCGTCGAGTGGAGTCGTGGCGAGACACGGTGGACCGACTAGGCGCAGTGGCGCCGAGGTCGAAGCGGTCGGGATGTGTTGAAGACGACGTGGACTCGAGGTGGTTGCGGCGTGCGCGAGGCAAGGAGCGCGAAGCTTCGGAAGGTGCGGGAGGCGAATCGGGAAATTCGCGAGGCCGCACAAGCGGAGCGGCGCCGTTGGATTTAGCAGCGTAGCGGGGCGAGACCCGTTAGCCAATGCTATAAAGGAGAGGAGGGCTGCATGCCCCTTGAGCACTGGAAAGGAATTAGGGTTTGCTAGAGTCAAAAGAGTCTTTAGTGGTTGTTTTGGCTTTAGGCTTTAGTTGGTGAGAGGGTGGAGAGCGAGTGTGCTCCTGCTTGTCTCCTCTTCGATGGTTTCTTGACCACCGAGTGTGTTCATCCTCCTCTCAAGATGTATGAGTGTATTGTTCTTGAGATGGTGAGGAGGATTGAGTGGAGAGGCTTGTAATCCTTCAACTGTTCTAATGTCCAGGCGTATGGGGACTCCTCTGTACTCCTTTTGATTCAATGAATGAAAAATCTGGAGTTCTAGTTTCTGTGTGCTCTCTGTTCTTCGATACTTTCTTTTTGTGATTTTTGAGTTTCTTGGTTTCCTGTTGTTTCTTGTTGGGAAGGCCCAAAATGGGTTGCTCTATGATGGGAGGATGCCTCAAGATCATTTGATTGATTTCCCCTAGAGCAAACTTCAATTAATTCCATAATTTGGTTTTTGGACTCTCTCTGTTCGTGAGTTGCATTTTCTAGGGTTTTGGTGAAAACGAGATTTTCTTGTTGAGATGGCTTGAGATTTGGCATGAGGAGTCCAGAGGCTATCTAATAGCTATCCTCAAAATTTCATAGCCAAAGGACCAACGGTTTAGGAGTAATTTGGATTTTTGAGTTTTCTCTGAAGTTTCTCTGAATTGCTAGGGTTTTGAGTTAAATCTTAATTCCCTTCTTGGCTTGAGCTGAAATTTGATCTGGGCTATCCCCTGACTATTGCTATCTTACTTGCAAAATTTCATAGCCAATGGATCATGGATACAATGGGAATTTTGAGTTTTAGTGCTGCTCACTGATCTTTTCAGGTTTTTGTCAAGTTTCAATTTCTGGTTCTTGATTAAAATCCTTGCATTCCAAAGGACCTTGGCATATTTGGAACATCTTCTTGGGCTTATGGTTTAAGGAGAGAATTTCCTTTTCTCATATTTCCTTGGATCAAGCATAATCTGAGTATTCTTGGTCTGCAGTTCTGCATTTTGAGAACCCTCTGTTGGTTGCTCTTAGTGCTCTTATGTGCTTCTTCAGGCTCTGTTCCTTCTGAAATCTCCTGCAGTTTAGTGCTCTCATCTAGCAGTCATTAGAGGCTCTTGGAAGCAAGTTTTCAGGCTAAACTGTAGCTTCTTTTTCAGTTTTGTATGCAGTTTTCTTCTTGCTGTTTTCAGCAGAAATAGATGCAGATTTCAGCCGAATGGGACACCTAAACTGCAGCTCTTTGTTCAGTGTTGTGTGTTGTTTTTGCTTGCTGTTTTCAGCAGAAAAGATGCAGTTTTCAGCCAAATGAAGGTCAATTCTCTTGAAGATTGCTTGCTGTTTTTCCTGTGCAGATTTCAGCAAATTGTAGTGTCTTGTTGCAGGTTCCAGTTGAGTATGGTTTAGTCTTTTTGCTTTTAAGTGAGCCCATTTGAAGTCCATTTTGGGTTTGCTATTGATGCTTTCTTTCTAGTCTGATTTCCCTCTGTTTTGTAGCTTTGCTAATCTGCGATCTGCCCTATTTCTTTGAGTGAGCATTTATTTTGGGGTCAAGGCTAGTTTTCGCAACTCTTGGCAAAGTTTGTACTCTTGATTCTTCATAGCTTTTATAGCTATCGAGAGCGATATTCTTTTGTGGTTACTGCGGGAATTTTTACGACATTCACCCCCTCTGCGCCATTTCGGTCCAACAATTGGTATCGAGCGGTTAGCTCTAATTCATAGATCTTAACCGGTCTCAAGAGCCATGGCGACGGACAAGTACTCGACCAAGCGCGCGTGTTCGATGGCATCGATTACCCTCCGGAAGAGCCGAATGGAGACATACATCCGTGGCCGGTATGCCATCGGCGGAAGGTCAAATGTACGATCGTTGTTCTGCCGATGAGAACATCAATGCCGGAACATGGCTGATGTTGAGGCGAATGCAAAGGCAAGGAACATCATCATCCAGGGTTGAGTCGTAGCGAGTTTGGCCAGTATATCTCACTCTGCCGTCCGCCTCGACATCCGGGTGACCCTCGACGCATACCATGAGGGCACCACCGGATCAAGACGGTTCGGCAGGACCAGTTCAAGCGAATACAACAAATTCGAGATGCTTGCCGGTGAGTCCACAGACGAGTGCTTTTAGCGATTTCACAAAATCTTGAGCAACCTCGGCGGTCGGTCTCACATACCCCGACTCGGACAACGCTCGTCGATGCTCGTGGCACTCGATCTGCGGCGTGTGGGAGATGAAAGTGACCACCATCAAAGACACGACAGACCTCTCGACCCTGACTCTTGACGCGCTGTACTCACGCCTCAAGACTCACGAGATTGACGTTGTCTCTCGTCGGTCGAAGTCACAGTCGATGGCTTTGGTCACCGATCCCGATTACGCCGGTCTCTCTTACGATTCTTCTTGCGGTTTTTCCTCGCGCTTCTCTGTGACATAGCGATGATCGATTAGAGCGACTTGCGGATGATCGGTGGCTCTCCTAGCCGAAGGTTTTCACATGCCTACAAGGGTAGGAGAGACAGAAAGAGAGGAGGACCCGTCATTTGCTTTGAGTGTGGTGGCCCCAACCACATTCGGGCAAACTGCCCCAAGCTGGAGAAGGGCAAGAACGACTACGGCGGTTCGAGCAAGATCGACTACACCGACAAGAATCGCAACAAGAAGCCTCCAGCTCCGACGCCGGGAAAGAAGAAGTTCCGCAACTTCGGGAAGGCCAAGAAGCTCTTCCACCGCGTCCTCACCGCCTTTGACGACCTCGACCTCAGCGAGGTGGAGGGATGGAGCGACGACGACGGGACGGGTGACCAAGAGCCCAAGGATGGCGGCAACGACTTCTCGGCATGTGCTTCATGGCCTCGAGGGCGAACTTCGGCCGACAATGAGTCAGTACTCAGACTTCGGATGAGGTACTCCTTCTTATGACCAGCTAAATGATGCTTTTCTTAAGCTAGGTGGATTTCATGCTAGAGCTAGGTCTAGGTGTGCCGAGTTAGAGAAGGAAGTAGATAGATGTCACGGAGATTACTTCACTTACATCTGCTCCCTCCCATGACGATCGTGATACATGCTGTGCCTTGCTTGATGACATGGAGAAATTAAGGACCTCTCATGATAGTGTGTCCTCAGAGCTTGATATTGTTAAGGTGGAGAATGTTAGTGCGCTTGCTGAGTTAGAGTTGAGTAGGATGGTCATTACCCTACTTACTATCGATGAGACTACTTCTCCCACCTCATGTGAGGATAAGGACATTCTTTGCTAGAGGACCTTATGCCATGCTCCTTGATCTGCCCAGTCTTGTGAAAATTGCAATAACTTGAAGATGAACCTAAAGCAGGCGGATCACAAGATTGCTTGAGTTGAGTGCTTCTTTACTTGAGCCTATTGATTCATGTTTGAATTGTCCAAAGTTAATCTGCTGAACTTGAATCGTCTCAAAGCAGTTTCAAGAAATGATTAACAACAACAAGAAAATAGCTCGATGCGACTAAGGATCTGTTAGCTCACCATGCATTAGTTGTGATAAACTAAAACTTGAACTCGTTGCTTTGAATGATAAATGTGTGAAGCTAACTAAGGACTTACTAGAGAAGCCACAATCTGGTTGTGATGTGATTGATGGTGTGGGGAGAAGCCCTGGGTAAGGATGAGGCGCTTAGAGACGCGAACCAACACGCTAGTAGTAGGACTGTCCTCGAGTCGGTGCGTGCACAAGCCATTCTTTCCTCTCTTGTTGGTTCTTCTTACGCTCCCTTACCTCCTGCTGTTCCTCTTCCCCTGCTCTTCTTGCACCTCTCTCTTTGGGAGTGTCGGTACCTTATGAACACTCTCGAGAGATTTGTAGGCGGCAAGAAGAAGTTTAATCTTATTCTAGACCACCCAAGATTTGCAGATTTAATCGGGGTCTAGGATATGACTATTATGAGGATATGAGGAAGCATCCACTGCGTGCTCGGACCCATAGCACCAGTGTGATCGAGGCCGAGCCGGGACCGAGAAAGTCCAATTTAAGTCGGCGGGCTATGTCCGGGATTTACGGCGGCAAGGTGATTGCACTGCTTTGCGCCTCTCGAAGGCGAAGCTTGACCGTGCTACTTCTACCTCTCAGAGGATGAAGTATCACTGCACCTTCTGTCAGAAGGATGGACACACGGTTGATCGATGCTTCAGCGCGCCAAGATCGCGCGTAGAGACCGTGTTGAGTCTCCTAGGCGTATTCGAGGTCGGCCCAGATCCCGAGTGCACCTAGGACCAGCATGAGTCTAGGTTTCTCTTTGTTGATGGGTTTGGGCAGCATCGAGGACTTGGTTTTTCCGAGTCTTGTTTTTCGTCCTCATGCTGCTCCTGCTCATGACTTCCGCCGTCTGAGGTACATCTCGTTTCCCAGTCGAGACGATTACCGCGGCGTGTTCAGCGTGTTGCGGTGTTCGACTCGCTCTCCGTGCGATCGGACCCCACAATGCGGCCAGTGCGCTCCGAGACCTTCCGCCGTGAGTGACAGAGAGCGTAGGGTAGATAGAGGTCGATCGTGCTTGACTACTTCATCTGCTCGGCGTGTTGTTCAAGATATGGTGCCAAAATCACTCTTGATTTACCCCATCTTCGAGACTTTACTCTGTTTGACTCGAGTTCGCGGGCGAGGAAGGAAAGGTTTGGCTTGTAGACTCGGGTGTTCACGACACATGACCGGAGACTCCGTTGGTTTTCTTCCCTTGCCGCGCTCCGGTGATGAGACGATCACCTTCGGAGCGCTTCATCCGGGCGTGTCATCGCCAAAGGTGCGTGCATGTTAATGCTTCTTTTATTCTTAAGGATGTTGCCTTGGTTAGTAAGCTGCGGTACAATTTGCTTTCCGTTTCTCGACTTACCGATGGCGGTTTGAGGTGAGTTTCAAGAAAAATGCTTGTAAAATTCTTGATTCTTGGGTGATGCAGTGCGGGATTTCGTTATGGGAGGATCTTTCGTGCTGATTTTTCCGAGTCTTACGGTGATCCTCTCGGTGTTTAGTTGCTTGAAATCCCGCGACCTCTCTTTCGGCATAGGAGACTTGGTCATATTGGATTTGACCATTTGACCGAGTTAGCGGCCACGATCTCATTCGTGGTCCGCCTAAACTCAAAATGGTCAAAGATCTTGTTTGCTCTCCATGCCGGCACGGCAAGATGGTTGCCGCTTCTCATCCTCGGTCCACGATTACTATGACCGATGCACCGGGACAATTGCTCCACATGGACACAGTTGGACCAGCTCGAGTCGCGATCGGGGAAGTGGTATGTTCTTGTTGTGGTCGATGACTTCTCGAGGTATTCTTGGGTGTTTTCTTAGCCTCGAAGGATGAGACGTTTCGCATTTCGAGGTCTTTTCGTAGGCTTTCTGTTGAGCTCCCGGTGCCTTACGAGCGATCCGCGATGACAATGGCACGGAGTTCAAGAATTCCTACTTTGAGAGTTTCGTGGTGAGGCAGTGTAGAGCACCGTTCTCTTCTCCGCACGTCCCACACAGCAGAATGGCGTCGTGGAGAGGAAGAACCGTACCTTGGTCGAGATGGCGGGACGATGCTCGATGAGTACTCTACACCTAGGAAGTTTTGGGCTGAGGCTATTGCGACCGCGTGCCATGTTTCGAATCGAGTTTTCTTGGGCACACTTGCACGCACTTCTTATGAGTTGAGATACGAGCGAAAGCCCAACGTCTCTCATTTTCGTGTGTTTGGTTGCAAGTGCTTTATTCTCAAGTCAGGAACCTAGATAAGTTCGAGTCACGTTCTTGTGATGGGATCTTTCTAGGTTACTCGCCTTCTTCGCGGGCTTATAGGGTGCAGGCTGCGAGTCTAGTAAAATGGTAGAGACACGTGAGGTGACCTTTGTGAGGCGGTCGGGACTAGGCACGATATCTCGAGTTCTTTAGAGCGATCAGAGACCATCTTCGTGGATGACGAGGACGATGGAGATGAGGGTTGTCTACCGATCCGGTCCATATCCACCCCTTGAGGTGCCGTCTTCTACCGCACCTCCGGTGATCGACCATGCCTTACGCTTCCTCTGGAGCTAGTGGCTCTGTTCCTACCTCGTCGACTCACGAGGTAGAGGCCACTTCTTCATCTCATCCTGGACCTCCCGACATATCCGTAAAAGGCATCCTCTCGAGCGGATGATTGGAGACTGTTCGAGCGTGTTACTCGCTCAAAATCGCTTATCTCAGTTCTGTCTTCACTCTGCTTTCATTGCCTCCTTTGAGCCCAAGGATATTTCTCATGCTCTTCCGATGAGTCTTGGGTCAATGCCATGCATGAGGAGTTAGAAAATTTCGAGAGGAACAAGGTGCAGTCGCTTGTCGAGCCCCGCGAGGTCACAATATTATTGGGACTAAGTGGGTGTTCAAGAACAAGCGAGCGAGGATGGAGTGGTTATTCAAACAAGGCTAGGCTGTAGCTCGGGGTTTTCCTGTGTTGAGGGCCTAGACTTGAGGAGACCTTTGCCCTGTAGCTCGACTTGAGGCCATTAGAATCCTGCTTGCCTTTGCAGCTTCTAAGGGTTTCAAGCTCTACCAGATGGATGTCAAGAGTGCCTTCCTTAATGGAGTCATTGAGGAAGAAGTTTACGTCGACTGACCTCCGTGTTTCGAGAACCCCAAATACCCACACCATGTCTTCAAGCTTTCCAAAGCGTTGTATGGACTTAAGCAGCCCCGAGCTTGGTATGAGAGGCTTAAGTCCTACTTGTTGAGTCATGGGTTTGACATGGGTAAAGTAGACAAGACCTTGTTCGTCGCCGTCATGGCAATGACCTTCAGTCGTCCAAATCTATGTCGATGACATCATCTTTGGCGGCTCTTCCCATGCTCTGGTTTCACGGTTCTCGGATGTCATGAGCACCGAGTTTGAGATGAGCATGATGGGTGAGTTGACATTCTTTCTTGGCTTCCAAATCAAGCGGACTCGGGAGGTACTTTCTTGCATCAAGGCAAGTACACTCGTGACCTCTGGCAACCGACATGAGTGATGGTAAGCTGTGTCGACTCCCATGGCTTCTACACCTATCTTGACCTGAATGAGGATGGCGAGCGATTGATCGAAGAGTATCGCAGCATGATTGGCTCCTCTTGTACCTCATCGCATCGAGACCGGACATACATTTTTCTCGTGTGTGCGTGCGCTCGTTCAGAGCTTCTCCTCGCGTTTCTCACCGTCGAGCGGTGAAGCGCATCTTCCGCACCTTGAGCTACCATTGACTATGGTATCCGGTACTCTTCCTCATCTGTCTTTCCTTGAGAGCCTTTTGGACGCAGAACTTATTGGTGTAGGATAGATAGGAAGAGCACTTCAGCACTTGCCAATTTATTGGCACTTCTCTCGTTCTTGGTCTTGAGGAAGCGATCGGTGTTACCCATCCGCAGAGGCCGAGTACGTTGTCTGCGACGATTCTTGTGGCGGTACTCTGGATGGTCTCGACCTGCGGGATTTTGGTTAGCCCTAGACGGTGTTCCACTCTTTTGTGATAACACGTCCGCTATTAATATTGCTAAGAACCCGATGCAGCACTCTCGGACCAAACACATTGACATTAGATTCCACTTCCTTAGAGACCATGTAGAGAAGGGCGATATAGTGCTCCGCCAGGTGAAGTGACCACCGGTTGGCGACATTTTCACCAAGCCATTGGATAGCTCTAGGTTTTCACTCTGATGGAGAGCTTGGGGTGGTTTGTCCTTATGGATTGTAGTGAGGGGAGCTTTGTGGTTTCTTGCTATATCTTTATTTATGCTTCGTCTCTACTTTTGTTGCATTGCATACGGGTGCATTGGGTTTAGTCCTTCCATAGGTTAGAGTGGTTCTCTTGCCGAGTTGCTTAGACTTCTTGCTCTTATCTTGTGCTTCCAGGATTAGCTACCTCTTATCTCACTAGGTCGAGCTCACTCCACGTCTTGTAGGTTCTAGCAAGGGTCGGGCCACCCTCGGGTACAGGGTTCGTGTTTGCTCCTAGTGTGTGTATTTCGATTAGTCATTAGTCCTAGAATCTTTTGGGAAGATAAGAGTGCAGTATGAGCCATAGCTGTCTCTATATCTTATCTATGCTCTAAGGACTGCCTATTTCTGTTTTCTTGCCGCTTCTCTCTTTCATTGCTTTGGTTCAGGGGGAGTTCAATTGGGAGCTTCTGGAGCTTAATCTTGACTTAACTCAACTTAACTAAAAGTTGCATCTAATGTTGAGGGGGAGCTGGATTTTATGCTTTCTAGCCTTTAGCATTTTAAAATTAACTGCACTGAGCCTTGCTTGTTATCCTATTATGACATGTTTCAATGATGTACACCGTGCCATGACTTGTGCTTAGCTTGCTAGTTTTATCATGACTTCATGTGTGTAGCCTAGCTCTTTGCCATGATAAGTTAATTAAAATTGCTCAACTTAAATGAAAACTTGTCATGATAGCATTTGAGTATTAGTCTCTCTTGAGCTATCTATTTATGATTCATGCCATGTCAACTAGGCTTAGTGAGCGTTGAATCTTTTCTTGAGCTTTAGATTGAGTGTTTAGCCTCTTGATGATGCATAAGTTAGTACAATATGTTAAAAAGCAAAGATCTCTTTTATGTGCGAAAAACTGATTTCACCAATTCTTTCCTATGAGACGGCTTGCCATTGCACTTGGCATGAACTTAAGGAAGTTTTGGATGACCTAGACTATCTTCTTAAGCTCATTGCTTGGAGTAGTCGCATAAGGCTTGAGATCTAGCACATGATAAAACAAAAATCTGGTTGTCAACAACCATGAACTTCCAAAGAAAATATGTCATTTGTGCTCAAATTGCTTTTACTTCAAAAGGAATCATGTACTTTAACAAATGTTTCAATCTTGAGCATATGGCACTCTAATTGGCTCAATACTAGCTTCTAGATTCCGCTTAGCTTAATTGACATGGCTGCATCATCCATGGATATCCCAAGTTAGACTTTGCTCATTGATGACTTGACTTGCTCCTTAAATGCTTTACATTTCAGATTGTCATATATGTGGTCTAGCTGGACTATATATATGTTGTCATGATCTAGATAGCGTCTTATTGAGTTATGGCTTGGTGTATTACATTATGATCATTTTGGATAACTCTCATGGCTCATCATGCTTAAATAAACAAACTTCAGCCATATTCATCCATTGAATTATCATATTCTCTCTTTTGCATCTTGATGCGTTTATTGCCAAAAGGGGGAGAATAGATAAGAAAAAGTCTGTTGGGAACAGTTTAGAGCTTTGGAGATCAATTTGCTCTTTCGGTTGTTGCTCTAGTGTTCCTTACATCGACATGGTCATTAGCTTCATTTCTTTTTGGACCATGTTGGATTCTTCAAACCCAAACTCTTCTTAAAGCTTTTACGAGTTTGTCAATATACTCATCAAGGGAGATTGAGAGACCATGTGGTCGTGATCCCATGAGAGTGATGAGTAATTGACAGGGTTTAGGTCGATCGAGTTTGGTTTGAGTGGTGGACCATGTCGTTGCGTGGGCAACGGGCTCGGTCGGACTTTTGGTCAAATCTGGTCATTTGGGCTTAGGATGCATATTCTAATGTTTTGACAGTTTGGACTTCATCGTGGTAAGTGTGATGGTAATTACGCTTTCATGTGTCGGCGGTGCTATTTGGCGTGTTTTCTTGTCCGTGTGGTGCGGGGCGTCGAGTGGAGTCGTGGCGAGACACGGTGGACGGACTAGGCGCGGTGGCGCGAGTCGAACGGTCGGGATGTGTTGAAGGCACGCGTGGACTCGAGGTGGTTGCGAGGCGTGCGAGGCAAGGAGCGCGAAGCTTCGGAAGGTGCGGGAGGCGAATCGGAAATTCGCGAGTGCATAGCGGAGCGGCGCCGTTGATTTAGCAGCGTGAACGGGCGGAGACCCGTTAGCCAATGCTATAAAGGAGAGGAGGGCTGCATGCCCCTTGAGCACTGGAAAGGAATTAGGGTTTGCTAGAGTCAAAAGAGTCTTTAGTGGTTGTTTTGGCTTTAGGCTTTAGTTGGTGAGAGGGTGGAGAGGCGAGTGTGCTCCTGCTTGTCTCCTCTTCGATGGTTTCTTGACCACCAGTGTGTTCATCCTCCTCTCAAGATGTATGAGTGTATTGTTCTTGAGATGGTGAGGAGGATTGAGTGGAGAGGCTTGTAATCCTTCAACTTTGTTCTAATGTCCAGCGTATGGGGACTCCTCTGTACTCCTTTTGATTCAATGAATGAAAAATGGAGTTCTAGTTTACGTGTGCTCTCTGTTCTTGATACTTTCTTTTGTGATTTTTGAGTTTCTTGGTTTCCTGTTGTTTCTTGTTGGGAAGGCCCAAAATGGGTTGCTCTATGATGGGAGGATGCCTCAAGATCATTTGATTGATTTCCCCTAGAGCAAACTTCAATTAATTCCATAATTTGGTTTTTGGACTCTCTCTGTTCGTGAGTTGCATTTTCTAGGGTTTTGGTGAAAACGAGATTTTCTTGTTGAGATGGCTTGAGATTTGGCATGAGGAGTCCAGAGGCTATCTAATAGCTATCCTCAAAATTTCATAGCCAAAGGACCAACGGTTTAGGAGTAATTTGGATTTTTGAGTTTTCTCTGAAGTTTCTCTGAATTGCTAGGGTTTTGAGTTAAATCTTAATTCCCTTCTTGGCTTGAGCTGAAATTTGATCTGGGCTATCCCCTGACTATTGCTATCTTACTTGCAAAATTTCATAGCCAATGGATCATGGATACAATGGGAATTTTGAGTTTTAGTGCTGCTCACCGATCTTTTCTGTTTTTGTCAAGTTTCTGAATTTCTGGTTCTTGATTAAAATCCTTGCATTCCAAAGGACCTTGGCATATTTGGAACATCTTCTTGGGCTTATGGTTTAAGGAGAGAATTTCCTTTTCTCATATTTCCTTGGATCAAGCATAATCTGAGTATTCTTGGTCTGCAGATTCTGCATTTTGAGAACCCTCTGTTGGTTGCTCTTAGTGCTCTTATGTGCTTCTTGAGCTCTGTTCCTTACTGAAATCTCCTGCAGTTTAGTGCTCTCATCTAGCAGTCATTAGAGGCTCTTGGAAGCAAGTTTTCAGGCTAAACTGTAGCTTCTTTTTCAGTTTTGTATGCAGTTTTCTTCTTGCTGTTTTCAGCAGAAATAGATGCAGATTTCAGCGAATGGGACACCTAAACTGCAGCTCTTTGTTCAGTGTTGTGTGTTGTTTTTGCTTGCTGTTTTCAGCAGAAAAGATGCAGTTTTCAGCCAAATGAAGGTCAATTCTCTTGAAGATTGCTTGCTGTTTTCCTGTGCAGATTTCAGCAAATTGTAGTGTCTTGTTGCAGGTTCCAGTTGAGTATGGTTTAGTCTTTTGCTTTTAAGCTGAGCCCATTTGAAGTCCATTTTGGGTTTGCTATTGATGCTTTCTTTCTAGTCTGATTTCCCTCTGTTTTGTACCTTTGCTAATCTGCATCTGGCCTATTTCTTTGAGTGAGCATTTATTTTGGGGTCAAGGCTAGTTTTCGCAACTCTTGGCAAAGTTTGTACTCTTGATTCTTCATAGCTTTTATAGCTATCAGAGAGCAGTATTCTTTTGTGGTTACCTGCGGGGAATTTTTTACGACATTCACCCCCCCTCTGTCGCCATTTCGGTCCAACAGCTACAGATGCCTCGAGTAAGAAGTTGCAATTCACTGATTGAAGAATCTTGTATGTTTGTCTTCAAATTAACATTTCTGTTGACAGATACTATCTGTGAATACGACGTGTAAACCAACATGCGTGCATGCCTTGCCAAATGCCAACACAAAATCTTCCATGTTGATTCCAAGTAATAAAGATGGTGATTCTCAGGAACAGTACAGAACAAAGACAATACAGCAAGTCTTTGATGGATGCCATGGTTAGAATTAACGAGTACAAAATAAATGCAAACAAACAACCACTAGCTCGTTGAGAAATGCAAGAGATCTAGTGACGACGACCTTAACAGTGATGAGATATGTATGCTTGCTTACTTAAAACAAGTTGATGTCTGCTTAGTATAATTCCCTTACTTTTGTCCGGTTACTGAAATGTGGGTTCAATTCAGTCTTTGTTGTTTCTCTAGCTAGATGGATTCAGTACAGTAATACAAGCGAACCCAGTGAAGGAAACTAAATCCAAAGAAATGAATTCACTACAGTACATGCGTACATGCATGATGGGTGTAAAAAACTATAGCTAGAATCCAAAGACTTAATGGTGATATAAATGACAAAACACAAAAAATCAAACATTTAGACGTTAACATATATGACAGTAATGCTGTAATGGCACCGAAGGGGACCAGCAACTCCATCAGCTGGCCGGGTAGCATACATGCATTATTGGCAAACAAGTGAAGTAGCAAGCAGATGGATGGTTTCGTGTGTGTGTGTCAACTGGGCTGGGCTGGGCAGGGCAGGACATTTTAGGCCTTTTTGGTTGCCTGCATGCGGGGTGACTCGCACCTGCGCATACAAGGAGATGGTGTTTGGTTAGCTGCGGAGAGGAGAGAGCCTGCACGAACGGATGCAAAAAAAACAACTGGAGCCAGGCTGAGAAGGAACGCGGCTGAGGAGCTTCCCTCCTCAGCCTGGCCACGCTCATGCAGCCTGCATCAACTCATCCGCCAACCAAACAGGCCCTTATTGATTTGTGTATATTCCCTAGCCTTTGGATCATGGACGAGCTTCATCTTTTGATCTATGATGCATGGTTAATTTTTTTGGCTACAATTAGTGCTCAGCTAGCTACACTACTGCTACTACCACCTCTAGCTCCGAGTCAGATGACGTCATTTTAGGGTGTTGTTTTTTATTTGCAAAAAGATATGTTTTGGGATTTTCTAGTCAACATTTTCCACTATAATGCCCCCATTAATTGCTTATTGATTTTGGCGTTACAGAGATGAACATACAATTTTTTGAAACAAGGAGATGAATATGTAATTAATAGAGGTAAACTATGTCAAAAAGGGTATTAGCAGGGTTCAATATTTCGTCGAAATCTCGGCGAAATTTCGGTGCTTTCGTTACCCACCGAATGAAATACGATTCAGCCAAAATTTGGCCGAATTTGTCCACATTTTAATTTTGTCCAAATTTTGGTTAAATTTCATCAAAATTCGAATGGGGTTTGAATATTTCATCCGAAATTTTGAATGAAAGAAATTAAATTTCGTTCATTTCGTTCGTCTCGGTGCCCTCCAAGACGAAAGTTTGAACCCTGGGTATTAGTTCCTGCTTTCTTTTAAGTGCCTAGAGCTAAAATGACAGGTAAATTGGAATTTGGAACTATTATGAATAGCGCTTGTATTCATATGAGGCCAATGGGCCGGTATATATACACAAAGTACAGGTGGGAAATATGCAAAGGACCCCTTATAACAATGGGGAATAACAAACTATACATATATCTCTAACACCCCCTCAAACTCATGGTGGATCAACAACACCGAGTTTGGAGAGGTAAAGCTATCTTTGTGCTCGAGTCCGGGCCTTTGTGAAGAAATCCGCTATCTCAAGCTCAAGGCACATCTTGAAGAGTAATCACCGATCATGCACACAAGACCTCATGAAAGAAGCATCCACACCAATATGCTTGGTGAGCTCATGCTTCACGGGATCACGAGCAATCTTGATAGCTTTGTCTTTGTCGACAAGAGAGAAGTCGGTGTAGTGTGAAACACCAAAATCCTCAAGTAACCACCGTAGCCAAGTAATCTCTGCTGTCAAGAGAGCCATAGCTCGCAACTCGACCCTCTGCACTCGAGCGGGACACTGCGATCTGTTTCTTCGTCTTCGGGCAATAAGAGAACCACCAAGAAAAACACGATGCGGAGATAGACCGGCGATCGAGGATCGCGCCCAAGTAGCATCCGAATAGGCACTGAGTCAGAAAGAGCTGGAACATGGAAAGAAGAGACGGCGAGAGATAGTCCGCGAAGGTATCGCAGAACTCGAGAAGGTGGCTGTAGTGGACTGAGTGGGAGCTGAAACAAACCGACTCGAATATGAACTGGATAAGTGATATCCGGACGAGTAACGACAAGATAGACAAGACTCCCAACAAGATGACGATAGCGAGTCGGATCGTAAAGAGGCTCGCCATCGAGAGTCGGAGGTGAATATTGAGCTCCATGGGAGTCTCAACGATCGTTGATCGATGAGAGAGCGCGATCAAGAAGGTCTGAATATATTTCTCTTGGGACATAAAGAAACCATCCGGAGTGGAAGTAACCTCAATCCCAAGGAAGTAACTAAGAGGACCAAGATCCGACATAAGGAATCGCTCACTAAGACGAGCCTTGACAAAGGCAATGTACTCGAATCATCTCCGTAATGATCATATCATCAACATACAGGAGAAGAAGAGTCCGACCACGAGACGAAGTGTGGACAAAGAGCGCAGATCATGATCACTAGCTGAAAAACCAGCAGCAGTGACCACGAGGAGAAGCGCTCAAACCAAGCACGAGGGCTTGTTTAAGGCCATAGAGAGCGGCGAAGGCGACAAACCATGCCCTCGAGGCAGAATACCCGGTGGCGGATGCATGTAGACCTCCTCACGCAACTCGCCATTAAGAAAGGCATTCTTGACATCAAGCCGAGAAGCAGACCGATGGCGGCGACGCCACCGAAAGAAGAGTGCGAACAGTGGTCATGTGGGCCACGGGAGCAAAAGTCTCGTCGTAGTCAACACCATGCTCTGCTGGAAGCCACGAGCAACAAGACGCGCCTTATAGCGCTCAAGAGAGCCATCGAGCGAGTCTTAATCTTATAGACCCACTTACATGTGATGGGATGAGAATGAGATGGCAAAGGAACAAGATCCCAAGTACCAAGACGCTCGAGGCAGCAATCTCTCGGCCATGGCAAGCTGCCACTCGGGGTGAGTAATGACATCCGTGAGGAGACAGGCTCACGAGTAGCTGCGCGCCAAAGGAAAAAGCAGGCGGAGGCCGAATCGATCGGCGATCGCGGAGCGCGTAGCGAGGAGAAGATGACCCATCGGGGGCGATGGAGCATCGAAGAAGATGGAACATCGAAGAAGAATGCTCATCCGGAAGGTCCTCAAAACGAGGTCGGCGAGTGTAGACGATAAGGAGAAGGAATAGTGGGAGGAACTGCGAGTCGTAGGAGACAACACAGCGGCGACAACGGTGAAGAGGCCACAGGGGAATATGTGGAGACTCGGTGGAGCAGTGGGCGAGGCAAAACAGATATAGGTGTATCCGGAAAGGTCAAGAAAGACAGAGGCTCCACAGAGGAAGCCGAAGGAGAGGCGGGGCGTGGGTAGAATGGGCGAGACTCGTCGAAAGTCACATCCCGAGAAACCCGCATCCATCGACCAACAGGATCCCAAAGACCGATAGCCCTTGTGCTCGGCACTATATCCCGAAAAACACACTCAACGGTGGCGGTCGGTTTGGTGCGTTCTCGAGGGCAAGGAGAACGTAGCAAACACGGCCAAGCAGAGAAAGGCGAGTAGTCGGAAGAAGGCCACGAGAGCGCTCAACGGGGATCGCACCCTTAAGAGCGAGAAGAGGGCTGTATGTTGACGAGATAGGTGGCGATGGAAACGACCTCGGCCCAAAAGTGAGGTGGAATAGAGGCGGCGATCATCGAGCACGAGCCGTCTCAAGGAGGTGACGATGCTTGCGCTCAGCGACACCATTCGAGCATGAGCACCGGGACAAGAGAATCGGCGAGAGTGCCTGCTCGCAAGGAAGGCTGCGCGGTGGAGAGAGGTACTCGCCACAGAATCACTCTAAAGACACGAATAGGAGTGGAGAACTGTGTGTGTATCATAGTGGCAAATTGTTTATAGATAGGTAAGACCTCACTACGAGAAGACATGAAATATATCCAAGTGTGGCGAGAGAAATCATCTATAAAAATAATATAATAACGATGACCCCCTTTCGAAACGAAGGGAGCCGGACCCCAAACATCTGAATGAACAAGATCAAAAGGACGCTGAGACACAGTCTCACTATGAGGATAAGGAAGCTGAATCTGTTTACCTAACTTACACCACGACAATCTAAAGACACGTCTCCTGAGACAGACCCCAGAAGACCACGACGAACTAAGGACGACAGACGGGATCCACACAGATGGCCAAGACGGTGATGCCACTGCTGGAAAGAGCCGGTAGACGAAGTGGCGAAGCGAGAGACCGCGCCGATGGTGGCGCGGAAGGAAGGTGAAGCCAGTCAAGCTCCCGAGACGCCGTGAGTCACGGCGCGAGGGCGAGAACCAACGAGCTCCGTGTGGCGATCCCGAACACAACAAGAGTCGAGTCGAGAATAACCCGATAACCAAGGTCGATGTCGCCTGCAGAAAGAAGCTGCAAGGTAAGGCGAGGAACATGAGCAACAGAAGGAACATGAAAAGAGGAGTTGCTAAGAGATCCTCGACCAGAGACAGAAAGAGATGTTCCATCAGCAGTAAGAACACTGACAGTGAATCAAGAGGTGTAATAGAAGACAGTGGAAGGATCGGAGTCATGTGAAAAGATGCTCCAGAATCAAGAATCCACGGGGAGGTACCTGACTGTGTAGGAGGCGGTCTCGGTGCTGAAGAGTCGATGCGAACTGCGAGAACTCATCCGAGGAGAACACAGGCGGCAAGTAGGCGTCGAAGTCCGGCTATCTCTGCTCGGTGAGAGAAGCTGCTGAAGAAGTCGAGCGACGTCGTCGTAAAGCACTAGTGCCGAGAAGAACGGCGTGAAAGATGCCGCTTCTTCTTGTAGCACTAGGACTCGGTGTGGCCATCCTTGTCGCAGAGGAACAATGAGGACGGCCACCTCCAGACGGAGGACGGCCACCACCACCGTGGTAGCCGCTGGAGGAGGCGATGCGCGATCGGACGGCGGCGAGCACGAGAGGAGTGGCATCGGACCAAAGACCACTCAAACGAGTCTCCTCTGCGCGAATCTCGGTAAGAGCCTCGGAGAGTGACACGAGGTGGCGTGCAGGAGCCGGGCACGCCTTTGCTCGAACTCGGGGCGGCGAGTAAGGAACTCGTAAACCGCTGAAACTCGTGTCGGCCACGAACCTCCAGCGGCACGGGCGAGTACGGCGGCCGCAAAGGTGCGAAGTGAATCCAAGCGACGCCGATGCAGGCAGAACTCGAGTGTAAAGGCGTCAACAGCAAAGATCACCTGCTGAAGAGAGTGCTCTGGCGGACCACGGGCAGTGCAGAGGCATCACCGGAGGGCTCGTAGCGCCGACGAAGATGAGTCCACATCCGAAAGCGAAGGGAGTCCCACAACCTCGAAGAAAATCGAGGCCGGACATCGGCGATGAAGACAAGAAGGCGGCGAGTCGTCGTCATCGTACCACCGAGTGTAGACGGTTAGACGATCTTTGTAGGAATCGAGCCTCTGGTAGGCGGCGGCGGCTTTATCATCGGCCGGCATCGGCGGCGGCCTTATCGGTAGCCGGAGGCAATGCAACAGCGTAGGCTCGTCGGAGGAATAGGGCAAGCGGGCGGTGACATCGCCGAGAGGGCGCCCGAGGCGAAGACCACGCATGTGAATGCGCATGTGAGACGCGAAGTCGGTGTAATTAACACCATCAAAGATCACCGGCAGCGAGGAGGGAAGCGGTGCCCATTGGTAGGCGGCGGGCGGCGCGGCGACCAAACGCAACGAAGTCTAACAGCGGCCGGGGCGGCGCGGCGGTTAGAACGACATTTTTTACAACCGAGCTGCTTAAAGTTTTGACCAAAGCAATCGGTCGGACCAACCAACCGACCAGAAGCAACTCGGCGGAAGAACCGGCGCGCGGCGGCGAGCAACTCCGGCGGCGGCGGCGGCGCGCCTCGGCGCGGCGGCGCGGCGGCGGCCTCGGCGCGGCTCCGGCGGCGGCGGCGGCTTCGGCGGCGGCCTCAAGCTCGGCGACTCGGCGGCGGTGGCGGCCTCAAGCGCGCGACTCGGCGGCGGAGGCGGCGCCCTCACCGGCGGCGGCGGCAGCTGCGCGAATCTGGCGGCGGCGGATGTCGATTCGGCGGCGGTGGCTCGGGGACTCGGCGGCGGTGGCGGCGAGGGAGGGAGGCGAGCGGCGAGACCGGTGGGCGATCGGGCGACGGCGCCAAGGCAACCCGGGCGCGGAGGCGGTCCATCCGGAGGAGTCGGCGGGGCCGACGGAAGTCGTCGGCAGCGGCAGCGCTGAAGTCGGCGGAGCCGACGGCGGCGGCTCGAGCGGCGGAGTCGGACGAGCGATGCAGCAGCGAGGGCGCGCGGCGACGAAGAAGTCACGCGGGAGTCGGCGACGGCGCGCGGAGCCCTAGGTAAGCCAAAACCCTAGATTTGGCTCTGATACCATATTATGAATAGCGCTTGTATTCATATGAGGCCAATGGGCCGGTATATATACACAAAGTACAGGTGGGAAATATGCAAAGGACCCCTTATAACAATGGGGAATAACAAACTATACATATATCTCTAACAGGAACCAGTAGTATATTACTACTAGCTATGTAGCCTTGCAATGTAAAAGTTTATCGATGAATGATAAGTAAAGTGTTGTGCATGTATTGGTGCACAACAGTTACTCTGCTGTTTGCTGTTGTTGGATACCACGCATGCTTATATGTGCATTATTGGTCAGCATCTATTTATGCTGCTGGTGTTCGCTGGATGATTGATCCGACGCACAGGTAGTGGACAGGTTTCACGTACATACAGTTACTTGTGCCTGCAAGATGATCGATCGATCGGTATCTATGGGGAGAATACTGCAGAATGGAGCAAGCTAAGCTCCTAGATCCGCAAGTGGCTTAATTTTAGGTCGTGGATGGATAGAGGAGAACCTGATCATGATCCCCTTTCTTCATTGCTTGCTTCCCTCCCTCCCTTTTCATGATCATGATCAAGCAGTGCAAGTTACATTCTTCTTGATACAACGTAATAATATCAGGAAGGATATAACGTAACAATATCAGGATGGATATAATACATGCTACTATGTAACCTTTACTTTAGCAAGCAAAATAACGCAAGGAAGACTCTTTCCAATGATTTGAGAGCAGAGGGAGAATATGTAGCATGATTGGACGTATATGAGAGAAAAACACAGGCCGATCTACCGGATGAAACAACGAGGAGTTGAAAAGGTGGTGAAAAAAATTCACCGCACAGGAGGT
The DNA here is from genome assembly GCA_036346575.1 of Dendrocalamus sinicus. Taxonomy (NCBI): domain Eukaryota; kingdom Viridiplantae; phylum Streptophyta; class Magnoliopsida; order Poales; family Poaceae; genus Dendrocalamus; species Dendrocalamus sinicus. The sequence continues at coordinate 264,230 of CM070673.1, read as the reverse complement.
GAAGTCGAAAATATTAAAGTATATCCTTCCATAAATTAAGGCAGCAAAGCAAACAAAATCCAAGAGATGGAAATAGCTAGATTTACCTAGCTCATGTTCCTATCTTACCAACAAGATTCTGAAGACATTTCTCCCAAGGGAGCAGCGGAGATCAGGATGGTTCGTGTATCCCATGCTGTCCGTCCCGTCCGTTGTCTGGCTAGAGACCAGCAGCTATATCCTTGCTTTAAATTGTCCTTGTCCCATCTACTGCCCTGCCGTATTATGGTTATTTGTTGATGACACAGGATGAAGAATCCCCAACCACATATATGAAATAATGAAAAACGTCACAAACTATGTCCATTAGTCAATCAAAACATGCATGCATTTGGAAGAAATATGTCATTAAGCTAGCTAGCATAGGAAGAAATATGTCATTAAGCTAGCTAGCATGTATGTACTCTCTCTCTATATATATATAAAAGGAGGATCTGTACGCACACACGAGTATGTATAGATCGTACTCACATGTCCATGTAACTGGAACTATAGCTATTGAAAATCAGGGGTGGACCCTCTAAATACCTAACCTACAGCTAGGTTGGTGGCGAAGCTCTTTGCGGTGGCTAGGTTTTGGGGTGAGGTGGGGTAGTCAGCCGCTACTAGAGCGATTGAAAAGCCCCGACGAATCGAGTGGCTCACGAGCCCATGATCCCATGTAGCAAGTGGTGGGCCAGGTCGTTGCGGCCGACTTCATGATCATCGTTTGGCCCACTACAAACGTAGGTATATTAGTACTAATATACGAAAGGACTCGTAACAACCTTCCTTGTTTATCTTAACGATAATCATCATCTTCGTCAACCTCGTGTGTGCCTCCATATGTACGCGCCTCCGGATGGCACCCATGGCTATCTCTCACTCTCACTCCCAACCTCTTCTCTGCCACCACACCGACGGCAATGACCGCGACCTCCCCGGCGCCCAAGGCGCAAGCAGCGGTCGCTGCCCGCGATCGCCCGGCGCGCGGCGGATGTAGTCTTGCAGCAGCGAGGACATGCTGCTCGGCGGCACCGACGAGCACGATACGTACTTCAAGCGGTGCCAGACAGCTCTAGGCTACGTGAGCTTCGAGGACGTGATCGACTCGGAGACGTTCCGGCGGGAGGGCGGCGCCCGGCCACCGTCGAAGGCGGGCATCACCGACCCACTCGTGAGGGCGGCGTCGCGGCTGTACTCGCGTGCCCACCCGTGCCACCAGCGCAGGTCGCCCGGGCCGCTGGGGACACGCCGCGGCGGTGCCATGCACCGGTTCGTCAAGAAGTACGTGAGCCCTTGCCTCCGCTTCATCGCCAGCGTCTTCTGCATGCCGGATGTAGCAGCATGTCCTCATCGGTGCCGCCGAGCATTATGTCCTCGCTGCTGCAGGACTGCATCTGCCGCTCATCAGGCGATCGCGGGCAGCGACCGCTGCTTGTGCCTTGGGCGTCGGGGAGGTCGCGGTCATTGCTTGTGAGCCACTCGATTCGTCGGGCTTTTCAATCGCTCTAGTAGCGGCTGACTACCCCATCTCACCCCAAAACCTAGCCACCGCAAAGAGCTTTGCCACCAACCTAGCTGTAGGTTAGGTATTTAGAGGGTCCACCCCTGATTTTCAATAGCTATAGTGCCAGTTACATGGACATTGAAGAGGAGCTTAAAGATTGTTGTTCAATCTCCATTGTTGACTCTGATTAGTAAACCGTTTACTAGACATGTCTTTCATCTATTTGTTGAACTGTTGAAATTGAGCTATTTTCGTATGTTCCACTCATGTTGTAAACTTAATTTGTTTATGTGTAAGGAACTATGATAATTTGTTTATGTGTGAGGAACTATGATAATTTGTTTATGTGTGAGGAACTATGTCAATTTGTATTTCTATTGTAGTTGTTAAATGTGTGGTGCATTGGTGATGTTTGAATGTGATGCACTCAGTTCACAGGTAAACGGGTATGCCTGCGGGCGACGGATACCCACGGGCGACAGGTATAGGCGAGGTTTTTTACCCGTGGTCCTTCGCGGGTATACCCGTGGGCGTAAATCAGGGTCGCGGGTACAGGTATGGGCGAGCACTACCCGTACCCGCCGCGCGCCGATTGCCATCCCTACCTACAACACATTATGCCAACTATTCTAGTTTTGTTAGTCTTTCCTTCGTACTGCTTTATTAATTACTAGTTTCTGGGCGGCCGAGCCGCTCACGTTAAACAAGACTGTCCTTCTTCTTGGCGGCTGAGCCATTCACGTTGAAGCCAAGACTCGGTGATTTCGGACGGCTGAGGCACTCACGTTGAATCACAACCCATAACCACTAAGCACTAAGAAGTACGCTGCTTAACAGGGAATACCAACACTTACACCTAAAAAAGGGATAACTCAACTCCTTTATTCACCACTACAAACTTTATTGATAAAATAATTTATACTGTATTAGTATTTATCCTAACTCTCATTTTCTATCTAAGGTCTTCTCATGGCCTCCTACTATGTCTACATACTCATGGTGGCTTGTATACGGTTCACAACTTAGGGGTGGAAGGCACCCCTATTTATACTTGTAGAAGAATGTTGGATTGGTGCCAAGTGGTAACCATCCAAGCAAGTACTCTACAAATATCTCCTCTAAAAATGTCTTCTCAAAATCTAGAAAATTCTCTAGTTTGCCATGAAACTTAGATAAATGCTTTATTCAAGGATCTTCGTGGCAAAAATATCTAGTCTCTTGTATTGTATAGAATACTCTAGGTGTAATTGTGCCAAGTATGCAGTGCCTCCCTGAACAGAGGTTGCATATAATTGTCATCCAGGTTCACGATCTCAACAATGTGGTAAGTGTGACGATCCTCCTCCTTCGCATCGTCATTGGATTTAGCAAGTGCTGGTGGCATGACTGGAACCTTGTTTAGCGTCATTGAGCAAACCTGCCACATGCGTTGGTGCCTCTTCATCATCAGTCTGTGGAAGGATCTCTTGCCGGCGTCGACTCTAACGCGGAAGCGAAACCTGTTGATGTCCGTCCTGCATGATGTGCACATATGTATGCACGCGTTGCGTTTTCGTGTTAATTGTGTACGTAGTTTGCGGATAAACATGCAAGAAGCACAAATCACCATGCAATTAAGATGCGGTCTTGCTTTCCCCTGCAGACCCCCAAAGGAATTAAGGCACAAAAGGTGTCAACTTTTAATTGCAAACGATCGATCGATGGATCAAGCCTGCATCAGATGATCTCGTATATATAGGCAAGAGATGAAGGGATCTACCAGGCATACGCGCGCGCACATCGGCTTGGGCATAAGGGTGGGATTTTTAATTCCAAAGATTAAGATGGCGGCATGCATGCATCGATGGAAGCTAGGCCGACCTTACATGGATTGCACCCGCGCCCGCTTCAGAGCCTCTGCTCCGCCGCGAGTTCCCATAGCTACGCCGGGGCTGCTCCATATGAATGATTGATCGGAGAAGCTAGTGGATGGCGGCGGTGCTGGCCTCGGAAAGGAGGCGGAGCTGGAGTGAGTGTGCTTGCCGCTGATGGGCCGACCCAATTTTATTTCAATCCTTCCTTCCTTCCTTCCTTGTGTATTCCACTCCATTAATTCCATTCCCTCAACTTCAGAAAGCGTACTTGCTATCTGCTTTCCATCGGTCTGTTATCAGCGTTAATTAACGTTATAAGATATAAAACTTATAGCGAGGAAGATAAACAAGTTGTCAACCCAAAAACTCCTATATGGACAGGAGGAATGTTCTTGCATGTATTTCCCATCCGGCAACGCAAGGAGCTCGAGAGCTCCAGTGGTGGGAAATCCGGTCAATGAATTGCCCAAATAACTGAAGAAATCGAACAACATGTGTTTAGTTATATGGAGCTTGGTGCGTAATACATAGTAGTGTAACGTCCCAAATTTTGTCTGTTTGAAAAATATATAAAACTAGTTAGAGACCCGTGCGTTGCAACGGAGTCATAAAAATAATGAGACAAAACTTACTGACTAGTCAACTTCACACATCAAACATTGGAGAGCAAGCGACAGAGAGAGAAGGGTGGCCAAAATGCACAAGGAGATGGAAAAAGTGGAGGGAGTGGGCGGTTGTATCTTGAGAAGGAGGAGGAGAGAGACGAATGGTCCAGATCAAATTGATGGCTGAGAAGAGAGGAGTGAGAATGGACCACAAGGAGATGGAAAAAGTGGAGGGAGTGGGCGGTTGTATCCTGAGAAAGAGGAGGAGAGAGATGAATGATCCAGATCAAATTGATGGCTGAGAGCAAGTACAATAAGAGCAAGTACAATAGTATAGCCAACTAGTGGCTATAACACTTGTCCATTTCATCTATAGCCTTCAAAAAAATAGTTCATACAATAAGGTAGCTATTACAATAACTATTTGGCCCCACGTGTAAGAGAGTGAAATGCATATTTTTACGTGCTATAGCTAGCTGTAATTTAGTAGCCAGCTTCCTTCTCTCTCTTCCTTTATCTCTCTGCCACATAAGATTTAGTTGATATTATATTTACTATAGCCTGCTGACTAAATCTTATTGTACCTGCTCTAATGGTCTTATAGCCAAGCTAGTCAGCATTTTTGCTGATGTGGAGGAGAGAAGAGAGGAGAGAGATGAGAGCTTGGCTCTCATACAAGCAACAAGTTGGGCACAGGAGTCTATGTAGTGGTGGGCCAAGATAATAAATGTATGTGAGGAGGAATAGGAAAGAGAATGTGAGACATGTTACCACATAATAATAAAAACATTTTGTAGACAAATAGAAGACAAATTATTGTATAACTTGGCTCTTATAACTTGACTTATAGCCAAACACTTAGCTCTATTATTGAACTTGCTCTGAGAAGAGAGGAGTGAGAACGGACCAACCACCAACTCACACTTTTATAATAGTAAAGAAAATTAAAACTTTTTAATGTAGTTTGTTGATATTTAGAATTCCTGGAATTTATTTGGGCCTATCTGAAAGAGGATCTAGCGTACGGTATACTGTTGGAAAGGATTCTAATGTTATAGGCAAATTTTACCAGGTTTTATCTAAATTTCACAAGTTTTAAAGAGTTTCAGAGAGTTTTAAACATGCTCGATAGAGTTACGTCTTTTGTGTGCCTTTTTTTCGTTTGCTTTTATGGAATCGCTGTAGGATATGGGTACAGGAGAGGACCGGAGGCGATCCAAAGGCGGCGGCCGTTGGTGAAGAGGTAGCGCGGCCGAGCTGCGCCGCGCTCGGCACCGCCAAGTGGTACGTGAATTGGTTGCTCTCATCGTTCATTTCGCTGCTACGTATTGTTCCAGGCCATGAGGTCGGATTGCGGTAGCTCTTCGGTATTCTTAGATTTGTTATCACCGTGAATTGGTGAAAGCTTTGTAACCTACCGGTGTTTTTTAGACAGACGTACATGTAAGATTGCGCCAAAAACGGTTCCTTGTTTAAAAGTCTACGAAGAATTTAGCACGATGAAGTTGTTGATGTTGAGGAACCGTCGTTGGCGACCAGTCCGATCGATTCTCTGCTTAGAATAAATCGAATCAATCACAGAAGACAGAATAATAGATTGAACACAGAGAGAAGTAGAGAGAACTCCTGATCTTTCTTTATTGCTTTCAATTGCATGTGTGCACAAATATGCCGCTATGGCTCCCTATTTATAGTTTCTGGTGGGGTGCCCATAATGGGCTAGGTCTGCTGGCCTGGGCCCTGGTTTCCTAACACTCCCCTTTGAGCACTCACCCGACGCGTTCATGGCTCATTAAAAGTCCAAAAAACACAGTAGGAAAAATTTAGAGAAAGAGTACATGATACATGTTATGTTGCGATGCACGAATTGTCTCATTAAAAACCTTGGTCGAGAAACTTTAGGAAAACTCGTCAAGAGAAAAAGAGTACAATCCACCCAATTTCATTTGGTCTTCAGGACTTTATTCTTTTGGGTACTTAATCTTCATGATCAAGATTTATTAGCGGGCTTGAGAGAATTCTCCCTCTGAATTCTGCACTTCTCTAAGTCTCATCATTTCAATTCCTCGCACGCACCTTTCAAAGCTAGATACGGGGAGTGACTTTGTAACAAATCTGCCAGATTTTCACAAGACTTAGTATGCAGTACTTTGATCTCGTCCATCTTTTGCAATTCATGTACATAGAAGAACTTGGGGTTGATATGCTTTGTGAGATGACTCTTCACATAGTCCGTTTGCACTTGTGCAACGCAAGCTGCATTATCTTTATAAATAATTGTGGGGGTTTTCACAATGTTCATCCCACATGACTGCTGGATGTGGTGAACCATTTGGCGGAGCCAAGCGTACTCTCGTGAAGCTTAATGCAGTGCTATAATTTCTGAGTGGTTTGTCGAAGTAGCTATAAGGTTTTGCTTAGACGATTTTCAGGAAATTGCAGTTTCATTTGCTCAGGGTGAGAGCTCCTTCGCACCACAAGGGGATTTCTAGAGTCCTTCGTACACGATATTATTGCGGGTGGCTCACAGTTTGGCATGTCTCAGCTGGACGACTTCGACCTTTACCGGACCTAGCCTACTGGACCACCGCCAGCTACTGAGCAGACAGAACGGTCTCCATACCTCCTTCGACCCAAGACGCAACATCCGGACCGACCAACGTACCCAACGGGATATGCTCGTGCGCGACGGAAAACAAGACCACGTACGAGAAGCCAGACGCGGCGAGAAGATAGTAGTGGCTTAGATGAGTAAGCCATATCACATCCAGTGTGATACATTTTTTATACTACTATAATTAGGGTAAGTAATTAAACCGGCTAATTAGTCAGGTTAATCACCTGCCGTCTCCTCACCAGACGACAAGCAAGTCTGTTCTCCCCACTGGGCGGCAGGCTGCCTGCCGTTTGATGAGGGGGGCGGCAGGTGCCTGCTGTCGGCGGCCACGCCGCGTGTCGCCTCACGGGCATTGCCGTCCGCCTACCGAACGGCAGAAGCAATACTGTTATCAATACGATATACATACAGTTATTTTTATAAATATATAAAAAAAATTATCAAATGTGGTGTAACTCCACATATACAGCTCTCCCTTCTTGTTTCTCCGTCCATCCGTCCGTTCCCCTCTCTTGTAAGCTGCGACCGGGAGGCGAGATCCATCCAGACTTTTCCACACGCACGCGGCACGCACGAAAGATCCCGGCGCGAAGGCAGCCATGGCTCGCTCCTCCTCACAGTCCCAATCCTCCGTCGGCGCCGGCGCCGCCTCCCGCCCGGCCACCGTGGGCCCCCGCGGCACGCCCGCTGCGGCCGCTGGCATGCGCCGCCGCCGTACCTCCGCAGCCGGCGGGGGCGGAGCCTTCTCCGGGGGCGGCGCTAGCAACATGCTGCGCTTCTACACCGACGAGGCGCCGGGCCTGCGCCTCTCGCCCACCATGGTGCTCGTCATGTCGCTCTGCTTCATCGGCTTCGTCACCGCCCTCCACGTCTTCGGCAAGCTCTACCGCTCCCGCACCGCCTCCGCCTGATCCCCAACCTGGCCGATTCCATCCCGTCTTTCCTCATCTCAGATAAGATTAGATGGTTTTGATGTATAAGGAGGAGGAGGTTTTGTTGGCTAGCATCTCTTGCTTGATCCTTCCTGGGTGAACTTAGATCTGCGAATGAACCCTACAAGTTTATGGCGCCCTTATTGTTTCTTTTGAGTGCCTTGTTGCAAAGAATTGTGGCTAATCACTTGTGCTTGTGATATCAAATCACTAGATGTCTTGGTAACTTTGATGTGCTTGAGGACTCCCAGTGCAATTTTGCATCTTGCTTGCTCCATCTGCTGCCAAATTTATTACTTGCTGCATCTTTCTATTAGTTGGCACAAATTAATTACAGAATTGGGTGTTTCTGTCTGGTGAGTCGATTAGGTCTCATAATTCTTGCTTGAGCTTTGCTCTAGTACTAGAATCCTACATCTATGTGGTGCTTCTATATCTTGTGATTACTCTTTTTTTTTCCCACGGATATTTGTGATCATTTAGGAATTGGAGCTAGGCTGGTGCCTTTTATCAAATACTTGCTTGCCTGGTGGTCATCGGAACACGTATATAGGAGCTTTACTTTGGGGGTGGCTCCTTGACAAGGAACATGAAGTTATTCTAGATTTCTGAACATGGTATTTGTCCGCAAAAATTTTTTTATTTGGGCTTGCTTGGTTTAGTTAGAACTTAGAACTGAGCAGGCCAGGTGCTCCTTATGATAGGACAACAGACATGATTTAATAGCTAAGATGAGTGGATCTTGTAGAGGATTTGCTGAAGTTCTAGGCAAGTTGTGAAGGATGTTTGGTTAAGCATTCACAATGTTTCTCATGATAATAGAAGCTAATCTTTGCTGCAATTAATGGCTCCACTATATTTAGAATAATAGTTATGCCATGTCCAGAACACTCAGAATGCTTTGATGTCTTAAACAGTGGGTCGGTGTCTCTCTTATTGTGGGATTCCTGCTTCAGTGTTAAATCTATGACACAATAATAAATGACAATGATCAATTCGATTTATGGTTGATCTAGCGACATCATAAAACCTAGTTTATTCCTGAGTAATTCGCATATTGTTGTATCTCTTATAGGTGCTATTTCGTTCATATCTGGTCCTTGACACTTTGAGTAAAGCTGCATGTTTAAACTGTGGTGACTTGTCTATTAGTCTGACGACCCTTGGTTTGTCAAATTTGTTCAAAGTATTGGGTACCTGCAAAACCTCAACACTCTGATTGCTGTTCCGTGTCATGGAGGAGAAGAGAGAACCTATAGCTTGTGCAACTTAATTGGTAATGATCTGGTTGAGTGAGAAATTTTTGTGTCATGAATCTGTAGGGGCATCTTTTCTTCTCTCTGGAAATGTACTTTAAAATGAAGGCTTGATATCTTACAATGACAAGAATGGGATGGTATGTCTCAGATGCTAGTGTGAGTATTGTCAGTTTATTGTATGGAAGAGGTTTAGTTTGTACACTTACTCCATAGTAGAGGTATAGTGGGCACGATTAAATATGGATTAACTGATTTCACTAGTTCTTTTGAGACATTCGTGCGAATTCATTAGGTATTTTGGACGACTGCACGCCTGTCTCCAAAGTTTTGGTTGCTTTTTTTTTTGAGAGGTGGTTGCTGGCTATGTTGAGGAATCCAGTACTCGAGCTTAAGTTTTTTTTGTTTCCGAACGGTCAATGATATGGTGTATGATCGTTTTTGCCCCTGAGCATATTGTGACATCCTATGGTGCTGCAGCCTGCAGGTTGTCTTGTGATCTCCATTACTGATTACACATCCTAAACTTGTGCGAGAAATGTGGCCACTTCATTTTTAGTGCAGAGATTCTGCAGTTAGACAGCAGATCCACTGAACTGGTGCCATCTGCTGATCTTTGTAGGCGAGTTGAGCTTTTGCATCCTTCGTGTTACTCATGATGCCAGGAACTAGAGCCTGTTTGGAATGCGAAATTAGTTTTAAATCCATTGAATAGTAGTAGCTGAAATTCCCTTGCATGGGCATAGGGTGTTGTTTGAACTTGAGCACCGTTGTCAGTTGTGATTATAGGATTTGAAGCGAAGAACATGCGCAGCACATACGGACCAATGTTTTTCCTCACGTCACAGTGTTTGAGTACATTACAACATTTACACCCTTACGTTTTGTAGGTAATATATAGACGCAAATTAAAATTTTATTCTGCTAGACAGATAAAAAAACGTGAAATTAAATACTTAATGGCCTACATCCTTGGCAAAGTTGCTCAAAATGAAGAGAGGGGTTTATTTCTTACGAGTTGTGCTAAGCAAGGTGCAAAACGGAGATTCAATTTTTTGCCACTATTAAGATTGACACCGAGACTCTGTCACTTACATGTAGGGTCATCTGAGTCACTGACAATGGGCCCGGGTGGCAAATTTGTTACCACCCGAGTCGTAAGGGTGGCAAATAAATAAATTTTCCCTCTTCCTTATCCTTCCAACACAGAAGGCCGCAGCGCCAAAACCCTCTTTTGGGACCTAGATTGACAATTCTCTCCTGAAATGTCAGGGGTCTAAACTCTCCTAACCTGCTGTACAGACGTTCGAGAAATAACTGATGTAAACAAGCGGGAATAGACTACAGAATTTCCTCTTCCTGCCAGCATAGGACACCCGTGGAAGATCCTGATCATTTAGGATAGGGACGTAGTCCAAATTACCAACTGTCACCAAGGTCAATACGGGCTTACAGTAGACGTCACCATCGAAGCGTGCTCAACTCAGTTTGTGTTAACAATAGTGTACGGCCCAACTGTTGACAGCAACAAGAAAGATTTCTTGGCAAAAATTCGTGACTCCAACCCACCTGTTGGCGTTGGGTGGCTCCTACTGGGAGACTTTAACCTCATCTGCAAAGCTAGTGATAAAAACAACATGATTCTCAATCCATGCCTTATGGCACGATTCCGCAACGCTCTTGACACCTGTGAATTGAAGAAGGTGCATGTACAGAACCACAAATATACATGGAGTAACGAAAGAGATAACCCAACTTTGGTCAAACTTGATAGATTTTTCTGCAACAACGCATGGAACATAGCCTTCAGCGCCCATGTGTTACATGCCTTATCTACATCACACTTAGACCATTGTCTCCTATCCCTATCCAATGCAAGCGGTCCGCGACTACCAAAAAGATTTCGCTTTGAAAACTTCTAGACGAGGCTCCTGCGCTTTCCCCATGTGGTACAATAAGCCTGAGAGGAACCAACTAAAGTGCTTGATCCATTCCTGAGGCTAAATAATAAACTGATAAACATGGCGAGGAGGCTGAAAGCCTGGAGCAAGAGACTCTTTCCTTTTAACAAACTGCAGTTACTCATAGCCTAAGAGGTCATCTTTCGAATGGACATCGCACAAGAGAGTTGACCCCTATCAGTCGAAGAGAGAGACCTTCGAGCTCGCCTAAAGAAAAGGGTGATAGGCCTTACGGTAATCAAGCAATCCAAGAATAAGCAGGCGGCCCAAATCAACTAGATCCGCACAGGAGATGCTAACACAAAATTTTTCCACCTCAGAATCAACTCCCGCAGGAGGAAGAACTTTATCTAGCAGTTCTCCATGGGACAAATCTATTTTATAGTACTCTATTTTATAGGAGAGATGAGACAAATCAAAGAAATCATCTAACAATAACAAAGGCGTACAAATCTACACAACTAAAACTCCTGCCCAAAAAGCTTTGATGATTCCCCACGCTATTTACTATGCGTAAAAGTGCATCACAACCTTCAAATCAACCGCCCATGAAGAGATCACGTAAGGGGAAAGAGCCAACGATCGATTTAACTGCATGTGTGGACTTCATTGAAGTTTTGTCATACCCTAAAAGTGGTCGACGATCCTAGAGTTACGATGCCATTTTTCTGTTGCCTAGAGTTACAATCGTAGAGTTGCCTGAAAGGGAAATAAAAAAAAATATGTTGTTGATTAGTCCTTTTTTCTTTGAAGATTATATCTATCAATTCTGTTGCAATGACTCATGATTTACTATGTGCTTAAGATAATTCATTTCTTGGAAATTTTGGAATAAATAAATTTCAATCTTCAGTTCTTTTGACGTGGATTCTAGGTGCATGCTTACTAATTATTACATGGGTAGGAGTTATTTTAGCTGCAATCATCCTGGATTCCTGGATGTTTTAATATGTACGAAGCGATTGCGTGTCTTTTGTTCTGAGATGTGTAGTAGTGTGATTAACCGATTTGTTAACGTTTTATTTGCCAATGGTATAGTCTGTATTCTTCCTTTGGGATTATTACATAGCCTTGTCATTGTTTCTTGTGTTCCTTACATGCTTTCTTAGTATTGTGCTGTCTGTTAATTTTTCTTCTCTGGGCTCAGATAAGTGGAGAATTTAGGAATCCGAATCTCAGCACTTCCTGAAGCCGAGAAGATTTGCTGTTGGGTTGGTACAATAGAAGGAAGCAAGGGCAATCTATATGAGGGCTTGTCTTAATTACAAGCTCTCCCTGCGCTTTCCATTGGATTGTCCATTCAAACCTCCAAAGGTCAAATTTGAGAACCCATGCTATCGCCCCGATGTTGACCAATATGGCAACATTTGCTTAGATGTCCTTCAGGTAAACATCTATCATGCAGCCTTTGCTCTTCTGTTGATAGTTTGTCAGGATAGACTTGTTGTAACTCAACATTGTTGCGTTTGTTGAAATCTTTGCAGGACATGTGGTTTTCAGCATATGACATCAGGACAATCTTGCCTTCCATCCAGAGCTTGCTAGGAGGTGAGCATTTTGTCTTAAACGCTTTCATTGAGCTCAGCTCACCAAAGTAGAATCTTCAGCTAACGGACACAAGCTATTTGTTACACACATCCCAACGAGTCGCCTAAGAATTGCCAGGCTGCAACTTTGTGGAGCAATCAAGAAGGCATCTGCTGCCAGCCTTTTTGTGATCGTTTAATGAATCGGTTATTGAAAACAAGTAACACTTTTAGCTGTAACCAATCGTCAAATAAATCATCCTATTCTGCGATCTTTCAGAGCCAGCCTAGACATGGCTCCGGTTTCTTGACTGGTGCAAAGTTTTTCAGAGTGCAGGAAGAAGGTTCAGACGGAGTACAGCAACGGCTGTGAAGTAGCAGACCAGGCGGTTGTAGTTATTATGAAGGCCCAGGATTTTGATCTTTTTGCGTGTATCATTATGTAAACAAACAAACAGTGGCATTGTTGAACAAACAAACTGTTGATGAAAGCAAGAAAGCTTATTGTCCTGTTCCAAACAGCTAGCTGACTTTTGGTTGAAATAGCACTGTAATAGCTGTTAGCTTTTCTGAGTTATTTAATTAAATGAAAACAGGAAAAAAAACATTGTTATATCTTTACGGACAATACAAAGACAAAAGCTATGCTAAAAAGCTAATAAATTTTAAACGGTTTTTGGTTTCTAAAAATCAAAAGTTAAGAGTTGTTTGGAACAGGCATAAATAGATCCTCCTTATTGGATGGAGGAATGTAGACATGCATGTTTAGGCTGCAATGACATTTATTTTTGCCTGAGTATCCATCGCAATTTGCACAAGCAAGCCCTCCATGTTATTGAGCGAGCGACCAAATTCATGAGGAAATTGAATTAACAGCGATGTACACTGGAGTGTATAGTAGTATTTGAATTTTGGTGTTTTTTCAGCTGTATGTATGCTCATTTGGGCTTTTAAATCAGGCTTATAGTTTATTTTACATTGTAATACTTTTTTGAACTGTAGCTATTGTTAAATTTTTCAGCAAATAAAAATAAAAATTTATATTATCAGGGACAATATAAAAAGAAAAAACAAAAAAACCTAAAAAGTCAAAAACAAATTAAGAGGATAGAAACCAGGAACTACAAAGTGAATCTCTGGTGACCGGTGCCCCCTAGCAGTACATCGTGGTGACTCATTGGTAGGCTGAATGAGTCTGTGATTGGTCCCGTCTGACCTGTGCAATTTAAGATTGACTCTGCGAGTCAAGTCGCCCCAAGTCCTTTTGTTTTTTTGGAGAACGGGCAGTCGCCCCAAGTCAAGTCATGATCCTTCACATCGTGCTTCAAAACAAAGCTAAATCCAATAATAAATCGTTGCCTTGCCTTGGGTTGGTGATTGTGTTGATTAAACTAAAGCTGATCCTATTTTTTTAGATGAAAAAAATAACGAATAGACCGTTCCTTGCCTTGTGAGAGATGCAAGCCGGCAAAATGAGCCTCTCCAACTCACTCTTGATTATCCGTATTAAACAAAACAAAAATGCCAAGTCTTTGCTTCGGCTGTATGGTGACACTAAGGTTGTGTTTGGTTTAGAGACAAGGTGGGATAGGATGGTCCTGTCCCTGGTTTTGGGATGGGATGATTCCATTTTTTGTTTGATTAGGGGGATAGAGTCATTCCTGTTTTTTGTTTGGTTGGAAGGATAAAGTGGGATGGAATGGTCTCATCCTTTGTTTGGATGGAAGGATGAAAGTGGGACATGTGTGGCCTTTGAGTTTTTTTTTAAAAAAAAATTGAAGGCTATTGTTGATATGCTTGTACACATAAGCCTTTGAGTTTTTTTTTAAAATTTAAACAAAATAGTACTTAAAAAAACAAAGAGGTGGGATGACTCTGTCCCACGTGGGATGGCTCTGTCCCATGAAAAAAAGAGGATTGTCTGGTCCCGGATCTACAAGGAATATTCCTAGTGGGATGTCCTTGACTCTGCTTGTCCCAGAAGCAAACACCACCCCAAGATGGGATATCCTACCTGGGACGTCCCTGTCCCTCGAACCAAACACTGCCTAAGGGGGTGTTTGGGACTGCTCCACTCCACGTTTTTCAGCTTCGCTCTATGTTTTTTAACCAAACAGGTTCAGCTCCACGCACTCTGTTCGAGGAAAAAAAAGGTGGAGTTATGAGAGCACCTAAAGGGTGCTCCACAAACTCCAGGTTTTTTGTGAAGCTGCTCCACGGTAGAATTCGTGGAGCAGAGTTTATGGAGCAGTCTCAAACACCCCCTAATTAATCAATATTTAGAGGGCTTGGCAGGCGTCACGTCTTCTCTCTCCATTACTTGGAAGAAAAAAAAACTATAGTTGACCTCTACCATTCTTTTATGTAGATTTCTCCAAATCACCCCTTCGCTTAATGACTTATTGTCTATCGTGTGCTAGTCTTGTTTTACACATCACCCCCTCATTTTATTTCCCAGTTATTTCTCCTTCATAGTACATGCATGATCCTCAACTCTACTAACCGCAAATGATTTCAGATGCATGTCCAGCCACTGGCAATTCATTAAACGAGCTTAACCGCAAATGATTTCAGATGCATGTCCAGCCACTGGCAATTCATTAAACGAGCTTTGATTTGATGTAAAGGCTATGGTTGTTATCTTGTGATTTCTACGTACAGGATATATATATGCCATGGAGTCTCATCACACATTCAGATCTATGGATTGAGCTAACCGCTTGGTACTAAGGGGTGTTTGGTTTGAAACCTAATCTTGCCACGTCGAATCTTAGACATGTCATAGCTTCTTAGACGAGCGTTTGGTTCATTGTTGTTAGAGTTTGTAATCTTATTTTCAGTTTGGTAATCGTAGTCGTGTTCAAATTGGTGGTCGAAGTCGTGTAGCCGAGTCAGTCTCGTGGTTGTGTACGAGTACGACTTTGTCGTAATCGGAGTTGGTGTCATAGTCGTAGTCGGAGTTTGAATTGTAGTTGAGTCCGCTTCGTGGTCGAAGAGTCGGGTATAAAAGGACAGGGCATTGTACCGGAAGTAGCACCAAGTCGACGAGATGTAGTTGCAGAGGGAGTCTATATGCGAGCTGTCTCAGGGTGCTCTCTCCAACAGAGACGCGTGCGTGGTTGCATGGGCGAATCACTCGAACGCGAAGTGAGCAGCAGGGTCTGCACGCAAGAGGGCAGAGGTGCTGTCCTTCAGGCACGGCACGTTGGGAGAAAATACCAGTGGGGCAGTGTCGACATCAGGATGGTAGAGCGCCGTGTCCCGCGTGATCGAGAGCAAGGAATAAGGGAAAAATTCTAACAAGTGATATCAGAGCATGAGTGACAAGGCGAAGGCTCATGGGTGAAGCATCGACTTGGTGGCGTGTGAGAAACTGCAGACGATGCACGAGGGCGATGATCGTGTGGAGGAGGTGCACATGGTCCAAGAGAGAGGAGCGGGAGGCTCAGGTGCACGGGAGTGCAGGAAGAAGCGGAAGCAAGAGAGAAGATCGGTGTGATCAAGAGAGAAAATAAGATTAAGGAGGTGATTGTTAGAGTTTATAATCTTATTTTCAATTTGGTAGTCGTAGTCATGTTCAAATTGGTGGTTGAAGTCGTGTAGTCGAGTCAGTCTCGTGGTTGGGCTGAGTACGTGCAAGCCTGCTGCGAGGCCAACGGCTAGCCTGTGTCACCTCGGCGTCGACCACATCGACCTCTACTACCAGCACCGTGTCGACACTAGCTGACTAGCATCGATGAAGGGACCAGACAGGGCGTCGTGGGCGTGCTGGCGGGGTGCTTTGCTGCCGGTGGGGCATGAGGTGCGGTCATGGTTAAACAAGCATTTGGCCAAATTCTCAATTGAAACTTGTCCAAATTTTGGTTAAAATTTTTCAAAATCCAAATGATGTTTGAATATTTCGCCCAAAATTTTAGTCGAAATGACGAAATTTTGTTTATTTCGTCTCTTTCGCTGCCCTCCAAATGTTTTTTTGCAAACCGGAATATTTTTCCCTGGGAGGAAGAAGGTAAGGATCGGATGCCATTTGAGGAGGTGGGGGATGGGAGGAAGGAGTGGTATTATGGTCTTACAAGTTCGTATTGGCATATATTCGATTTTCACATGTTAGTAGTGGTATATCTTAAATATGAAACTTTATAGTGATATATAACAAAATTGAAAATTGAAAACTTTATAGTGGTATTATGGTCTTACAAGGTTATATATATATATAACCCTTTCTAAAATATATATATATATATATATATATATATATATATATATATATATATAACCCTTTCTAAAATAGCCGGATACTTGCACGAGTAACAATCATCATCTCTCTCTCTCTTGCGCTGAAAGAAAAACGGATTGATGTACCCTGTGGAAGCGAAGCGACCGAAGATAAATTTTATATTGTGAAGAAGGAAGGGAATTGAGGAAGGAAGCAGGAGGCGGTTGGTAGAGAGTTGATTCGTTGTAAATGGAAGGGGCTTTGTGCGAAAAAGCCACGGGCGCTTTCCCTTGTTCAAACCGCCCTCCCTTGCTTTCCCTTGCTTTGGCATCTTTCTCGTCGTCGTCTCGTCCGCTTCCAACGCAACGCCGAGCGGCGAGGCGATTCCACTCTCAGACCCTAAACCAAATCAATCCAATCATCTTTCTCGCACGCCTAGGCCTCACCGCGGCGGCGATGGCAGCATAGCCCACGCGCCACCATTTGCGTCCTCTCCGCGAGCTGTATCTGTTCTCACCCGGAGCCGACCAGGTGGACCATGGGCAGCTACGCGTACAAGTACTGCATCTGCTTCACCCGCAAGTTCCGATCCCCCGACGCCCAGCCGCCTCCCGATGTCCGCGCCGCCTACCAATCTGCTTCTTCCGCCCAAGATGGCCTCCGCCGCTTCCTCTCCGAGATCCAGGGCGACTCCCCCGCCGAGGTCGACCGCATCCTCGCCAAGCTCACTGACGGCGCCGGGGGGATGTCCCGCCTCGTCACCAGGTCCCCTGCAGCTCCCACCACGCTCGAAGACTTCTTCGGATTCCTCTTCTCCGCCGACCTCAACCCGCCCATCAACGCCAACCAGGTCCAAGCTACTCCAAGCTTTCCCCCCCTTGCATATTCTTGCTGCTTCATTACTAGGGCAAGTTAAGCGCATCCCTCATCTAGACGTGGAGGAGTAATACTTCATCTTTGGTAGATTCCATTTGATCTGCTCTGGCAGGCTTACTACTACTGCTGCTACGCAATGCTACTATCACCCCACTTGTTAATTTCGAGGTCAACGGGCAGCTTAATTAGTTCAACTCAATCCCTTGCATAAGTGTTTACTGCTAGCACTAGTACATTTCACCGTCGGTGTCCTTGGGAGGTAAATGCATGGACCACTGCTTTTCTTTTCACGTGCAATGTCCGATGTTAACTTGTACATTTGTTACCGCCTTTCCTTTTCACTGGGGTCAACGCTTCTTGTATTCCATGGGTACAGTGGAATGGGATTACCTGACCTGACCTTGCACTTCAGGATAAAACTGAAGAAAGTGACAACCCACAGCAAGGGTAGAATGTTCCCATCTTCCCTGCGTTTCGTACCATCGTTATGATTGAGTGATCCTTATGCACCAGTAATACTTGAAAGCTCCCAACAATAGCTCCTTATTCCACTTATATATTGATTTGGGCTGTTGTACAATATATGCGCTTGGTGTTGCACATTCGTATAAGCTGTTATTTTTCTGTTGCTTTGCCTTACCTCATGTCTCACCCTTAATTTTAATTCTCTTCTCAGGTTCACCACGACATGTCAGCCCCGTTTTCTCATTATTATGTATACACTGGGCATAATTCTTACTTAACTGGGAACCAGATCAATAGTGACTCCAGTGATATTCCGATTATAAAAGCATTGGAGAGAGGCGTGAGAGTCATTGAACTCGACATGTGGCCAAATTCCGCAAATAACAATATCGATATTCTCCATGGAGGGTAGGAGTTCTACTTCCTCAGCACATTGACTTTATGTATCCTTTCTGTGTTTACATCGCAAAACACTCAGAATGGTTCTGCACCGAGAAAGGTCAACTACTAGATGGTTCTGCTGCAGCGCACTATATTCATACACATTTGCCAATGAGCCTGTGAATGTGTTCATTAGGACGAAGCTTCTTCAATTTAAGGTCCACTAGAGTGAGATCAAATTAGCCAATTTTTCTCCAAGAAGCAATGTGAAAACCTCTTTATTTTCAAAGATAAAACACGCGAAAAATTCAGTGTAGTATGAAAAAGGTAATATGTGACATTATCCAAAAAGATTAAATTGTGCGTAGTATTGAATATTGTACATAGTATTTCACTTCAGGGTATTAAGAATCGGTAGAGTTGTTGCATGACAGAAAAAAAAACACTCTGCCAGTGAAGATACTTCAGTGTTGTATGTATAAGGTGTTATGGTCTACATGTTTTCTTTTGGGACAATATTTCAGGATATTTGGAACTGGTAGAGTTATGGCACGATAGACCATATAACCCATGTACCTTACTATAGAAATTTTACACCCTTCAAAAGAAAGGATGGAGATGAAAATTTCTCCCTACACATGCCACTATAGCAAGGTTTCTCAAATAAAAATTCTGCTTGACCATTTTTTATTTATTGACTTGTCGATTCTATCTTTGTATTTGTCGGTTTGTTGCGTAATAAGTTATGTTGCTTGAATTTGCAACCATCCTCTCTCTCTCTCTCTCTCTCTCTCTCCTTCTTGCAATATATTTCCTAAGTCTCTCTTTTCTTGGCATTTGTAAGGACATTGACTGCACCCGTAGAAATCATCAAATGTTTAAAGTCCATTAAAGAACATGCCTTTGGTGCTTCCTCGTATCCTCTTGTCATTACTCTGGAGGATCACCTTACACCAGATCTCCAAGCCAAAGTAGCTGAGGTAAAGTTTACTTTTTATATTCTTCTCCTACATTTGTTTTGTTCAAATCCTCAATTCTGACTCCAAATCATTATAGATGCTCACCGAAACATTTGGAGACCTCCTTCACGTCCCAAGTTCAGACCCGCTAAATGAGTTTCCTTCTCCAGAAGCTCTAATGAGGAAAATAATCATCTCAACTAAACCACCACAAGAATACAAGGAATTTCTTAAAGCTAAAGATAAACCGAATATCAATGGCAACATAGCTAACTTGGCAGAGGAAGGAAGCTTGAGAAGAATAGATTCAAATGCTGAAGACTCTGATGGAAAGGTCTGCAATACCACTGCCTTTTGAAGGCATTCGCCTATTAACAAAAGTCAAAACTCACTAAGTAAACAAATTCATAGTTTCTTTTTGCCATGAACAGGATGAACTGGATGAGCAAGATGAGGAAGATTCTGATGAGGATGATCCCAAATTTCAGCAGGATACTGCCTGTGAGTATAGGAAATTGATCACCATCCATGCTGGAAAACCAAAAGGCCATTTGAGGGATGCGCTTAAGGTGGATCCTGACAAAGTCAGGCGCCTTTCTTTGAGTGAGACACAGTTAGCTAAAGCTGCAGCTTCTCACGGTGCTGATGTCATAAGGTAATTTGCATGTACCAATAGCTGATTATATTTCAAGAAGTCCAGTGCACAAGAACATTAGAGGTTTTAGTGACAGATAATTGAAAACAATAGGTGCTGGGGGGTTTATGAACCCAGCGACGTCCAATTGTTTGATTATTGTTGTAGTTTAGTTTTTAGTGTGACCAAAAAACTGTTGGTAATGTAAAGCTATAATAGACTACGACTTAAATAGGATTTTGCTCTAATATTCATGCTGTTACTGTTACACTATTTTATGAATCACAATTTGTTGAAAATACTGTAAGGGATACTTAAGCAAAATAATGCATTGTTACATTTTCGCAGTTACAATTGGTCTCACCATACTGATTTTTGGAGACTAGAGAGCACATAAATCTCAAGAGAATTTGATTGCAAACACCATAGTCAAATATTTGGAAATGATAGATCTTCCTATTTGTGGATTCCTATTCAAATCAATTTATCTGTGTGCAAACATTACTGTATCTATTTACTTTTCGTTGCTCAATGTGTTCTTTCCAAAAGTGCCTATGTGTCTATGTTCATGACTGAAGCTGATACGCTGCTGGAGCTTGAACAGTTAGATGATCTAATTAAGCTGGCATCTGAAAAAAAGTTTTATATAGTTCCTTAAACGTCTTGTAAATGTTTATCCGATGCACTTAAATCCGATTCAGGTTCACGCAGAAGAATATACTCAGGGTGTACCCGAAGGGTACAAGGATTAATTCTTCTAACTATGATCCAATGAATGCCTGGATTCATGGTGCTCAGATGGTTGCCTTCAACATGCAGGTTGGATTATATTTCTTAACTGTCATGTATCACTATTTTTCTCATTTTTGCTTGCTTTTGTCCTCACATAGTTTATGTTGTTTGAGCGCATCATATATTGAACTTAGTGAATCTCTTGGAGATAACATTTGGTGTCCAGTTAAAGAAGTGAAGGATCGAGCACAATAATGTAGAATGGATACACGAGAATTTATACGGAGTTTTAACTACCTGTCTTACATCTCGGTCAAGAATCACCTACTCGGAAATAAGTTTCTGCTTTTTGCAAACTTAGCTGGGCAGCAGAATGCCTTCACAAGTTGAAACTCGATCTGGTCTAACATACATTGCCACCAAGATGGTTCCGCAATGTTGTCTCTAACAATCAAGAAGGATTACACAAATCCATCTAGTGTTTTAGGAGAAGTTAAGCTCTTCTAACGGACCCTGAATGTAAATTGTATCCTGTAGTAGTTATAAAAATGTAAACTTATAGCAGCTAGCAACACCGTGTCAATATGCTTTCCTTGTTTTGATTGGTCTTTCATTTTTCAGGGGCATGACAAAGCACTCCGGTTGATGCAAGGATTTTTTAGAGCCAATGGGGGTTGTGGATACGTTAAAAAGCCCGACTTCTTGCTAAAGACAGGTCCAAATGGCGAAGTATTTGATCCTAAGGCAACTTTGCCAGTGAAGAAAACTCTGAAGGTTGGTGTATTTCTGAGAGACTGAGAATCGTCCTTCCCCGAATCTTAATTAGGATGCTCTGGCCTAGTTAACAGTTGTGCTAATGTTTAAGCAGGTCAAAGTATATATGGGAGATGGGTGGCGCATGGATTTCAGTAAAACCCATTTCGACACCTTCTCTCCGCCTGATTTCTATGCTAGGGTATGTCAGCTGGGCTGTGCTGGTTTGCTAATTTTGTGTATTGAAATGCTGATCCATGTCATGAAAGAGCTTCCGTCGTACCAAATTGAACCGGCTGCGATGAAAGAAAGGATTCATTAGCTCTTTGTAAACATTAGAATGAGGTGCGCGCACGGTGCTAGTTTGTAGTTGACATTCAAATTAATTGCTAAACAGGTAGGGATAGCTGGAGTGCGAGCAGATTGTGTGATGAAGAAAACAAAGACAATCGAGGATCAGTGGGTGCCAGTGTGGGACGAGGAGTTCACATTCCCTCTGACGGTTCCGGAGTTGGCTCTGCTGAGGATAGAGGTTCAGGAGTACGACATGTCTGAGAAGCACGACTTTGGCGGGCAGACATGCCTGCCGGTGTCGGAGCTGAAACAAGGGATACGTGCTGTGGCCCTCCATGACCGCAAGGGCAACAGGTACAAGTCCGTCAGGCTTCTCATGCGTTTCGATTTTGTCTAGGCTTTGATCAACTCTTTCTTGTGGCTCCCTGTCTGACACACATACACATTGTGATGTAATTGTAACCTGTATCTATGAGGTCAAATAAATCCCTTGTGCGGTTCTGTCTGGTGTATGTAGGACAGTAGTAGGCATCTTGTCGGAATGATAATACCAGCATGGAAGCAGCCAGCGTAGTCCTTGGTTTTGTTTATTTTCTTCTTGTGTATTCAGGGAGGGAGTTAAACTGTATTTGTTGTGATGTATATACTAGCATGTGTACTTGTAGTACAATATATACTGGAGTAGTAAGATTTTGTGCTGGAGCTTGGCTTTGTCCTGTTAGGCATGAATAAACTTTCCGTTAGAACTATTATTATTATTATTATTATTATTATTATTAAACTGAGAGGTTCAAGGATGGTCTTATTTTTTTCTCGACAACGGACACGAAGCGATGTTTATCACCAGTCTTATCCGT
The DNA here is from genome assembly GCA_036346575.1 of Dendrocalamus sinicus. Lineage (NCBI taxonomy): Eukaryota > Viridiplantae > Streptophyta > Magnoliopsida > Poales > Poaceae > Dendrocalamus > Dendrocalamus sinicus. Next base: position 241,785 of record CM070673.1, on the reverse strand, counting down.
TTTATTGATCGGATCCCTCTTGGGCCCATTATTTGCCGCTGCCCGAGCGCACAACCCGTAGATCCAAAATTTCAGCCCCCTTAGCAGAAGGAGCTGTTGGGTTGACCTCCCACCATCAATGTGTAATGTAGGGATGATCGCGCCATTTTAATTCTTTTTGGGCCTGGGAAATTCTAAAGGGAGATTTGATGATTTGCCCTATCTTTCATATGAGTTTGATAAAATGTCTTATCCGCTTTATTGATCGGATCCTCTTGCCCATTATTTGATGTGTCACTTACATGATAAAATGTCCTGCGATGTGTCACTTACATGCAGGCCCTAGACCCACATGTAAGTGAGACATCACATGGTATTTTATTAAACTCACATGAAAGGTGGGGTAAATCATCAAATATTTCAATCCTAAATTGCTGAACTTGGGAATCTTCCGACCACAATTCTCGTGGAAAATTGAATTATTTCTTGCGAAACTTTGTACATTCCAAATAGACGTGCACTGGTGTATTAGTGACAGTTGTTCAATTCATATAGATGAGTGAGGAAACGCTTAGGGCCTGTTTGGTTGCCTGTATGAGCTGATGCAGCTGCATGAGCGTGGCCAGTTGAGTAGAGAAGGTCCTCAGCCGCGTTTCTCCTCGGCGGCTTCGATTGATTTTTGCATCCGCTCGTGCGAGCTCTCACCCCGTCGAGCAACCAAACACCATCTCCCTGCATGCGCTGGTGCGAGCCACTCCGATGCAGGCAACCAAACAGCCTCTTATTGGATCTGATCAGTAGCAACAAATACTACGTCCAGTATTTCCGGGGGGGTTCCGGCCCGCGCAGCCCCTCCACGTCGCCCGCAGCGCTCCCTCGGCCGGCGCGTGGCGGGCGGTTTTGCGTACGGCCGGGGGAGGCAATTTCCCTGCGTTTTTCCGAAATTACGTAAAGGTCCTTTTTCCTCGCGAAAAGGTCCTCGCCGATTTTTAAGCCCTCCACTTTGCGAGATAGCGCCCCGTGTTTTCTAAATTACGTACGGGTCCTTGTTTATTACGTACAGGCCCTCGGTTTTTTACGAAAAAGACCTTTGACTTTCTCGTTTATTACGTACAGGCCCTCGGTTTTTTATGAAAAAGACCTTTGGCTTTTTCGAAAATACACATGTGCCCTCGATTTTTTTAGTTTTTTTTACAAACTCCTCACGGATTATCGCCTCTTTTACTTTGGTACACACGGTGGCTGACGCGGCATGGCGCCGCGCCTATGAGGCTAGTGATCTTTAAAGTACATTAGTACCCTCCTTTATCTTTCTCTCAGATGATTGTCCTCTGGATCGGCAAGAATGTTCGGGCTGTTAGACGGTTGGACGATCCAACAATCTCTCTCTCTCAAAGGGAAGAAAAAAGATTAATAAAGACGCATGGATCCTAGCTTCTTTTGCTATCCCCTTTTTTTTTGCCGTAGGATTTTGGCTTGCAATTATTTGCATTCTTCGTAGCTTTCAATTCATTTTCATTTTTCGTCATCGATCTCTGCATATCCACAACGCTTTATTCTTGAATACCATGCTGCACCATGCTTTATTCTTGACTACAATCTCATCCCAATTCAATCACCTTTTGCCACCCTCCTTTTTCGTCTTGTCGTTCTTTTCTTCGTCTTGGAATTGTGTTTGACGGATCTTCATGAAGAATGTAACCGTGATGAATGATGGGGAAAAAGGAACACCTTGAAGAAAAATATAAGAGTTAACACATGTTGAAATATATTTCAAACCTTTTTCCGACCTTTTTTTTAAAAAAAATGCTATGTACAAAAAATATTTGTAATAGTAAAAAATAATGTAATGATTAAATAAGTGTTTTCTCTCTACTCTAGCAATATAGGGCATGTATGGATGGTTGGAATAATACCCTAAACAAAGCCGGGGGAAACGCCGCGCGGCCAGGGCCTCCACGTCGCCCCTGCGCTCCGTCCGCCCGGCGCGTGGCAAAGCGTTTTGCGTACGGTCAGCTGCCGGTTTTTGCGAAAAAGCCCTTGCATTTTTCCGAAGTTACGTAAAGGTCCTTGGTTCTCGCGAAAAGGTCCCTGCTAGTTTTTTTAGCCCCTCCACTTTGCAGGATAGCCCCCGCGGTTTTCAAAATTACGCACAGGTCCTCGTTTGTTTACATACAGGTCCTCGATTTTTACAAAAAAGACCTTTAGCTTTTTCGAAAATACGCATGTGCTCTCAATTTTTTTTAAAAAAAACTCCTCACGAATTATCGCCTCTTTTATTTTGGTACATACGGTGGTTGGCGCGGCGTGACGCCGCGCCTATGAGGCTAGTAAGTAGTAAATAAACAAAGTCATATTCTTCTGAGGCTGAGCGAGTAGAGGCGGACAAGGAAAAACAAGGACCCTTTTGCTGGTTCCTTGTTTTCGGTGGTGCTGCTGCTCGCAGCTCGCCGCTTTTCCACCTCCCGTTCCCGTCTCCTCCTCCTCCTCTGGCGGCTTCCTTCCTCATCGACAGAACACAAAGGAAGCTCTGCTCGCCGGAAGGGAAGCACCACCCAATCCTCGGTCCGGGGCGGGGACCTCCATTTCCTTGCAACCACACGTCAGGTAAGGCCCCCAGGCCTGATCCCAATAAATATGCAGCCTTTCCCGCCGCTCGCCGGAATCCACCGCCACCGCACAAGAAGCACAACCTAATCCTTGCCCTGCCTCGTCCCCATGGCGTCCGACCACCCCCTTGAGGGACTCCTCGCCCACCTCATCCTTCCAATCCATCTCCCCGGATCCAATTCCATGCAGCAGCAGCGCCAGCCCGACTGCCGCCTCCACCTCGTCCTCCCCAACTTCGTCCACGGCCTCCACAAGCCCCTCAGGTCATTTGCAAGATGCTTCGGCAACGATAGCAAGCGCGCCAAGACCAGGCCAGGGGGCAAGCAGTTGCCGCCGCTCCGGGACACTGGCGCTGGAGCCAGCCCGCAGAAAAAGCAGCAGCCAGAGATCCTGCTCTGCATTGCCTTCGACGCCTTGGCACACAACCTGCAGATGCTGGAGGACGCCTGCAAGCAAAAAGGCAAGGAATTTGGCAGCTCTTCCCTACCATGGTAAGAAGCCTGGTTTCGACGGGTTCCTTTCCAACCAGGGTGGGGGCGCCACCGGCAAGCCTTGTGGATGACTCGCCGGCCTCAGCACAACCAGCTGTTTGCAAGGACCGCACTGCAAGTGTAATTGGGGACAGGGAAGGGATTGACAGTGAACCACAGCAACCACAGAGGTGGTGGTGGGATTAGTTCCATATTGCTTGTTTACTGTGAGTTGTGGTAGCATTTAAACGTAGGACCTCTGGTTAATTTTTTTATACGAAGTGAAGGCAAAAGTGTAAGCAGGGTGCTATGTGTATGTGGGTCCACCCCATGTGTGGACTAGGCATTGAGCGAAGTTTGGACCATGGTATTACAACAGCAATCCAAACAAGAATAATCTTTTCTCCGTGCAGGACTTCTTTTGGTATGCAGAATTCGAAGGTATATTAACACCGTTTTTTCAACTTGGGGTGTTACCCATATGATACTTTGTTGTACAAGCTGATAATTTGCAATGGACAAAGGTTTATGCTTTGTGATCTTGACATGGTTTAATGAACAGAGTTGATCAACATCCTTTTTTATTGTGGACACCTCAGTTAGAATATTTCTGCTGTTTCTCATCTAATAACGAAATGGCATCACCAAATGGAAGAAATGTAGAATAAATGTTGAAATATGCAAAATATTTTGATTTCTAATGATGTATAGCTTTGATGGCATAATTGTCTTATTCACAGAGATGGTCTTCTTCAAATATGCAGATTTAGGATATTGTATATGTGCTTACCGTGTAATTCTGATATGATATTCTTCTACTCTTTGTTTACCTAGAAAATGTATGTGAGCTGTTACACATTAGCAGTCCTCAACCTCATTAACCTCTGCAGAACATGATTGTACCGCCATATAGTTTTTGAATTTTAATAAATACTACTCGGGCTATGCACTATAATCCATTCCATCAGACAATTTTCCAACGCGGGTCTAATGGGGTGCGAGGGTATTGCGTCATCTACAGATAATGTATCTAGAGCTCCATAGATTGGCTCGTTAGTCTGACAAATATTGCTGAAATGTTACTTGTGAAAAGCTTGCTTCATTGATCTGTTGGAAATGAATATAGTTAGCTCATGACATGCTACTCCCAAGCTTTGTTGTGTACTCTGTTGCTGCAGGAAAGAGATTTTTTGAGGAGTTGGACAGAGATGGTGATGGTCAGGTCACTCTGGAAGACCTTGAAGTTGCAATGAGAAAGAGGCGATTGCCGAGGAGGTATGGTCGGGATTTCTTATGGCGCACCAGAAGTAACTTATTTTCAAAATCAATTGGGTGGAAACAGTTTCTATCCTTGACGGAGCAGAAGGAAGCAACAATACTCTGCGCATACACCACACTGTGTTTGAGCATGTCTGGAACACTTCACAAGAATCAAATCTTGACATCCTTAAAAAGTGCAGGCCTTCCAGCTAAAGAAGATAATGCTGCCGCCATGCTGCGGTATCTAAATGCAGATTCAGAAGGATCAATCTCATACAGCCATTTTCGCAATTTCATGCTTCTGCTTCCTTCAGAGCGCCTTGAAGATGATCCTTGGTATGTCTGATGCATCGTGTTAGAAGAAATTTGCATCTTGAGCCATTAAATATTATACTTTATATCTCTGTTGACTTGAGTGAACATACAACTAGGCATGGTAATAGTCACCATTTCTTGCCTATCTTCTAGTAGTGGTATTTGCCAGTGTTTCCCTAGGCGGCGCCTAGGTGCTAGGCGCCAGCCTCCCGCCTTGGCCGCCTAGCCGATTTTGCCCGCCTAGGCGCCCACCTAGCCCGATTAGGCGCTAGGCGCTAGTCTGCCGCCCGACTAGCGCCTAGGGGAACATTGGTATTTGCTACTCAGCTTGCCATTTGACTTGTTTATTCACTTGTAAATGCATTTAGGTGTTATGAATAGCACTTGTATTCATATGAGGCCAATGGGCCGGTATATATACACAAAGTACAGGTGGTAAATATGCAAAGAACCCCTCATAACAATGGGGAATAACAAACTATACATATATCTCTAACACCCCCCCTCAAACTCATGGTGGATCAACAACACTGAGTTTGGAGAGGAAGAAGTCATCTTTGTGCTCGAGTCCAGGCCTTCGTGAAGAAATCCGCTATCTGAAGTTCAAGGCACATATCAAGAGTAATCACTGATCATGCACACAAGTCCTCATGAAAGAAGCATCAACACCAATATGCTTGGTGAGCTCATGCTTCACGGGATCACGCAATACCTTGATAGCACTGTCTTCGTCGACAAGAGAGAAGTCGGTGTAATGTGAAACACCAAAATCCTCAAGTAACCACCGTAGCCAAGTAATCTCTGCACAAGAGAGCCATAGCTCGCAACTCGGCCTCTGCACTCGAGCAGGACATCTGCGATCTGTTTCTTCGTCTTCCGTGCAATAAGAGAACCACCAAGAAAAACACGATGAGCGGAGATAGACCGCGATCGGAAGGATCGCCGCCCAAGTAGCATCCGAATAGGCTGAAGTCATAAGAGTGGAACATGGAAAGAAGAGACGGCGAGAGATAGTCCCACGAAGGTATCGCAGAACTCGGAGAAGGTGGTCGTAGTGGACTGAGTGGGAGCTGAAACAAACCGACTCGAATATGAACCGGATAAGTGATATCCGGACGAGTAATGATAAGGTAGACAAGACTCCCAACAAGATGACGATAGCGAGTCGGGTCGAAAGAGGCTCGCCATCGAGAGTCGGAGGTGAAGATTGAGCTCCATGGGAGTCTCAACGATCTGTGTGATCGATGAGAGAGGCGCGATCAAGAAGATCCCGAATATATTTCTCTTGGGACGAAAGAAACCATCCGGGTGGAAGTAACTTCAATCCCAAGGAAGTAACGAAGAGGACCAAGATCCGACATAAGGAATCGCTCACTAAGACGAGCCTTGACAAAGGCAATGTACTCGTAATCATCCCCGTAATGATCATATCATCAACATACGGAGAAGAAGAGTCCGACCACGAGGCGAAGTGTGGACAAAGAGCGCAGATCATGATCACTAGCTGAAAACCAGCAGCGGTGACCACGAGGAGAAGCGCTCAAACCAAGCACGAGGGCTTGCTTAAGGCCATAGAGAGCGCGAAGGCGGCGGACCATGCCCTCGAGAACAGAATACCCGGTGGCGGATGCATATAGACCTCCTCACGCAACTCGCCATTAAGAAAGGCATTCTTGACATCAAGCCGAGAACCGCACTCGGTGGCGAGCAGGCGCCACGGAAAGAAGAGTGCGAACGGTGGTCATGTGGGCCACAGAGCAAAAGTCTCGTCGTAGTCAACACCATGCTCCTGCTGAAACCACGAGCAACAAGACGCGCCTTATAGCGCTCAAGAGAGCCATCGAGCGAGTCTTAATCTTATAGACCCACTTACATGTGATGGGACGAGAATGAGATGGAAAAGGAACAAGATCCCAAGTGCCGATGCGCTCGAGGCGGCAATCTCCTCGGCCATGGCAAGCTGCCACTCGGGGTGAGTAACTGACATCCGGTGGGAGATAGGCTCACGAGTAGCTGCGCCAAAAAAGGCAAAACGGCAGGGGAGGCGAATCGATCGCGATCGCGGAGCGTAGCGAGGAGAAGATGACCCATCGGGGAAGATGGAGCATCGAAGAAGATGGAACATCGAGAAGAAGATGACACATCCGGAAGATCCTCAATACGAGGTCGACGAGTGTAGACGATAGTGGGAGGAGCACGAGGAGTCGAGGAGACGACACGGCGGCGACAACGGGAGAGGCCACGGGGGGAATAAGTGGAGACTCGTGAGGCGGTGGGCGAGGGCAAAGCAGATATAGGAGTATCCGGAAAGGTCAAGAAAGACAGAGACTCACAGAGGAAGCCGAAGGAGAGGCGGGGCGTGGGTAGAATGGGCGAGACTCGTCCGAAAGTCACATCCCGAGAAACTCGTATCCGACGACCAACAGATCCCAAAGCCGATAGCCCTTGTGCTCGACCTCGTACCCCAGAAGACACACTCAACAGTGGCGGTCGGTTTGGTACGTTCTCGGGCGAGAGAACATAGCAAACGCAGCCAAACAGATGAAGGCGAGTAGTCGGAAGAAGACCACGAGACGCTCAACAGGATCGCACCCTTAAGAGCGAGAAGAGGCTGAATGTTGGCGAGATAGGTGGCGATGGAAACGACCTCGGCCCAAAAGTGAGGTGGAATAGGCGGCGATCATCAGAGCACGAGCCGTCTCAAGGAGGTGACGATGCTTGCGCTCAGCGACACCATTCTGAGCATGAGCACGAGGACAAGAAAACTGAGCGAGAGTGCCCTGCTCAGCAAGGAAGCTGCGCAGTGGCGAGAGGTACTCGCCAGCAGAATCAGCACGAAAGACACGAATAGGAGTGGAGAACTGTGTGTGTATCATAGTGGCAAATTGTTTATAGATAGGCAAGGCCTCACTACGAGAAGACATGAAATATATCCATGTGTGGCGAGAGAAATCATCTATAAAAATAATATAATAACGATGACCCCCTTTCGAGACAAAGGGAGCCGGACCCCAAACATCTGAATGAACAAGATCAAAAGGACGCTGAAACACAGTCTCACTATGAGGATAAGGAAGCTGAATCTGTTTACCTAACTTACAGCCCTGACAATCTAAAGACACGTCTCTGAGATGCACCCGAAGACCACGGCGAACTAAGGGCGACAAAGAGATCCACACAGATGGCCAAGACGGTGATGCCATCTGCTGGAAGGAGCCGAGACGAAGCGGCGGCGGGAGAGATCGGCGGTGGTGGCGGCGGAAGGAAGATGAAGCGATCAAGCTCCCGAGAGGCGCGTGAGTCACGCGCGAGGGCGAGAACCAACGAGCTCCGTGTGGCGATCCCGAACACAACAAGAGTCGAGTCGAGAATAACTCGATAACCAAGGTCGATGTCCCCCAGAGAAAGAAGGCTGCAGTGGTAAGGCGAGGAACATGAGCAACGAAGGAACATGAAAAGATGAGTTGCTAAGAGATCCTCGACCGAGACGAAAGGGATGTACCATCGCAGTAAGAACACCGATGGAGAATCAAGAGGTGTAATAGAAGACAGTGGAAGAATCGAGTCATGTGAAAAGATGCTCCGAATCAAGAATCCACGGGAGGTACACATGCGTGTAGGAGGTGGTCTCTCGTCTGAAGAGTCGATGAGAGAACTGCGAGAACACGCCGAGGAGAACCCGGCGGCAAGTAGGCGTCGAAGTCGGCTATCTCCCGCCGGTGAGAGAAGCTGAAGAAGTCGAGCGACGCCGTCGTAGAAGTACTAGTGCCGATGAAGAACGGCGTGAAAGATGCCGCTTCTTGTAGCACTGACTCGGTGTGGCCATCCTTGTCGCAGAAGAACAGTGAGGACGGCCACCTCAGATCGAGAACGCCACCACCACTGTGGTAGTAGCCGGAGGAGGCGATGCGCGGACGAGCGGCGAGCACGAGAGGAGTGGCATCGCACCAAAGACCACTCAAACGAGTCTCCTCTGCGCGTATCTCGGTAAGAGCCTCCGGAGAGTGACACGAGGGTGGCGTGCAAGAAGTGGGCACGCCTTTGCTCGAACTCGGGGCGGCGAGTAAGGAACTCAGAAACCCGCCGAATCTGCAGACGGACGCGTACCTCCGAGCAAAGACGGACGAGCACGGCCCGGCGGATCGCGGTGAGTCCAAGCGGCGCGAGCAATGAGAACTCGAGCGTAAAGGCGTCAACGGTAGCCTCACCTCTTGAAGAGAGTGCTCTGGCGGACCACGGACGAGTGCGAGGCATCACCAGAGGGCTCGTGCGCCCGCGAAGATGAGTCCACATCCGAAAAGCCGAAGAGTCCCACAACCTCGTAAGAAAATCGGACCGACATCGCGATGAAGACGGCGCGCCTCGGCGTCGTCATCGTACCGCGAGTGTAGACGGTCGACGATCCGTGTAGGAATCGAGCCTCTGGTAGGCGAGGCGCTTTATCATCAGCGTCATCATCGCAGCGGCCTTATCGGTGCCGGAGGCAATGCAACAGCGTAGGCTCCGTCGGAGGAATAGGGCAAGCGGGCGGTGACATCGCCGAGAGGAGGCGCCGAGAGGCGAAGACCACGCATGTGAATGCGCATGTGAGACACGGCCGGTGTAATTAACACCATCAAAGATCACCGGCAGCGAGGAGGAAGCGGTGCCCATTGGTAGGCGGCCCGACGGCGGCGCATGCCAAGGGAACGGTTCTAACAGCGGCGCCGGGCGGCGCGCGGTTAGAACGACGCTTTTTTGCTTTGCTTTTTTTGCTTTCTTCCGCTTGAAAGATTCAGCCGAACGGCCTTCGCCCGCAACACACACGCCTAGGCGGCGGCGAGGCGCGGATGGCGGCGGCGCCGGCGCGCAGCGCGGCAGGCGAGCGGGCGGAGGCGAGGCGGCGAGGCGGGGCGGGAGCGCCGCGCGGTGGCGGCGGCGGCGGCGAATCACGCGACAGCGGCGCCGAGCGGGCGGGAGAGGAGGCGGCGAGACCGGGCGAGAGCGCGGCGGCGGCAAGCGGCGGTGCGCGAGCAACCCGAGACGGCGGCGGCGGCAGCGAGTCAGCGAGGCCAACGGTGAAGTCGGCGAGGCCGCAGGAGGCGTCAGCGTGGCCAGCGGCGGCGGCGACGCGGAGGCGCGGAGGCGAGGAGGCCGGCGAGCGGCCGGGTGGGAGTCGGGCGGGGCGGCAGCGGCGAGGAGAGCAGTGGCGGCGCGGAACCTAGGTAAACCAAAACCTAGTTTTGGCTCGATACCATGTTATGAATAGCACTTGTATTCATATGAGGCCAATGGGCGGTATATATACACAAAGTGCAGGTGGTAAATATGCAAAGAACCCCTCATAACAATGGGGAATAACAAACTATACATATATCTCTAACATTAGGAACATTTGGTTTGAAGCTGCTACTTTGGTCACTGTTCCCCCACCTGTAGGAATATCCACCGGAAGTGTTTTGAAGTCTGAGCTGGAGGTCTTGCTAGTGCGCTTTCTACTTCTGTGATGCATCCTATTGATTCAACGAAGGTACAACAACATATTAAGGGTATAGGATCGTATGACACAATCATAGAGAGGTGAATGATTATCTCCGCTTTTTAGCACCTGAAATCGAAACACAACGCAGAGAAATAGATGTTATGAATAGCGCTTGTATTCATATGAGGCCAATGGGCCAGTATATATACACAAAGTACAGGAGGTAAATATGCAAAGAACCCCTCATAACAATGGGGAATAACAAACTATACATATATCTCTAACACCCCCTCAAACTCATGGTGGATCAACAACACCGAGTTTGGAGAGGTAGAAAAATGTCTTTGTCGCGAGTCCGGGCCTTCGTGAAGAAATCCGCTATTTGAAGCTCAGAAGGCACATATCAAGAGTAATCACCGATCATGCACACAAGACCTCATGAAAGAAGCATCAACACCAATATGCTTGGTGAGCTCATGCTTCACGGGATCACGAGCAATCACGATAGCTTTGTCTTGTCGACAAGAGAGGGGTTGGCGTAGTGTGAAAACACCAAAATCCTCAAGTAACCACCGTAGCCAAGTAATCTCTGCATCAAGAGAGCCATGGCTCGCAACTCACCTCTGCGCTCGAGCGGGACACTGCGATGCTTTCTTCGTCTTCCGGCAATAAGAGAACCCCAAGAAAAACACGATGCGAGAGATAGACCGCGATCGGAGGATCGGCGCCCAAGTAGCATCCGAATAGGCTGAAGCTATAACGAGTGGGCGTGGAAAGAAGAGACGGCGAGAGATAGTCTCACGAAGGTATCGTAGAACTCGAAGAAGGTGGGCATGAGTGAACTGAGTGGGAGCTGAAACAAACCGACTCGAATATGAACCGGATAAGTGATATCCGGACGAGTAACGACAAGGTAGACAAGACTCCCAACAAGATGACGATAGCGAGTCGGATCGGAAAGAGGCTCGCCATCGAGAGTCGAGGTGAACATTGAGCTCCATGGGAGTCTCAACGATCTGTTGTCGATGAGAGGCGCGATCAAGAAGATCTTGAATATATTTCTCTTGAGACATAAAGAAACCATCCGGATTGGAAGTAACCTCAATCCCAAGGAAGTAACGAAGAGGACCAAGATCCGACATAAGGAATCGCTCACTAAGACGAGCCTTGACAAAGGCAATGTACTCAGAATCATCCCCGTAATGATCATATCATCAACATACGGAGAAGAAGAGTCGACCACGAGGCGAAGTGTGGACAAAGAGCGCAGGATCATGATCACTAGCTGAAAAACCAGCAGCGGTGACCACGAGGAGAAGCGCTCAAACCAAGCACGAGGGGCTTGCTTAAGGCCATAGAGAGCGGCGAAGGCGGCGGACCATGCCCTCGAGAACAGAATACCCGGTGGCGGATGCATGTAGACCTCCTCACGCAACTCGCCATTAAGAAAAGCATTCTTGACATCAAGTCGAAAGCAGACCCGATGGCGAGCGACGCCACGAAATAAGAGTCCGAGCAGTGGTCATGTGGGCTCACAGGGCAAAAGTCTCGTCGTAGTCAACACCATGCTCTGCTTTGGAAGCCACGAGCAACAAGACGCGCCTTATAGCGCTCAAGAGAGCCATCGAGCGAGTCTTAATCTTATAGACCCACTTACACGTGATGGGATGAGAATGAGATGGAAAAGGAACAAGATCCCAAGTACCCGATGCGCTCGAGGGCAGCAATCTCTCGGCCATGGCAAGCTGCCACTCGGGGTGAGTAATGACATCCCGTGGGAGAGCAGCTCACGAGTAGCTGCACCAAAGAAAGGCAAAAGCAGGCGGAGGCCGAATCGATCGCGATCGCGGAGAGCGTAGCGAGGAGAAGATGACCCATCGGGGAAGATGGAGCATCGAAGAAGATGGAACATCGGAGAAGATGGCTCATCCGAAATATTCTCAATACGAGGTCGGCGAGTGTAGACGATAGTGGGAGGAGCACGGGAGTCGTGGAGGCGACACGGCGGCGACAACGGAGAGGCCACGAGGGGATATGTGGAGACTCGGTGGGGCAGTGGGCGAGTGCAAAACAGAAATAGGAGTATCGGAAAGGTCAAGAAAGACAGAGACTTCACGGAGGAAGCCGAAGGAGAGGCGGGGCGTGGGTAGAATGGGCGAGACTCGTCGAAAGTCACATCCCGAGAAACCCGTATCCGACGACCAACGGATCCCAAAGCAGATAGCCCTTGTGCTCGCGCATCAGTATCCCGAAAGACACACTCAACGGTGGCGGTCGGTTTGGTGCGTTCTCGAGGCGAGAGAACGTAGCAAGCGCACCAAGCAGATGAAGGGCGAGTAGTCGGAAGAAGACCACGAGGCGCTCAACATGGATCGCACCACGAAGAGCGAAGAAGAGGTGGATGTTGGCGAGATAGGTGGCGATGGAAACGACCTCGGCCCAAAGTGAGGTGGAATAGGCGGCGATCATCGAGCACGGCGGTCTCAAGAAGGTGACGATGCTTGCGCTCAGCGACACCATTCGAGTATGAGCACCGGACAAGAGAATCGAGCAAGAGTGCCTTGCTCGGCAAGGAAGCTAGCGCGGTGGCGAGAGAGGTACTCGCCAGCGAGAATCGACGAAAGACACGAATAGGAGTGGAGAATCGTGTGAATCATAGTGGCAAATTGTTTATAGATAGACAAGGCCTCACTACGAGAAGACATGAAATATATCCAAGTATGGCGAGAAAAATCATCTATAAAAATGATATAATATCGATGACCCCTTTCAAAACGAAGGAGCGGACCCCAAACATCCGAATGAACAAGATCAAAAGGGCGCCGAGACACGGACTCACTATGAGGATAAGGAAGTGAATCTGCTTACCTAACTTACACCGACGACAATCTAAAGACACGTCTCTGATCGAGACCCGAAAGACCACGGCGAACTAAGGGCGGCGGCGAGATCCACACAGATGACCAAGACGGTGATGCCACTGCTGAAAGTGCCGGTGACGCGAAGTGGCGAGCGGCGCGGCGGCGGTGGCGGCGGAAGGAAGATGAAGCGATCAAGCTCCCGAGACGCGTGAGTCACGGCGAGGGGCGAGAACCAACCGAGCTCCGTGTGGCGATCCACGAACACAACAAGAGTCGAGTCGAGAATGACACGATAACCAAGGTCGATGTCACGCCCAGAGAAAGAAGGCGCAAGGTAAGGCGAGGAACATGAGCAATGAAGGAACATGAAAAGATGAGTTGCTAAGAGATCCTCTACGAGAGACGAAAGAGATGTACCATCGCAGTAAGAACACCGGGGAGAATCAAGAGGTGTAATAGAAGACAGTGGAAGGATCGGAGTCATGTGAAAAGATGCTCCGAATCAAGAATCCACGGGAGGTACTGATCGTGTGGGGGTGGTCTCTCGATTGCAAGAGTGAGTAGCGAACCGCGAGAACACATCGAGAGAGAACACGGCGGCAAGTAGGCGTCGAAGTCGGCTATCTCTGCTCGGTGAGAAAAGTCTTTGAAGAAGTCGAGCGACGTCGTCGTAGAAACACTAGTGCCGATGAAGAACGGCGTGAAAGATGCCGCTTCTTCTTGTAGCACCGACTCGATGTGGCCATCCTTGTCGCAGATAGGAACAATGAGGCGGCCACCTCCAGACGGAGGACGGCCACCACCACCGTGGTAGCCGGAGGAGGCGAGTAGCGAGCGGACGAGCGGCGAGCACGAGAGGGAGTGGCATCGGACCAGCACCACTCGGGCGAGTCTCGCTGCGCGTATCTCGGTAAGAGCCTCCGGAGAGTGACACGAGGTGGCGTGCAGGAGCTGGGCGCGCCTTTGCTCGAACTCGGGGCGGCGGTAAGGAACTCATAAACCCACTGAAACTCCGTGTCGGCACGTACATCGGCGGCGACGGACGAGTACGGCGGCCGAAGCGAAGAGAGTCCAAGCGGCGCGAGCAGCGAGAACTTGAGCGTAAAGGCGTCAACGGTAGCATCACCTGCTGAAGAGAGTGCTCTGGCGAACCACGGTCAGTGCGGGGCATCACGGAGGGCTCGTGAGCGGCGGCGAAGATGAGTCCACATCCGGAAAGCCGAAGGAGTCCCACAACCTCGTAAGAAAATCGAGGTGGACATCGGCGATGAAGACAGCGGCGGCGGCGTCGTCATCGTACCACCGAGTGTAGACGGTCGAGCGATCCTTGTAGGAATCGAGCCTCTGGTAGCGGCGGCGGCTTTATCATCAGCTTCATCATCGATGAGCGACCTTATCGGTACCGCCGGAGGCAATGCAACAGCGTAGGCTCGTCGGAGGAATAGGGCAAGCGGGCGGTGACATCGCCGAGAGGGCGCCCGAGGCGAAGACCACGCATGTGAATGCGCATGTGAGACAAGTCGGTGTAATTAACACCATCAAAGATCACCGGCGGCGAGGAGAAGCGGTGCCCATTGGTAGGCGGCCGGGCGGCGCGGCGGTTAAACGACGTTTTTCTCTTTTTTCCCTTTTTTCTTTTTTTCTTCCGATCGGTTTACAAACCAATCGAGCGAGCACCAAGCCACCCAACCGACCAAGTCGAGAGAGTCCCCAGCGACTTCGAGCGGCGCGCGCGCGAGCCGGCGGCAGCGGCAGCGGCGACGACAGCGGGACCGACGACGCGCGAAGCGGCGGCGTCGGCGCGCGGCGGGATCGGCAACAGCGCGAAGGGGCGGCGGCAGCGCGATCTTGAGGAGCGGTGGCGGCGTCCGATCTTCACCGCGGCGATCGCGCGCGCGGGCGTGATGACGACGGAGCCGACTCGCGGCGGCGCGGCGACGGAGAACGCGGCGGCGCTTGGGACTGCGGCAGCGGGATCTTGAGGAGCGGCGGCGGCGTCCCGACGGTGGCGGGGCGCGATGGCGAGTCGGCGGCGGCGGCGGCGACGAAAGTCGGCGGGGCCAACGGGGATGGCAGCGGTGGAGGCCGCGAGCGGCCGGGTAGGAGGCGCCGGGCGGAGGCGAGACGCCGAGGCCGAGCGGGGGAGGCGCTGAGGCCGGCGACGGCGGAGGCCGGAAGTCAGCGACGGTGGCGGAGGCGGCACATGGGCGCGCGGAACCCTAGGTAGGCCAAAACCCTAGTTTTGGCTCTGATACCATGTTATGAATAGCGCTTGTATTCATATGAGGCCAATGGGCCAGTATATATACACAAAGTACGGGAGGTAAATATGCAAAGAACCCCTCATAACAATGGGGAATAACAAACTATACATATATCTCTAACAATAGAAACAAAGTAATCTGGATTACCGAGCGGAAGTACTGACCACACTACGTGCTACCAAGTGGAAGTACCGACCGCATCCGCTTGCCAGTACGTGGTTGTAGGCCACTATCACTGACTGCCTGTTACGATCACACGATATGATCGCTTGACTCCCGACTACTCATTACGACCACTCCGACTCGAACGCTCACGACCGCTCGCTTACGAGTACTCGGATCAACTGCCGACTTGCTCGGCACGATCTTGGATTAGTCGCTTGATTGTTCCGATCACTCTACAGGATCTCAGATTGATCACCTGCTTGTTCTGATCTCTCTGCACGACAACGCCGCACGTGGTCATATCCTCCGTCTACCTGACGTCTTCAGTCGTTCGACCACCGCCTGAACGAGTACACGCTGAAGACAACACAAAGCGCGGAAAACTGAGAAGAAAATTAAGGGCATATTTGGTTCATAGCCAAACATGCCACACTTTGAGTTATGCAAGTTTGACCAAGCTAGGCGTCTATTTGGTTCATAGTCACACCTATAGCAAGATTATTTTTCTGTCATTGGGTCTCACACGTCAGCAACTCAAAAGAGTGTTGCAAGATTCCTTTTTGCTAGCCAACGTGGCATTGATTTTCATGAACTAACCTTAGATGAGTTTGGCAAAAAAGCTATGAAAGCTTCGACAACCTTGTACATAAACCAAATATGCCCTAAAGCTTAGGTAAGGTAAGGAGTTGGTCTCCCTCTGCTCACCGGCATGCAGTGAGGTCACTGAAGTCGGAGGGGAGGGACCAAGGGGTTAGAGAACTTGGAGAATCGGAGGGGCATTGCTATACAAGAGAAAGTGATGTCACCTGCTTCTCTTTAATTTCAACCTTTTTAAGGGTCTGTTTATATTAGCTTTTGGCTTTGGCTTTTGAATAGTTGTACCTTGAGAGAAGCTTGTAGGGAGGGAGACACTCGCGTGTGATTTTGGTTAATATAAATAAAGTCACTACAGTGTATAGTACAATCGACTAGTCGATCTCATCTTAAAAAGGCACTCCATTTGAAAGTTAGATAATGTAGAAAAGCGCTTACGAACATGGTATAAGATCTGTCATGATATGTATGTTGCAGGATTGCCGCTGATCTATTTCTCGTGCTAAGGATTGTTTAGCGGAAGCTAGCCTAATTAACTTCCAGTAGATGCCAGGTTTCAAACAGAAAACTAAGCTTCCATGCCCTAATCAAAGAACAATGAATGAGAGTCAATTGAGTTGGATGTAAACATGTCTTCTTGTCATATTTGTGCATGCACGCCGACTGACTTTCTAATGTGCTTTTGAACATGCGAAATGCGTTCTTGAGTGGAGTAGGGTTCTTCTTTTTGCAAAGTTAAGGTTAGCTTGCATGCAAGAACACTCAAGTACCCGCATGCAAGCTGATGGTACCACAAAACCAAACAAACAAATTAAGGTCCCACCTAGCTTTTAATTTGCTGCATATATTGTGTGCATGCCATTATCGATTGTGTTGTGAACAAATCATCATATCACATCTGGGATTGACTGGTTAATTTGGTCAAACTAGCAATTAGGTTACAAGTGACCTTTGATTTGGCAACAAATTAACCTGGTGATAAAGATAAGGAGCCTGGAAAAGCATTGCCTCCTTTGATTTCTGGGATATATGATGCATGTTTGGATTAGCTAGCTTAGCTTGGACGGCTGCATGCATGATGCGCGCAACCAATACTCCTAATTGCAAGGCCTTGCATGCATGTCCATCTGTCGCACGCATGCACAAGCTAGCTGAGCCCACGAATGCTTAAAGCTCAAGAGTAGCTATCCATCATCAAAACATCGATCACAAAACACACACACTTTTGCTCTTTTCTTTCCCTTTTCCCCTCAACACATGCACACACTGCATGCAGGTATCACTAGTGCACAGTATATCATCATAAACGGTTCAAAAACATAACCACAAATGGTTTCATGAGCCGTCTGAGTTTGTGGGTCAATAATAATACGAGATCATTACATACAACTTTTGAATTGTCTGTGATGTAGACTATTACAGACGGTCTGTTAATAGTCGACTATTAGGGACGGTTTGTAGTAGAAATCGTCTATGACATATTAATATTACAGACGATTTTTACTACAAACTGTCTTTGATATATTAATATCCGTCTGTGATAAATCATATATCACAGACAGTTTCTATTACAAACCGTCTGTGATAGTCAACTATCACAGACGGCTACGAGTTAATAACCGTCTGTGATACCTAGTGAAATTCTTCTACATTGTGGAACTCCCTATTTTCTTTTATGACTTCAGACATCAAGAAGTACGCACACTATCCTCGAATATGTTTGAGGTCAGCCTGTTCCAATGGAGTTATAGTGATGGATGAACACATCGCATGCAGAAAAATCAATGTTGTGCATATATATATATATATATATATATATATATATATATATATATATATATATATATATATATATATATATATATATATATATATATATATATATATATTGATAAGTATGAATAAGTATCGCAAGATTGACAAAGCTCAGAATTGTTCTTCGCGAAACCGACGAGTAGTTGCATGTTGTGGCAAATATAGAATCCACAGGTGTTGTTACCCGACGGTTCTTGTAAAAGCAGACACGCTATTAATGTACTCTTCACTCATACGGTTTTCAATGTATATCCAGGTTCGGTTCTACATTACGCATATAACAATTTAGTATAAAATATTAAATTAATTAATTAGTATACTAGATATATATGATCTAAAGTAGCTATATGTAGCAAGAATAATTAATCAAATTGAATTAAGTAGAAATAGACTATGAATTAGTAAACCCTAGACCCAAACCATGCTAGATGTAAATACTATTATCTCTACATCAAGCTAGATCTAAACCGGTTATCTTCAATTCTCCTTTCACCAAAAGTTAGATAAAAAAATATAATGCAATTAGGAACAAATTACTAACAATAGATAATCAAGAACTTAATGGATCCACAATAACTCTTACCAAATCTGCAGTCTCCTTTCACCAAATAGCCTCAAAGCCCCATCTCCTCAAAGTAGCAGTCTATGAGAACAAATCTGGAATTTAAGATAGATCTGCAAGGGTCGATTGGTCTGTAATTAATAAGTGAAATTATCACAGACAGTTCTTAATACAAACCGTTTGTGAAGTATCATAGACGGTTTAAAAAAACTGATTGTAATATTTTGTAATATCACAGACGGTTCTTATTAATAACTGTTTGTGATACCTCGTAGACGGTGTTCACCATGAACCGTCTATGATATTATCCATTCACATACAGTTTTTAGCGCTAGCAGCAACACAGATGGTCTCTAAAGCAAAACCGTCTGTGATTGTATTTAATACTGACTGTTTTGGTTAACTGTCTGTAATGAGGCATCTAGTATTAGTGCCACAAATGTACATTGACGATGAACAAATTGAAGTTGATATATATAGTATACTTAGATCATGTTTAAAACATAGGAATTATATGTAGAAGTTTTGCGAAGAACAATGAATCATATATATGATACATGTCGTTTGAGGTAAACTTAATGCATATGTGGCACCTCAGTCAGTCTATAGGCCGGGACGGTCGATGGGAGGGTTCATATTGGACACTTGGGCGCAACATCAATTCAACATATATACGCGAAAAGAAAGGTTTCGATCTAACGTTAGACATGGAGCCGTCTCCAAACAGAAGGAGTACGTTCACCGGCCGGGTGGTTGCATGAAGGCAGCTAGCTAGCATATGTATGTACCTCGAATCCTTGATGCTAGAGGTGAAGGCTGCTTCAATCTTCCAATGTGTTGGTAGTCTACGACATATCCTATCTGCGTTGGTGTAAAGTTGCTGGAGTAATTATGAAGACAAGTTTTGATTGAGACAACATATATACGACGAATTAGATAGATCAAATTAGTATTGTACTCCTAGTATAACAACCAATCTACCAGCAATGCCGAGCCACCGATTTTTGCATGCATCTAAATCTGCAATTGGAAAAGCTACCGATCTAATGGACTTTCGTTTTTTTCTTCTTAAGAAATTAATTTATATGGTAGTTTAAATTCCATTAGTACTACTATATATAGTTATAAACTAGCATTGCTTCTTAGTAAAATGCATGTTCAATAATCTTTACTACTTCATGCTAAAAAATAATAATCTTTACTGCTTCAATCTTTTAAAAGATATATGTTAATGGCCACTGAGAGAATGGTGGGACGAATAGGATCTTCTGTGGGGGATGGATTATCCTGTATACAAGTGATTCTCTGTGGTTGGCTAAATTGGATCCGAATTCTGATGTATATTTCTAATTATTTCTGTATAATTAATAGGTCGACATTTATTTGATAGCTCGTAAATAATACTTTGTGAATAATGGATCTCGTATGATTGCTTTGGCATGTTGATTTAGAGGAATTTTTTTTTCTGGAGAACTGCACATTATTTATACATTCTAATACCGTTTATTATAGATCTATTTCAACACGAGGACACTCTGCTAGCCAACACGATCATTATACAGTGGGGTTTTTTTGGGGCTGAGACTTATATCTTATGGCTATGGTTTTGAATTCTGATCTGTTTGTGAGAGACAGTACGTACAGGAAATAGTCGTATATGATTTTGGTTGGTACAGCTGAATTTAATATAATTTATACTATAATTTAACTATAGACTCCGTTTTAAAAACACATCGTTTAACGACGAATTACTATAGAAATAGCAACCATAGTCTAAATATATGTAAAAAAACTGAACTTTATATACCCACCCACAAGAAGAAGAGCCACAAAGCTCCCTCCCACGGGGACATAGAGCCTCAGCCAGCAGGTGTGGGTCCCACCTGTAAGTTCTTTTGAGCCCCAGCCCCACTCTCCTCTGGAGTGGTGGGTTTCTTTCCTTTCTCACTCTCTCGCCTCCTTTCGCACTGCTCTTCTTCTTCTTCTTCACTCTTCCCCTCCACTCACCCGTAAGCACCACCATCTTTTCCCCCTTCCTCCGTCCAGCCAATCGACCAAGCATCATCGCGCAGCCATTCCCTCTGCTCTCTCTCTCTCTCCCCTCCAGCTTCGGATCTGCTCGTTTTCCTTTCGGTTTGCACACTAGCTGCTCTGCTGCATACCCAAGCCATCTCTTCTTCTTGTGGCTGTTCACCTTTACCTCCATCTATTTCTGATTGATTTTGGTTGTATTTTCTCATCCTAAATTTTGCTATCAGGTGTTCTGGTTGGTGCTTTAACAATGAATAGCAAGTGTTTGTAGAAATAACACAAATTTAACAAAGGGAAGGAGCTGGCTGCTGTATCCGTTCCTTGGCTTGTTCTCTCCCGCTCTGCCGCAAGCAAGCAAGACGAATAACGACGGATACAGCTCTCGATCGGTTCGGTTCGGTTGCTGTGGTTGTGATCGCTCTCGAGCCCATCATGCATGTCATGTCATGATGTCCAACAGGCAAGCCGTAGCAGCTCTATTTGCCTTCAGTTTGTTCTCCATGTGAAGAGGACAAGCCCAACGAGCGAGCTTGCTTGCCCTCATAGACTGGCTACGGATAGAGCGATTTGATGGCTTCCGCCGCCGCCGCGCTTCTCCTTCAACTCCTGTTGCTGCTCCTCTTCTCACTCTCCACTACTGCTCAGCCTGGTGAGTTCATTCAGCCTGCCTGCCTTCCATTCTCACAAGATTATCGGGGGTGTCTTCTCTCCATTCTTTTTCTCGGGGGACTAAATCAACACTTGGGCTTTACAACATTGAGTAGGGCGGTGGGGGATCTGGTTACACATTCATCATAATCATAGATGAGAAAAGATTCCAACTTTCCAAGCAGATTTGGAAACTTGCAGCATATGCATTTTGTCACCTCAGATGCCACTGCTGCAACCTCAGAGAAATCTCCATTTTGTTCCTTTCCATCATGCAGGTTTCATTAGCTTGGATTGCGGGGGAGCTGATGATTACACAGATGGCATTGGGATCCAGTGGACTTCCGATGCTAAGTTCGTCTTCGGTGGACAGACTGCAAATTTGCTGGTCCAAAACCAACTCCAGAAGCAGTACTCAACTCTAAGGTATTTTCCAGCCGACAACAGGAAGTATTGCTACACCATGAATGTGAGGACCAGAACACGCTACCTTGTTAGAGCTAGTTTCCTCTACGGTAACTTCGACAACAGCAACGTCTATCCCAAGTTTGATCTCTCCCTCGGAGCAACTCCATGGTTCACTGTTGTAATTGATGATGCCACCACAGCAGTAGTTGAAGAGGCAATTGTCTTGGCTGCCGCTCCAACACTCAGTGTCTGCCTCTCTAATGCCAGTACAGGACAGCCGTTTATCTCTACCCTGGAACTTCGACAATTTAACGGTTCACTCTACTATACCACCGATGAGGCACAGTTCTTCCTTACACTGTCTGCAAGGATAAATTTTGGTGCAGAAAGCAATGAATCAGTCAGGTACTACTGCACTACACCATATTCATGCCAACATTGTCAAGAGCTTCAGATCAAAGTCCAAAACATTTGAACGAAATAAGTAGTTTAGAAACCCAAACTAGAGCTCTGTGCAAAAATGTAGGATTACACTAGCAATAAACTTAGTATCAATAGTGTGCAGGATATCCTGTTAAAAGAACTATGGTTATGTGTGATTGTTTTTACGATTGTCTGTCCTAATGAGGTAGCAGGCCTACTGTAGTGTCTGACTGTGCCATACTGCCACGTAACAAAATTCTGATTAACTTCACTTAGTATTACGAGTTATAACCAAAAATATGCTTTGTTCCATGCAAAAAAGATGGCTAAAAGGTGCTCTTTTTTTCAATCGCAGGTACCCTGATGATCCATTTGATAGAATATGGGAATCTGATTCTGCGAGGAGAGCAAATTACCTTGTTGATGTTGCTCCAGGGACTGAAAGAATATCAACTACAAACCCCATTTTCGTTGGTACCAATGAAGAACCACCTGAAAAGGTCATGCAAACAGCAGTTGTTGGCCAAAATGGATCCTTGACCTACCGGCTTGATTTGGAAGGTTTCCCGGGAGATGCATGGGCGGTCTCATATTTTGCAGAAATTGAAGATTTGGCCCCAGATGAAACTAGAAAATTTAAGTTAGTGATTCCAGGCATGCCAGCATTCAGCAAACCAACCGTTGATGTGGAGGAGAATGCTCAAGGGAAGTATCGTTTGTATGAACCGGGCTACACGAACATGTCACTTCCATTTGTTTTCTCTTTCGGGTTTAAGAAGACGAATGATTCTTCAAAGGGACCTATCTTGAATGCCATGGAGATTTACAAATATGCCCAGATTACTATGGGGTCTCAAGATGGTAAGCAATTGCCCACATTGTTGTTATTGCTTATGTTTTTGGCTATAGCTAACCTCATTGTTTCTGTGCTGTAGAAAAAATCTGTTTGGACTAATTTAGTGCTTCCATAATATTGACAGCAAACATCATGGCCAGCCTGGTATCACGGTATCCACAAACAGGTTGGGCACAAGAGGGTGGTGATCCGTGCTTACCAGCATCATGGTCCTGGGTGCAATGCAGTTCAGAACCAGCACCCAGGGTGTTTTCAATGTATGATAATCATGCCATTCTGCCTTCACTTTTTGATTTCTTGATCAACTTCAAGTATTTAAAGCCTAAGAATTGTTCCTCACAGCACATTGACAGGGAAGAACATTACAGGAAGTATCCCTGTGGAATTGACAAGGTTACCGGCATTGGTCGAGTTGTAAGATCAGAATGGTTCATTCTTTTTCATCTTCCCTTTTTGTCGCTTCTCTTATTTGATCTACTTATTTCTGCTAATGCAGAAGGCTCGATGGTAACTCATTTTCTGGTGAAATACCCGATTTCAGTGGATGCCGAAATTTGCAGTATATGTGAGTTTGCAATTCTTTTGATAGTGCAGCAACCGGCAGGATTTATTGAACTAATCAAGTGTGGTTTTCTACATTGCAGTCACCTTGAAAACAATCAATTAACTGGTGCATTGCCATCTTCTTTGGGAGACATACCTAACCTGAAAGAGTTGTAAGATTTGCATAATTTTGTGCACTTTGTTTTTCCTCCCCTTACTCTGGAGATCGCAAGTGAATTCAGTCTGCAGTAGTTCTTCCTCTCTCTTCATTTCCTGATGTCTTGTGCTCAAGATACTCGAATGTTGTTAGTGCTATTGATTTTATCTTCTTTCTGGTACAAATGCATTTGTTCAAGAGTCTTTACAGAAATGAAGGAGCTGCCCTAACTATTCCCCAACATTTGCAGGTATATTCAGAACAATAGGCTGTCCGGACAGGTTCCAAAGGCACTTTTCAAGAAGAGCATCATTTTCAAGTCCGTACTTTCCTTCAAGCAGATGTAGTTTAATGTATTTCAGATTATTAATGCATAATATTGTGCTTGACAACGCCATTGTGGCTGGACAAGCTTCACCTCCCTTTGGCGATGTTATGATGATTCCATACGTAGATCAAATAACTGTATCTTGTTCCTTAGGATTTCCAGGCATTTTTTAACTGGGAAAAAATGAATCTAATTGTGTTTTTAGGATGTTTCCATCTGTTTTAATTTGTTATTGCCTGCAGTTTTTCAGGCAACAATGACCTTCACATGGCAAGCGGTATTAGCCACAACACCACAGTAATCATCGTCTGTGCTGTGATTGGGGCCATCTTGTTACTTATTGCCGCTATTGGATGCTGTTTGTTTACATGCAAGAGAAAGAAGAAACCTTCACATGGTAGGTATTCTTTAGTTCATTGGATGTATTGGGTATTGTGTAAGGACATGTAGTGATTGTTTTGCCATCTGTAGAAACTGTTGTTATTGCAGCACCAGCAAAAAAGCTAGGCTCGTATTTCAGTGAAGTAGCTACAGAATCAGCACACAGATTTGCTTTATCCGAAATTGAAGATGCTACTGATAAATTTGAAAAAAGAATCGGTTCTGGAGGGTTTGGCATAGTATACTATGGAAAGCTGGCAGATGGGAGAGAGATCGCAGTCAAGCTTCTCACAAATGACTCCTATCAGGGCATCCGAGAGTTCTTGAATGAGGTCCGTTTCTGTTCTAACCTTATTTAGTTTCTTCCACAAGTGTAACTATCACAGCACATGACTTCTTTTTCACTGTTAAAGAGATAAATACAACTTCTTTACTTCTTGCTGCTTTTAGTGTTGCTTGGTAGAACAAAACCCTGAGGTGGAACTAGAGCCTGATATGTTCTGAGACCATGCCGACTTTCCTTTCTCTTAATCAAAAGACCTGTTAATGGGATGTGACAATTGTTGCCTCACATCGACTTATAACGTCAATGCGTTTTAAATGAGTCGGAGATAGTCCTTCTGTATGTTTTCTGTAATCTGTAATGACTGGGTGACTGAGGCTTGCTGTTTGAAGTGTTCTTTGCATTGTATATCTAGACATCCCTCAACTTTTGTCAAGGTCCACTGAACAGCCGTATCATGATATGATTGCCTGCGCCATATGTTCATGCATGATTTTTCTTCAGGAAGGTGGTTGTGATGGGCTAATTGGTTATCTGACTGGCTTATTGTTTCAGGTAACATTGCTTTCCAGAATACATCATAGAAACCTGGTGACCTTCCTTGGTTACAGTCAGCAAGACGGGAAAAACATACTTGTGTATGAGTTCATGCATAATGGGACTCTAAAGGAGCACCTTCGTGGTAATTCCCCTTCCAACTAATGATAAAACTAGTTTGCAGAATCAATAGCACACTGTGCGTATGTAGATAATGATTGTTTTACAAGCAAAATGTTCCTTGTGTAGTTGTATTTTAGGACCTTTAGGATTGCAGGGTCTTAGGGCATGCTTAGTCGGTTGAGCTCAAACTTGTACTCAGATCTTCTTTTCAAGGATAGATCAGCTATTTGTCTATGTTGACATTGACCGATTTCTACCCTTAACCGAAATTTAATATCTAGTTCAAGCTTGATTCTTCAATGTTGAACCTCACGATCGGCATGAACTGTTAGATGAATGTACTCCTTAGAACAGAATAACATATTAAGTACTAATCTTTTGTTGATGTTCACAGGAGGACATAGTGATGTTAAAATAACTAGCTGGGTCAAGCGTCTTGAGATAGCAGAAGATGCTGCAAAAGGTCTCTCTCTCTCTCTCTCTCTCTCTCTCTCTCTCTCTCTCTCTCTCTAGGATGCAATCTGAAGATTCTGAGTTCTCTCTCTTTTCCTTTAACATTGCAAATATCAGGTATAGAGTATCTCCATACAGGATGCTCCCCAACTATCATTCATAGAGATCTCAAGAGTAGTAACATTCTCCTCGACAAGCAGATGAGAGCAAAAGTTGCAGACTTTGGCTTATCAAAACCTGTGGTCGATGGATCTCATGTATCGAGTATAGTTCGCGGAACAGTTGGGTATCTGGACCCAGAGTAAGGCCGTGATTTCCTGAGCTTTTTGTTTGTGTTCTTTTAGGCATGGTTTAGCAAATTGAAGTGTTTCATATCTTTGTAGCATCTGATGCATACTTTTTGTGTGTGTGTGTGTGTGGTGAGTAGGTACTATATCTCTCAGCAGCTTACAGAGAAGAGTGATATCTACAGTTTTGGTGTCATTTTACTTGAGCTAATCTCTGGCCATGAGCCAATCTCTAGTGACAACTTTGGGCTCAACTGCCGTAACATCGTTGCATGGGTGAGTCTTGCTGTGATATGCTAGCTCTCTGCATTTGGTTTCTTCTGACGTTGAAGATTACTGACATATACCCTCCACCCCATGTGAATTGTGATTGATGTGAACGGTGCTGCTGATGAATGAACTTGAACCTGCAGGCTAGATCGCACATCGAGAGTGGGAACATCCAAGCTATCATTGATGAATCGTTAGACAGCGGCTACGACCTGCAGTCGGTGTGGAAGATTGCGGAGGTGGCTATCATGTGCGTGAAGCCCAAGGGCGCGCAGAGGCCATCCATCTCGGAGGTGCTCAAGGAGATCCAGGACGCCATTGCCATCGAGCGCGCCCCGGAGCTGCCCCGCATTCAGCAGATCATCTCGAAGAAGTCCACGGGCTCTTCCTCCATCAACACGGACACTGTGGATTTCGAGCAGAATGCATCCTTCGATGAGCTGCTCATGCAGCCGGGTCTCAGATAACATCATTCATATGATAAGATGCTTTCGACTCTTCCGTGAGGCTGAGGCTGAGGCTGATATGTGGAGGTCACGAGCCACATACAAAGAGATATCTTTTGGTGTATACTTTACGTTAATGATGTATTGCTAGTTGATGAGTGTAGGATATGTGTTGAAAGGAAACTGAAGTTGTGGAGGAAAGCTTTAGAATCGAAGGGTTTTAGACTTAGTAGGACTAAAACTAAGTATATGATATGTGATTTCAGTAGCGTCAGGCTAGATGATGAAGATGTTAGTATGGACGAACAAGTACCTAGGAAGGACCTTTTTTTTATATTAGGGATCGATACTATAGTGGGACGATGAGATTGATAAAAATGTGAGCTATAAGATAAGAGCAGGATGGATGAAATAGCGTCAAACATCGGGCATCTTGTGTGATAAAAAAAAGTGTCTTAAAACTTAAATGATAAGTTATATAGGATGATGATCAGACATGCAATGCTATAAGGAGTGGAATGTTGGACGACTACAAGACAACATATAGCAAAGATGAGTGTAATAGAGATTAGAGTGTTGTGGTGGATATGTGGTCGTACAAGGCGAGATGAATTCACGATGATAGCATATGTGATAGGGTGTAGGTAGCACCAATTGAAGAAAAGTTTGTTCAATATTGTTGGAGATGGTTTGGACATCTCCAACAAAGCTCTTCTGTGGTATCGGTATGTAGCAAAATTTTAAGACGTACTGAAAACATAAGAAGAGAGAGATCAACCAAAATTGATATGGGAGAAAGTAGTTAAAAAAGATTTGAGAGATTGAAACGTATCTATGGATAGAAGCATAGGGAAGTTAGCAATTCATGTATCAAAAAAATGGCATAGAAGGTTTAGGGACGGTGATTTAGACTCTCGGTTCAGATAGCAGAACGTAGGGTTTAGAATTTTAGCCTTATAGATTTTATTATAAGGCTTACATTTCTTCGACTTTGAGGAGGTTTCATTCTTAGTCTATATTATTTTGTTTGGGATAAAAGATTTTGTTGTTATTGTTGTTTATATGGCATGGACTTAAAAGCTGTGAATGCTTTCAGCATAGCTAGCAAGCAAAATTTTTGGGGATGCATGGGTGGGTAAACTAATTTGATGGTGAAAGAATGGCGATTCTGGAACTGCTGTTTGCATTGTTCTTGTGCTCCAGGTAAATTATTCCATAGATTTTGTTTCTGCACCAGGTACTCCATAGAATTACCAAGGTCTTTCGTTTCGGGTCCAACGGCCTAGTTTACATCACTTGAAGCACCTCATGGCTCATGCCCTTCTGCTCCCTCCAATACGAATCATGTACTAAACTTGGGAGCGCTCTTGCCAAAGAAGCATCAGCTTGAAGCACCTCATGGCTCATGCCCTTCTGCTCCCTCCAATACGAATCATGTACTAAACTTGGGAGCGCTCTATGCCAAAGAAGCATGTACTGCTAGCTAGAAACAGGGCGGGCAATACTGTCAAGCACAACAGATACTAGGAACAGGACTTTCTCATAAACTATTATGTTATTAACAGTAATCAAAACCTTCTTTTGTTTAATACCCAACACATTGTCAATTGAGCTGCATGGACTAACAGCATACAGTCATTTCCTTTCGGTTCAGTAAGCCCCACAAGAAACATCAGCTTCTGTGCACGGACGCAGCACAAGAGCTACCAGCGGCAAGTTGCAGCATGTCATCATGTACAAAGGAGGACTCTTTCGGTTTCTCAAGGCAATAAATCAAATATTATACGGTTTATATCTTCCCAAAGCCAGCTTCCATCACACCTGCAAGCACATGTACACATGTACTTCAAGGACCACCTCTTCATGGATGCATCTTACGCGTGACTTCGCCTACAAATGAACCCGATGACCACGCAAAGGGACAACGGTCAGTAACTTGCTAGTGTGCCGGCGCATACAGCAACTTCCAGAACCCTACAAAAGTTAAACATGGAACACAAGGACAAAGGAAAAGGTTTTTCCTTGAGTCCTAACAAAAACTAACTGATGTTCCATGAAGATACAAACTGACACCAACTATTCAGGAACACGGGATAGCAAGCTGTGCATAGCAAAAAAGGAGAGATGCATACCTGGTGCTCGAAAGGGCTGGTAAAAACCCAGGGTCATGTTGGCCCATTCGAATCCACTAGCTTTCAATAAAACAAACATGTACCAGCTCATAAGCACAACCATTAGCCAGCTGAGTATCCTCTTCACTGTGCAACCAGTTACTTTCAGAACTAAAGACACGCCCAAGTTAGACGGAAACAGGTCAAAGTTGCATCCTCCAAGACAATTACAGTCCAAAGGCTCTGTTATAAAGATCATTTGAACCCAGCATGAGAAAGTTGTTCGCTTCAGTTGGATATAACATCCTCGACATGTCTTGCATGGGAGCATTATTCCCTTGTCTCAAATCACTCCAGCCATCCCAGTGACCATTCGTAAGTTGTGAGTTTCTAGGTTGTTGGGGTGGCATCTGTGCATAAGGGAACAGAGAAACATGGTTCTGGGGAAGTTGGGATGCCAGAAAATTATCATTCATAGGGTTGAATGCATCCTGATTATGATCTGTAAATCTGAGATTTTGATGAGAGGGTATGTTATGTTGCATAAGTAACTGAAGCCTTGGGTCATTACTTGATGCTTGCAACTGCACTGGAAAAGTATGAGCATTTTTCAGATCCAACTCTGAATCAATAACTCCAGGCATCCGTCCTTTGCCAACAGCCAATATAGCAGGATCAATAAATTCTATGTCACTTGTGTGTCTAGCTGACTGAGGTTGATAATGATTGGTGTTGCTTCCCAAAAGTTTATCAAGTAGATGAGTTTCTGTCAAGCACCGCAGAAGTATGAGAAAAACTGAAATTGTTTTACGAGACGAAGCAAATAAGATAGACAAACCTGAGTATGTTGAGCCATACACCTGATTAGACCCATTCTGAGATGAAAATCCAGTAGAAAATGCAGAAGAAAATCCAGGAGGGGGATTAGGCCCATCCTGAGATGAAAATCCAGAAGAAAAGCTAAGAGGGGGGTTCAACCCATCCTGAGATGAAAACCCAGAAGAAAATCCAGGAGGGGGATTCAACCCATCTTGAGATGAAAATCCAGAAGGATATCCAGGAGGGGGGACTCTTGCTGGTGCTGAAAATCCAGGTGGTGGAGATATTTTAGACCTTGAAGTGCCTGAGAATGCAAATTTATTGTAAGTATACAAAAGTAACACTGATGAAAACATCAGTTACTGAAACACTTCATATAAAAAACACAGAAATATAATATCTTGTATTGCCAATAGATCTACGACTCATTCGCACGTGTGAAAGAGTGTTTACCAATGCTCAAATGAAAAAAATGCAGTGTGCAAACATTGTATTTCCTTCTATAAGCAAGAAAAACAACTTTTAGTTTGGTGACAAATCGAAATAAGATCAAAAAGATAATATGAATCATCAAAATACATTCAATTACAGTACTAAAACACATCATTCTGCTCAGTCAAATACAGGAGCTGCAGGTATCGTTACTCACAAGTAGTTGCCATATCCGATATAGCAAGAGGATTGCTCCTTGAAAAATCATTCTCTGGAGATTGGAACATGACGCCACTCTGATAAACATTTCCATGAGAATTCTGGGATAGCAAACTGAAATTCTGCTCGCTACCACAATTTCTGAAAGATGAATCTAGGAAGTTTCCTTGGTTATCCTGTCTAGCAAATGAAAATCTAGACTCGTTACTGCTGGCTTTTGATTTCCATGAAGGCACGTTGAAAAGCACATTGTTTTTTTCAGATTCATTAAGCATCTTAGCCAAATTGTTAGCAGTCGAATACGACTCGTCCCATGGATCAAACTCCAAAGACAAGATATCAGAAATTATGCCGCTCTCATCCTTATGTACACTTGCAGCCTTGTCAAAACTTCCTATGTTATCAATTTTTACTGCACCCATTGCTCCATGCTGATGACTTTTCATTCCAGAATGTTCAGAAACCTTACCGGGTGTATATATAGTTCCTAGCCCCTCTTGACGTTCATTTAACAAGGTAGAAGTGTTGTCGGTTGAAGACAACAACCCAGTTTGCATCATTGTGCCAGAAGTTCTACTATCACTTGTCGAAGTACGGTTAAGTTCTTTATCATCCCGCAACGAAATATGTGATGTATTAGCAATATGGACATATGGTGAAGATAATGCTTGAGCTGTAGCATCCAGCATCCTAACATGAGGTTTATCTGTGGCCATTGAAGAATTCCATATATCATTTAACGGAGGAGTTACACCACAGACTTGCAGCTCTGAACTCCAGTCAAGATGCCTATCAGAACTAGATTGACAAGAAAGTACAGTGTCCTTATTTTCTGACGACAAAAGCTCAGCAAGCTTCAAATGAGATTGCTCCTTGTTCGACTTCTGACTCAAAGGTACCACAGCTGAAGTACTTGGAATTTCACCCAGTTGTTGGTTATTTACCATACTCTGAACCTCATCTTTGCTATCTAAAGTTACTGAAGATACCCCAACAGATAACTTCTCGATTTCTGTACCCCCAGGTCTAACATCTCCCAGTACTTTTGCGCTAGCAGTGTGATTAGATTGGATGTTTATAACTTTCAAGGTAGGGCTTTTTGGATCCATGTTGGTTACTTGGTGGTCACCATCACCACCATTTACTTCTGATTTAGATATTGCTGAACTTGATACACAATCTGAAGGACTTTGCCTGGTACTGTTTACTGCTGTGTCTTTCTTTGGTGATGTTGATGACTTAGACGCAAGCTGGCCTGATTCAGTTGGCTTTGAAGACACTGAACAAACAAGCTTTTCATTTCCATTCACAAGTTGCTTTTCCTCACTTCCTTTCGACGTCCCATCTGATGCTACAACTTCATCATCATTCCAAGCTGAAGGTATTGTAGAAAAGTCTATGTCCAACGACGACTCCACGGATATTACAGCTTGGGTTTCCTTTGCAATACCAGGTTTATATGGCTTCAAGGTTTTAGACAGACTATCTCGTTCTGGTACTTGCCTTCCTTCAGTCATTTTTGGTACTGTGCTTGTATCATCATTCCATGAAGAAGGCAGTCTTGCACTGGAATTCATCGAAGAACTCGAAAATGAATTACTCTGCAGCTCTGATTTTGATTTTGTAAGAGACTGAGAGGATGTCACCCCAGTCGCTGGTGTCCTTGCATTCAAATCATGACCCCCCCTGCACATACCAAAAATTTAGCAACACATTGCATTTTAAAGTATAACATAAGACTCTAATAGGAACCGTACCATGAAGCAGCTTGTGGAAGTGTGGACCTCCCCAAACTACTGTTTGGTGGTGACAGTCTGAACTGGCTTGTGGTGTTCTGCACAGAAGAAGGCCAATTAATTTAGAAACATTATGTAAACCAACAAATGCAGAAAATATCAACAATTTAGCCTAGACCGGAAAGCACATGAAATCAAACAAAATTGAACGTCTTCTAATGGATTCAGTATTTTTTTAAAAAAAAAGACATACAGCTGTTCCATTCTTGACTGTATGTTTGGCTGAAACCACCGCACTGTAAGAGAAATCATCTGCTGGCGGAGGCAATACAGTCCCTGAACGTCTTTGTGAAACACTAGACGCCATTTGGGGAACCCTACTCCTGATAGGAATATAAGAGGATGAGTCAAAGGTATCAACTGAAACTACTAGTAGTTTTAGCAACTTATATCTCAGAGACAAGAGTTCACCAAAAAAGTACAGCAATATTACACATGCAGACCATTTTCTAAATCCATTTCCATGGAAAGGCAACAATTCCTACAAGTAGGCTTGGCGAAAAAAACCTATATCCAGGACCATAGATGAAGCAAGCAAGCAGTGCAAGAAACTGTGGTTCCACATCACATCACATGTTCGGTTACCTTGTATACGCTGAGATTATCTCATCTTTAGTGAAACTATCCTCCTGACTGCCTACATCATGCAAATAGAGACAATCTGGATTTCCACATGTCTGAGAAAAATCAAGAAGGCACTCAGAAAGATAGAAATGGGTAGAATACTACTAGTAAATAAAGCTGTCAGGATGAAGCAACAATTGTACCATGTTCCGTAGCCATGCATGGCAATACTTTGTAGTACCAAAGCATGCTCTGCAACAGTCAAGAATCATTAGAATAACCATATTGCGTAAACATGCTAGAAGAGAACAAAGTATGGAAGCTCACCTTAACACTTTTCCTTCCAAGATAAAATTGTGTACAGCTTGAATACACCGTATGGCCTCTTCTTCTTTGGCATAAGTAATATATCTGAACATATATCACAGTAATAAGCCAGTGACATACAAACAGGTGACCACTTATGGAGAGAAAAGGAGCCCTGACTCCCTGTTGGTTTTACGTAAAAATTAAACAAATAAGTTGAGTATGTATAATAACTATAGTCCACAGGTTCTGAATCTCTTTTTCTTTTCAGGAAAAAGAATATTTTCTTCTACCTTTTTTCTCTTGTACAAATTATTAGAAATAAGCTGAGTCGAGATGTATTTCATTCAAGTCTCAAGTTATTCTTCTACAATCCATGTTTTCATATTTCTGAAATCACACAGCCCCCAAGACTACGTACATCCAGCCAGTGCCATGTGATTCCCAAGAAAAATGTGCAGTACCCGAAAACCAAAAATGAAAAAACCGATAATTCATAAAGAGATAAATTTTAAGAAACAACTGGTATCAGTATATGCAGGTCCTGAGCTCAGCTCAGATTGAACATGCGAATCTTCCATCCATAAGAATCTGATTTGTATATCATAGATGAAGTACAAGAAATAACATGTTAGAACTAGCCATCATTTTCACCTACTTTTGATGGAATACCACCTAATTTAACACAGCCAAACTCTCACTTTACTTTGTGAATCACCTAAGCATAAATGCTCTAGCATTAGGAAAGTACAAGCACCATAGTACAGGAGAGCATAATTTGTTTAAATCATGCAATTGCACAAAACATAAGAGGATAATCACTTGATACATCAATGTGACTGCAGGATCAGTACCAGAACAAATAATAGATACTGTTTATGCATATGAGAAGATCATTAATGCATGGCATGAGGTTCATATAGACATACAAGCTGATACTGTTGTTTGTTGATGCCTGCTGGGAAGGAGCCCCCGTCGGACGAGAAACTGAAACTTTCAGAACCTTCCCATACTGACCAAAGTATTCCCTGTGCTCAAGTACCTAAAACAAAAGATAACAGTAATGTTGATGTGAGAACTACAAGTTACACATGTCTCCCGATTTAAAAGAAGATTCCATGCTTTTCACTCCCATAGACATGCATAAATCTTAAAGCACCAACCAAAGGGTAAGCAGCCTCAATCCACCCTTGAGGGTGCTTTAATATTTGTGCAACTCACTATTTGGGAGAGCATGAAATCACCTCCGATTTAAAACTTAAAAGAATCTAGATGTAAACAATATGGTGCCCACACTCTCATTGCATAAATTTGCAGGTAGCCCAATTATGTACACCAGGTTTCTCTGGATAACCCTGACACTAGCCAGATGCTTCTTAGCTTCCACAGTAGCTGCCTTTGACTTAACCTTTTGGGTCTTGTGCTTCTTCTCCGCATTTTTCTCTGCAACCATCCTGGATCGACCAAAATAAACAACAGTTGCAAATCTGTTATCGCAATACACAGAGAAAAGATGTGTGCATATTTACTAAGATGAAGAGAGTCCCAAATGCTGCAGAGCCCAAAATGATGTTGGATAATCAAGCGCGTTCATCATGGTCGAAGATTCTCTGTAGCAATCGTGGTGTCTCTGTAGCAGTCGTGGTATCTCTGTAGCGCGTACATCGTCAGAACGCGCAACCACGGCATCCACTACGCAAGGAAGAGAAACGACCGGCCACTATTGTTAGGATTCAGTGACAGCAACATGGCTAGCGACGTCGACAACCACAGAAGCACCACTAGAGTGCTCTTCTTCCTCGGAAGCAACCTCATCGCCTGGCAGTCGCAAAAGCAGAGGGTGGTGGCGCTGTTGTCCTACGAGGCTGAGTACATCACCGCAACTGCCGTGGCATGTCAAGGCATCTGGCTAACTCGGCTGATGGGAGAATTCCTCTGCTCGGAGCCCAGCGTGCCGATGCCGAAGGTGGATAACAAGTCCGCCATTGCTTTAACCAAGAATCATGTCTTCCACGATCGATGCAAGAACATCGACACTCGTTTTCATTTCATCCGAGAGTGTGTTGATGAAAGGAAGATCATTCCCGAGCATACTCGCACAGAGGAGCAGCTCGCGGACATTCTCACGAAGCCGCTTGGGTGCGTCAAGTTCTAGGACCAGCGCGCAAGGATTGGTGTCGTCGAGATCACAGGTGAATGAAATTAGGGTGGTGAATGTTGGATAATCCAGCGCATTCGTCATGGTCGAAGATTCCCTATAGCAGTCGTGGCATCTCTGTAGCAGTCGTAGGATGTCATAGTCGTAGAACTATTATAGCAGTCATAGTTGTCATGGTCATATAACCACTGTAGCAGTCGTAGTGGTCATGGTCGTAGAACCACTATCGTAGTTGTAGCGACCGTGGTTGTAGCCGTAGCGTCCGTGGTCAAAGAGTTTCTATAGCGGTCAGAAATGCTCGACGTGTGGACGCGTGCTCAGTCCACGCGGGAGCACGTTTTTCGTCTTGTTAGCGTCGTGTACGTCATGGCCTAGATCCGTAGGATCGTGCAGGTGTTGGCGCATAACAAGGGTGGCCTAACAACCAGAGTTACACTAGAATTTCCTTTAAATAAGAGGCTAATACAACAGAAAATGCTGCCCAGTTTTCCAGTAGCGCAAAAACTCTTGCGTTCTTGCTCCGTGTTTCCAACTTCATGTTTGTTCGTGTGTGAGCCCAGGCGTGTTGATCGGCCAAAGTTCCAGAGAAATGATTGCTAAGAGCGGAAGCATTGGGGGGCAGTGAAGTTGAAAGTTTGAGACGAACAGACCTCTCACAAGTGGCAGCCATCTTGGCAATCCTGTCCTTGTCATAGCGGGCGCGGCATGCAGGGCAGCGCCCCTCTATGTCCTCCTTCTCAGCCATATCCATGATGTGGTGCCAGCACCAGACACAAATCTGCAGAGTTGCGCAGACAGACAATTAGATAGCGCTGCAGCTGTAGCACGGGTGGGATGAGATGGTAGTACCTCGTAGCCACATTTGCAGGGCTTGAGCTGCTGGTCAGTGATGTCCATCTCCTCGGCACAGAGGGGGCAGGTGCGGTCTCCATCGTCGCTCATCGTCATCCTGAGGAAACAAGAAAGAGTCATTAGCAATCCGACGTGAAATCGTAGCAATCCAGCATCGGGAGGCAACAGAAGACCAAGCAAGTTTGAGTTCCCAAACGAAAGAAAATAGACATGTTGATAATCCCTAAGCTATTAATCAGAAACTTGCGATCCCAAAACAAGCACACCGAAAGAAAGCAAAAAAAAACCCCCACAAAACGTTGAAGTGGCCAAGGAACAGGGGACATGGGCGATGCTAATCTGCCCGATTCTACCAAATCAGCTATCCAATCTGTCAGTAAAGCCGAGAATTTCGAAGCGGGGATTGCCAAAGGCAGACGCAGCAAATAAAAAAGCTCAAAATTATGATTACCAAATCGACGCCGAAAATATGCCCAAAACGAGGCTAGAAATGGAGGGATCAGACGAACTCACATTGGAGGTGGACGGGGTGGGCTCCTCCGATTGGGCGGAGCGAGAGGGAAACCCTAGAGGGCTGACTGGCTGGGGCGGGGGGTCTCTCTCCCTGCGTGGTGGGCGCGACGGAAGCAAGAGAGATTGGCAGCGCTGCGAAAAGGTTGGACTTTTTTGTGAGTTGAGCCGATGCGGAGGAGGAGGAGAGACGAGGGGCGGGGAGGGACACGCACGACCGCTCGCTCCTGCTCTGCTCTGCTCTGGATCGCCTGCTCCTGTGCCCATTTTCTCCACATGCGCCGCTAACCAATGGTTTTTTTTCTTCTTCTTCTGTATCGGAGTTATTAAAAGCTACTGCGGTTTCCTCGCACCACAGCGTTTTGGGCGGCGTGGATACCCGCTAGCGGCGACACGTGGCGAGGCTCCCGCACGCGACCTGCTCCCTCTCGCGCTGGCGCCCGCCTTCCTCCCTCTCGCGGTCTCGCGCGTACACAGTCTCCCTCCTCCCCAAATCCCCCGCCGCCGCCCCCTCTCCTACCCCTCCCCCCCCCGTCGCCCCCTCCCCAGATCCGCCCCCGCCACCCCGCCGCCCCCTCCCCAGATCTCCGCCGTTTCGGCTTTCTCTTCGGATTAGGGGGGTGTGTGTTCGTGACTGTGTCCCAGGAAAAGTTCAAATCGTGTCGCCCTTCTCTCGGATCGTGGAAAGGTCAGACCTTTCGTAGATTTTCGGGTGATTCTCGTCGAGACTGATCGGCCGGTGTTTGGATCGGGCAGTTTGGTGGGGATTTTTTTTTTTTGGTGCGAGGAGGAGAGGTTGCTTCGGGAGTTCTTGGCGTTGCGGGTGCTGAGAGGCGAGAGATTTGGGAGGTTTCGTGCCGTGCGAGGTGGGGAGGAACATGTGGTTGAGCGGATTGGAGGCGGAGATGGTGGCTGGGGCGGAGGTGATGCATCAGGTCATGCCGCTGTTGGAGGCGTCGTTCCACCGGTGCTCCGTTATGGGGGTCGAGGAGGTGGTCGGGGTGTCGCTGCCGGCCGCGATGTCGCCAAAGGCGGATTCAGTCGCCGTCGAGGTGCCCGATCCGGTGAGTTCTTGATTCGACCTAACAAAGGTTTCGGCTTTCTTGTTCGATTTGATGTTTGATAGGAGTTCTTGAAACATGGATTATTTGTTCAACAAGTTGGATATGGTATAGATTGGTGCTTGTCAGTTAGGATCGCTCGTGTATTTTGGGTAGCGCAGTCGAATCATTTTAGATTATTAATTGGTGAATTTAACTGAACTTTTGTGTACAATCGATTCTATTTCGAGTGCTCTTGTGGTAAACTGAGGAAATTACTTGCTTAAAAATTCAAAGGTTCATCCTTTTCTGTTGTTACTTTCTAATCTAGGTGTAATTTGTACTGTTGATGGTGTTTGGGAACATGGAGTTAGAAATGGTTGGTGGAATGATTGGATCGATCTGTCGAGCGTGTATTGATATATTGTCTATACAATATAGGTAGTATGATTTGCTGTGGTTAAATTCATCGCTGGACATATAAGAATTATGCTATCTTGTTTTGAGTACTGCTGTCTTTTACTTTGGAAATGAAATTTTGTATACCTTAAGTAATTGTTTGATCAATTCAGTATTGAATTTGTTCAATTAATTTTGCAATCAATTGAGTTAGTTTGAAATAGTGACATGTGAACGATTGGATGATGGCCTTGTGATTGTTGGCAACTCAAATATCATAATTTGATCGGAGAAGTGGAAACTTTTCCCCATGATATAGTTTCGGTGCTGGGTGTCGAAACGGTATCATACTTAACAGTTGTCTGCTTAATGTAGGAATTTAAGGCATCTGTGGAACCACTACAGTTTGTCCCCAACATTAGATCTGGTAGCTTTGCTGATATTGGACCTAGGCTAAGCAAGTTAAGCAAGTTAGCAGATTAGACATATCTCGAATTGAAATACATTCTCTCTAAACTCTACAATCGCCGAGTCACTTGTGGCAGGCAGCTAAGCAGCTTAGACATATTAGCAAAGGCAAAGATTTCTCTCTCTAATCCAAACCTACTATATTAGCAAAGGTTTTGCCAAATGATCATGGCAGGGCGCCTAATGTTCTAGTATCGGTAATAGCGGCGACGATCTCCATCAAAGCTCTGTACAAGTGGCTGGCAATACTAGTTGCACCAGAGTCGGTGCAAGGACTTGGTGCTAATGAGGACAGTGGTGCGGGCGACGACATGGTTGAGAGTAGATGATATGGATACTCATAGGTTTAGCGTTTTTTAGTTAAAAATATCATTTAACTGGAAAGAATTATTGAGCCGTTTTAAATATTGCCAGGTAATCTCTTTTACTGCCGGTTCTTTAATTATTATAGTTGAAGAAACATAGCTACTATTTTATTTAAACATATGCAACAATGAGTCATGCGGACCAAGGCGTAAG
Source organism: Dendrocalamus sinicus (assembly GCA_036346575.1). Classification (NCBI taxonomy): domain Eukaryota; kingdom Viridiplantae; phylum Streptophyta; class Magnoliopsida; order Poales; family Poaceae; genus Dendrocalamus; species Dendrocalamus sinicus. The sequence goes on along the minus strand of CM070673.1, from coordinate 203,062 downwards.
GATGGACTCATGGGGGGACTCGGCACTAGGGAGCCAACCAAAAGGCAGCACATGTTGAACTCGATAGACCAGCAACCCTATATGAAACCCAAAAACAAGACTTTGCATGTTAGCTTCTGACCGGACTCAAGTAATGCATGGTTGTTTGCATTGAGAAGTAAATGTCCGAGCAAGACATGCATGCATGTGGACCAATATATACGCAAAGGATAGAAGGCCAATCTCATGAAAGAGCACGGCACGGCACCAAGAGTCAAATGAATCAAAAGCCAAGCCCAAGACTGACATGCCGTGAAGAGCTATCAGGCGGGCCTACATGCCGAATATCTCGGCCGAGCCGAGCGCAATTAACCATGTGCAACCATGTATTTAATCTTTGGGTGTTTGAGTCTGAAACCCAATTACTGATTTGGGTGTCTATGCTGCTAGATTAGAGTAGATGAGTTTGATTATATGAGTTTCCTGGCCGGACATTATAACTTGATTCGGCCTTAGGCCCATATACGCGTGCGTGCTTGTAATGCGTATGTATGGATGGCAGCCGTATAAATCTCAATAGAAAATCTTTTGGATAGCCAATCAATCTCAATAGAAAATTTGAGAGTTCTTGTAAATTGAGAATGTTCAACCTTTCCATTGGAAATTGAGAGTGTGATAGGGCTTTCGTTTGGTAGTCGTGAAGTTCAGCGTATGTGATCTTACGAATATATAGGTCAATAAAGGATTACAAGTCATATGTAGGTTAATAAAGGAGTTTTCCGTACTTTAGGAGAGAGAGCGCATCTTTGACACCAGAGTTGTAGAGCCGCAGAGGATTTCGATGGCCATTTTTCTTCGGAGGGCTTTCACATAAATCTCCCCATAAAAATTGCTGAAATGAAAAACAAAACTGATGCTTTATTACTCTGGTACCTACCCTACTCTACCCATCCATTCGACTGTATGTCATATGTCACACCGACTAATGGGACCCAAGCACGCCATACACACAGAGCTCGCATGCGTCACCCCACCTCCTAAAAATGAAAGCAGAACTGTTAGCATAGATACCATTTTTCAAAAAAAAATAGTCTAATATATCCGTTTTTATAAATATAGCCATTCCATAAACCTATTGCATTTGACAGATAACTACTAAGCTAAAGGCGCTCGGTAGGTACCTATCAAGCTACAATAGCTCAACAGGCATCTACCGAGCTCCTCTAACTGGACAGGGCTACCGAACCCCAAATGCAACAGTAGTTAAGCCAAGTGGTTAGCGTTTAATTAAGCACATAATTAGTGCTAATTAAATATATTTAGTACTAATTAAATATGATTAGCATTAATTAAATGCATACAATGCTTACACAGTGCTACATAGTGCTGTGTGTAGTGGGGCTGTCGGTGTCCTATCAAGATTGGGAGATCTATCTCTACCACTATAAAATCACCAGTTGTAAACTTTTCTACAGCTACCCCAACAAATGTCCCCCGCAGTCAAGGCCTCTCCTAGATGCACCAACCAACTGTTCCCAGAACCAACGAACCTTAGAAATGAAGGGACGATATCCACTGTAGCCTCTCTTTTCTCTTACTCACTCAAATCCAATGGCCCAGGTTGTTTGGATCATACCTCGCCCCCCGCGCGCATCTCCCATCCTGCGCCCACCCGCGAGCGAGCGCGACTCCCCAACGCCCCATCTCCCACACGCCGACTCCTCCTCTCCTCTGCCGCACGCGAGCCCTGAGGCACGGCGGCGACCTCCCACGCGCGCGCGACTCCCGACGCCCCATCTCCCACCGGGCGGTGGCGCGGCGGCGATCCTCCCCCCCGCGCGCGACTCCCCTCTCCCAGCGGCGCGCGCGCACACCCGCCGGCGGCGCGGCAGCGATCCTCCCGCCCCGCGCGCGACTCCTCTCCCGGCGGCGGCGCGCGCCGCGCGGCGGCGATCCTCCACACCTCGCGCGACTCCTCTCCCCGGCGCGGCGGCGACGATCCTCCACACCCGCGGCTCCCCTCCCCGGCGCGGCGCGCGATCCTCCCACCTGCGCGCGACTCCCCTCTCCCCGGCGGCGACGGTGCCCATCCGCGGCGGCCATCCTCCCGCCCGCGCGCTCCTCCACCACCAGGAACCCGAGGCGGGCGCGGCGATCCTCGATCATCAGGGCAGGCCACCAGATACAAAACAAGATTAGCCGAGCGGGGCAGCAGCCTCGCCTCCAGCGGCGGCATCGACGAGCCCGAACCCGAAGGCCACGCCGCGGCTGCCGAGGATTAGGCGCGCGACAAGAAGCATCTCGACGAGGTCACACATGCCAACAATTTGCTCTGCTCTGTTTCGTACGATTGTGCCCAACGCTTTGCATGTTTTAGATTACTATGCGCGGTGTGGATTAAGCTAATTCAATCATATATCTATGAATTCTTCACCCCCAATTGGCCAATTCCATTCCTCATCGGTATTTGGCTCAGTGTGTGATATCCGTAGTTACCTAAACTGACATATACCGATGTTTGGGACGGTGCTGCCGATGTTAGCAAGTAACGTCTAGCTTTGGTACTGATGCCTAATATATGTTCACTCTTATTTACAAGTCTACAAACTACCAAATCGACAGTACAGTATTTCCAGGGTTTAATTATGTACTAGCTTGTTGGTATCCTAGATATTTTTCCAGGCAGTGACATTTGCCCATAACTGCTACTGTTGGAGTTGTAGGTGGTATGGTTTTGTGTCACGCTGAATGCACTCCTAAATGCTTCAGGATGATGCTTCAACTTCATGGAGGAAGAGGAAAAAGCATTTTTTCATTTTGAGCAACTCCGGCAAGCCAATATATTCTAGGTGAAATCACTTATGCAAGATGAATTCATGATGAATGGTGCATTTTCTAAAGCAAAACTATAAGATTGTGCATTTTCTTCATCTGATTAAACTTTCAGGTATGGTGATGAGCACAAGCTAGCTGGGTTTGCTGCTACATTGCAAGCGATTGTTTCCTTCGTTGAGAACAGGTGTGCGACGGTACAATTCCACTTTTGGTGATAACAATGATTAGATTTTTGTGGCTCAACCTTTTTTTTCTTGTTGGCTGTGTTGTATTTTTCCTGTGGTGATTTTTTTCCATCCAGTGGCGACCATATCAAATTTGTGAGGGCTGGAAAACATCAGGTCAGATGGCCTTCATTGCCCACAATTTACTCTGTTCATTATCTCATTTCAGAAGGAAGGATATATGCTTTCTTCTATTGAGGCTTGAATAACTTAGTACGACTAACCTGGACATCTTATGTGCAAATCTCTCTAACTATTAAATATAGTCTACTAAGTTGATTTAGCACTGTCTTTTGGAAAACATCAGGTCAGATGGCCTTCATTGCCCACAATTTACTCTGTTCATTATCTCATTTCAGAAGGAAGGATATATGCTTTCTTCTATTGAGGCTTGAATAACTTAGTACGACTAACCTGGACATCTTATGTGCAAATCTCTCTAACTATTAAATATAGTCTACTAAGTTGATTTAGCACTGTCTTTCAGATAGTTTTCCTCGTCAAGGGTCCAATATATTTAGTTTGTATAAGCTGCACTGAAGAGTCATACGAAGGACTGAGGGGACAATTAGAGCTCATGTATGGTCAGTGCACGCTGCATTCATCTTAACATAATTACATTTCATGGGCTCTGTACAAACTTATTCCTCCATTCTTATCCTGATTTCTCTGCAAAACATGACTTTGCAGATGTTGCTTATTTTGACAAAGTCGGTCAACAGTGCTTTGAGAAGAATCCCAAATTTGATATGGCACCATTGCTTGGTAGCACGGATGCGATATTCCTATCTCTTATACATGCATTCAGTGGTCTGTTTTTTTCTTTGCTTGTGATTCATCTTATGCCATATACTTTTAATCCTAAATTGAGATGTCAATTGAACCGTTCTACAGGAATCTTGCTACATTTCTTCATGCATACACATGCCTTCCCCTTGCCCAATCAACAAGGCAGGCGGCAAGCACTGTTTTGCAGGACATTGCTGATTCAGGAGTTTTATTTGCATTGTTTATGTGTGAGCACAAGGTTTGTCCAACTTTGTACCAGAACTTATGGTGTGATACTAATTTTATATGACCTTTTAAGCCATACTGTATCGAATCCTGCTTATCTGCTTAGATGTAACACTATTCTTATTATAGTTAGATCTGAACACACTTGAGGTGCCACTTGAACCTTCTAGAGGTTCATACAATGGTATACCTTTTCTTTTTTGTCAGTCGTCTCAATCAATTATCTATCTTTCACCCGATCCATGCCAAGATGCCATATTTCTGGAAAGTTCTATATAAGGCTTGCCACTTGTGTTGCTATGATATCACATATCTCTGATCTCTCCAATAGAGTTAACAACTTTTGTGCTCTGTAACTTGACAAATGGATCCATTATAGATTGATCCTTGCTTTCTACCATTAGTTGCTATGTCTTTGCTAGCACCCCATCATGAAGCATCTTGAGCTAGAGACCTCCTGAAGTTTATCCATGCCAAATGTTCCATTTATGATTACAAGTCTTTAGAGATGTTTAACCTAAAGTCGTTTCTTCCTTAGTCTGTGTGTTCATGTTTCGATATACCATTCTTGGTTAAATTTTCAGGTTATTAGTCTTGTGGGAGCACAAAGGCAACTTTGCATCCTGATGATATCTTACTACTTGCAAATTTCATATTATCCTCTGAATCTTTTAGGTAATCATGACAGACTATACGAAATGGAATCTTTACAGGAGCCACTGTTCTAACAATTTATGCCTTTATACGCAGGACTTGAGTCTTTTTCACCCATATGCTTGCCAAGATACAATCCTATGGCCTTCCTATATGCTTACGTTCATTTTTTTGATGTGAGTGAAATATATGCATCTGAACATTTATGCCCATTTAATTGTGTCGAAAATATCTTACATTATGAGGGTCGAGATACACGTTAATGGCGACATGGAAACTTAAGTTTATATTTTTATGTAGTGACTATGCATGGGGTGTTGAATCTCAATCTACTCTGTAGAAAAGGAAATACAAAGTTCTTGATGATTTAAGCACTTTGCGGTTTTTAAGGATACATTGAGCACATTGAGTTTTCTTTCCTCTTTAGGGAATGTATTTTGGATAAACATAAGAGTAAATTAGAAATTTAAGGAAGGCATTGGAATCATTTCATATGCGGTATCAATCACATTTTTGTATTTATCTAGCATGGGAAAAAGCGTTATAGCTTCTTAAAATAATCTTCTCTCCATGGCAGGAACATACATACTTGAGTGCACTTACTACAAGATCGGATGCCTTTTATGATCCGAAAGATTCAAGGTGAGCTACACAATAAAATGTCGGACAATAGACATGATTAAAATATCACAAGATGCTGATTGCATCTTGCCTAAAAGTATATGGAATTAAATGCAACTATTCTTTTGCGAACAATGCCTAGGGCCCGCATTCGAATGTTCTCTTGAAGCCGAATGTCCTTGTTGAAGTCCAAAGGTCTTTGCTTGTAATTTCATGACCTGAACTTGCTGGTGATATAAATGAGTGTTTTCCAGATTATATACATGGTGATATACAAATGCGTGAAACTTAAACTATGAAAAAAAATATCATCATTTGGTTGTTTTCATGTGCATCCCCGAAATACCGCCGTGGCGTTAGCACGGGCACTATACTAGTGAAGCACTAGGTTTACTAGTAGTGTGCCCGTGCTAACGCTACGGTAAAATACAAAACAACGCAAACAGCACATCTCTAATTACTATAGTCTATGGAAAAGTAGTAGACATATTTTCCCCAGTCACAATACTAACATTTCCAGCAAGCAACCCATGTAGCTCATATGCCATCTGAACACATTGGAAGATATTGATATATTATTGCAATGAGCTTTGCTACTTGATATGATAATTAAGAAAGTACAAGTTACATTGTGAAAGATGTAGCAAAGACTCTAGTATAAATCGGATGTTTGCTGCTTCACCCCAGATGAAGTGCACTGCAGACTGCAACGTACTCAGTAATAAAGTTGAAAGAAAGCTTTGTAACAAGATAGATAATCCATCCTCACAATTTAAGTCACCAAAAAAAGTACTTGCTCAAAGATATTTAAATAGACTGGCTTCGTGTAAGTAAAAAAAGGATATTACTAACACATTCTCTATTAATAGAAGAATAAGATCTTCATAGAAACTTTATATAGAACATAATGTGGTTTGTGCATATTACTATTTTTATTATGCAATCAATTATGATATTTCAAATATTATTGGGAATAAAAAGTTTACCTGATCTCTTCTCTAGATAAGACATATCAGACAAAACAAACAAAGCCAATCCATGGCGAGGAGCCCATTGTTTTTTCATATCAAAGTAAGAAAGCATTGGATCTAGGATGCGCCGCAGAGATGTACTCTCTTTGGCCAATTCTGCAAGCTTCTGAACACAAATATGTGCCCATACTTCTGGAGATTCACACTCATCCCTGCATTGCCATTTAAATAAATCGTAATTTGTTAGGTGCAGATCTTGGTTAAGTGTGTGTGTTCGGTTGGTGGGGGTAGGGGTGTGGATGGATAACATGTTTCACAAATATTTACACACGACATGTCAAAATATGAAAAGAAGAAACATGTCACAAAATCTAGGTTACTCCACTATTCTTTTGATAGATAATTTCTTTCATGCTCTTTTCCTGCATCTTGATACACAGTACTAATCTAGTAAGATTACATTAGACAAACAAACAAGTTGTCAAACAATAGTCGAAATACATAACACCTTTTAAATGTGCTAGCAAATCTCCACTCCTAGCATGTCTGTACCCTATTGCACGACAATATATAAGACTGAAATAAACTGAAAGACTGCAGTGCAGCAAAACTCATATGATGTATAAAAGCATACATTTTCTGCACGAAGTTTAGGACAAGGTGGTATAGCAACATATAGAAATGATACTTCACCTGGTCAGAGCTGAAGAATCCCTTGCCGATCGCAGCCTAATAGTTGTACTGCTGAGATTCATGTCATTAACTCCACCTAAGCCAGCCCTTCCCTCACGCCTTACTATTTCATCAACCCAGTTATGCTGTGATGCAAGCCTGTCATCATCACCACCAACAGATTCCTCTATCCTATAATTTTCCAAGACCGATTGCACCATCTGCCACATTCAAGGAAAGTTGAGTTCTTAACCGTCGTGATCGCATTAAACTTGAGAGATATAAAAGACCGGCCGCAACTCCGTCCCTGCACACCGCGCACTCCACCCCCTCCCCTTCCTTGCCGGCGGCGACGACGGCGGACGGGAGCGCCTCAATATCAACCAGGCAAATAACAATTATTTTTGTTCATAATTTTTTCATTCCTAAAAAAATGAATGGATGACTTGTGGACAAGTTGCATATAAGAGTTCCAATCAAGCTCTTGTGCGAAAGCAACACAAGTGAGCAACGTGGTTAGGTACCTAGGTGACCAACCAAACATAGTTAAATAGTATTAGGCAACCTCCAAGGAGTGTATGCAAAGAGATAAGAGTAGATCAGCAAAGGTTGTGCTAAAAGTAACATACTCAGCTCTTAAGCAAAAAAGTAATAATAGATAACTACGAATGAACTAAGACATCTATAGATTATGTGATTAGTGGTATCTATGAGTGATTAAAATTTGAACCTTGTGGCCTTCAATACTGTATGGCCTGTCATAGAATCACATATATGCCAATCTCGACGCATTCCATTTTTACCATGAGCACGAACCCATGTATCTACCTCAACAGTATCACCCCTGCAGAAGAATAAGAAACTAATTCAAAACACATAAAAGCGTAACCTCCTTGGCAACACGCCAATTTCAGCTAACAAAAGCAAACCTTTCTAACTAATTCACAGAAGGCCTCTGTTTCAATTGCTCATATTGTAAACAATAAAAGCGTAACTAATTTTGACCATACTGTTTCAATTTGGTCAATATGAGCCATAGCAATGAGCATATGGTAAAGCAACGCCAACCTGAACCACTGGTGTTGAATAGGTTTCACAACCATATAATAAAATAAACGTGCAGCATGCATGCTGGAATATCACAGGGCCAGTGCAGTACTTGTTTCAATTAAGGGCTACCTCAGTTTAGGTCTACCCACAACCCAAATTCAATTGATCTAGTTCTTGTGTCCGAAGCATCTGATGTCCTATTCATAATGGCCATTCTATAAGTTTCAACAACTCTGGGGGAGAAAGATGCACTGCTAAGCCTAGCATCACAATATTCAGAACATGCATATGCTGCCCTTCCAATTCCCCATATACACACAAGACGGTCATGACTCGTGCAAACTATTCTTTAGATCGCGACACTCTGATCAACAGACAACGACATCACGGGTATGTTTATGCGGAAAATACCACAATACCAAGGCAATAGAGCATCAGAAGATTCTTTCGGTGTTGTGGCGGTCTAAAGGCGATTAGGAGAGCACACATAAACCAAACCTAAGACGACCATAATGCTGCGGTGAACTCTTATGGATCCTAGAAAGTTCACGGCCTACAACAAATCCCATCAAGCTACCAAGGAAGAATCAAACGATGCGAGCACAAACCGAATCGAGATTCCATCTCCCAATCGAACCAGGTAGACGGCTTGACATCCACCGGGCGGCGCTCACAGAACTTCATGCGGCTGCCGGCGTCCTCATCCCGCATATCTGCAGCCGGACAAACACGGACATGAACGCACACAAAATTCCCTTAGGATCTGGATAAGAGGTAATTAGTGAAAAGTTCTTCGAGGAATCGAGGAAACGCGTGCTTACGAATTCGCGGACGATGCCCTTGTAGACCAGGATGGGGACGGCGAGGCTGCAATACAAAACAACGATGGGCACGCCGGTGAGGACTGTGGGCGGCGGTGACTTGGAAGTAGGGCGCGCTGCGGCGGCGTGGCGTAGCTCACGGATCTGGCGGATCCACCCTATGGCGGCGGCGTTGCGGGGCGTAGCGCGGGGTTGATGTGGCTGCGGCGGGAGGGACGGTGGGAGGGGAGAGACGGGGAGGGGAGAGTGGCGGCGCGGAGGAAGGAGAGAGCAGCGGATATGGCGGCGGCGTTTTAGGGCGTAGCGCGAGGCTGATGCGGCTGCGGCGGGGAGGGCGGTGAGAGGGAAAGGCGGGGAGGGGAGGGTGGCGCGCGAGGAAGGGAGAAGCGGCGCGCCGTCGGGGCAGTGGGAGGGGAGACGAATCCAGAGAGACATGGCGTGGAGCGCGGCGCGGAGAAGCGGGAGAGGAATCGGTGGGAGGAGGCGCGGCTCGGCGGAGGAAGAGGAGAGCAGCGTCGCGGGAGACATGGCGTGGAGCGGCGCGCGGAGAACGGGGAGAGGAATCGGTGGGAGGAGGCGCGGTTCGGCGCGGAGGAAGGGGGAGAGCAGCGTCGCCGTCGGGACGATGGGAGGGGAGACATGGCGTGGAGTGGCGCGGAGAAGCGTGGCGAGGCGTGGTGCGGGATGGAGGAAGGGAGAGCGGCGGCGCGATCGGAGGAAGAGGATGAGTGAGCGGAGTGTCGGCGCAAAGAACGCGAGGAAAGCGGGGAGAGAAACGTGGGAGGAGGAGGCCCACACGTAGGCGGCGCGTCTGTGAAGGGTGTTGGGGAGAACGAATGGATCTGTGCATGATCCAAATAATTTTGGCCTTAGGATCTTCAATGAGTAAGAGAAGAAGACTTGAGGAGAGATCCAGACCATTCATTTGTATGAAGTTGAATTACTTTGGTACACAAATCTGGGTGGACTTAGATTAAGCATGACTGTGCGGGTGGTTGAGGGGGGTGGATTCAGTAAAGAAAATTTTGGTGTATTATAGAGTAGGGTAGATAAGAGCAGGCGTTTGATTATTAAATTTAAAAAATGTTGCTATGGTGACAAAAATTGACTTCACGAAAGCAAACGAAATAAAATGGATTCTGAAACAAAACCGAGATTTTGTCAAAACCAAAAATCGAGTTTGGATTTCATTTTCGTTTTGCTCTCTTACTCCTTAACCCTATCTAGCACAAATCTTGGTGCAATATAGCCTCTAATCCCTACCATTGCTACCCTAAATGGAGGGATCGAGCACGACTACTGTTCACGGTCAATTCTTTTGTCACTGCCGTCCGACATTTTGCCGCCGCCCTCGTTCTTTCTTCACCGCCAAGTCGACCGCGTTCCTTCTCACGCCTTTGTGCGCTCTCTTGCCTCCGCCAGCTTCACCCCCTTGTCAGAGGCCATACCCCTCCCATTAACGCCCCTGCAGAGCCGCCGGCCTCAATCGCCATTGTTGCACCCACCGTTTTTACCGCTTCGACCATGGCAGCCCCTGCCGACCTGACACCACCCCGACATCTTTTGACCGCCGCCTCTTGCTGCCCAAGACATCCCGAGCCTTCCCACTGCCAATTATCCCCGATCCTTCTCGCCTCTCCTCCCGAGTTGCCGCCGCCCTAACCGGCCCCCAACGTCGAACCGCCTTCGGGCATCTATAAAGGCAAGACCCTCTAACCTCCCCCCACACTCTTCTGTGAAGCACCCCTCACGCCCCGATTAGCCTACCACTGTCCCCATTGCCGGCAATATCAGAAAAGCTTCGAGGTGAGCTCGATTTCAAATCGGTCGATTCAGCCAATTACAATTCGATTACTCGCTCTCATAGCTTCCTCAAGCCCTCCAAAACACTCCCGATCGGCCGCCCAAGCTCACCGAGCCCTCCCCTTCACCGCCGGCGAAGTTCGCCACTTGGACTTGAGGCCTCGCCGTGGCCGGCTTAACTCCGGTCTCCCCAGCCCAAGCCGACACCTCCACTAGCTCACCCTATCCCCACTAATGCTTAAAAGCCAACCCAACCACCCAATTAAGCTCCCAAACACCCTACATTGTTCAAACTGGCCACCGGGAAGAACGGCTTGCCGCCGGTGAACGCCACCTCCGCCGGACTTCCCACCACTCAAAATGGAACCCTCGTGATCTCCCGAACCCAACCATAGCTTCAAATCACGTTGCAAACCATCCTAGCCCCGCCGGCAACCACCGCATCCCTGCTCTGTTTCTCCTGTGCACGTGCGAGTGAAAGGAGGAAGATGAACAGTGACCGTTTGGCACTGTTCATCCGACCCGGTGTGGTTGAGCCCAACCCACTAACCGAACCGGATCCTAACCGACTAAGCCCGAGGAATAGTACTAGCCCGTTAAGCACAGTAAACCCGACCCATTACTGTTCAACCGAACCCAAAAATACAAGTTTATACTCCTTAGAACCGTTTCGAGCCCGCCAACCCAAATCTTAGGTCCATTTCCCCATTTGACCCTCCTTTAAGCCCAAAATCCCAATTACTCAAGTTTTCCAGATTTTCTTTCTTCTTTTATTTTCTTTGTTCTTAGCTCAATCCTTCGAGCGTGGGACTAACTTATTTTATTTTGCGTTAGTTCTCGATATCGAAGACCACCCGGAGCAGGAAGGAGAAGGTCAGGCTCAAGTTCAAGAAATCAAAGAATCCGAAGTCGCCAAAACGTAGGCCGCAAGGCAAGTCACACATGTTTTGATCATGTTGAACCCACATTTCCGCTATTTAGTTATTTATCAATATTTTCATTATGTTATTTACGCACTGTTATTTTGTATACAATAAATGCTTAGAATGACATGATACTAGTTATGTCCTACCACTCGAAAAAGCCCAGTCTAATTCGATGGTCATATTCACCTTGACAAGACATAGTAATATTAAATATAGTAATAATGTAAATATGATAGTTTAGAGAATCAACAACATCTATTGTTACTAAAAGATTTGGTATTTATTTGGGAAGTGGTTCTAGGATAAGCGAGGATCGCTGGATCCCGCGACCTTAACCTAGGGTGAAGGCAAATGTTACAAATCAATGGGAGTGTTGTGGCACTGGACAGATTTGTAGAAGGGAATTTACCACCGGTGAAAATACAAGGACTAGACCCTTATGCTGAGTAAAGAACATAGTGATCGCCCAACCACAAGCGTTGATACGTCAAACCTGGTCTAGTAACTGCTCAAATTCGATTGAACCTCTACATATGTGGTTGGAGGCAAAGTATGAGTCCATACGGAAGAGAGTTAAGAAGGGCCGTATGGAAGTTGGCGCCATTGTTGTTTTTATTATTGATTTGATTATCAGATGTCCACACAATAGTAGGCTGAGATGAGTCAGAGGTTGTGGCCTGGGCTTGTTGAGGAAACCTACTAGGTAGAGGCTATATAAAGAATTGAGCAGCGAACAACCTTGTTTTCTTAACTCTTTGGCCGGAGTTAAGAAATCTTGTGAGTAAAGCAGGCAGCTTTGCAAAGTCATGACCGATTGTATTCGAATACGCCGTGCTTCCGATAAATGAAGCTGTGTTTAATGGGTGAATCCAACAACAAAGCATAAGTAGATTTGGAAAGAGTTTGGTAATGTTGGTGATCTGGTAATTGAATCTTGAAAACCCCCCTAAAGTTTATAGAAGGCTATGATTTTATGTTTAAAACCTGTTTATAACTAAAACTGCATCCACATACAATAATAAACTTTTCCCCATCACTTGATGTACCCTGCATGTAGTTAATGGTAGCCTCCGTGTGACTTGTTGAGTGCGGTTGGTTGTACTCAAACTTACTTTACTTTCCCCACACAGAGATCAGAAGAGGACAGGATATTACAAGTTTACGTGTTAGGGTTGCGACTGCACTCAAGCGTTCCTGTGGAATTTTCTTTGGTTCTTCTGAATATAAGTTATATTTTGGGCTTGAACGCCCTTAGATTTATTAAATGGCTGTTAAGTCTTATTTTAATTAAATTAACTCTTTTTAAATGCTCGTAAGCAGGCATGATACTCTTTATGTCCGTAACTGAACTCCTTGGCTGTTACGGAAGGTAACGACATTCCCGTCCCTAAAAACGGGGGTGTTACAGATTCCTTTTTCTTTTTCTAGCGCAGCACAGCACACGAGGAGGGGGAGGTGGACTCCGAGAGCGTCAAGGCCATGAGTGGGGACGTGCTGCTGCAGCTAATCAATGGCCTCATCCAAGACAAGCAGCAGCAGCACAAGAACGAGGAAGGATGACTAAATAGGGGGAGTGAGCTTGGAAGAACATCAACAAGTAGAACAGACCTTGTGTAAGTAAAGTTTTGCCAGAATTTCGCTGTGAAATGTTAATCCTTGAGTATAATTGATCGATGTTGCAATGCTAGTTTGCTTATGTTTGCATGTTGATCGAGTATGGATGGATCACTGCTGTTGGAGTTCATAGGCTTACGCTTTATGGTTGACTGACTAATTCGGCAAGATGTGTTCATCTTCTGTGCTTTTGGATGCTAATCGATCGTAGGCGTGTATCGTTCTCGTTGGATGCCACTTGAGAAGAAGAGGGGTGTTTGGTGAAACTTCTGTTCCTGGGACTTTCAGAAATTGAGAGCTACTTACGTCTTTTGCTAAAGGGAATGTTGCAGTGAGCATGGCAGCATGCACGTTTGAGTTGCAAGCTGCAGCAGTGTCTAGTTCGTAATCGGTAATCCATGATCCACAGTGCTCTTGTTCCAAAGTCAAGGCTGCAACACAGAACAACTAATTGCTTGGAAATGCAGTCTGGGGTCAAGATACAACTCGAAGCTATGAAACTTAATTTGAGGTATATTCTATTCTTTAGTTGTAGTTTGTGTTTATAATCTACTTTCCTTGCTCGCTGTAAAAATTCTCAGGAGATTCATCTATGTTTTTTCATCTAAAACATTTTCTGCAATGTAACTTTCTGCCTCCCCCTTTTATTCTTCTTCTCAAACATGTGTTTTTTTTAGTACTGCGATCTGTTTACGGAAATTTTAATATCCCAAAAAATTATTTAGCTTGTTAGGTTTGATTAATGAGGTGAAGTGATGGTAGAGAAGCACAGTGACACCGCATTTCATCGATTCAAGCCGTTGATCGAAATTTAAATGCATGGGATTGATTGCTAAAAATAGTAGCTTTAGTACTGTTAGAACGTGGGCTAGGGGCCACAACACATTAAGGGATGCACACAATGAGGGGCAGCAATATATCTCCATATTAGAAAGAGTTAGATATATATCTTCATAATAGGAATGATGAGATGCACATTTTCGTATTTGGATAGTATAAATATTATCTTATCCTTATGTTTGACACAAAAAAACACTCTCGGGATTTCTTATCTCAGGGTATAAGGTGCGGGCATGCCAGTGTACTAAATTACACAAAAATAAATAAACACAAAAAAGATAGGTGAAATATATATTTTATTCACTCATTTGATAAGAACAAAAATTACAAGTTCCCTTTATGTATATGCGCTCCATAGCCTACTTTACATAACAGATCTAACATAGGCAATGTGTTCTCCTGGTTCCCAAGGCTTCAGAAGGCTGTCGGTTAATTACATTCATGGGGCGAATCCGCAGAATACCTCCAATTAAGCTGCACATTGGTTGTCATCTTCAGTCTTCGCTTCACATTCTCTACGCATGTGATGAATGATTGATGTAAGTGTGGGCGTTAGCATGATCCAAAGCCTCGTCAGTCTATGGGGCCGTTGATAGCGTAGCCTTTACACCAGCTGCATCTGCCTATGCTATTCGACCTCGTCGGTATCGAGCAACACAAGAGAATGGGGTGATTAAGAATGTGCATGGGTCACATCAAGCGTAACTGATCTAATGGCAATAGCAGTAGAATCGGTATCATAAACATAGCTTGAGTAGTGAGTTTAACAAACCAGGACACCAAAGTCAAGTATTAACGTGGTCGAAATTGTCCGCTAGAAATGACTCCTCGGAAGCCAGATGCCATCGGCATCAGGGAGTGATTGGTAATCAACAGTCAAAAATCACCGGCCATCGAAAACGAGAAAATTGATACTATGCCACTCCAAAGGAGTGGCTTCGATAAAATGCCACCCTCTAGAACAATTGTTAAAATGCCACTCAATACATGGTTATCTCTATGATTTGCCCTTTCAGGGGTTTTAGCCATTTCTTTTTCGTTTTTTTCCACCAAAATTGTATGTGAAATGACCATAATACCCCTTCTCTTTAGGGATCGAGGGGAGCTAGAGCTACGGCCTCGGTGATCTAAAACAAGGTTGCCATCGAAAACAGTCAGCTAGTCGAAAATCATTGGACACCGGCGCAGACAATAATCAGAGGCCTCCGGGCATCTAAAATAGCTGGTAGTCGGGGGCCTTCTAGGTTGAAACCCATCGGAAGCCATTCGTGATTGAAAGCCAACATGGTCGAAAAGCCATCATGGTCGAAAACCATCGTAATCGAAAGCTATTGTGGTCGAATGCCAACACGGTCGAAAGCCATCCTGGTCGAACGCCATTGTGGCCGAAAGCCATCATGGTTGAATGCCATTATGGTTGAAAGCCATCGTGGTCGAACGCCATCATGGTTGAAAGCCAACGTGGTCGACAATTGGGAGCTGTCGACCATCGCTTGTGGTCGTAGGTCGGAAGTCATCGATCATTGCTGGACCGATTACTATAGTAAGGATGGTTGCCGTAGCACACCTCGCCCTAGCATAATGGGTGATCGAGGGCTTACGGGTACTTTGGTAGTTGAAGATGTACAAGTACAATGAGCAGTCAAAATCGCTCGAGTACCAGAGGTGGTTGACGCCGCTCGAGTATGATGAATGTTCAGAGTCATCCATGTATGAAAGGGGTCGGAGATGCTCGTTTTGGAGAAGCGTTTGAAGGTGCTCGACTTTGACAAGCGGTCGGAGGCACTTGACTTTGACAAGAGGTCAGAGGTGTTAGGCTTCAGGAAGCGGCCGAAGGTACTCGACTTTGACAAGCGCTTGGAGGTGTGTGTCCATCTTCGAGGCGCGGTCGGAGGCACTCATCTTCGTCAAGCAGTTAGAGATGTCAGGCTTCGGGAAGCTGTCAGAGGCACTCGACTTCGACAAGGGGTAGGAGGTGTACAAGTTTGAGCAGCAGTCGGAGGCGTCTAGCTTTGGAAAGCGGTCAGAGGCACTCGACTATGACAAGCAGTCGAAGGCGTCTGAGTTTAAGCAATGGTCGGAGGCACTCGACTTCGACAAGTGGTCAAAGGCATCTGAGTTTGAGCAGCAATGAGGCGTCCAACCTCGGCAAGCGGTTGGAGAAGTCCAACTTCAGAAAGTGGTCAGAGGTGTCTAGCTTCGAGAAGCGATCGAAGGTACTCGACTTTGACAAGCGGTCGAAGTTGTCCGTCTTCAAGAAGCGATCGGAGGCACTCGACTTCGTCAAGCGGTCGGAGATGTCTGGCTTTAGGAAGCAGTCGGAGGCACTCGACTTCAACAAGCGGTCAGAGATGTCTGTCTTCGAGGAGTGGTCAGATGCACTCGACTTCGTCAAGTGGTTAGAGATGTCTAGCTTCGGGAAGCAGTCAGAAGCACTCAACTTCGACAAGGGGTCAGAGGCACTTGACTTCAACAAGTGGTTGGAGGCGTCCGAGTTTGAGCAGGCAGTCGGTGGTGTCTAAGTATTGAAAGCGGTTGAAAGTGACGAAGTATAAGAGGCAATCAGAAGGACTTATGAGTAGCGCCATCCGTCTTGTCTTATGGAGCTATTATCATATCAGAGATACAAGCAGGACAAAACCTAACATATCGAGATGCAATGCGTGCATGTACATTGAACGTGCGTGATTCAAACAAAAGAAACAACAGTGGAACAATAATACTTCTCTTGTATACTTCGTGTTTGTGATGTTGAAAATCATTCAGGAAGCGCTTTGTATCTCTAATAATGTCACTGCTGAATTGAGTTTGTTGTTATAAGACAGGCAATTGATCCATCTCCAAACTAATCTATTCATTCATTCATCCATCCATTCTGCTGCTTACTAGCATCGCACTCATCCTGCTCCTAAGTCTTTCAGCCTACTGTACATTGAAATAAAACTTCTGCGTGCTAACCAAATCAAATCAAATCAAAATATTTTGTCCAGCACAATATAGAATCTCATCTCAGGTGCATAAATTAGCTGGCTTACAGTCAACACGCATGGTCAGAATTCAGAAACGAACAAACCAACCATTTGGGTACCCTGGAACACTTGGCACCAACTTTTCCTTGCCTGGTCTACACACACACGCACAATCTCGTAGCAACGAAAAGGATACAAAAGTCTCAAGGTCTACACAAAGCAAGCTAACAACGAGTTGGACTCATTCCACCTTCAGATTTTACTCAGCACCATCGCCCGGATGCCTACAAAGACAAGATGCTACCATCAGAAACAAACAGCTGAGGCTAAGGGAAAGGTGCAAAGCAAGCAAGATAACAACAATCCTACCTCCAAGATGTCAGATTACGAGCTTTCCGGTCTAGTTGGATGTTTTCTAGAGCACTTGATGCTTGCAGTACTTCGGATATATCATCAGCATCATATCTCCAGTTGTAACCATCTTTCCTCGTATTGGATGCTGAGGACCCTCCTCTTCGGTCTGAATGTTCAAAGCGCTTGTTTTAGAATTTAGGAGAGCAGCACCACGCCGTATGACAAACTGAGTGAATTATATCACGTACCTGATGTTTGTGATGATGGCATTGGCCTGGCAAGTTCAAAGTAAAAGGTTACCCACATTTATAGAAAAAACAAACGACAGCTGCAATATAATCATGATGGCACAACAGTACTCCCCATATGTTGATTTTTATAAGGCACCCACGTATTCCGAGATTCAGACTTTGTAATGTTTGACAAACAATTAATCAACAATATATACGTTCAGTGACACAAAAGTGGAATGTACTTTCATATGATTATGATTTGGGAGAGACTAGCGCCCGGATATCTAATGGGAGTGAAAATATTGGACGCTCAGGCGTCAACAATGTCTGCAACAAATCTATATAAGAGACACAACAACAAAAATGTGCGATTTGAAGAAAAGAATTGAATAAAATCTCATCTGAAGTGCAACAGAAAAAAAGATGATCTTGCAACAAACCATCAATCATGGTGCTATAAACACCTAATGCAAAATAAACCAACCACAACAACAACAAAGCCTTTTGTCCCAAACAAGTTGAAATAGGCTAGGAATGAAACATTCTCAAGATCAAAGAGATGAAAACCTTGAAAAAAACCTACAATGCTAAAATCTTAAGCCGTACAACCTGTTATCTAAGCCGAGAGCCTAAAACACTGTCCCTAACTTTCTTATGGTTTCGGTACGTGGATCACTAACTTCCAAGCGCTCCTATCCAAAGCTAATTCTTTACATACATTCCAATCCCTCAAGTCTCTTTTAACTGCTTCCTTCCACGTCAGTTTTGGTTGACCTCTGCCTCTTCTTATGTTTTCAGTACGTCTTAAAATTCCACTACGTACCGGTGCCTTAAGAAGCCATCGTTGGAGATGTCTAAACCATCTCAAGCGATGTTGGACAAGCTTTTCTTTAATTGGTGCTACCCCACCCTATCACGTATATCATCATTGTGGATGTGATCCCGCCTTGTGTGGCCACAGATCCACTTTAGCATTCTCATCTCTGCTATACTTATTTTCTATATATGTTGTCTTTTAGTCGCCCAACATTCTGCTCCATATAGCATCGCAGGTCTGATCGTCATCCTATAGAACTTACCCTTTAACTTTGAGGGACTTTTTTGTCACACAGGACACTAGATGATTAGCGCCATTTCACCCACCCCGCTCTTATCCTGTGGCTCACGTCTTCATCAATCTCACCGTCCCACTGTAACATCGATCCCAAATAACGAAACGTGTCCTTCTTAGGTACTATTTGTCCATCCAATCTAACATCTCCATTATCTGCCCTAGCACCACTGAAATCACACCTCATATACTCAGTTTTAGTCCTACTAAGTCTAAAACCCTTCAATTCTAAGGTTTTCCTTCACAACTCAAGCTTTCTATCAATACATATCATACTCTCATCAACCAGCACCACATCATCAGCGAAAAGCATACACCAAAGGATATCTCCTTGTATGTCCCATGTAACCTCGTCCATCACTAAGGCAAAAATGTACGGACTCAACGTTGATCCTTGGTGTAGTCCTATCTTAATAGAAAAGTCATTAGTAACACTACCACACGTTTTGACATTAGTCACAACATTTTCGTACATATCCTTAATTAGGGTAATATATTTTGTTGAGACTTTTCTTTTGAAGCGCCCACCACATGACCTTTCTTGGCACTTTGTCATAGGCTTCTCCAAGTCAATGAATATCATATGAAGATCCTTCTTTTGCTCCCTATACCTCTCCATCAACTGTCGTAGCAAGAAAATCGCCTTCGTGGTCGCCCTTCCAGGCATCAAACCAAATTGGTTTGTCGTTATGCTAGGCACTTTTCTTAAACGGCGCTCAATCACTCGTTCCCAGAGCTTCATTGTGTGGCTCCTGAGCTTAATTCCTCTATAATTAGTACAATTTTAAATGTCTCCTTTATTTTTGAAAATTGGTACTAATGTGCTCCTCCGCCACTCGTTTGGCATTTTGTTCAACCTAAAAATGCTATTGAACAACTTAGTTAGTCAAACAATCGCCACTTCTCTTAGGTATTTCCACACCTCAATAGGGATGTTATCAGGCCCCAACGCCTTACCCACTTTCATTCTTTTTAAAGCCTCTCTCACTTTTGACTCCTGGATTCTTCGAACAAACCACTTATCGGTGTCGTCAAAAACATCATCCAGTTCAATCATACTATCATCATTATCGTGATTGAACAACTTGTCGAAGTAATCTCTCCACCTATACTTATCTCCTCGTCTTTCACCAAAAGTCTATTAGTGTCGTCTTTGATGCATTTAACTTATTGAAATCTCTCGTCTTACTTTCTCAAATTTTATCCATCTTGTAAACATCTTTCTCTCCCTCCTTTGTACTTAGTTTCTGATAAATTTCCTCATATACCTTGCCTCGTGCCTTACTCACCGCTTTCTTCGCATTCTTTTTTGCTTCTTTGTATTTTTGTATGTTGTCATCGCTCCTATCATGATACATGTGCTTGTAGCATATTTTCTCCTCAATAGTCTTTTGCACTTCCTCGTTCCACCACCATATGTCTTTTGGTTCTTCTCTTGTTCCTTGGGTCACTCCAAGCACCTCCGTAGCCACCTTCATAATGCGAGTTGCCATCTTTGTCCACACACTATTTGCTTCGCTATTCGCATCTCCCACGCCCCTTCCGTGACCATCCTCTCCTTAAACACCTGTGCGGTATCTCCTTTGAGTTTCCACCACTTCGTCCTTGTGGCTTTGACGACCTTAGCTTGTCGGATCCGTAACTTAAAACAAAAATCGGAGACTACCAACTTATGTTGTTAGACAATATACTCTTTAGGTATAACCTTACCGTCTATACAGGCTCGTTTGTCCTCCCTCCAAGTAAACCAACCACAACAAAAAAATTTCTTGTGGCAACAAATGAACAACTATAGGAACAAAACTACAAAAGCTGCAACAATTGCGAGAAAGCCATTGCAACATCAAAACGCATTGCCGCAATAATGAAACCAACCTGTTGCAACATATCCATGGGGGTGGTGGTGCCCAGGTGTGGAGGGTCACCGGAGGCGCTCAGCCAGAGCTCGTCAGTGGTATCAAGGCCAAAGCTCAGCGGGGGCAGATCGAGCTGAGGCACAGGCAGGAGCAAGAGGCAGAGTTCAAGCTCTTCAGATGCAAAGGCAGCTCGGCCAAATCTCTGCCAGAGGCGAAGGCGTCTTAGTCAAATCTAGCCAGATGCAAAGGTGATGCAGCTGAAGCTCTTGGCGGCAGGCTCCACCAGAGCTCTCGTGCACGCATGAGAGAGAGAGAGAGAGAGAGACTGTGTGGCGGCAATGACAGCTTGATAATGACGGAGATGAGATCGGGAGACGAAGCAAGTGCTGGATTTGGGGGAGGCCATAATGGTGTGGACTCCACTTCACAGTGGAGATTGGAATAAAGTGGATGAGAGATTAATTTAGGGGAAGGAAAATGTGAATACGCGAAGCGGTTGAGCGAAGCGTCCGATGCTTCGGACGTACATCCTATAGCATTATCCTTATGATTTTGTAGTTATTAACAATATATCATAAAAGATATTGATGGTAGAAGTTAAATTTTGGAGACCGTGCCAGTCAAACAGCGCCCTACAAAAACTAACGGAGGGAGTACTAGTAAGGTATTACCTTCCCATAGGAGGCAGGCCCCCAATTGAAGATGAAGATGGTGGCCTCCTCATGTTCCGATGCTCAGCATTTAATGTTGCATCAGACTCAGAACTGATTATTCTCCTGCCAGGCATCCTTGTTTGAGACAAATTCTGCTCAACAGAACAATTTAGAGTAAACCAAAGTATGCACTGGAAACATATGAAGGTTTTGTTGACTACATTTGGAGGATCATAAGATAAAACAGTGGACAAATACTTTGTGAGCTCAAGAACAGTGAAGACCAAGGTGAAAAATATTAAAGTGGTTATAAGCCATAAATTAAAATTCACAGGCTGAAATTATCATTGCACATGCATGTGGTTCACACCCCAAGCAACACATGTCCACCAAAAGTGCACTTCAACTACAGATCTTTACATACATATGTTCGGGTGTTGGTAAATCGTATGTAAACAGAACACAATCACAAATAATACATTGCAAATATAAATGCCAATGCATTGTAAGCCAACTGAACAAAGTCAAATAATTACATTTTTTCCTACTCCTACTTTCTCCATTCTTGTACTTGACTTTGCTGATATTCCACATCTTTTTACGCTGAAATCAAAATTAACTGCATCTAACTTGTTACACGATAGATTTTTTAAGGTATGCCTTACTGAGCATTATAACAGTCACAAATCGTTGTTTTATGACTAGACATGAAACGTGCCTTTTTTTCACAGATTGATTAATCTGCGCACAGTATTAGTAAAAAAAATAGGTCGCTCATCAATGTCATACACATCTATTAACCCTGTTTTAACTATTGTCTTTCAGAGTTAGCAAGAAGTAAACCTCATATTTGAGATATCCTTCAAGAACATCTAGAAGCATGGGGCCACTCTCAGCACTCCTGCTCCCTTCAGCTCCACTTTTGTTAGAAAAATCCTTTAGTTCATTCTTCCAGTAGTCCTTGTGCTGATTTACAATGCAAGTACACAAATTAGTGGATGTTGATTTTGGACAAACACCAGGACACATTAAATATAACAAATGGTTACCAGATTACACTCTGGCAAATAAACTTTCATCGTGTGATCTAGCTGGACCCACTCCAAGTATTCGCATACAAGTGCTGTTAATAACCTACCTGCAAGCAACATAAATTTTAGAATGTACACCATTCACGCTATGTAGCTTAAGAAAAACATGGCTACACTTAACCATTAACTACTAAAAATCATTTTAATCTTGCAAGGAGACCTTAAACATTCAAGATATCTGTGATGGGACTTAGAACAACATAAACAAAGGCAATCAATTACATTATACAAATGCTTCTTTGAACTAACATCAGTGCAGATGCATCAATGCCAAAGACTCACTAGAAACCACTCAGGACAAAAAAGATAGATCTTTAAGGTTGAAGTGTAGAAGAGTAAGAAAAAGGATATGCTACAAGCTTAATAAATTTGGGTTCCTCTATTGCCAGCTAAAAAAGTAGAATATGCTAAAAGCTGCCAGAATTTCCAGCGGAGAAAAAAAATTATCATGCAATGTGTTATCAATCATTCAATCTTGTATACTTCTGGAATATTCAGGAACAACAGCATAAAAAAAATTCTAGAGGGCTGTATATATCTGACAAAAAGTTGCAGAAGCACCCCAAACATGTTCTGGGTAACAGATAGTTTGCATTGATCAAATGGCCACCACATATAAAGCACGAACCTGACGGTGAAGCATGCAGCTGCTTAGCACGGTCATTGCAGCTACCAAGCAAAGCAGGATTCCCACCGTCGTCATTCTCTACCACCCGATCCTCCTCTTCAATGGCCTCAAACACACTCGCTCTCAGCTCAGCCTAGTCATCCAAAATAAAGCATACGAAAGCATGATGCCTTGCCAATATGAGCCTTTTCATGTAAATCTAGTAACTAATTAGATTATACATCAAACGGCTCATGAGTCATGACTAATGAAAGTACGTGGGTGTAATTGAACATAACCTGGGTTTAACAGATAAGGAAAATGTTTATATTCCGTAAGTTTCTGACATAAATTTAGCAGAACTATACACCAAATGTTTAAAGGTTTCGCAAGGTAACCTTAGGAGCGTGGAGAGGAGAGAGAGAGAGAGAGAGAGAGAGAGAGAGAGAGAGAGAGTTGTTGCCTAATGCTTGTAGTTGAAACAAAGATTTGATCAGATCGTAGCATGGGGAGCATAGCACACATTTCCTCTGAGCATGTGTGCTGGGCAACAATGCAGTCGCTAATTCATAATGTAATCGAAACTGGAGCAACACAAGTTATGCGAGGTGAGACTTTTGTTTGGCAATGCACGAGCAAGAAGCAAGACAGGACGGGCAGAAAAGCTCGACTTTTGTCAAACTGCGAAATGGTTTCCTTTACAATTTGAAATGCGGGGTGAATCTAACAGCATCGGCCCATAGGACCATGAAATCTTTGTAAAAACTATATTAGCATTTCAATTCCAGATCGAAAAGAAGGATGTAAAATTTGGAGTTGAAAGCAAATATTCAGATGCCCAAAGCACATGGGAGGGAGAGCTAGATCCGCAGGGCGGGGAGGGGCGGGCGGGCGCCGTAGTGGCAATCGGTAACCCTAGTCGTCCTAGTCGGTAGAATGGGGGCAGAGAGGGAGAGACAAACCCTAATCTTGGCGAGGACGCCCTTCTTCTCGAGGGTGCGCGTGACGAGCGTCTTGAGCTCCATCATCTCCCGCGCGTAGTCGTCC
Source organism: Dendrocalamus sinicus (assembly GCA_036346575.1). Classification (NCBI taxonomy): domain Eukaryota; kingdom Viridiplantae; phylum Streptophyta; class Magnoliopsida; order Poales; family Poaceae; genus Dendrocalamus; species Dendrocalamus sinicus. Next base: position 179,117 of record CM070673.1, on the reverse strand, counting down.
ATATCCTCCTCCCTTGTGGAAGCTGCCGCCGCCGCCGCCTCCTTTGTGGAGAGAGGCTCTCTCTCTCTCTCTCTCTCTCTCTCTCTCTCTCTCTCAAGAGCTCTGCCCTGCCCTGCTCTGCTCGGCTCGTCTTCCTCCCCGCTCTCCTCTCAGCCGGAATAATTGTCTGGTCTGGTTCCCTCCTGCGATGGGTGAATGACAGGTGGGCCCAGCGCGCCATTGAGATGTACTAAGTAGTCGGGCTTTGCATCGAAAGCACCGACACTTGCATACGATTCGCTAGCAGTTCCTCTTTATGCTCCCTAATGTTAATGTCTATTTTTTTTATTTATTTTGTTTGCTAAAAAAGATTTGATTTTGTTCCATATCATCCATATGCCTGCCTCTCTAATTTTGCATAGGCTCTAGAGTATCGTAGAGCACGGAAATTTGGACACATAATCTCGTCACTAGCTGACAACCACCTTGTTTGAGAGCCCAAAATTTTCTATGGATGGGCCAAAATTTTAAACTCAAAACATATACGCTGACATACAAAACTTGCGTCCTTGTTCAAATACTAGCTCATAAATACGCTGTTCGTTAGCCACACTCAAAAAAACAAAGGTATTCGCCTGACCTCACAACCTGGGAGTGAACCTCGTCAAGCTCCATCTTTTTCCCAATTAATATATTTTGCTGCATTTCCATAACCCCTGCTGATCTTTTGCCAAATCAAAGACTTAACAGAGTTTTGATCACATCAGATATACAAGCCTAAAACACGCTGACGTACAAAATTGGTTTTGCGTCCATTTCAACTTACAAAATATACGTACTAGCTCATGAGCACAAGTTATCAGCCTCTCAGAACCTGAGCACCTGCTTTCGTTGGCTTCCATGTTTGCCGAGGGCCTTATCAAGAGCCAAACTGAAGTCACTGAAGGGAGTCAACTCCATCCTGTAGGGTAAATGTTTCAAACGATTCACTTCTCTCCGTGTGCGACAATATTCGTTTCGGTGTTTCAACATCCAACAACAGTTCAAGAAAGAATAATATCATTACATACTCATATTTAAGTTTGCCTTCGTGCACCAGGCCCAAGAGGTAGTCTATCATTGTTCTGCAATCCTCTGCCTTGTCTGAACTCATCCACTTCTGTAGCCAGAATCCTCTGAGGGAAAGATCCTTTCACAATATTGCATCGCATTGTGTTAAACAAAGGGGATTGACAGGAGAAAAAACTTGATACATATCAGCGTGAAACAATCAATCCTTCAAACTTTGATGCATGGATTGTTTCAACTAGATGATAATTCAGCAACTTAAGAGAAAATGAGATAATTCTGGGCTTTGATGTGGAAATTAATTATCACGTTAATTTAGCAATTTGGTATAAATGCTCAAAGTGGCCTAGCTATATTATGTACAGCATAAGAGAGCCTACTGACCATTGTTCAGAACCAGGAACTGATGTACTGACCTTAAAAATGAAAGATGAAGTAGAAACAGTCACAGGTTTCTTGGACATTCCACCATATGTCACCATAGTGCCTCCTTGCCTAAAAGAGAAGGGTTATAGCTCGCTCTATATATGTAAAACAAAAGACAATTCCAATTCAGTCAAGTTTGACAGCGTTACCTTAAGAATTTCAGTACGAAGGAAGCAGAATTCCCCCCTACACAGTTAAATCCTAACGCAGGTTCTGGTAAAGCACCCTAACACCACAGCAAACAAAATAGCATCCAGATAAGGAAATGGTTCGAAAAGACTGGAAGCCGTACCCCAGTATCCAGTTGTGGTAGCAGCAAAACAAGTTCCAATCAAACTCATGATTCAGTTCTTGGAGAGGAGCCTGGGCTTGCCCACTTTAGTACGATTAATTGAAATTAAATATTACCACAGCATACATGATATTTACGAAGTAAGTGGCAAGTTAAAATAAATGGCTGCCAGGGATGATGCAGTGATCGGAAATGCAGGCTGTAGAGTAGTACCAGCAAGCTCTTCACATTCTTTATATCTAGCTGACTTTCCGTCAACACCTCATCTGCACCAAGCTGTTTAAGTCTCTCTTTTGCTTCTTCTGAACCTGGCCTAGAGCATTTTAGAGATGATTGAAGCAATTGATTGGGATGAGAAAGATAAAGCAATTAGAAAGTAGAGCACATTATTGGGCAAATTATCATGATCACGTAGAAGGCCAAGACAGCAAGAGAATCATTGTTCATTTTTTGTGGCAAATTGTATTGTACCTGTCCCTTATGATGTTGATGGTGTGAAGTCCTTGTACTTTGGCAAGCTGAATAACACACTGGCCAACAATACTTGTAGCACCGTTCTGGACAATAGTGTCACCTGATAGTAGAAGAGATTGGATGGCATGAGATGAGATGAGAGGACATGCGTGCTAATTGCTAAGGTAGGCCAAAAAAAATGAAAGGGAAGCAGCAGGGTGGGAAATTAAAGCAAATAAGTGAGAGAGAAATGAATGACCACCAGGATTGAGTTCTACAAAGTCTTGCAGCATCCTGAGCGCCGTCAAGGGGTTGACTGTGACGGTGGCAGCGTATTCCATAGGCACATCGTTACGGACCTTGTGCCACACATCTCGTGGCTTGACAATGTAGGTTTGCCATGTTCCTGTAGGGAAGCAGCAAATTCGATTTCAGGGGAGCAAGAGGGGCAGCAAAGTGAGGTCAGATACTGTAACATCCCAATTTTCGCCTTCAAACAAAAAATTATATTTTAAATTAAGTATCTGAAAGATTTGGAGTTTAATTGGAGTTCTTGCATTATCTGGATCCTGAAATTCAAATTCCACTCAAATTCATTCAAATCCGAATTTCATCTCCAAATCAATCTATTTCAATTCTAATAAAATTCAAATTTGAATCCCAATCCAAATTCAATTGAACCTCTCAAAAATCTCAAATCCAAATTTAAACTTAATATCAATTCTTTTCCTGGGCCGAATTCCATTTTCTTTCTTTTCTCCCTCTGGGCTGAGCTCAACCCTGGCCCACTCTAGCCTAGCCCTTTCCCTTTCTTTCTCTTTGCTTTGCCCTGCTTTTGCTACAAAATGCGCCAGCACCCGATCGCCCGAGCACCGGCCGCTTGTGCCCGTTTGAAGCACCGAGTGTGCGCCCCCCTGGAAACGCTCGCCATCAAGCCACCATCACCGTGCCATCATCACCATTTCCTCGGTTGTTTCCATCCACGTTCATGCGCATTGAAGCCTCAAACCAAAACCGTCACCGTCAATCCCGTCGCGGCCGCGCTTTCTCCTTCCCCTCTCTTGCTCAATAAATTGGAGCATCAAGAACCCGTTCAACCCTTCACACTATCCCTCAACTTCCACCCCCTGCACCGCCGCCGCTGTGCCCGTCTTCTTCCCGAGCACCGGCCGCCACATTGCCTTGTCGTTCCGCCCTCCCCGATGAGAATCTTCGAGTTTTGTTCGTGTCACATCGTGTTCTAACCTCCCATCTATCTCCCCCTCAAGTTTTGTTCGTGTCACATCGTGTTCTAGCCTCCCATCTATCTCCCCCTCAAATTAATTTTGTTTTCATGCAGCCAATCACCGAGAATCCATCTTCTTCCTCACTGCCGGCCACACCGCATCTCGCCGTTGATTCGTCATCTCCGGTGATCCGTTCTTCAGTTCCTTGCATCCAAACCATCTTCATCATCCCCTCAACCCTTTTCCTGCCCTAATTTGGCCAATGCCTTGCCATGGAACCCCCTCGCCATCGCCGCCTTCTTCACCACCACTGGCCGCTGTCGCTAGCCATCTCCGCCTACCTCACCAACCCCTTAGCATGCTTCCCCTCATCCACGCCGTGCTTGTGCGCGCGCTATTTTCCGAGGACCGCTGGAACACCGCAGTCGCCACCTACCCATGCCTCGGCCACCATCCCGATGCCGCCAGCACCGCCTTAGTGCATCAACGTCGTCCTTCGCCTCCCCAAGGTCGCACCAACCCATTTTGGCCGTGTCATACTTCCCTGCGCCACCCCTCGCCGGTGCCGCCGTCCTTCCCCATGCGTCGCCGCCTGCCCTGTTTCCCATCTCTGTTCCTATATGTTAATTCAAGTATTAGGAAGGTTAGTTATACCTACTTGTAATTTCACAGTCCTTAATATTGATATACATGTACCATTGTCACCCTAGACTAGAATGGCCATCGTAATGATTACATTATTGCTAAATTAGTTTAGAATGGTAGAATTACTTACACATGCTCTTTCGGTCAATACCATCCTATGAATGGTAGAATTGATTTCGGCTGTTAGATACAGACGGTTTATTCCCACACAGCACAAGAGGGGGCTTCTGACTGGACAACTAGAATCCTTCAGCGGTGAAACCTTAGCAGGTGAAGTCGAGTTGGATTGACGCATTGTAAAGGTCTTGTCATGATTTCTTCACCACACACACGTGTGTTAATCGCGTGGCGATATATAATAATCATGTTTTGTGGGTAAAACTGTATAACCTTTGTAGAGTGTAAAACTATTCGAATAGTCATTCTCATGGTCAAGGGTGAGCAATATGTGTTTTCATATGGCAGATTTATGGTTTTTTTTTGAGCTTTTAGGAATCTGGGAGTGGTAAGAGTTCTCAGGTGTTTACTTTGGCAGTTAGAGCTAGTCAGGTAGATAGAATCGGATTCGTTGAACTTTGGCAGATAGAGCCTTAATGCTAATGCTGGTAGCTAGAACCTTCACTAGAAAAGTATTTCATTTCAATTATTGCAAATAGTTTGTCAAATGATTGCTTTTGAAGAACCGTGGTCTGTTTAAAAATTAAAATGCGGCTTTTCAAAAATAAAACCCTAATATGCCCTTATTGTTAAGCCTTACATCTGTTTAATTGTGTTTCTCCTAAGACTTACAAAGTACTCTATGTATTCACATACTACACTCAAACAAATCTTAGAAATCTATGAAGATGCCGAAGAGGATTATGGCTTCTACGCATATGGATTCGACAAAGGACACCAGAGTTCTAGGACGTGTTTCTCCAGCCGATTGCCTATAGGCAGATTGATGGGCCATTCTTCCAAGACTGAGGTCATGTGACCTTCGAGGTAATAAGCGGCCATAAGGCCAATATTCAGTTACTTTATTTATGTTATCTACCACGTTTTGGTTATGATTTATCACTGTTTCCAACTATGTACACTAGCTTGATCTAAGACCGGTGTAGAAATACAAAGAGGGTTTGGATTCAGAAATACGGTCCCGACAGATACTAGGAGTGTGCGTAAGAGAGAGGGACCGGACCGAAGGAGGGCGGGGAAGGGATGACCCAGTCGCCGGGGGAGAGGGGACCCCGGGTGACGGCAGAACCGATGGCGTGGACCTGGCCGACCCCCTCGTATCCCCCGACGGCGGCGGGGAGGGGAGGCCTGACCGGGTAGACGCCCTGGACGCGGTTGATGTCGGACGGGTTGATGGGGGCGGCCAGCATCTGGACGCACACGTCGCGCTCCCCAACCTCCACCGGAGCCACGTCCGCGACCCTTGAACACAACAGAAGAGATTTGAATCGATGCATCTATTAAAGATAAGATTGCGGTGTGATGATACTGATTCTTGGAGCAGCGGCACTAGTGGGACATGGAGAGAGAACAGAGATGGGAGTAGCTAACCTGAGGACCTGGTCGGGAGGGCCGTGTTGGTCGTAGAGGGCGGCCTTGGAGGGCGGGGAGAAGGTGGAGAAGCGGAGACGGGAACGGAAGGCGCAGAGGGGAGAGGAGGCGAGGCGCCTCGCCGCCGCCGGCAGCAAGCGGCACGCCGCCGCCATTACACTACAGTGCAGGTGATGCGTGCTCTCCGTTTCCTCTAGTCAAGTCTAGAAGAGGAGGAGGAGGAGGAGGAGGAGGAGCAGCCGAACGGCCCATGACAGGCCCAGCAAGAGTGCCCCCGCTCCCTCTTCTGCGGCTGTTTTTTCTTCTTCTTTTTTTTCCATTGCCTTTTTCTACTCTCAAAAACCGCATTTATTTATTTATTCTAAACTCTATATATCTTAACTAATAAAAGAGGGAGTTTACCCTGCTGTCATGTACCAGCGTGTGAGTCTTTCCAAGGGGTCATGTGCTAGAGAAACAAGTCATTTCTCTATGACTATGTGCTAGTCTTGGTGTTAAGGATTGCCAGGTGGGGCCAAAGTGTGCGTGTGCGTGGGTGAAGGCTATGTACCCCTTGTCTTGTATCAAGAACAGAATATATAGTATGAGCAAAGCCGGCTCAAGAAGCCTTTCATACCCGGTGCATTTGTGGTGGTTGTTGTTGGATGCACATTCAGTATAAGCAGCAGCTTCCCATTGACTGGGCCATGGCGACGCCCACCAAGGTGCTCGACACTATGCTCTAACCACAATGACATTGAGTTGAAGGTTGCGTGCACCACAGCAGCCACGCTATCCCTAACCTCGACATCCACACAGCCCATCACCATCACCAAGGGCTCAGCATCTGACAAAAGCCAATCTCATCGTGAACCTCAGAGGGTTCACTCAACCCTTGCTGCCTCCGTCGTGATGGGTGTTGGCAACGACATCGCCTTCACCACCAGAACGGTAGCTACCAGCCTCACAACCTCTACCACGTTCGGCAGGTGTTCGACGTTGGGTCTCAACTCCAACACCGGCAACATCCATGTCGCGGCCAAGTTTCCCTTCGCAATGGTTGTTTCTATGTCAGTCCATGTGCTTGAAGGTTGTCATTGCCAACGGTGACCGTGGCTCTAGTGTGTGCGGCGTCCCCTTCAGCCACTACTCCAAAGGTAGCTGCCACCACCAAGCTCTATGTCATAGTCGTCGCCCTAGTTGATGCCCATCACACTGACCTCACCATAGCATTGACAGCAGCATGCGCCACGCAGATTTTGCAAGTCAAGGAGGAGCAACTTGGTGCATGCCAAGTGTCTGGTGAAAATAGCTGACAAGACTGCAGTACCTACAAGCAAAGGCACGCACAATGGCATCATCAAGTTGGCGCCCAAGGTGCACATACGGTGTTGCTCTATGCAGTGGGTTCTGAGGAGCAAGCAACATGGCTCGTCATCTACGTTACCATCGCTGAGGGCCATGTCAAAGCTTATCATCATGCCGGTACCCATGACTACCTCGATCAAGACGATGTTGGCCCTTGACACACCTAGTCGTTGGGACCAGGCTACCTGGTCACCACCACGCCCACCATGGACAACTATGGCATCCTCCTACAAGACATGGCAGTGTTTGGGGGCATTGCCCGTGCCACCTCATCCTCCGGATCCGTCAAGTTCCATCCAAGAACCACCCCTACCTGCATGGCCATCCTTACACTTCCTGACCTCGATGCCCACTAACATTCACACCTTCGCCAACACTCTTAGCCTCACGGCATCACACCCAACTGCCGTCCTCGTCAACGCCCATGAGCTTGATGTCACTGCCACACCATGTTAACATGGTTTTCACTGGCCATGATGACCATTCTTATTGGTTGCTTGGGGAGTGACCTTAATTCAGACCCCGACACATGCTTCCTTCCAGACCATATCTTATCTGTTGCTTGGGGAGGTCGATTGTAGCTATGACAATCGACCACTGTAGCTACGACCATTGGCTATGACCACTGTACCTACGACCACAACGTTCAACCACTGCATTCGACTACCGTCTACGACCACCGTCTATGACCACGTGCTACAATTACGAGCTACGACCACGAGCTGCGACCACGGGCTACAGCCGCAGTGTTCGACCACCATCTACGACCACTGGCTACGACCACAGACTACGACCACTGTCTTCGACCACTAGCTATGACCATAGTCTTCAACCACTGGCTACGACCACAGCACCTTAACTACATCTCCGACCACACAGGTCTTCTAGCACCGAGGTCGACTGTAGCTACAACCACAACACCTCAACTACCTCTCGACTACACATGTCTTCTAGCACCGAGGTCGACTATAGCTACGACAATCGACCGTCGATCACTGGCTTCGACCACAGGCTACGACCACGGGATACAACCACTTGCTACGACCACAGTGTTCGACCACTGGCTACAATCATAAGCTACAACCACAGGTTACAACCACGCGCTACGACTACTGGCTACGACCACTGACTACGACCACCGTTTTCAACCACAGGCTACCACCATAGACTACGACCATTGGCTACGACCGCAGTGTTCGACCATAGGGTACAACTACAGGCTATGACCACTATCTACGACCACCGGCTACGACTACTGTCTTCGACCACAGTCTTCGACCACTGGCTACGACCATTGTCTTCGACTACAGGCTACAACCGCACGCTACGACCACTGACTACAACCACTAGCTACAACCACAGTGTTTGACCACAGGCTGCGACCATGGGCTACGATCACAGTCTTCGACCACTAGCTACGACAATTGTCTTCGACCACTCACTATGACCACAGCACCTCCACTACATCTCCGACCACATAGGTCTTCTAGCACCGAGGTCGACTATAACTACGACAATCGACAGTCGAGCAATGTAGCTACGACCATTGTGGTTACGACTACTGGCTTCGACCACAAGTTACGACTACTGGCTATGACCACAGTGTTTGACCACTGGTTACGATCATGAGCTACGACCACCGTCTTCGACCATAGGCTACGACCATAGACTACGATCAAGGGCTACGACTCCGGCAAGGAGGAGGAAGACGACGGTAGCGATGGCCGAGAGTGAGTCGGGCCCACAACTCTAGCGGCGACTCGTCATGGTCACGTCGCGCGGGGAATGGAAGGGTGGAGCCATGAAGACCGTCGTGCCAATGGGAGGGCTCCAGCGGTGACTTGCGATGGCTATGCTTCTTGCGGTGACGCGGCGCCATCGTGGAAGCATCACTCAGCGGGGAGTGGTCACGTCAATGAGAGAGGGGGATTGGGATTCTGGGGGGAAAGAGGAGCGCGTCTGAGAGGGAGGGGAGTTAAGACAGGGGAGGTTCTCTGGTCATGGGGAGCAGTTGGGGAACCGCGTACATGTGGAAAGGGAGATCGTGAGATCCAACGGCTATAGAGAGTCGAGGAAGAACGAACGACTATTGAGAGTTAAGGGAGAATGGACCTACTACCACCAACTCAAACTTTTAAGAAGTAGAGATATATATTGAGACAGTGAAAGTAATACTATCATTGTATAAGCGTACGTGTATCACTGTGTGATCAAGGACTCAAGTATATGCAACAGTAGAGTTTCCACTAGAAGGATATACACATAATTATAAATATGTATGTACGCATGATCGATCAGGAAGAGGAAGCTGATGAACACCAGGCTTTGGTGGCTTCGTCTTTGAGTGTCGCGTACAGCTCCTGAGCCACACCGAGGAGGAAATGGTCCGCACCATGTCGTGCGAGGAGGGAGACTGACACAGGAACACCCTTGTGCATGCCCAGTGGAATGCTAACCTGCAGGCCCACGATAAATACTAATGCTTACTCCATTAGCAAAGTAGAATTAATCGGAAATTAACGGCCTGCAAGGCCTACGTACGTACCTGGCAAAACCCGGATAGCCCGGCGATCGAGAGCAGGGAAAATGCTCTTGCCCGGAAATTTTCCAGTGCAGCAGCCTCCATGCACAGCTTTGGTGGAGGGCCAGGAACTGAAGGGATTCCAAGGATTCCACGATCCTACAAATTAACAGGCAAACTAGTGGCTGAGACAGAGCACTGGGATCATGGTGACCAATCACCTGAGCATGCATCATTATCTTGACGATTCTTTGAATTACCTTGACAAGAGCAGCAAGTGCAGACTTAAATTCAGTCCTTATAGCATGAAGATCCCCCATGGGTTCATCTCCTGATGCAATGGCCTCCTGCACTCGCTCTCGTATGCCAGGGCCTAGGTTAGGTTTTACGGTGTTAACCCACTCTCCATGGTTAGCTTTGAATTGAGACCTGAAATACATATTCACACGTTTTATCTCCTCATCCTAGATATGTAACTCTATCCAGTGCAAATCTTATTGATAGACAATTTATAAACTGTTAACAAGTCCCAGACTATTACATTCCATCAGGTTCTTTTTTTTTTTTGAACGGGCTACATTCCATCAGGTTTATATGTCTGAATTATGAACAAGATGGTGCGCTACAGGAAGGCGCAACTTTAAGCCATTTGTATTCAGGAAGAACACAATTAGATTGTGTGTCAATATTCTACAGTATTTAGTAGTAATTGGTAGTATTACTTGTAACATTACAGAAATACTACTACTTAGTCTGAATAAGTTGAAACCTTTGAAGGGAGCGCATGACATGTGAAATGACAGACAGAGAGGGTACAGAAGGTGCTCCTTCGCTTTCAGACAAGTCACTAATGAATTTTCCCATGGACGGGACATTGTTGGAGATGAAATCACCAAGGTTCCTATTGTCTACTGCATGACCTGTCACCCCAAAAAAGAAGAAAAAGAGTATCCACACCAGACAATATTACATATTCTGGAAAGAAAGAATCAGAACTTTAAGTTGCATGAGTTCACAGTACTACTTACCGCCAAATCTCTTAGCTACTGAAGCATTGAGAATTTGATAGGTCTGGTCGTTCAGACTAGAGCCTAAGATTTGGAAACAGTCAGTAGGAATTGTAACTTGAGTTGGTTGTTTGATGCTGTCAGCAGGTAGTGGCAACAGCACGCTGGTTACACGAGACAATGTAGAGAGATCTCTGGCAAACCACCCTGTAGAATGAATGTCATATATATGGATATCATCATCTGCATCAGTCTTAAGTAACACTAGCAGTAATAAGTTTACATTTCTTAGCTCAAGTCAAGTAGTAGCTAGTTGCGTTGTAATTTGACCAGCCATAGTAATAATTAGAGGGAAGGTAACATCATATCCTTTTATATAATTTTTTACCAACAGTATCAAACATTTGCGCCATTGGAATGACATTCTCTGTCGAAACCAATCCATGAGAAGGGCGGAGTCCAAAAATGCCACAATAAGCAGCAGGTACCCTCACACTCCCACCGGTGTCCGTGCCTACATGACATATATAGAGCAAATAGTATTGTTAATCCAACAAAAAAAATGATCAGAAAGGAGTAGCCAGGACTAGGAATTATTATGTAACAAAGCAAGATGATGCAGAGGCAGGTCACCGAGAGAGAAGTCGACAAGATTTGCGGCAACTGCGACGGCTGATCCACTGGAGGATCCTCCGGGAACTCTATCAGGGGCGCACGGATTAGTTGGCGTGCCGTAATGCGCGTTCTCCCCGTTTATGCTGTAGGCCATCTCATCCATGACGGTCTTGCCGACGCTGGTGGCACCGGCGGCGAGCGTAGCGAGGACGACAGGGGAGGTGGCAGCAGCAGGTGCGTGCGTCCTCGCCCAATCGGGGTTGCCGAACCCGGTGACATGGCCACTTATGTCAAAGCTGCAAAGGACCCTATTGATTATGAGAGAGGAACATGGTACGCCTTGGCCGTTCTCAATCGCACACTGCACGCTGATTACAGATTACTTGTGTGCATCTGTGCATGTGCCTAGAGCCCTCGAGGGAGAAGGTTGGAATCAAATCAATCAACGAACGAGAAGAAGGGCACATACATGTCCTTGACAGCAAAACTGAGGCCGTGCAGGGGGAGCTGCTGCTGCTGCTGGTGATGGCAGGGAGGAGGAGGCAGCAGCACGAATTTCTCCATGAAGGCGCCGTGCTCTCCACCTTTCACCAACACCGCTGCCTCCATCGCCATCGCCATCGCCATGCCTCTTTCCCTCTCGCCCCTGCTCAGGCGCACACGGTCCTAACCTAATCGCCGATTGGTTTTTTCTTTCTTTTCTTTTTTTTTTGAGAGGAATCGCCGATTTTTTTTTTAGTAGTACTAGTATACACGGGAGGAAAGGAAAGGAAGCGCAGAGGGAGCAGCTGGTTTGGGTTGGGCCGTCCCCGCATGCGGCCCGGCCCGGCCCGCTGACGGACTGACCCGACCAACCACACGCACACAAGAGCCATTCACGGCATATACCTAGGAAAAATGGAGAATTGATGGTATGCCACTCCTTATATTGGCACTCTACAAATGCCACTATCCTTATTAAAATTGATATTTTACCTTGGAATTCGTCCACTTATCTAGGATTTGCCACTATGAACAAATTTGCCTCTGCTTCTTTGAAACGAAACCGAATTTTGGAAAAGATTGGAATTTCGTTTTAAATTGATTCCCTTTTTATCCTTAGTCTAATCTAACTCAAACCTTATCCATCCAAGCTTCAAGATTTGTGCTACATCGCCTCAATGACTAAACCTTGCGCCAGCACTGTTCACGATCAAATTTTTTCGCCGCCGCCTGTTTTTGCCGCAGCCCGAGCTCTCTTTCTCGCTCTTGCACATTCCCGCGCCTTCTCGCTGCCGCCACTCTTTTGCAACTTGTCTGACATCCCTCGATGCTCCCTGGTCGGTGACAGACGAAGCCAAGCCCGATTTCGCCACCGCCTTGGATATTTCGATCGCCGCTCCCCCTTCTGTCTCTTAGCCGACAAGCCGCAATCCTTCGCCCAAGGAGCACAGCACCTGAGGTGCTAGCCCTTGCCGACCTCACCCCTACAGCCACCAAACCTTACTGAAGCCTCTTGTGCTCCGCCTCAGCCACGCGCCGCCTCTCAGGTAGGGCATTCCCTATGCCAAACCACCCCACAACCCCTATAAAAGCCCCCAAGCCCCTCCGTAAGGTGCACCGATGCCCGGGTAAGCCACCCACACCCCCAATTGCTTCGGTGACCGTCGCATCGCTGGCGACCTTCAAAAATCCTCAAGTAAGCCGCCAACTCAATTCCCCTTCTACAGTTAATTTTCTTTCAATTCTTTTGGTTTGTAGCTTCCTTGCACTCCCAGAAGTCACACCAAAGCGCCACCCTTTTTCTCCCCTACCCAAATTTTCACTGACGGCCATGACCACCATATGGCTGAAGCCCTCACCGTGGACAACTCACTACAAGCCCTCACGACCCAAACCGCAGCCTCCCAAGCCACCGTGACCTTCCCCAGATGATTAAAAAGTAGACAATTAGAACAAAGACTCTCCCTGTAGCTCCCATGCCATGAAGAACCGCCGCGCAGCTCCCTCGCCGTCGGCGAAGCTCTGGCCAACCCCGACCTTGCCCAAGGCCAAAAATGGGTTCTCCTTAATCTCAGGAGTCCATCTATGCCCTCGGTTTCCACCGGAGTTAGCCATAGCATCATGAATCACCGACGCAAACTTACTCTGTTTCTGGGCACTATAGCGGTGCGAGAAAAAGAACAGTAACGGGTGTCGTTATTGTTCATAATGGTGACCTGACCCATTAGCATTATAACCCTATCCGATATAAATAGTAAACCCTAACTCGATACTATAGCAACCGAACCCGATGAACAGCCCATTAATGAATAGTACCAGACCCGCAATAAACAATGCATACCCGTTACTGTTCATCCATACAGAAAAATACAAAACACATCCATTTTGACCCTGCGAAGTCAAATTTCTATTCCATTTGGTCAAACCAATCACCAATAAAATTTTAATTAATTCAAACGCCACTCCAAACCCAAATTCAAACACTTTTTGAGCCTTCTTTATTCACCAAAACCCTAAACACACATATACCCTTTTATCAATTTTAGCCCGTCTACACATTTCCAACTTCGCTCTACCTCCTTAGACTCTGGTAAAGCTTTAAATAACCCAAATAAATATCCCAACCCAAAAATCCGATACCATCCACACCTTCAGCTGTTCACTAAAATCCATACAATGCTTATACACATTTTCGACCATCTCAAACCCACTTAACATAATTCTAATCCCGTTGAGCCAAACCACCCACCACCTAAACCCATATCACACCACCTATCTTCTTTATGTCTTTTTGGTTATTTATTTGTATTTTGTTCCTAGCTTGCGTTTTGCAAAGCAGGAACTCATTTGTATCCGTCTTCCATGATAGTACTTGGACCACACGAGTTGGTTAATAGAAGGACTACAAAAGCAATTAAAGAAGTCGGTATCCAATCGAAGACCATAGTAAAGATAACTAGAGGCTATGGATAAAGAGGCAAGTCGTATGTCTTTGATCATGTTGAACCTATATTTCCTCTATTTATTTACTTATCAGTACTTTCATTATGCTATGTACGCACTGTTATTTTATGTACAATAATTGTTTAGAATGACATGATATTAGTTATGTCTTACCACCCGAAAAAACCCAATTTAATTTGATGGCTATATTCACATTGACAAGACATAGTGATATTATATCCCGGCCAGGGGATGGTACCAGTTACCGGCCGGTAACGAGAAAAAATCGGTTAAATTTTAAGTGTCAAAATTTGAATTTGAAACGGGTAAAAATTTGTCTTTCTGCAGGAAACATTGCTGTGTTTGGGCCGCAGCGGATGGATCTCCGTGAAAACTTGTGCCTTTCGCTTTTGGCTTCGGAACAATCCTCTCGGATCAATCTGTGCTTAGTCATGGATCATGACTAGATCCGGATTACCCTGTACTAGTACTAATCTCTGTCAAGAAAGGATAATTTTGTAGGACTAAGCTAAAAACTTGGGTGTTTTTGTTTCCCGCCATTCCCACCCGCGCCGGCCGCGGGAATGCGTTTCCCGCCATTCTTCTTATTACTGGTTGGTCCGTCCCCTTCTCTTTGTCTTTCTCTTGCGCAGGCAGAAAGCGGCAAGACACGAGACCCCCCCAAAAAATAAAATAGCCAGGGGGGTTTAGTAGAGCTTCATGGAGGTCGACACCCAAGCCGGCGACGAGCTGCGGCGGCGGTGGACTCTTCTTTGAGTGGAGTTCCGTGTAAAAAGTATATATATATATATATATATATATATATATATATATATATATATATATATATATATATATATATATTTTATATATATATATATTTTGGTGAGGAATTAGTTCCGTGTGTCACTCTGGCGATGCACCAAACGGCTTTGACCAGTGGGTGCGTTTGTTCTAAATTGGCACGCACTGCACCTAAAATCCATCTTACTTTGCTCAAATGGTAGTTCGCGAGTGTGGAGGGACTGTTTATGTACATTGGGAAGAACCAAGGTTGGGCAATGCACCGGCCAACTCCGGCCATGTGGGTGAATAGATTGATGACAGGCCATAATTTCAAAATGTTATACAGAAAAATGCAAGTTTGATAACATTCTTTAGATGTGAAAGTTTAGTGATTAAATTACAATCATTTGAATTGTGGTTATAGGGGATGGTCATCAAGGGATAAGAATTGCCGCGGCGACATACTTGAAGAATTTCACCCGGCGCAATATGGAAGGGGGGCTGTCATCATCTGACCTCTATAAGGAGTTCCGCGATCAGCTTGCCCAGGCTTTGCTTCGAGTGGAACCTGCAATTCTTCGAGTATTGATTGAAGTTGTATGTCAAACTGTACCCAGTAGCTCTAGCGCTCTACAATGAATGCCTCACTAGTAAGGTTATTTAGCAATGGCTTATTTTCCTATGGTTTGTAACTGACAGTTCCGCCAAGTCATAGAAAAGGATTTTGTCAAGGAAAATTTGTGGCCTGAACTTGTCCCTCAGTTGAAGCTAGTAATCCAGAGCAGCAATATAATCAGTCCAGGCCAGCATCCTGAGTGGAATACTATTAATGCCCTCACAGTACTTCAATCCGTTGTTAGACCCTTCCAGGTATGTCTCATGATTCATGGACTAATATTACATATGCTCTATACGCTTCTGACATGTTTTTGAGAACCAACCCCCTTTTTTTTTCTCCAGAAGCATAGACACATGACTCTGACTTCAGTATATTCTGGCCCCTGCATTCTAAATAATTAGAACTTTGTTGTTTAACAATTACTGTGCCTAGCTTATCCATATAAAATAATTAAAAACAGAAACTTAATTGCTCTCCCTTGATTATTTCTTTTGATAACCCCCTATTGTTATTTTTTGGCATGCTCTGTTCAAACAATACTCATTATTTAACATTTGAACTCACTAGAGAATACTCATTACTCAGTATGCCTCTATCAACTTCTATACTCATTACCATGCTTGTATCAACTTCTACTGGAGTTTCACACTAATCTAGTTTAGTTAAATTCATTGATGATACAAATTCAACACATTAACTTAATAATATTTTAATAGAAAGGATATTTATTTTCTAACTGTGTTATCTTACAGTATTTCTTGAACCCAAAAGTTGTAAAAGAGCCTGTTCCGGAACAGTTGGAGCAAATCGCAGCTGAGATTCTTGTACCACTGCAAGTGACATTCCATCACTTTGCCGACAAGGTTTCGCGTTAATGCACTCTGATTTTCTCTAAATATTGTATACATCTTGATCTTTGTTGAACATTTTATGGTGTGTGCAATAGGTTCTGTTGTCGCACCATGGGATTAAATTGGAATATGAGCAGCTCCTAATTACATGCAAGTGCATGTATTTCACTGTAAGCCCTGTTTTTATTTCTTCTTCCTTATGTATTAATAATAAAAAAAAATCAAAATGACATCGCCATTACCATAACATGCTCAAAATGCTTGGAAAAACATGTGGAAACTGCTTTCAGTAATATATGTGGTGTTTGCAGAAGTATATTTAAGAGTACCAATTATCAATATCTAAGAATGTAAAGCCAACGAAAGGGTGGGCTAGGTAGTATAATGTGCTTGTCGAACAAAGCTTGAATCATTAGCTTTCATGTTTATGTAGGCAATTTAGGAATGCCATATTGAGTTTGTTCTTTGCTTTTCTAAATACTGCACTCGCCTCTCTGTACATTTACATTGTTGTAATGCTATAGCTTATGGACTTAAATGGCATGATGGTTGTTAACTTACTATCATGGGCGTCTAATTGAGTGATTGTGATACTCCTACAGGTGAGGTCATACATGCCATCTAGGGTAAAGCAGATTTTGCCTTCCTTTTGCAACGACTTGTTCCGTACACTAGAATCATTGAATTTCAACAGTCCTCCTGACGATGGTGCTACAATGAGGCTCAAGATTGCAAAAAGATGTCTCATTATATTTTGCACACTTGTTACCCGTCACCGGAAACATGCTGATGAGTATGTACTTAAGTCTTTATTGTTCTTTTCTGGCATATTTTCTAGAATGCTTACCCTCCAATGTTCTCAGCCAGATGCCACATATTGTCAACTGCGCAATCAGAATATCAAAACAAAGCATTCATTTAAGTGTAAGTTCTATAGTTTATGAAATTGATTATTCATTATTAAAGGTTGTAATTGGCTTTGTGATCATTTTAATTATTATTTGTGGTATTCTGAGGTTTCCAAATGATTGCAGAAACTCAACTCTCTCTCAGATCGGATTTTTTCATTAGCATTTGACGTGATTTCTCGTGTGTTGGAGACAGGCCCTGTAAGTATATACTCCTAGAAGTTTGATTGAAGAGTCTGAATTGAAATCTGTTGGTGATATACCCTAGAGGCAACATGGAGATGTTGAATATATCACATACTATGTTTATGATACATTGCTTTGTTCCTTAAAATAGACATTATCATTATTGATCAATGAGTATGTGACTTATTCATGAGACTCTTAATGCCAAAATGTTGCTATTTCTAAATGATCCCTGATTATATATCATATGAGGAACAAATATGATTCAAAGATCAGCATATGTATTGATTGATGATCATGTCTCATGGATCATGGTATGGAGATACCAAATCAATAATATGGACATGTGTTAGTGAACATATGTTGGATAGACCCGCCATGAGACACTACAGAGATTCTATGTGTCATCAGTTGGTCTCAAGTAGTGTTTATGTAGAATCCTTAGACTTGAGATCATCATGGTTCCCAACATGCGTAGTAGCTTATTTTGGGACTACTAAACACTACTCCGTAACTGGGTAGTCATAAAAGTAGTCTTCGGGTTTGCCATGAAACATGTAGTGGGATGTGAATGATCAAGATAGAATTTACCCCTCTTTATGGGAGAGATATCTCTGGCCCCTCGATGTAATAGATTATGAAAGTGCATGGTCATGCCAAGGTGATTGAGGAGTCAATCACGAGTTTATAATCCATCACGGAATCGAGAGAGTGATTGAGCTATTAAGAGGATGACACAGGTCTCGCCTTGAGCTCAATCTATATCGTGAGGCAAAGGGATTCGTACATGAGAACATTACAGGTTCAGCCGATATGATCTTTACGTATACTTTGGGGTTAATATGTCTTACTAGAGGCCGCTATTAACAGGGTGACCGGAAAGACGTTTCCGGGTTGCGACCAAGTATACGTGAACCTACAGGGTCGCACACTTAACGGGTTGGAACACTAATTCGAATGTGATTCGGATGTGGGCTCAATTCGGATAGAGATCCGGATAGACTCCTATTGGGCCTCGGTCCACGAGGCCCAAGTGAGGAGGTCTATATATATGGAGGCGAGGGGCCGAGGGTGCATGCTTCATAATCCCGAGCCAAAACCCTAGTCGCCGCGAGTCTTTGGTACACTCGCGATCGCCGTCCAGCCGGGCGTGTGGATACCGGTGGAGGCGCTGCTCGTTGCGGCGTTGATCGGCATCAATAATCTACAGATTGGATCTTGCACATGGTGTGGTTGATCGCGTGGAGGAGACGATCTGTTCGGGACGATTGACTAATTCCACTACTACCTCAACGCGCGTGGTTGGATCGGCTTCTCCAACTCTTCTTCCGCTGCGCTGCACGTCTAGTGGTAACGATCCATGATCCCTCCTTAGCATGATGTCCTGGTGTGCGCGGTAGAAAAGTTTTGTTTTCTGCTATCGTAGCCTACGCGCATTCCTTCAAAATCGTGATTCCTAATTTCATATGTTTGAACTTGATGCCTATGTGCTCTCTTGTGCAGGGATGGCGACTTGTTTCACCACATTTTTCTTCACTTCTGGATTCGGCAATCTTTCCAGCATTAGCATTAAATGAGAAGGTCAGCTCCCGATCTTTTGTTGATAAATAACACATTTCAATATGTACTTCTTTTGGTCCAACTTTTATCTGTATCTAGGATATAGCAGAGTGGGAGGAGGATACTGATGAGTATATGCGAAAGAATCTTCCCTGTGAACTTGTAAGTACAGGATTCAATAGTACTAGTTTATCTCTGGTGTTCATGTTGTTTAACTGATAAATTTGTTGGCAGGATGACATTTCAGGATGGGCTGAGGATTTATTCACAGCTAGGAAAAGTGCTATCAATTTACTTGGTGTTATAGCCCTGTCAAAGGTTATGATTTTTTCTTCCTAGTGCATTGGCATACATAATATTGAATTTAGGCTCACCAGAATTTTTTTATATTGAATTGCTTTACCAGAGTTCATGACTTTATTACGCTGATCCCTTCTATAATTCCTTGTGATGGATAATTACATGGTTGTCCAGCTTTTGCACTAGTATAGCCAGAAGGATAACACTGCCTTTTTTCGTATTTTATTGCATTTGCAACTATGACATCCTGAAAGCATACAGACTTCAAATGCTTTTAATGACTGAATGCACAGGCTACCAAGTTCGCACACATTTTCTATTTTTTACTGAACCAGGGAACTTATTGAATTGAAACAAGACGAGTGAAAATGTTCTACTCATTTACTAACAAAATTTTCTTGTTTCAGGGGCCGCCAGTTGCATCTGCAGCTTCAAAACGCAAGAAAGGTGATAAAAGTAAAGGAAAAGGAGAAAGAAGCTCCATTGGGCAGTTATTGGTCATCCCATTCCTGTCAAAATTTCATTTACCTTCCCATGGGGAAGATGCATCATCAAAGGTAGTGCAGAAGTAAGAACACAAGAATAAGAAGTCCATGCATATCTCTGCGTCATGCGTAGATGCGGTTGCAGACTATTTGCTTTGTTATTATTCCATACTTACTAAGTAGTTGACTTTAATTTCAGTTATTTCGGCGTTCTAATGGCATATAGAGGCCTCCAAGATGTACGATTATTACAATATGTCCCTCAGAAGATGTCTTATTTTATGAATTTATATTAGAATAAATGCAGATTCATTTTGGTAACCCATTTTGCAGTTTCTGAGTGAGAAGAAAGATTTGACGGGTACATTGATCAGGCATCGGATTCTTCCATTGTATTCTTTGGATCCATGCGGTCCATATTTGATTTCTACAGCAAACTGGCTTATTGGACAGCTTGCATTGTGCCTACCAGAGGTTAGATCCTTCCCTTGCTTTCATAAGTTCATCATGCCCTGTTATATGCTAGATCAATGCAAAAGGCTTCACCTATTCTGTATATTTCATTATATTATATATTTGAGTTTCTAATTCCTGTTTACTTATCTGTAGGTCATGAGCACAAATATTTACCATTCCTTGATGAAGGCATTAACCATGGAGGATGTTGAGGACTTAACTTGTTACTCCATTTTATATATGCAGTTACCTTCTTGCAGTGAGCGTGCGAACAGATGCATGCATCGCTAACACCAAAGGCGGACGAGGAATTTTAGGATGGGTATTCAAAATTATAAAAATATTTTTCAGTACAAAATATAAAGGTCTACAGATTAATAGTCAACATACAATTGTTCATACTAGAGATAATTTCATATCATAGTAACCACAGTATGGTTGAATCTATGGAAGATTGGTAGTAAGTAGTAACCATAGTATGGTTGAATCTAGTCATCCGACATGTTGATATTTTCGCACCATAGTCACACACTCACATGACTCACATCATTGATCATTATCATTTTCAGCTTTTCACATTTCGAGTTTAAACCATACTACCATAGTCATTTAGAAATTGGAACCATAAATTGTGACTTAGTCAGTGCAGAGGTGCTCACCGTAGCCGGAGTGGCGGAGCTAGATCGCTGCGGTGCTACTCGCTGAGCCCGTCCGCGGTCCCCGCAGTAGAGTGGAGATGCCGAGACGGTGAGACGACAACCCGGCTCTAGGCGGTGGCACGGTGCCGCATAGCAAAGGCGTGGTCTAGTCGGGCAGCCAGTGTCAGGGGAGCTGGAGCCCAGAGGGCCGGAGGTGACGCGGCCTGCGGCGGTGCGGCTACCAATCGCCGGAGCCGCCGAATCGACTATCGCTGCCGGAGCCCGGTCCGCTGCAGGTGGAGTGGAGACGCTGAGACAGTGAGAAGACAGCCTGGCTCCAGGCCGACCAGGCGGTGGCGCAGTCAGCCGGTCGTGCGGTGCGGAGCCAGAGCCCAGAGGGCCGGTGGTGATGCGGCCTACGGCGGTGCAGTCACTGGTCGCCGGTGGTGGCTGGCTCTAGCCTCCAGGCGGTGGTGCCGTGCCGACAAAAGCGTAGAGCGTAGGGCCAGAGGCGCGGTCGGTCGGTCCTGTGGCGCGGAGCCAGAGCCTGGAGGTGATGCGCAGACGCGAGGTGCTAGGGTTAGGGGATTGGGGAGGAGCCGTATGGGAAATCAGGGGATGGGGAGACCGGAGATGCCGAGACGGGCCGCTAAGGTTAGGGTAATCGGGGGAGCACGGATGGGGAGACGCTGAGACGAGTTGATCGGCGCACCACGCACAAAAATGGGCCTGGGCAGCTGTTATGTTGCCGGGTTGGGCTGATCAGTGAATTGTGATAGACTCATGGCTACGAAATAGTTATTTTGGCCCAATTAAATATATACATATATATTATACCTTGTGTATACTAAATTTTTTATCAAAAAATTTGGGTGTTCGACTGAACACCCATGCCCTTATATAGGTCCGCCCATGGCTAACACCAACACCCATGAAGAACTAACATTATTGAGGCCATCATTATCAGATCGCGCGATGGAGCCAACGCCGGCAATAGGCAGGGCTGAACTGCCTGCCCACCCAAAATCAGTCACAGCGATCGGAACGGAGAAAACAAGCAGCGCAATTAATTGGCGCATGCTCGCCCCGGCAATCTACCGTGCCCACGAACAGATCACCAACAACATACATATATATTCGTATTGCAGGCATTGTTGGCCAGGCAGTGAACATCTATAGGTGGCGTGCAGCAGTGAACAAGTAGTGCTTATTGTCTACGTACATTCGTTTACAGCTCATTGATGAACTAAGATGGACGCTTATCAGAGCCAACGCAGGCAAATAACCATGCCAGAGGGGACAGGGCTGAACCGCCTGCCCCACCCAAATCAGTCGCTGAAGAGTATGTGCAAGTGGCGTACACGCACACGCCTACGCCTGGCGGACTCATAAATATGCGCGCGGGTGCAAGCTCATCACTCCACGACCACGAATCCACCGTGACGACTGATAGCTACTAGCCATGGCCCTCCTCACCAGGAACTGGAACCTCTTTGTAGTGTTGTTCGCATTCGCACTGTGGCTGGCAAGCACCGGCGTCGGAGCACCCTCACCGCCAGAGAGCGCCGTCGGCCAAGAAGCCGGTAACGGTACGTATTGCAAGGAGGCCATCCACTTGTCTGTACATCTTTCACATCGACTTCATCAGTTAATGAATCCGTACGTGCATGCCGGCCTGCAGGGACTTTAGAGGAGAAGGAATTCAAGCCGATCGGCGCCATAAAGATTGAGTACAACCTCGCCAAGGGAAGCTACGCTGGATCCTCATCACGATCACCAACGGAGCGCCAAGGTGACCGCCGCCGCCCACAACGACAACATCTACGCCGCGGGCTTCAGAACGACAACATTAAACGCCAGACACGGGCTCCGCCGAGCTCCGAAGACGGACGACTACCCTTCTCTCATCGGGCGCCATCCAAGACGGACACCGGTGGTCGCCAGCACCGATGGAGGTGGCTTGGCATGTGGTAGCCGCCGGAGGAGGCAGTAGCAAAGCGGACGAGCGGCGAGCACGAGGGGAGTGGCATCGCACCAGCACCACTCAAACGAGTCTCCTCTCGCGCGTATCTCGGTAAGAGCCTCCAGAGAGTGACACGAGGGTGGCGTGCAAGGAGCGGGCACGCCTTTGCTCGAACTCAGACGGCGGCGAGTAAGGAACTCGTAAACCCGCTGAAACTCCAGTGTCAAGACGTACATCCAG
Organism: Dendrocalamus sinicus; assembly: GCA_036346575.1. Lineage (NCBI taxonomy): Eukaryota > Viridiplantae > Streptophyta > Magnoliopsida > Poales > Poaceae > Dendrocalamus > Dendrocalamus sinicus. Next base: position 156,073 of record CM070673.1, on the reverse strand, counting down.
CAGACGGACAGTGCGACACACCAAAGAAGCGGAGAGAGTCCAACTGACGCCAAACAGCAGAGCTCGAGCGTAAAGGCGCCAACGGAGCATCACCTGCTGAAGAGAGTGCTCTGGCGGACCACGGACAGTGCAGGCATCACCAGAGGGCTCGTAGCGCCGACGAAGATGAGTCCACATCCGAAAGCCGGCGGGAGTCCCACAACCTCGTAAGAAAATCGAGGCCGACACCGGCAATGAAGACAAGCAGCGGCGAAAGCGCCGCCATCGTACCACCGAGTGTAGACGGTCGACGATCCTTGTAGGAATCCAGAGCCTCCCGGTAGGCGAGGCGCTTTATCATCGCTTCATCGCAGCAGCCTTATCGGCCGCCGGAGGCAATGCAACAGCGAGGTCCGTCGGAGGAATAGGGCAAGGCGGGCGGTGACATCGCCGAGAGGACGCCCAGAGATTTAAGACCACGCATGTGGATGCGCATGTGAGACACGAAGTCGTGTAATTAACACCATCAAAGATCACCGGGCAACGAGGAGGGAAACGGTGCCCATTGGTAGGCGGCGCCGACGGAGTGGCGACCAAGGCAACGGTCTAACAGCGGCGCCGACGGCGCGCGGTTAGACAACATTTTTTTGCTTTTTTGGTCGGTTTACAAAGAAACCGACTCGCCAGATTCACTGCACCGAGCCGACCGAGCCGGCGAAACCCTAGCGGCGGCGCGGCGACCCGGCGGGACAGAAGCGAGGCGCGCGCGCGGCGGCGGCGCCCGACGCGGAGGCGGCTCGCGCGCGGCGGTGGCGCGCCGGCGCGGCGGAGCGAGGCGCGCGCGCGGCGGCCTGCGCATCAGAGGCGGCGGCGGCTTTGCGCGCGGCCGGGCGTCGGCGGCGCGACCGGCCTGGCCGAGGAGCAGCGACGGCCGGGCGGAGTCGGGTGGAGCCGACGGCGGAAGGTGCGCGCAGCGCGACGGGGAGTCGGCGGCAGCGTGGCCGGGAGTCGGCGGGGCCGACGACGATAGGTGCGGCAGCGGCGACGGAAGTCGGCAAGAAGCGGCGGCGACGGGAAACCCTAGAGTCGGCGGCGGCGGTGAAGCGACGGGAAACCCTAGGTACGCTCTGATACCATGTTATGAATAGCGCTTGTATTCATATGAGGCCAATGGGCCGGTATATATACACAAAGTACAGGTGACAAATATGCAAAGAACCCCTCATAACAATGGGGAATAACAACTATACATATATCTCTAACATTGGTAACCCATTTTGCAGTTTCTGAGTGAGAAGAAAGATTTGACGGGTACATTGATCAGGCATCGGATTCTTCCATTGTATTCTTTGGATCCATGCGGTCCATATTTGATTTCTACAAAGAACCGGCTTATTGGACAGCTTGCATTGTGCCTACCAGAGGTTAGATCCTTCCTTGCTTTCATAAGTTCATCATGCCCTCGTTATATGCTAGATCAATGCAAAAGGCTTCACCTATTCTCAGATATTTCATTATATTATATATTTGAGTTTCTAATTCCTGTTTACTTATCTGTAGGTCATGAGCACAAATATTTACCATTCCTTGATGAAGGCATTAACCATGGAGGATGTTGAGGACTTAACTTGTTACTCCATTTTACTAACCTAAATGTATATATGCAGTTACCTTCTTGCAGTGAGCGTGCGAACAGATGCATGCATCGCTAACACCTGTTAGGTTTTGATCTAGGCCAAACGGCCAAAAGAGGGAGACGTGGGGTGATACCCACGCTCACGCGCTCGATGGGGCTAACCGTTTTTGGTTACGGTCCCCCGTTGCACAGCGCCAGATAAATAGGTTGGAGCTCCGGCCTTTCCCGGTTGACGTCGTTCCCGTGAGAGTCACAAAACTCCGAACAAACCCTAAAGAACCGATCTACTACGCGCTGTCAAGCAACGGGAAGGCCGCCGACCGCCACTGCATGACGATGCCGGCGACCCCGAACCGCGAGCTCTCCGGATCTTCACCGACTCATCCCCACGCCTGCATCACGCAGGCACGAGGTCTTCGCTCATGGCGCTCATCAGCGACCATGAGTATTCCTAAACCCCAAACCCTAGGTGTTCTACATGGCAAGCTAGCATATTATGTGTTGTGCTTGAGGATTAGGATCTAATATTTGGTATCAGAGCCTCGCTAGTTTCCCTAGAACCCTAGGCTATCGTTTTGCATGCTTATGTCTCGGATTAGGGCTGTTCTTGGGCTCGGGTAGCAAGTTAGAAGGAGGGGAATCGGAGGATGTTTGCAAACCCGAAATTTTCCCCCCAAAAGTTTGATGAATCCCAAACCCTAGAACGCAAAATCATGATGAACCCTAGGATTTTTTCCCCAAATCCCTCAGACCTGAATCAAAAAAAAATAAAGGGGGAGGGGAGACCTTTGGCTTTCGGGCGCCTAAGAGCGCCGTCGCCGGCCGCCATGTGGGAACTGCGCCACCCGCCGCCTCCCGCCGGGCCGCCGCCTCCCCGGCTCGGCCGCCGCCGACACCTCCCGCCTCCGTGCCGCGCGCCGGGCCGCGCGCGAGCTACCCCTCCCACCGCTCGCCGCCTTGCGCCTCGCGCGAGAGCCACCGCCGCCGCGGCCGGTCGCCGCGCCCGCCCCTTAGGGTTTTGTGGGGAGCCGGCCGCCGGCGGTTTTGTTCTGGGCTAGATTCACTCCGAGCCGTCGGATCCTGATGGGTAGCCGAGATTGGGCGGGCTCTAATGGGCCGACTGGGACTGCTGATGGCCTACGGGGACTGATGGGCCGGCCGGCACACTGATGGGCCGGTGGAGCCGCAAGGCTGTTTCACAGGCTGAAAAAAGAAAAAAGGGGAGGGGCTGTTGGGTTTTTGGCCCAGCAGCCATAATCTTATGTATTTTCTATATATATATACATGAAATTTGATGAGGACATCCTTTCCATGCATACAACCATGCCGACTCCGCATCAAACTGAAACTATGATACAAGGACCAATGACTAGAGCGCGAGCACGTCAACTTAACCATCAGGTGAATGCGTTCCTAAGTTTGCATACAAATGTTTCAAAGAATGGAATACTATTTAATTCTTGTGATGATTTAATTGTCCTTAGGAACCATGGGGAAGAACCACATGAGCTCAAGTATAGAAGTGGAACCGTCAAGCGCAAACCAAGTCCTGTTCACGAGTTTGACTCGGATTCGGCCTTGTTGACAGCGCCTACTTCAAACGGCCATAACTTTTGATCCAGAAGGTTTCTCGGGTCCCGTGAGTACTCGTTGGAAAGCTCTTGAAGTCTACTTTCAGATGGATCTAGCCTCACCTCCAAATTCCATCCGAGTCGACCAAAAACTGCAAAAAAAATTCATATCGCTTTTCCAGTCCGAGTCAAAGTGGGCATTGGGCCTTGTAATTCGAGTCCTATTCGGCTTCCTTGTGTTTTGGCCGACCCTCCACCTTCTGTGACCCTTAAATAGGCAGCCGCACCCTCTTCTAGGGTTTGGGTTTTGTTTAGACTAAGTTAGCTTTTGCTGCTTTGCCTTGTACTCGCGCGTGTCGGCTAGACCGCCCGAATACTTGTCTTCGGAACCCCACCGTTTTCTGTTTTCGATTGAATCTTACATCGTTATTTGCAATTGAGTTGTTGTTCATCTTGTTCTTGCTTGTTCTTCGATTGCTTGCAGGAACAAGAACCTCGTGGTTAGGTTGATCGTGGCGCCGACAAGGTCACGAACAATCTCGGAGTTGGTGTATCGATCGCTAAGGCGCAACGCCCTGGATGGTTGTAGTCGGGTCGCCAACGCCATCTCCTTCCCCAATCGAATCTACCACTCTCATCGAAAGATCGAGACCCCTAGTCCTATCAAACTGATTTATGGTATATACTTTAGGCTGTTGGGTTTTATTTTCAATGTATATTTCATGTATTTATGATATACCTAATGTTTAATTAACGATTGTTTGATGCCGCTCATGAAAATATTACTATATAATGTCTTTAAGCTGCTGAAAAATATTATGTCATTTTTTCCGCTACCTGATGTCATGCCCCTAATTGAATGGAACCAACGAGAAATTCAATTAGAGGGTTATGTTTATTTTTTACATGCTATTACTTTTGGACCAACGTTAATTGTAATTGCATGTTATCAATTATGTTTGTTATTATGTTTAATTTTGCCATGCTATTACTCTTTGACTAACGTTAATTGTAATTGCATGCTATAAATTATGTTAAAATTTTCATTTCTGCCCAACAGTGATGCGAAAAATTCTTATGAGCATGTTGTTAACCATACCAACGTAAGGTTAATTTCCATGCAAATTAATTATGCGCTTTTCTAATGTAAATTTTATATTTTTCAGCTGCTTCTGTTTCCGCTCAAGTTAATGCTATTGAGCCACTTAACAGCAGTAACTTCCGAAATGGAAGTTTACACTTATGACGACTTTTCAGCTCTTGGATCCGACTACGCGTTCAGATTCGATGAGCCCGCCGCTCCCATCAAGGAGGACAAATTTGATGACAAAATGAAAGAATATAAAACTAATATCGAGAAGTGGAGCGGTCTAACCGCGTTTCACTTGCTGTAATGAAGAACTCCATCAGTGAAGCCATAAGGGGAGCAATCCCTAAAAAGGAAAGGGTGAAGGACTATTTGTCCTCCATCGAGGATCACTTTAAGGGGTCCTCTAAGGTTTATGCTACCACACTAATGCACAGGCTCATGAACACTAAGTACAATGGTACTGGAAATGTCCGTGAGCACATTATGACCATAATCAATATTGCTGCCAGACTTAAGACAATGGACATGGCAATTTCTGATGGTTTTGTTGTCCATTACATTATGATGTCTCTTCCTAAGCAATTTGAAGCTTTCAAGGTGAACTATAACACCATTAAGGACAAGTGGACCATGAGCGAGTTGATCGCTAATGTTTCTCAGGAGGAAGAGAGACTCAAAGCTGAGAGGGCTACTGATTTTGTGAATCAAGTCGGCTCCTCAAATAAAGCTGATCCCTCTAGAAATAGAGGTGGCTACAAAGGAAAGGGAAAGAAGGAGCAAGCCTACTCCCCTTATCAGAAGCAACAGAAGCCACATCATCCTAAGGCGCCTAAAAATGCTTCAGGTCCTGGGAGCTCAAATGGACAGAAGAAAAATGATGAGTGTTACTTTTGTCAGTCAAAGAACCATTTCAAAGATGATTGTCCTGGATGGCTGAAATGGCTCGCCAAGAAAGGTACTTATGAAATTAATTTTGTTGATGAAGCATTTTATGCTGATTTTCCTATAAATTCTTGGTGGATTGATTCTGGTGCTTATGTGCATGTTACGAATTCCTTGCAGGGATTCCATATGTTGAGAAGTCTCAGAGGGGAAAGAAGCCTAAGAGTGGCTAATGGGATGGAAGCCGAAATTCAAGCTATTGGATCAGTTTCTTTAGTTTTGAATAATGGTTTTGTAATGAAACTTAATGATGTTCTTTATGTTCCCTCGATGAGAAGAAACTTAATTTCCATTTCATTATTAGATAATGATGGATATTCTTGTAATTTTGGATACGGAAAGTGTCTGATTTATTTTAATAATGATAATGTTGGTTGTGCCATCCGACACGACAAGCTTTATATGTTATCCCTGCAAGATTCTCTTATATCCATGAATGTATGTGATGTGAATAAAAAGCGCAAGCGAATTGATGAGACTTCGTCGAAATTGTGGCATTGTCGTTTGGGCCACATTTCGAGGGGGAGAATTGAACGTCTCATTAAAGATGAAATTCTCCACCCTTTAGACTTTAATGATTCAGATGATCATTGTCTTGATTGTATCAAAGGCAAGTATGTAAAGCAAATAAAGAAAGGTGCTACTCGAAGCACAGAGATTTTGGAATTAATTCATACTGACATATGTGGTCCTTTCCCTGTGACATCAGTGGATGATTATGATTCTTTTATTACATTCACTGATGATTACTCACGTTATGGCTATATCTATCCTATTAAAGAGAGATCGGAAGCGCTTGATAAATTTAAGATATTTGAGGCTGAAGTTGAAAATCAGCACAGTCTAAAGATTAAAGTAGTGCGCTCGGATCGTGGGGAGAGTATTATGGGCGACACACAACTTATGGGTAGATTCATGGTCCTTTTGCCAGGTTCCTACAAGAAAATGGTATAGTCACCCAGTACTCAATGCCCGGTGATCCCCAGCAAAATGGAGTAGCGGAAAGAAGAAATCACACACTTATGGACATGGTTCGAAGTATGTTGAGCTACTCCACTTTGCCTGTAAAGTTATGGATGGAGGCATTAAAGACTGCTGCACACATACTCAATCGGGTTCCCAGTAAATCAGTACCTAAAACACCTTATGAATTATGGACTGGGAGAAAACCAAGTTTGAACTACCTCCATGTGTGGGGTTGTGCAGCTGAAGCTAAAGTATTTAACCCACAAATTGGGAAATTAGATCCCAAGACTGTGAGTTGCCATTTTATTGGCTACCCTGATAGGTCTAAAGGGTACCAATTCTATTGTCCAGATCGTACCACAAAATTTGTAGAGACAAGGCACGCTGTGTTCTTGGAAAATGATGGCATTAGTGGCGACTTGGAGCCTAGGAAAATTCACCGCTAATCCGACAGACTGATTTTCCTATGCCCCAACTGGTTGTGCCCACAGTTGATCCTGTAGTTGCAACTCCTGTTGCGTCTCCAGTTAATTCTGTGGCTACTCCTTTTGTTGAGGGCTCTGAAAGTACAAGTGCGGCACCTAATGATAAGCTTTCACAGCCCTCTGTGACAATTAATGAACATCCTAATGAGCCTGCTAATGAACCTGTCAGGAGATTAGAACGAGTGAGGAGATCTGCTATCCCAAGTGATTATGAGGTTTACTTGAATGAGGATGATCTTGGGAAGGTGGATGATCCTAGCTCTTATAAGGAAGCTATGAAGAGTAAGGATTCATCCAAGTGGCTAGATGCCATGAAAGATGAAATTAAGTCTATGGGCGATAATGGTGTATGGGACTTAGTGGAAATTCCTAATGGAGCCAAAATAGTAGGCTGCAAATGGGTCTACAAAACAAAACGTGACTCCAAAGGGAATGTCGAAAGGTTTAAGGCGAGACTTGTAGCGAAAGGGTTTACACAGAGAGAAGGCGTTGACTATAATGAAACCTTTTACTTTGTCTCAACCAAAGATTCATTTAGAATCATAATGGCGCTCACAGCACATTTTGATTTAGAGTTGCACCAAATGGACGTTAGGACTGCATTCCTGAATGGAGACTTGTATGAGGACGTTTACATGACACAACCGGAAGGTTTTGTTGTGGAAGGCGAGGAACATTTGGGATGCAAGCTAAGGAAATCCATATATGGCCTGAAGCAAGCTTCTAGGCAATGGTACCTTAAGTTTGATGAAGTCATAAGGAAATTTGGATTTAAGGAGAATGATGTTGATAATTGTACATATGTTAAGTTCAGGGGGAGTAATTACACCTTCTTAATTCTTTATGTGGACGATATATTATTGGCCAGCAATGTGGACATGTCATGGAAACTAAAAGATTTCTCTCATCCAACTTTGACATGAAGGATCTCGTGAAGCATCTTATGTTCTTGGTGTTGAAATTCACCGAGATAGGTCCAAAGGAACATTAGGTTTATCACAAAAGGCATACATTGACAGAGTACTAAAGAGATACAATATGCATAAATGCTCTGCCTCGCCTGCTCCTATTGTTAAGGGCGATAAGTTTGGGAAATTTCAATACCCAAAGAATGACTATGAATCGATCGATGAAGGCTATACGTTACGCTCACGCCGGAAGTATTATGTATGCTTAAGTATGTACGCGCTCGATTTAGCTTTTGTTACCGGATGCTTGGCGATATCAATTAAATCCAGGATGGACCACCGAAAGCCGTTAAGAAAGTCCTACGCTATATGCAAGGCACTAAAGGTCACATGCTCACATATAGAAAAGCGATAACCTTGAGGTTGTCGGTTATTCGATGCTGATTTTGCGGGTGTAAAGACACTAAGAAGTCCACATCAGTTATATTTTCACCTCGCAGGAGCAGCAATCTCATGGAAAAGTGTAAAGCAAACTCTTACTGCATCGTCGACAATGCAGGCTGAATTTGTGGATGTTATGAGGCTACCGGGCATGCTGTATGGCTTAGGAACTTTATCCCGGGATTGAGAGTGGTAGACAGCATTTCTAGACCACTCATTCTGTACTGCGATAATCAACCCGCAATTTTCTATTCGAGTAATAACAAGTCGAGTGCAGCTGCCAAACACATTGACATAAAGTATCATGTTGTGAAAGATAGAGTCCAGGATCAAACAATTAAGGTTGAGCATATTGGAACTAAATTTATCCTTGTGGATCTGCTCGCAAAAGGCTTACCACCTAATATTTTTCGTGATCATGTTGCCGGCATGGGTTTATTGGAAGAGCCTGTGATCCTGGAATAAGAGGACCATATAAAGTAACCAACTTCCATGAAGTATTATGTTATCCGATCGATATAGAAAGGAGCACTATAAGTACTGATTGTCCAGCCGTACTTAATTGACTGTTGTGACGCATTACTTTGGTGTGAACTTTTATTGAGAGAGGGCTTATGATGTTTAGCCTTACGATCAAGGGGGAGAATGTTAGGTTTTGATCTAGCCCAAACGGCCAAAAGAGGGAGACGTGGGGTGATACCCACGTCTACGCGCTCTGATGGGGGGGGGCTAACCGTTTTTTGTTACGGTCCCTCGTTGCACAGCGCCAGATAAATAGGTTGGAGCTCCGGCCTCTCCCGGTTGACGTCGTTCCCGTGAGAGTCACAAAACTCCGAACAAACCCTAAAGAACCGATCTACTACGTGCTGTGAAGCAACGGGAAGGCCACCAACCGCCACTGCAGGACGACGCCGGTGACCCCGAACCGCGAGCTCTCCGGATCTTCACCGACTCATCCCCACGCCTGCATCACGCAGGCACGAGGTCTTCGCTCATGGCGTTCATCGGCGACCGTGAGTCTTCCTAAACCCCAAACCCTAGGTGTTTTACATGGCAAGCTAGCGTATTATGTGTTGTGCTTGAGGATTAGGATCTAATAACACCAACACCCATGAAGAACTAACATTATTGAGGCCATCATTATCAGATCGATGGAGCCAACGCCGGCAATAGGCAGGGGTCTGGGCTGAACTGCCTGCCCACCCAAAATCAGCCACAGCGATCGGAACGGAGAAAACAAGCAGCGCAATTGGCGCATGCTTGCCCCGGCAATCTACCGTGCCCATGAACATATCACCAACAACATATATATATTCGTATTGCAGGCATTGTTGGCCAAGCAGTGAACATCTATAGGTGGCGTGCAGCAGTGAACAAGTAGTGCTTATTGTCTACGTACGTTCGTTTATCAGAGCCAACGCAGCAGGCAAATAGCCAGGCCAGGGGGGACAGGGCTGAACCGCCTGCCCCACCCAAATCAGTCGCTGAAGAGTATGTGCAAGTGGCGTACACGCACACGCACACGCCTGGCGGACTCATAAATATGCGCGAGTGCAAGCTCATCACTCCACGACCACGTCTCCACCGTGACGACTGATAGCTACTAGCCATGGCCCTCCTCACCAGGAACTCATGGAACCTCTTTGTAGTGTTGTTCGCATTCGCACTATGGCTGGCAAGCACCGGCGTCGGAGCACCCTCACAGCCAGAGAGCGCCGTCGGCCAAGAAGCCAGTAACGGTACGTATTGCAAGGAGGCCGGCCATCCGCTTGTCTGTATATCTTTCACATCGACTTCATCAGTTAATGAATCCGTACGTGCATGCCGGCCTGCAGGGACTTTAGCGGAGAAGGAATTCAAGCCGATCGGCGCCATAAAGATTGAGTACAACCTCGCCAAGGGAAGCTACACTGGCCTTCAAAGCCAACTCCATCAGGTGCTGGCGACCACCGGACTGTGGATGGCATCCCGGTCCTGGTTGCCCAGACGTTCCTCGGGCCGCCTCACGTGGATCCTCATCACGATCACCAGCGGGAGCGCCAAGGTGACCGTCGCCGTCCGCAACGACAACATCTACGTCGCGGGCAGTGGCGGAACGGGGGTACCAACAGGGGCCGCGGCCCCCCCCCCAGCGGCCAAAATTTTTTGGACCCCCCTCAGCAGCCCAGCCTAGCACAGAAGTAGAAACATCGTAGAGAGGAAACATCGTAGACTCGGCGTCTCGCGTAGTCGCGTGACTCGCCATCGCCACTCGCGTCGCTTCGAGTCTCGCGCGATCAGCGGACAGCGCGAGAGCGAGGCATCGAGGCGCCGCGTCGGCCGCTAATCGCCATCCCATCGGCCGTATTTGTCCGCCCTTATCATTTTGCCGTTCCGCCATCGTCGCGGGCTTCAGCAACGCGGCGGGCATATGGTTCGCCTTTCCGCGCTTTAAACGCCAGATCACGGGCTCCGCCGAGCTCCCGAAGACGGACGACTACCGTTCTTCATCGACGCCATCCGAAGGCGGCGGGGTTCGACGTCGGCAGTAAGCCGTCCTCCGTGCCGTGAGCTTCGCTCACGCACAAGGTGGTCAGGACAACGCTCACGAGACCACGCCCGGCATCAGCCTGGCGAGGCTGATATGGCCTAAAGACGTCAAGGTCCAGCACCTGGGTTTCTGTAACTAGTGCGAACTGTCATGATCAAACAATCTGTGTCGAATGCCATGAGACATGAATAAACTAGTTATTTTGGCGTCTCAGTTAAACTTTTGTGACTACAATTTTAATGCGGTTATTATGTATGTTGTACAGTTATGCTAATTTTTTAAATTTCTTTTTTGCTTACTTGCTTATATGGGTTATATCTGAAGCATGAAGCGAAGACAGGATAGGTGGAAACTGAATGAGATTTTTGCTACAAGAATCGTCAATGGAACCTACCTTGCATTGGTCACCAACTCACCATTTTGTTCCATCAAGCAGATCAAAAGAACCACAACTTTTTCTCTAGAGTAAGAAACTGAGAACCACAACTATTTTTTCTGGAGTAAGAAACTAAGAAGGTAACACCGGCAATAACATCAAGGTCTGAACAATATGTTTGATGAGTAGCTGAACGAAAATGTGTTACTGAATTGCAGGCCCATTTCAATGAGATCCCTCAAGAAAGGCACTGCTGTGTGGTATAAAAAAATAATTTTGAGCCAATGTGATTCCATGTTGATGTCTGATTTCCGAATGAACCATCACACTATTTTTCTTCTTGATTTGTGTATTGTTACTGGTGCTTGTTGCAGAATATGCAATTCTGGTGCAAGAAGGATGAGAAGGATGGGGCTGAGTACTTGGGATCACCACTTTGATATGATGTTTATTTTCTTCGGATTGCCACTTTCATAGGTCAAGGCAAATGGTTTCATATTCGTTGTCTCAAAGTATGGTTCTCTCTCCCGCGCGCACATATGCGTATTTGTCAACGCTATTTATTCCAACCTTCTCCACTGTGTAAGTCAATGTTATGCATTTCGGTTTGGCATAGAAGGGATCATCTACCTTGCTCTGAAAAGGAGACAAATGATATCAATTGGGTATTTGACAAGGCGCACTAGAGAGTAACCAAACCCGAGCAAACAACAATTATGTTGTGTCTGCAGACAGTTAGGATTCATATGCATGTAGTCGAGTCTCAGCCTCATTGCAATTCACCATAGCCTAATATAAAAATTGTACAATTAATCTGTAACATTAGTTTTCCCCCAGCCTTTTACACCTCTTTGTCCTCCAAGCCTTTATGTAATTCAATTTTTTTAGGATTTACGATTTGTAGCACTGGCCACATGGTCATGCTTTTGTACTATCGAACCAGCATATGGAGAGAGAGTTCACGAAGACTCACGTAACTGTGACATTTGGCTAAAAAATATAATGTTGTAAATATCACACTCAAAATATTATTTTTTTATAATAGCAGAACACAATCCAAACATATATTATCTTGATATTATTTTGTTCCCGTTGCAACGCACGGGCATGATCTTAGTATACATTATACACACACATATACTTGATGTTGTTGGCAAAATCACTGTACCACCACCTCTGTCTCATGGATGATGTATTTCTTTGTTCCAATTAGATTGATTTCCACTTGTCCGTCTCCTTTCCCATATTTATTAATCATTACTTTTAAAAAAGTCCTGCATAATCTTAGAAAATATAGATCTTACATTTTAATACTTTTAGTTTTTTTACACGATATTGATGAATGCTTATTGTATTTCTAAGTTGTCCAATACACAACTAGTTTCTTACGTTTCCAAATTATACTTCAAAGTTCTATATACTTCATACTCCATAATAATAATATGAGAGTCATCGCTATTTCCCGCAGCAACGCGCGGGCAATTCTTCTAGTTATAAGTAATTTTTATTAGTCAAAGATGTTAAGTAGTAACTAAGGTTGATTCTAGCTCGTGCGAGAGCACAGATTGATGGACTAGTTATTCTAACTTTTGTTATATCTAAGAAGATGCACAAAAATTGAAAAAACAATCATGAATAAATATTATACTACAATGGTTGCGTAATGATAAAATAAGTGCGCAGTACTACGTACTGATAAAAAAACAACCTTATATTGTGGTAATAGTTTATTGCGCAAATAATAGTCCCGTCAAATTAAAGGTACTAATAATCTATCCATAGAACCAAAAGTACTAATAATCTACTCGTGGGACGAAAAGTACTAATCGTCTTCCCGTAGAGCGATAGGTTTTGAATCTCGGCCTCGATTGGTTGAAAGAACTAATCGTCCTATCATAGAACGATTACTTTGAAATCGTTTTCCCATTGGACGATTAGTCTTGAAATCGTCCTTCGGTTGAACGATTACAACATATCGTTCTACCCTAAAATAAATCTGCATATTTTGCTAATGTCAATATACTCCCTCCGTCCCAAATTATAAGTCATTCCAACTTTCTTGGAGAGTCAAAGCATCTGAAGTTTGACCAAATTTATATAATAAAATAATAACATTTATGATACCAAATAAGTATCATTAGATTTTTCATTAATTATATTTTCATAGTATACCTATTTGATGTCATAAATCTTTGTAATTCTCTCTATAATTTTAGTCAAACTTAAGATGCTTTGACTCTCCAAGAAAGTTAGAATGACTTATAATTTGGAATGGAGGGAGTAACTAATAAAATAATAAAAAAAAATTTCAGAATGGATCTGCAGGCCATGGATCGATGCCACCGGATTGGTCAAACACGCCCAGTGGCTGGCAACCTCACATTCTGTTGAGGTACGGTTCAGTGATCTGTGTTTTCAGACTTGTCACTTTGGCTATTCAATCAGGTTTACTCAGCTTTTCACCATTGCAGGAACGGATCATCAAGAAAGCTTTCGGGAAGTTAAAGCTAGAGCATGTGGTGATAGGGAAGGGACAGTTTGAACAAGAAAGAGCAAAGCCTAACGTCTTAGAGGTAACCATTTCATCCTAAGTACTAGGTTTATGCGCGTGCGCTGCTACAGACGAACAAAAATTAGAGGTGTTTTACATGGCTAATTCATAGTACATCTGATGTTTCTAGTTTTTTAAGACGATCAATCTCATTCGCCCATTAGTCATCCAACGGTCAACAATTAGAACCCTTAGAATACAAACTTAAGGCAAAATTTACATAAAAAAAAATACCGCACATAGATATGTCAATTAGAACCCATGCTCAAAGTCAAAGAGAGAAATTGTGGATGCTTCAATGTGGTCATCCATTATCTACCGGAATGGCTAAAACATAGATTGAATAAACAGTTAAATATAGATAGAAAAAATAAATTAATCAAAGGAACATTGCAAGACACCAATCATCTTATAGCTTCGGACAATATTGCAAAGCTACTCAAAGAAGTGTAACAGGGCCCTCACCTCAAATACCGTTTTAGATAAATGGATTATAATGAAAATAAAAGTAGATGTTAATACACATGAAACAAAACTCACAAGTAGAGTAAATAATGCCATTTCAGATAAATGTAAATGAACTTATCGCACCTTTGTGATGTACAAAGTTGGTCAAGCCAATGATACTCTAATCAAAGCGCACTTAGTTTTCAGAATATATATATTTAGACCTGGCACTAAACAAGCTTCTTCAAAATTTAAAATGGATACTCCCATAAGTAAACATGCCAATGGTATGAGAAACATATCATACCCAGACCAAACGATTTCAGAAGTAGGCCTCCACCCCATGAGTCCCACTATTCATTCTTCCGAAGTCAATTCAAACCAGCCCAAAGCATAATTCAAACCAATACAATACAAACTATTTCCTAAAACCTTGGTCCCAGACCATACCAAAACCATTTTCCTCAGTATCTTTCCTGACCCATCCCATTATTCCACCCCAAAAACCAAAAACAAAATGACTATTATAGTACTGTACCAACAACAACGTGTCTCTGAAACTGACAGGCGCTAGCTAATTGGCAAAAAGCATATCATCGAAAATTTACATCAACTGTATTAAAAGAACTCTAAAATTTAGAGAAAATTTTCTGGGGTAAACTTCAAAATATATCAGGGTGCGCTGGGTCTGGGTGCTAGCTAACTCACTACTCAACAATAATTAGAATGTAATTTTTAGTAGATTCATTAGTCCAAACTGAATTAGTTAGAAACACTTGGTCTTTCACAAGGAAAACTATCCGCTCAGGAAACCACAAAATCAAGTTTTCTCCACCTTATAACACAAAGGTTTTTAAATTTGCTTCGCAAAGAAAAACATAAGTCCTCATTGAGGTGCAATGGCTGTCAGTTTTACTACCTCCCGGCACCATCCAGTTTTCAGTGAACCTCTACATGTCTAAAGTTTTCAACACCATCGATCTAAGCATCATCCCATGCTCGATCACCCCCTCGTAGACAAGCTCTACTCCTTGTTGCATGATCCCAGGACCTCGTTGCTCTGTCCAAGTTGTATGGGTGCAAAGAAACTGCATGCTCGTCTTCCAGCCCTGGGGTAGCCTATAATTCTGAAATCATGACTCATGTCAGATTCTTGAGGCATGCCATCACGGTACTTGCAAAGTACAGTTTTAACTCCTTAAAAGTGCAAGCTACCAGACTCCAATGGTCTGAGTCGGCTAACTATATGCATGTACACATCAGCATATATCCTATGTGGAGGAAAGAGAGTATGCAAAAAAAAATCGAGCCAGCTCTTCCTTAAGCACTAGTCTATAACGTCAAACGAGGCAGCCTCTATAAATTCTGTGTGTGCATGTAAGCATCAAATAGCTATCCTTATAGATAATTCTTTAGAATGCTAGCTTTAGTATGTACTATATAGATGATGTGGAAGTCTTATAGTTAGTTGCTAGCTATAACCATTGGAGATGCCCTAATACTCCCTCCGTCCACAAAAAGAATGCAATTATAGGATTCGTGCCGGTCAAACTAGCTCAAGTTTGACCAAATTTATAGAAAATAGTATTAGCATTTATGTTTCCAAATAAATTTATTTTGTATCATGAATGTTAGTATTTTTTATATAACTTTAGTCAAATTCAAACTGTTTGACTCCTCGAAAAGCGAGAATTGCATTCTCTTGTGGACGGAGGGAGTATAACTCACTGCACTTGCAATTGAATGACCTGACAAAAAGGTTCCCCGCTTGTGCCTTCCATTTGCAGTCTGAAAGGCAATAGTTTCTAAAAGCAAATTAAGGTATGCAACGAGTAATAGTAGATTGATTACAGAGATACATGGTACATGTATATATAGGTAGGAATAGGGGCGGCTTATCTCTATAATATGAATCTTGCACCAAAAAGCAGGAGGCATCAATAGTGCCACGTAACCCGCTAACCATTGGATCAACCACCCGCGCAACGTAGACCGTCTAATGCGGGTTCGTCCGGCCTATCGCCCGTCAACCTGCAAAGCCAGGCACTTGCGAATCGTCGCGAACCCGAGCCGAGGTCCTCGACCCCCGATCTCGCAAGCCCCTCCTCTCCTACTCCTCGGCGACAGTGGCGCTGTCGGCGACTACAGCAACACTAGCTTCGTCCTCTGACATCATATGCAAGACACTCCCAACAACGTCCTCTGACATATACAAGACGCCCAATGGCGACCCCTGGTGTATGCAAGACTCTCCAACAACATCCTCTGACATATGCAAGACTCTAGCGACATCCTCTGAGGGCATCTCCAATGGTTATAGCTAGCAACTAACTATAAGACTTACATATCATCTATATAGTACACACTAAAGCTAGCATTCTAAAGAACTATCTATAAGGATAGTTATTTGATGCTTACATGCACACACAGAATTTATAGACGCTGCCTCGTTTAGCGTTATAGACTAGTGCTTAAGGAAGAGCTGGCTCGATTTTTTTTTGCATACTCTCTTTCCTCCACGTAGGATATATGCTGATGTGTACATGCATATAGCTAGCTGACTCAGACCATTGGAGATGCCCTGATATATGCAAGATGGCCCTGGCAACGTCCTTCGACATATGCAAGACAAACCAATGGCATCCTCTGACATTGCAAGATGCTTCTTCTACGACTGCAGCTCCGTCTATAATATTGCGTAAATGTTTGCGCCTTTGGCTATGTGCGGCACATCGACCTCGACTACTACATGATCGATCGGCTATCTCGACATCGACAACTATGCAACAACTCCAGTCAAAGCGTCCATGTCATCACTGTCGTCCATGACACTCTCGCTATGACTGCGGGAGGGAATAGAGGAGAGAGAAGGGACGACACCAGAATGGGACGGAGGCACCGCCCTAGGTGACGGAGAGATGCAGTTGATGATGGATAAGCGAAGAAGACGGTGAAAGCACAAGACTTCAAATCACCGCCCTAGGTGACGGATCATCCATCAAAGACGCAATTGATGATGGAGAAGTGGAGAAGACGGTGGAAGCAAGACTTTAAATCCAGTCGCAATCGTCCGCTTCTCTCCAGCTACGACTGAGGGGGAATGTTAGAAGTATAGATAATTACGATTAGTAATAGAGATAGAATCCTAGATATAATAGGTTTAAGAATATATATAGTACCGTACTCCAAGTAGATTTGGAGTCCTACTCAATCATATACCGAGTTTTACTAGGACATGTACGTATCAACCGGCCGGACTACATAATAAACACAGACGACGGCGAGTATGCTAAGTCGTTCCAATTATTTTCCACAAACCATACAAAGAGCGTTAAAATAAGTGACCCTGGATTCGTCTGTCCCAATTCCCAAACGTAGAAACAGTGCCAAGCCAAAAGGAATTCGATCCTCCGTTTACCCACAGGCACGCACGGCAGCGCGGAGCGGGGCTCTCCTGCACAAGCCGTTTTGGCTTGGAGGCATTCCCTTCGAGGGTGGCCTTCACTCACTCGGGCTAGCTAGACCTCGTTCCAGTCTTACCCTCCCTCGGGAGGAGGGCCCTTTGGCAGGTCCTGTATGTTTCCCTGTTGACTCACTCTTTCCAATTGGACCTTCTAAGTGATCGAGTTCTAGCTTGAGCTGGCATATATAGTTTGTTCCCTTACTTTAGCTGCTTGTAGGGGACGGTGGAGAATCCATACGGAATGGACGAGGAATTGAGGTAGGGAAAGGAAAGGTAACACCCAAAGCATCAAATGGACACTCATACATCTTTGTATCCCAGATAAAAAGGAATTAATGCTTGGCTATCCTGCTAGCTGTTGAGTAAGATCTATATCCCCAAGGGAGTACAAAAATAGGATCTCTCAACTTATCATCACCAGGCCAGCAAGCTTGCCTCCCTCCTGCCTTTGGTTGGTTTGGTGTGCCACGGGCGGGACAGGTATATGCCTGCCTTGGCTAGTGTAATGTAAGAACTAAGAAGAAGAGAGGGCAAACAGACAGAGGAGAAACACAACGGCAAAAGAAACAGAGCAGCTGAGGAAGTGATCATGAATGGTACAGATCGAAGAGGACCACGAGATTTGGATTGTTGGAGGACAAACCGCAGCAAGTCTTCTGCTAGTAGTCTCGCTGTGGCGATACTACAAGCTTTGGCGTTGTTAAGCTTATATTACCAGTGTGGCGATACTACAGAATCTGCTCTTCCACCATTGCTGCTTCATTCTGACAAGCTATCTCTTGATCACTGAATTCCATAGGCTGCATCACTTTCTGAGTTAACTGCAGCTCTACATTCTTCTCCTTCTCCCCCAGTAGTTCCTTAAGGTTCTGAAATTCTGCCTGTCTACCTTTGGACTCTATCTGACAACTTGTTAACTGCTGCTCCACAGTCAGGTTTTGTTGTTTACCTCCCTGTTTTGAAGATCCTGATTCATGTTGGTTTGCAGGTTTCTTTGACTGTTTCTCCTCCAACCAAGCCAAAGTTGATTGAGGAAATTCACCTAAACCTTTCCACTTTGCCTTCAACTTATCCACCAGCTGCAGCAATGTAGCTCTTTGGTCATTAAGTTGCATGTCGTGTAGAAGTGAAACTATAATTTTGGTATGGCCTGAACAAGAAGTCACAGAAATCATCATCGTGGAAATATAAAGATAGTACATTAAGTTTTTTAAAATAGATGTCTGTAAAGAATAACATTGTTTTGCTATAATTCAAGAGCATGTAATTAAACATAAATGGTAAAATTTCTGAGCTAATGTAAAATCATCGTACGGGTAGTGTTGTAGGAGTGGCCCCCACCTAAGCCTAGCAGGCCTGTTAAGAGAGTGTAAGGCCCAGAATGGGACATGTATAGTGACATAGGTACCCCTGAGGGA
Source organism: Dendrocalamus sinicus (assembly GCA_036346575.1). Classification (NCBI taxonomy): domain Eukaryota; kingdom Viridiplantae; phylum Streptophyta; class Magnoliopsida; order Poales; family Poaceae; genus Dendrocalamus; species Dendrocalamus sinicus. Next base: position 137,270 of record CM070673.1, on the reverse strand, counting down.
AGTACTCATGTGTAAGGGTATAATTGTAAAAGCAGTCCCCATGTGGATGTATATATGTAGGACATAGGCCATGGGGAAAGACCCTAAGCTATTTTCTACTCACCTAACTCTCCACTACCATACTCTGTTTGGTCTGTAGCCACAACAGTTGGCGCCGTCCGTGGGGAGGACAAGAGCAAGCCTCCAGGTCTGAAGGAGGATGGCACCAAAGAAAGCTTCACCGTCGGCGGCGAAGAAGAAGAAGGCGGAAGCGGCGAAGTCTCGCGTCAGCACTAGAGCTTCGGCTTTAGCAGCCGCAGGTACGAGCGGTGGTGCAGGTGCGACCGCGAACCCCGCTATGGACGCAATGACCAACCCCGCCACCGACGCGATGACCAACCCCGCCACCGACGTGACGACCAACCCTGCCAGCGACACAACGCCAGACCCCACCAGCACCGCCCCGACGACCAACCCCGGCGATGGCAACGCAGCGCATCCGTTTTCCACCCAGCGCGAAGCGATGAATGGCCCCAGCGGCGACGCGAACCTCGTCACCGGCTCCAGGGTCCTCCAGGACAACGCGGCGGGCAGCCTGGTGCGCAGGCTGTGGTCACCACCGTGCCGGTAGCACCGCCAAGCGCACCGACGGCCCACCACGCCGCGGTGGAGGCGCCATCTTGGGCGCCTCGGCGCGTTCGGCGGAGCTAACAGACCTCCGCGGAGCTGTGCAGGACATACAAGAGGCTCGGAGCCAACACGCCCCCCGGGTAGTGGCATCCGAACCCGCTCCGGAGAGGGCGGATAGCCGCGACACCCCTACGTCTAGTCGCGTCCCATTGCGGCCTGTAGACCCGGAGTCCCCGCTCTCCGCAGGCCTACAGCAGGCGGCATGGCCTGAAGATTTCAAGTTCCCGAGCGTCATCGAGGCCTACAAAGGCGACTCCGACCCGCGAGAGTTCGTGCGCGTGTATGAGACCGCTATCGAAGCCGCTGGCGGAGACGACACCACGAAGGCAAAAGGGCTCCCTCTCGCATTACAAGGGGTGACACTGTCCTGGTTCTTCACCATTGAACCACAGTCCATCTACGTGTGGGAACATATCCGCGATCGACTCTACAACAACTTTCAGGGAAACTACGTCGAGCGTGTCGATGCGGACCAGCTCTTCGCAGTCAAGCAAAAACCTGAGGAAAGGCTCTGGGATTACTTCAAGCGCTTCACGAAAGTGCGCTGCTAGGTCAAAGACGTCAACGAAACAACCGTCATCAACGCAGCAATACAAGGCCTCCGACCGGGACCGATGGCCGAATACAACGCGCGCAAGCCCATTAAGACGGTCGCGAAGCTCTTCGACAAGATGGAAGAGTACGCCAGAGTGGAGGAGGACGCGCGGAGGCGACACGGTGATGACTCCGACACCAACAAGGCGGAAGGCTCGCCGAAGCAGGGCTCTTCGAAAGTTAAGCGCAAGCAAGAGCAGCCGAAGGGCGCCTCCGAACGCAAGGACCCCCAACACAATGACCCGCTAGGCGGTAGGCCCAAGCGCGACCAACGCAAGTCCAGGAAACCTCGTTACGTCTTTGACATCGAGGGCGGCTCCGAAGACAACGCCTCCGCAGGTCGCGGAGGCAGAGGGCGTCGAGGCCGAGGACGGGGACGTGGCCGGGGTCGCGACGACAGAACCCGCGAAGAGTACGCCGACCAGCACCACGGGCAGTGGTGCGAAATCCATGGCCGAGGCAACCATGACATGCGTACTTGCGCCACTATCGCAGCGCTTCGGCAGAGCATCGCCAGGGACAAAAACCCGGATACACGCGCGCCCGTTGTGGCCCACGCGCGCCCGGATACACGTGGCAGAGCATCAACAGAAGGCTTACGCGAGGAGGCTGCACCACGTCGCGGCATACCCAGCGCAGGCGCCGCCGGAATGGGCACAACACGAAGTCACATTCACGCCCGCTGACGCCGAGGGCGTGGAGTTTCCCCACCAAGACCCTTTGGTCGTCCGGATCCTTGTAGCCGGATGCGAAGTCAGGTGCGTCCTAGTCGATGGAGGAAGCTCCGCGAACATCCTGTTCGCCGCGGCTTTCGACCAAATGGGGATCCCTCGGAGTTGATTGGGCCCTTCAGGCATCCCGCTGCAAGGATTTGGAGGGCAGCCTTTGTGCGCTTTGGGCCAGATATGCCTCCAAGTCTCCTTCGGCCAAAACGACAACGTGAGGAGCGAAGACGCCATCTTCGACGTGGTCGACATTGCATACCCCTACAACGCCATATTAGGGCGGCTGCTCCTAAATACTCTCGGGGCAGTCCCGCATCGTGGCTTCCTGTGCATGAAGCTTCCCAGACCGCGGGCCATCATCATCGTCCATGGCGACCAGGACATGGCTCGGCGCATAGAGCTTGGCACCAGAGGTCCATGCCATGCGGCTTGTCAAGGCACCTAAGCCGGGTGTGCAGATGCGGAGCCCTCGGGTGCCCCCCGAGAGCGTCTCGCGTTCCTCGCGCACAAGGTTGCCCCGGCAGCAGCGGCTCGTCAGCGGTCGCCCCATCCTCATAGCGGTTAGTGGTCGGCATCCCCCCCTTTTTTTTGTAATTTCTCACTCGCGCAAACGGGAATTTAATAAAGTTCACCGTTTGCACAAATTCTTGTTCTTCGCAACAAAGACACGCGTTCGCGCGTGCACTCTCCTTCAAAGATACGGGAATGAGTATAAACAAAGACACGTGTTCGCGCGCGCACTCTCCGTCAAAAATACGGGTATGAGTATAAACAAAGACACGCGTCCGCGCGCGCACTATCCGTCAAAGATACGGGTATGAGTATAAACCAAGACGCGCGGAGGGACGCCTCCGCACGCACTCTACGGAGTATAAATAAGACGTAGCGTCGAGGTCCGCCTCCGCACGCACCTCACCGCCCGCAACGCGTGGAGGCTTGCCCCCGCGCGCAGTCCACGGACTCTAAATAAGACGTAGCGTCGAGGTCCGCCTCCGCACGCACTCTACGGAGTATAAATAAGACGTAGCATCGAGGTCCGCCTCCGCACGCACCTCACCGCCCGCAACGCGTGGAGGCTTGCCCCCGCGCGCAGTCTACGGACTCTAAATAAGACGTAGCGTCGAGGTCTGCCTCCGCACGCACTCTACGGAGTATAAATAAGACGTAGCGTTGAGGTCCGCCTCCGCACGCACTCTCCGGAGTATAAAAAAGACGCGGATGATATCCCTGCGCACTCTACGGAGTATAAACAAGACGCGAACCCCGCGCACGCATGGGCGTTGCCCCAGTGTGTACTCTTCGGAGTATAAATAAGCCGTGGATGTCGATCCCACGCACTCTCCGGAGTATAAAAAAGACGCAGATGCTATCCCTGCGCACTCTACGGAGTATAAACAAGAGGCGAACCCCGCGCACGCATGGGCGTTGCCCCAGTGCGTACTCTTCGGAGTATAAATAAGCCGTGGATGTCGATCCCATGCACTCTTTGGAGTATAAATAAGTCGTGGATGTCGATCCCACGCACTCTCCGGAGTATATAAAAGACGTGGATGTCGATCTCACGCACTTCCGGAGTATAAAAAAGACGCGAATGCTATCCCCGCGCACTCTACGGAGTATAAACAAGACGCGACCCCGCGCACGCATGGGCGTTGTCCCAGGGCGTACTCTGTGGAGTATAAACAAGGTGTGGATGTTGGCCCCACGTACTTAGGGGACAGCTTACCCCGGTTAATTCTACGGAGTGCAAAGTGCACCACGGGGGACCACTCCCACGCACAGCCCGCAGAGTACCAAGGCGGCGTGTTAGAGGCTAGCTCCCGCGCGAGCGCACCCATGAGCGAGAAACACCTGAGGCTGTTCTTGCATAATCTTGGGAAGGAGTGCTCGCGCGCCTACCTCGACCAAGGCACCAGCTCCATTGCCACCACTTCGAAGGGTAGGGGACGGAGCGCTTGCGCGTCTGCTTCGGATAGGTGCCAGCCCCGCTGCCACCACTTCGAAGGGTAGGGGACGGAGCGCTTGCGCGCCTACTTCGGATAAGCACCAGCTCCGCTGCCACCACTTCGAGGGGTAAGGGACGGAGCACTCGCGCCCTACTTCGACTAGGCGCCAGCTCTGCTGCCACCACTTCGAAGGGTAGGGGACGGAGCGCTTGCACGCTCGCCGGATAGGCGCCACCCCGCCACCACTTCGGGTAGGGGACGGAGCGCTTGCGCGCCTACTGGGATAAGCATCGCTCCACCGCCACCACTCGAGGGGTAGGGGCGGAGCACTCGCGCCTACCGACAGGGCGCCGGCTCGCCGCCACCACTTTGAAGGGTAGGGGACGGAGCGCTTGCGCGTTTGCTTCGGATAGGCGCCAGCCCCGCTGCCACCACTTCGAAGGGGAGGGGACGGAGCGCTTGCGCGTCTACTTCAGATAGGCGCCAGCCCCGCTGCCACCACTTTGAAGGGTAGGGGACGGAGCGCTCGTGCGCCTACTTCGACTAGGCGCCAGCTCCGCTTCCACCACTCCGAAGGATGGGGGGACAGAGCGATTGCGCGTCTGCTTCGACTAGGCGCCAGCTCCGCTGCCTCGAAGGGATATCGGACTGAGCGTGTGTGTGCGGTTATTGCAACTACGCGTCTACCTCGACCACACCGCCCTCGCAAGGCGCAAATCATCGCATACGGGCGAGCGTAGTAACCCTCCGAGTTTACCATGGGACAGCGTAGCCGGAGGGGTGGCGATGCACTTCGCAGGATCTAATCAAGACTGTTCTTTGCATTCGCTATGGATGCTTACAAAGGCGCACAAACACCTCCGGCGCACCAGGCCGCTACTCGGCGAGCTCATCTCAACATGCGCCCGCGCCGAGGCTCCACTCAAACGCCCGCCCGCCCGAAATCTAACGCTTCGGCCCTTTGGCGCGCCAAGACGCCGTCGGGTTGCAAGGTCGGAGATTAGCAGCCGGCCCCGGCTGTGTAGCTGCTCGGGACAAGGGGGCAGGAATCAGAACAGCGGGAAACAACTCCGTACTTTACCAAGAAAAAAATGACAACCCAGGCTTCGGTTACAACGCACACCAACCCGCGACAACCTCCCGTCACACCTGTGGGTTCGCGGTGTCCTCTGGGGCCGCAGCGCCATCCTTGTCACGCCGGGGGACCTCGTCTAGAAATCGGCCAAGGTTTCCCTCGCCGTGCAAATTGTTCCACAGCTCGACTATGGCTGCGGACTCGCCGCAGTATTCCCATATCCGCTGATGGAAGAACTTCACGGCGCGGTGTACGGCGCGTACGGCGCCGGACATTACCCCGCCCCTGGCGGGCATCTCCAGTCGAGGATCGACTAGCCCCGCAACATGTTCACAACCGCGGTGTCGCAGGAGCACGCATGTCAGACACGACGCCACATAGGCGCAGTGATTGCCGAAGATCGCCACGGCGCTGCGTGCAACGCCGGCCGCATCTCCAATCCACCGGAGTGACCGCGACAGGTCCTCGGGCCCGAAGGAGTGCGCCGGCACTTCGGCGACAAGCCCCTTATGGGTATCTTCCAGCGCCAAAGATGGCGCCCCGTGCGGCTACCGGCGCCGCCAAGGCTTGATCTCGCTCCGCGAGAGGCAAGAAGCTCGCTGTTTTTCCCCTAGAGCGGCGATTTGTTGCAGAAGGCCGTCCCGCTCTGCAGCAGCTTCTTGCCGCACCGCTTCCGCGGCCGACGCTCGCGCCGCGGCAACGAGCCCCTCGGTGCTCCGTAGTGCTGCTCCCTCGCGAACGTGAGCACCTCGCAGGGCCTGGGCCAGCACTAGCGTCTGCGCAGCGCAGGAGTTAGTAAGCGCTAAACGGCTGCAAGTGGTCTAAAAGACGGACGCTTACCCTCACTCCCGACAGTTCCAATGCATCTCTAAGGCGCCCTGACCGGTAGGTCTGCAACGCCTGTTGACCGATGCTGGCGGCCGCGTCCTCCGCAATCCCGCGCCATGCCCTCAGAGCATCCGACGGAGGGACGAAGTCCGCTGGGCTCGGGCGTGCGACATCTGTGTCGCCAGCACCAGGACCCCCGCGCTCAAGGAACGGCTCCTCCGAGATAAGTGCCGCTGCAAAGAGGAAGTGCACATTTGTCACAAGGCGTGCAAAAAATTGTCGGAGTGCCGTCATAACCTACCTTCGGTGGCGGACGGGGGACTTTGTGGAGACGTCTCCCTAGCCGTGGGCGGGACCGCTTCTACTTCGGCCCCAACGGACGGCGTTGTCTCGCAAGGCCTGGGGACCTCCGAGTCGGGACCTAGCGCCAACCGATCCTGCGCCACGGTCACTGTGGCTCGAGGGGCCGGGAGGGCGCGGGGTGGAGGAACCTCGGTGCGCGAAGCGGAGTCCCACAAGCTCCCAACACCGGTCACCACAACGAACCCTCATGAAGTCTGCGGAAGGGGGGACTGCAGGCGTGGCCGCTTCGTTTGAGGGGAGGGTACCACCGCGGTACCCGCCACAGAAGGAGCCCCTGCGGTAGCAACACTCGCCGAAGGGGTCTCCACAACTACAACAACAGCGGTTGGGGGCTTTGCCCCACGACCTCTACGGGGGACACCCCCGCCTTCGCGGGGGACACTCCAGCCTCGGCCGCTGCTGTTAACAAAGGCTGCGCTCCACACACTCCCGCGGAGGGCAGCCCCGCCACAGCCATGGCCGGAGACGAGGACTCCGCACCGGTGCCGCCAGCCGGCACCACCACCTCGGCGACGGTCGCAGGCAGCGAGACCTCCGCGGCGCGCCCTCTGCTGCCGGCGCCTTCGCCCTCAGTACCCGCGCCTTCTAAGTCTGAGTCGGCATACTTCGCCGAACCCGACTCCGGGCTCGCCGCGCCGGTAGGAACAACGGCAACCGCCGTACTAGGCGTGGTTGCAGTGCTCTGGGTCCTCTTGCGGGATGATGCCTTCGTCTTCACGGTACCGTCATCCTCATGTTGCTGGGCTGGAGGGGTGCGATCCGGCACAGGAAGCCCTAAGGCCTCACACACGCGGTTTATCCGCCCCAATTCGGCCTTCGCAGTCGCAGCTGCGCGCTGCCCGTGCTCTCTGCCGGTGTATGGCCTGAGGAACACGCGCGCGACGCGCTCCGCATCTTCAAGGCGAGTCCCTGCGCCGGACAGAGCACATTTACACAATGCAATACGTACGAACGAAGAGGAAGACATGGTCAAGGCTTACGAAGACCAGTCGGCACGGGCAGCGAGCAAACGGATGGGCGAACGTTATCATCCCGACGTTCACCGGCTATGAAGCGCCAATCGTGGGAAAGCGGCGTCGCACTGAGCATCATGTACTCCTCGGCGAGGTCGCGCATATTGAAGCGGGCGGCGACCCCCACAAGTCTTCGCGCCCTCAGCCTATCTTCTTGGTCAAGTGTTAAGCCGGGGGTGGTCTTGAATGTAATCGGCCCGCCTGCGCACTCAAGGCTGCTGCCACTCGTCACACGATGGTAGAACCACCGCCTCGCCCAGTTGACCTCCCACTTCTCGGTCGCGTTCGCGGGAAGAGCTTCCCACATGACGTCCGCAGGATGAAGTTGACGCCGCCAAATTTTGACAAAGATACCGCCCTTCCGCTCCTTCGGTTGGCACCGGGCCTCATGCGATACGCTGAGCAGGGAGGCGCCGGGCCAACACCCTCCGAGCGCAGGGCCCGGCCAGACACGGCGAGGCGAGTCACCGCGTTCGAGTCGGGCCAGACAACTCCAGCTTGAAGGTCCGCAGACGCCCCCTACAATTGCCGCGGACGGATCGAAGTCCGGCTTGGTAGGCGACGAAGACGATCGCCTCGACTTCTCGTATGCGGCTCGCGTCATCATCGGCGGCAACCGCACCGCTTGGCGGTCCGATATCTTACCCTCTCGCAGCGGTGACGGATCGTGTCCTCCGTCACGAAGCGCAGCGCCCAACTCGCGGACACGGACCACGACTCTTCTTCGCCGCCCACCACTTGTCTGCCGCCGCCGGATCACGCTCCTCCAGCGCGTATTTCACCTCGAGCGGTGAGGACCACCTGCGGATGGCGTAGCCGCCCACCTGAGTACGCTCGTCGCAAGTCGCCATCAGCATCCACGGGGAACTCGGTGGCAAAAAGGAGCGCAGGAACAGGGCGAGCGAATGCGGGGGGCGACTTGAACAACCAGAAAGCGTGAGGAGGCGCAGGCACAATGCCACGGGGGGTACTTAAAGGCCCCCCGCCTCCCACCATGGGTAAGCACATCGGCGAGCGACAACCGCTCACCTCCCCACGCGCAAAGCCGAAGCGTCGCGGCGGTACACGTAGCCAGCATGCGACCGTGGTCGTACACAGTCCTGTCACCACACGACGCGTCACTAGCGTCCCACCGCGTGTCGGTCAGCGCAAGGAATAAACGCAGGTCGCGCGACCCGACATAGCCTTCGACGCGCGTCGGCGCAGCTCTTCGGACCCTAAACCGCGATAGCCCAAACGGAGTCACCAACCCTGGCCACACCTGTCCGAAGGGACAACCGCAAATCTGCGTGGCATGGGCAACCGAAGATCGGCAAGAAGCGCAACCGCTAGCAGCCGGTGACGCGCGTTGGAAGGGGGGCAGCCAGCGGGCGGCGCGCCTACAGCGCCGCGCCACGTGCCCTGCCCCTCTGGGGAAGGGGCTTGACCGCTGACGGCCCGTCGACACGCCAATCATGGCCCGCCGCGCGTTCATCTCAAATGGACAAGTGCGTACGGATACAGCAGCCCGCTCGTGCCAGCCCAGGGGTCGGCGCGACTCCCGGAGCCATTAAGGCGCACTACCGCGGGGTCGCGCTCACCCCAGGGAGTGCATTGCCACCACTTCGAGGCGTAGGGGACGAAGCGCTTGCGCGTCTACTTCGACTAGGCGCCAGCTCCGCTGCCACCACTTCCAAGCGTAGGGGACGGAGCGTTCGCGCGTCTACTTCGACTAGGCGCCAACTCCGCCGCCACCGCTTCAAGTGTAGGGGACGGAGCGCCGCGCGCCTACTCGACCAGGCGCCACCCGCCGCCACCGCTTGGCGTAGGGGATGGAGCGCCGCGCGCGTCGCCGACTAGCGCCACTCGCGCCACCACTGGCGTAGGGGACGGGCGCTCGCGCGTCTACCCGACCAGGCGCCACCCCACCGCCACCACTGGCGTAGGGGACGGAGCGCCGCCGTCTACTCGACCAGGCGCCACCCGCCGCCACCACTCGAGGCGTAGGGGACGGGCGCTCGGCGTCTACCGACCAGGCGCCGCTCGCGCCACCACTTCGAGGCGTAGGGGACGGAGCGCTCGCGCGTCTTACCGACCAGGCGCCAGCTCGCCGCCACCACTTCGGCGTAGGGGACGGAGCGCCGCGCGTCTGCCGACCAGGCGCCAGCCCGCCACCACCACGAGGCGTAGGGGACGGAGCGCCGCGCGTCTACCGACTGGCGCCAGCTCGCGCCACCACTGGCGTAGGGCACGGAGCGCCACGATTCTACCGACTCGGCGCCACCCGCGCCACCACTTTGAAGATTAGGGACAGAGCGCTCACGATTCTACTTCGACTCGGCGCCAGCTCCGCCGCCACCACTTTGAAGATTAGGGGACGGAGCGCCCGCACGCTTACCCCCACGCACGTAGCACCTCCGGACTACCCCGCAAACGCCTGCTCTCCGCGGCTACTATCCTCCAAGGCGGGAGACCAGCGGCCTCGGAGCACCACTCCGCTGTCTGCCTTGTAGGCACCGCCTCGGCGGGACGGCACGTCCGACGGCATTCCCCACACATCGCACCGGCGCAGGTTATGTCACGTCAAGTTTTGGCTTGTTCTCATAAACAGGCCACCTTCAGTGCATCAATATTCTTTCGAAAGACGGGCTTGATCGAAGCCCCGATCAAGGTGAGCTGTCTAAGAGAACAGGCAAACCTTGCCGTTATATGCAGAAATACGGCGCGAGCACAGCAGGTGTGAGCAGTTGCCGTTAACAGACGCTAACCGAGCTCCCGAGAAAAATAGACCTCCATCAGTACATCAACATTCCCCGAGCCGCGTAGTGCCGCCATGGAATGTGGATGCACTAAAGAGGTACATTTTAGGGGAGCAGCACCTATTCGAGCGCACAATGCAGGTACAATGTTACACCAGCACGCTATATATACCCCATCAGTGGGGAAGCCAACCGGCAAAAGTCCAACCGGCAGGAGTCCAATCGGCGGGGGAGCGTCGCAGCATCGTACCACCGCGATGCTCCAAGATCCGTGCCGGGAGAAGGAACGTCGCAACATGGTATCACCGCGCCCCCTAAAGTCTCGCGCCGCGTCAACCAAGCCCCGCTGGGTAGGCTGGCAGTCGCTTATCGTCAAGGGCGCTCGACGCCGGAGACGCGCGCGCGATGACTTACGACCCGCTCCGCCCCCTATGCCGACGCACTTGACTCCGCCAACACCCCCAGTTCGGCCCGGGCAATCACTGACCCCGCCAAATCAGAGGCAACTTCGGCCTCCAATCCGCCCCCTCGGTGGCGAGGCCCAACCTCAACTTCGATCTTCGCTCCGGACGACAACCCCGACCCCGCGGCGGCAGGACTCTGTGGGTGGCGAAGCCTTCGCCAAGCCGCCCGGCGCCATACCTTCGCAATAAGGCGAACACTACACTTCGAACGTTGAAAAAGCTCACAGGCCGCAGGGACGGAGTGGGCCAAAGGGCTCGGCAACATGGCTTCGGCCCGTGAAGCCCTTCACCATGAGAGGCTCCTGTTGTAGGAGTGGCCCCTACCTAAGCCCAGCAGGCCTGTTAAGAGAGTGTAAGGCCTAGAATGGGACATGTATAGTGACATAGGTACCCCTGAGGGAAGTACTCATGTGTAAGGGTATAATTGTAAAAGCACTCCCCATGTGGATGTATATATGTAGGACATAGGCCATGGGGAAAGACCCTAAGCTATTTTCTGCTCACCTAACTCCCTACTACCATACTCTGTTTGGTCTGTAGCCACAACAGGTAGCATCTATGTCCTTGAGCTCAATACTAGAAGCACAGTTGTCACACATTCCTGCAAGAAGAAACTGTGTAAATATGGACATTCCATAAGTTTAGGTACGGACATACAAAAGTATTGACAAAATACCATTGCAATCCTGCACAGCCTCCCCAAAATGCCGAAAGAAAGCACCACGGCGACAGCTCCTCTTAGACTGGGGAAAACAAACAAGCTTGCAATCAGAAATTAGTGCTGAATATGCTACATGATCAGCAGCAATCTAATGTAGCACAGCATTAATTAAGAAGAAAAATATTCTTTTTTAATCCAATCAAGCAAGGAGGAAAAATATTCTTTTTTAATCCAATCAAGTGATGAGGTATTGGAGAGCTTGAAATAATGAATAATTGAGAATAGATACGTTCTTGGATTTTGTTTTTCCAATACCATACTCACTTTATCTTCAAACAACCGAACCAATAAAGATTTTATTCCTTTTTTCTTAAATGCAAGATTGTGCTAGAGGCCCTTCCACTATTTGACTTGATTTGGTCGAGTTTTTGAGAGACAACTTGTCTCATCTGATCTCTGTCTTCTCCAGCATCCAACTTCCTATTCCTCCCAATCTCGTTTCCACCATTCCTCCAGATCCAACTTGTCCTCATACTTTTCCACCACCATTAGTGTTGGCCTCCTTTAATATGTTCAATATTGAATTCACAGCTGCCACATACACCACCAATCTCTGACTGCCACTCTTGTTGCCAGTGTTCTGAATTTGGCATGCAACCGTGTTCTGTTCGCTGTTAAGAAATAAGCTAAACATGGTTCTGATTTTGGCAAGCTCAGGTGAAGTTATTACCAATGATGCTGGCCATTCCCATAGAACGAGCTTTCACACTATTTCCTAGCTTTATTACTCGTCATATTTATTATCTCAGTATGTTCACACCTAGTTTCACGTTGGCCTCTAGTATAAATATGTCTATCCAGTACGCTGTAAAGAACCTTTGGATTTTGCTTTCCACTATATGAAGAACTTTGTTCTATGTTATACAGTTAGTATCCATTATCCAGCTAGGAAGTCCAATTGACATCGAATACCATCTACGTGGGTTGACAGACAGAAAAGCTTGATTTTATAGTTGTGAGTAGCAAAGGGACATAAATTAACGAAATTCATGTAGAGAGGCTCCAAAAAAACGAATAATAGAGAACTTTCTACTATTTTTTTGGCTCTGTAAGATTGGCACTGTAGTATATCAGAGGATTGTGAGAATTTACCTGACAATACCGTACTATGTCATAAAGATTTTGCAGGCCACAGTTTTCATTTTTTTAGATAATGGATAGAAATCCGGCCTCTATATCCACACGTGGATATACACAGCCAAAGTTTACAGGAGCCCTTAGACTCAATTACTCAAAACCTCAAAACTGAGGTACGCAAAAAACAAAGAGCAAAAAGACTAAGAAAGCTAGAAAGACATTCTAACTTCTATGTCCTTGCTTCAAACTTGCTTTGACCTTGTGCACTGGCAATCCTTCGCATCCTAGTTTACTTAGAAACTCTTGATGTCAGGCCTCAAAATTTGATCTTGTGCAGTAGCAAACCTTCGCATCCTCGTTTACTTAGAAACTAAGATATCAAAACGAAGCCACCAAAGTGGGAACCACGTGTGGAACTGTAAAGACAACGCCTTCAGGAAGGAACACGACGTAGCCACGCCGCCGCTGCCCGTCCAACATGGACAGGGATTTCTCCCGCAAGATCCACAACGAGAGAGGAGGGGTGCATCGACAGACAGACGCCACAGTTTTCATAGAAGACCATTGAACTCTGTTCATTGAAAAACATGGCAAGTGGGATGATGAAAACATGAACTCACACCAGGAGAAAAGGAAGAAATTTTAGTCTTACCTGGAGTGGAACATCACCAGGCCGATAATACAAAACACATTCTGAAGGTAGTCCATCTCTCCCTACCCGACCACTTTCCTGAAGTCACACGAGCCTATTATTATAAGGGACCAAATAGACAACTGAAGGATATGTTATTTAGATGTACTTGGTAGTATGTCTCCATAGACTTGCTAAGGCTATGATGAATCACAAACCTGACTGCAAAACCAATATGAGATTTAATTTATTTCTTAGATAATGTAGTTGTAAGCATAATTGCATAATAATCCTACTTGCTCCATATCACCAGTCTAACAGATTTAGAATCAGCAATTAGTACTACATTTGGAGTCACTAGTAATCAGTATGACAATATTACACTAGAAGACATGCAAGTATTTGAGAACCCTATGTTCAAATATTCTAGGACAACTGAAAAGGCCTGAGCACATCTAGTACATGGAATGGTTAAATCATTTCAGAACTAGGCTATAACAGAAACCTATGAACAGTTTCAATTAGTGAGATTTCTAAATCTTGCACCCACCTTGCAACTTCAGAAACCTAGAATGAAGTTTAGTCTAAAAAATTAATAAACATGGACCAAGTAGGAAACAATTGGCACAGTAGCACCCATGTAAGAAAACCTTTTCAGGGCAAAGACCAGTCCCCTTTGTTTGCCAAAACACAACGTAATTTTCAGTAATATGCAGACCTTTCTTCTTAAGGTTAATTCCATTTTCTTGAACTTTTGAGTTTCCTGAATTTTCTACAACCCCTAATAACGACATTCCAAGGGGTTTCCACTACAAACCATGAGTCGCATGACCAGTAAAAGATTAATTTTCATCAGTTTTCAGAACCCTGTTGGCACCATATAATTAGACAAGTACATCGACATCATGAGAACATTTCATCATTATGATCAAAGTCCAAAACTGAACACACCGTCTGGTTTGTTGATTCCCGTTCCAAACGCCACCTGCATAATTTAATACAGAAAATGAATTTGGGGAGATGGAAAGATGGAGGGGAGGGGGCATACTGTTCCAACAATGACCTGTGATTTGCCTTTGCTCCAACTGTTGAAAAGAAACAGTGGACTAAATTATAGGCAACCATAAGAGCTCAACACCAATCAAATTAGATAGTGAAATAAATATATTCACACAAAATAATGAAACAATAAAGTAATTCTTATTTAAGTACTCCTCCACTATTTTTTCGATGTTGTTTAGAATGCGTGCATATAAACAATCAACAAAGACAAAGTAATCAGAAAATTATGAACAAACCGCATATGAACTTTCTCACGAGCAACAGCATCCATATCTGCATGATAATAATCTGCTGAAATACCCCTTTCACGCAATTCTTTTGCGACCTGTTGGTCAGTAAAGCACAGAATTTTAACAGAAGATGAGGGAGCACTATGGCAAATGCTGCTGGTCCATACTGCATACAATGAATGACCATGTTAAACTACAAGAGTTGAGTGATGTTCGACTGACAAAATATATCAACAAAGACTAGTACTCCCTCTGTCCAAAAATATAGGGCGTACTTTTTGAATGGTCATGTCCACAAATATAAGGCGTATTTTTCCCTCTATACCTCTAATAAATATTCAGTTTTATTTTGTATCCCTACATGCATGTATTGAATATGTGCTTAAAGATAATAATTAGCGGTAGTCTAGTCATTTTCAATGTCCTCTTGGTATATGTGCAAGATAAAAATACGCCACATATTTTTGGATGAAGGGAGTATATGAAAGTCAACAATATGATCAGGCCCGTCTCTATAGTTACAGAGACCCTTGGGCGAGCGCAATACTATAGACCCTATAGGCTAACATAATAATTGATAAAACATGTATTATAGTACTAGTAAAATTAACTTGCAGCATGTATTTGATTCATAAAAGACAATGTCAATATAACAATAGAAGAAAAACTAAGGAATAACAAAATAACTATTATGGTTACCTCAATTTAAGACCATAATGCTTCAATGCTTCTTAAAAAAACTCCTTCGGGCATTTCTTGATGCAAAATCATTAAGCACAGTATCAAGATTAATGTTGTCCAAAATATCCGTCTCAATGGAGCACATAGCTAAGCCATTCAACCTTTCTTGTAACATGGTGGACCTCAAACAATTTTTCAATAGTTTCAATTTGGAGAAACTTCTTTCAGCCGATGCTACTGTCACTGGAATAGTTAATAGTATCCGATAAGCAATAGAGACATTCGGATAGCAATCTGCAGCTGTCACAAACTGAAGAATCTCAGGTGCTGACATCAAATCATTTGGCAAAGTTACTTGCAACACTTTTAGTTCAGAGAAAAAGTCATCTAACTCAACATCGGACTTGTTATCATGAGAAAAGGTGTCAACAAAAGTAGTGCAACATTTCCGTAGATCAGTATCATCCAAGGATTTCAGATTTGTTGAGTTGAATAAGAAACATTGTAAGTTGTAACACCACCTAAAATATGAAGGAAATTAAGTACGTAAATACATGGCCAAACAACACAGTAGCCGGCGTCTAGACTCGAGCGATGTCACGAACACGAACTCACGAGTCACGATGCGCGGTGCGCCGTGCGCGGAGCAGGAGCTGCGGAGCCGTGAGCCGTCGAAGCGGAGCTGCCGGCTGCGGAACGGCCGGATGCGCGGAGCCGCGAAGGCGGACAGGCCGCGTCGATCGGCCGGTGCGCGGTGGCCGCGAGCCCGCGATCGGCGCGACTCCAAGGGCGTCGGCGCCCGATAGTCGCCGCAGTACGCGGGGATCGCGATTCGTCTTCCGCAGCACGACGTAGCGTATCTCTTCGATCGATGGTATTAGCGTTATAGCCATGCACATACGCCGGATACCGGTACTGCACGGACTCCTCACATGATACGGATCGGAAGGCTTCCCCGTTACGGATAGCAACTGCACTTTCAATCCTTTCAATGTTAATCAATCAATTGCGTATTCTACGCTTTCAGATGGGCTGGAGCACATATACTATGATGAAGGAACACATATACAGATCCATCCTATATTTGCTCATGGGCCCCCCTCTTGCTTGGGCCCTTGGCCGGCGCCCCTGCTGCCTAGCCCCAGCGACGGGCCTGAATATGATATAATTTAAATGCAAACATGACAACCATGTGTTATTGCACATTACAAGATTCTTGCCACATGTACAAATTCAGATTGTAGCAGACATTCAAACATGGTAAGCCATACTATTTCGTCAATAAAAGATGCAGCAGATGAAATCATACTTTGCAGACATTTCTTCCTGTTGGCAAAAGAAAGAAAATACCTGTACTCGTTATTTTTTATTTTCACTATTTATGGTTCATGTTAAGCTCAGTAAATTCCAAACACTTAATTTCCAATTGTAATGTAGTTATGCTTGCATTGATCAATAATCAAAGTTGCAAAATGTTGTGTGGAGATAGCACAGGAGTTCTAAGGTACGGTTTTGTAACCACTGCCCATTGGATTAATTATAAAAATAGATGGTTCTAAATTATAATTTTGTGATGAACTTGACTTGTAATCACACCATTCTACTTGATCTGGGGTATGAAATGGTATTTTTACCTTATAAAGGTGGTAACACTTATCAGCAAAGGATTTTATTTTATTACTAGTGTATTTTAAAGAAGATTTGATCTTTGAAGCACTCAGGAGTCAAGTATTGTACAGTTCGATCATAAAGAAAACTAATCAACTCTTCATAAGTACATAACCTCCCTGCGTCGTTCGAGAAAAAAAATAAGTACATAACCTCATAGAAGTGCAAACTCTGAAAGAATGTAAAACACAAATTCAAACTGAATGGAGAGGCAGCAGATATTGGATTGTCCAACCAAAATTAAGTTACATGTCAGCAAATAAAAGAAACTGAAGCATCCATGGGTCACTACTAACCTGTTCGCATTCCTTCCTAGAAAAGCAATACACAATCCCAGATTCATTATTCGGGTATGATTCGCTTATAAATTTGCAATCTCATCAATGACAACCTTTCCAACTGGTGATTTCTCATATACCTACATGGTGAAAAGGTATATTAAATAACATTAGACTAGTTAAATCCTATTTTGCCCTTCTTTCATTCTTCAGCACTATACTTTCTCATAATTGAATCAAGAAAAGTAAAAGTTAGCTCAGAATTTGCAGATTGAGAAAACACATACTTTATAGAAAAGGTTGGGCCTGTTAACTGAGCTGACAAACTTGACACATCTAGGGATATGAAGCATCTCTATTAAATCCATTTGCACTTTACTTGTGGCAGTCGCCTGCAAAAAAGAAAGAAAGTAAAAGCAGGCTTTTTCACACAACTGAATGAAGTTTCATTCTTAAGTAACTTGCCACAAAGAGATAATCTAAATAGCTAGAGAAAATTGGGTACACTATCATAAAAATAGAAAACTAGGGAATTGCAGAATCATCATCAACAACAGCAAGGAGGACCCCTGGGGGAAAACTAATGTTACAGAGGTGTAAAACTATCATAAAAATAGAAAACTAGGCTTGGAGGACAAAGAGGTGTAAAAGGCTGGGGGAAAACTAATGTTACAGATTAATTGTACAGTTTTTATATACGAACGAATGGCATACGGGCCGAAGACCCCTGGTTCGGCCCATTTCCTTCTAATAGTTCCTTCCTGTGCGCTGAGGAAGGCCGAGCGGCGGACGTCGACCGTTGCTGGATGCTTAAGAGTGAAGTAATTCTTCTTCATCTTTTCATCCGTTCCACATTCCAGGCTCCGCTCCGGGGAACCCCCTATTGTTATTTTTTGGCATGCTCTGTTCAAACAATACTCATTATTTAACATTTGAACTCACTAGAGAATACTCATTACTCAGTATGCCTCTATCAACTTCTATACTCATTACCATGCTTGTATCAACTTCTACTGGAGTTTCACACTAATCTAGTTTAGTTAAATTCATTGATGATACAAATTCAACACATTAACTTAATAATATTTTAATAGAAAGGATATTTATTTTCTAACTGTGTTATCTTACAGTATTTCTTGAACCCAAAAGTTGTAAAAGAGCCTGTCCCGGAACAGTTGGAGCAAATCGCAGCTGAGATTCTTGTACCACTGCAAGTGACATTCCATCACTTTGCCGACAAGGTTTCGCGTTAATGCACTCTGATTTTCTCTAAATATTGTATACATCTTGATCTTTGTTGAACATTTTATGGTGTGTGCAATAGGTTCTGTTGTCGCACCATGGGATTAAATTGGAATATGAGCAGCTCCTAATTACATGCAAGTGCATGTATTTCACTGTAAGCCCTGTTTTATTTCTTCTTCCTTATGTATTAATAATATAAAAAATCAAAATGACATCGCCATTACCATAACATGCTCAAAATGCTTGGAAAAAATGTGAAACTGCTTTCAGTAATATATGTGGTGTTTGCAGAAGTATATTTAAGAGTACCAATTATCAATATCTAAGAATGTAAAGCCAACGAAAGGGTGGGCTAGGTAGTATAATGTGCTTGTCGAACAAAGCTTGAATCATTAGCTTTCATGTTTATGTAGGCAATTTAGGAATGCCATATTGAGTTTGTTCTTTGCTTTTCTAAATACTGCACTCGCCTCTCTGTACATTTACATTGTTGTAATGCTATAGCTTATGGACTTAAATGGCATGATGGTTGTTAACTTACTATCATGGGCGTCTAATTGAGTGATTGTGATACTCCTACAGGTGAGGTCATACATGCCATCTAGGGTAAAGCAGATTTTGCCTTCCTTTTGCAACGACTTGTTCCGTATACTAGAATCATTGAATTTCAACAGTCCTCCTGACGATGGTGCTACAATGAGGCTCAAGATTGCAAAAAGATGTCTCATTATATTTTGCACACTTGTTACCCGTCACCGGAAACATGCTGATGAGTATGTACTTAAGTCTTTATTGTTCTTTTCTGGCATATTTTCTAGAATGCTTACCCTCCAATGTTCTCAGCCAGATGCCACATATTGTCAACTGTGCAATCAGAATATCAAAACAAAGCATTCATTTAAGTGTAAGTTCTATAGTTTATGAAATTGATTATTCATTATTAAAGGTTGTAATTGGCTTTGTGATCATTTCAATTATTATTTGTGGTATTCTGAGGTTTCCAAATGATTGCAGAAACTCAACTCTCTCTCAGATTGGATTTTTTCATTAGCATTTGACGTGATTTCTCGTGTGTTGGAGACAGGCCCTGTAAGTATGTACTCCTAGAAGTTTGATTGAAGAGTCTGAATTGAAATCGTGATTCCTAATTTCATATGTTTGAACTTGATGCCTATGTGCTCTCTTGTGCAGGGATGGCGACTTGTTTCACCACATTTTTCTTCACTTCTGGATTCGGCAATCTTTCCAGCATTAGCATTAAATGAGAAGGTCAGCTCCCGATCTTTTGTTGATAAATAACACATTTCAATATGTACTTCTTTTGGTCCAACTTTTATCTGTATCTAGGATATAGCAGAGTGGGAGGAGGATACTGATGAGTATATGCGAAAGAATCTTCCCTGTGAACTTGTAAGTACAGGATTCAATAGTACTAGTTTATCTCTGGTGTTCATGTTGTTTAACTGATAAATTTGTTGGCAGGATGAAATTTCAGGATGGGCTGAGGATTTATTCACAGCTAGGAAAAAGTGCTATCAATTTACTTGGTGTTATAGCCCTGTCAAAGGTTATGATTTTTTCTTCCTAGTGCATTGGCATACATAATATTGAATTTAGGCTCACCAGAATTTTTTTATATTGAATTGCTTTACCAGAGTTCATGACTTTATTACGCTGATCCCTTCTATAATTCCTTGTGATGGATAATTACATGGTTGTCCAGCTTTTGCACTAGTATAGCCAGAAGGATAACACTGCCTTTTTTCGTATTTTATTGCATTTGCAACTATGACATCCTGAAAGCATACAGACTTCAAATGCTTTTAATGACTGAATGCACAGGCTACCAAGTTCGCACACATTTTCTATTTTTTACTGAACCAGGGAACTTATTGAATTGAAACAAGACGAGTGAAAATGTTCTACTCATTTACTAACAAAATTTTCTTGTTTCAGGGGCCGCCAGTTGCATCTGCAGCTTCAAAACGCAAGAAAGGTGATAAAAGTAAAGGAAAAGGAGAAAGAAGCTCCATTGGGGAGTTATTGGTCATCCCATTCCTGTCAAAATTTCATTTACCTTCCCATGGGGAAGATGCATCATCAAAGGTAGTGCAGAAGTAAGAACACAAGAATAAGAAGTCCATGCGTATCTCTGCGTCATGCGTAGATGCGGTTGCAGACTATTTGCTTTGTTATTATTCCATACTTACTAAGTAGTTGACTTTAATTTCAGTTATTTCGGCGTTCTAATGGCATATAGAGGCCTCCAAGATGTACGATTATTACAATATGTCCCTCAGAAGATGTCTTATTTTATGAATTTATATTAGAATAAATGCAGATTCATTTTGGTAACCCATTTTGCAGTTTCTGAGTGAGAAGAAAGATTTGACGGGTACATTGATCAGGCATCGGATTCTTCCATTGTATTCTTTGGATCCATGCGGTCCATATTTGATTTCTACAGCAAACTGGCTTATTGGACAGCTTGCATTGTGCCTACCAGAGGTTAGATCCTTCCCTTGCTTTCATAAGTTCATCATGCCCTGTTATATGCTAGATCAATGCAAAAGGCTTCACCTATTCTGTATATTTCATTATATTATATATTTGAGTTTCTAATTCCTGTTTACTTATCTGTAGGTCATGAGCACAAATATTTACCATTCCTTGATGAAGGCATTAACCATGGAGGATGTTGAGGACTTAACTTGTTACTCCATTTTACTAACCTAAATGTATATATGCAGTTACCTTCTTGCAGTGAGCGTGCGAACAGATGCATGCATCGCTAACACCAGTGGCGGACGCAGGAATTTTAGGATGGGTATTCAAAATTATAAAAATATTTTTCAGTACAAAATATAAAGGTCTACAGTATTAATAGTCAACATACAATTGTTCATACTAGAGATAATTTCATATCATAGTAACCACAGTATGGTTGAATCTATGGAAGATTGGTAGTAAGTAGTAACCATAGTATGGTTGAATCTAGTCATCTGGACATGTTGATATTTTCAGACCATAGTCACACACTCACATGACTCACATCATTGATCATTATCATTTTCAGTTTTTCACATTTCAGAGTTTAAACCATACTACCATAGTCATTTAGAAATTGGAACCATAAATTGTGACTTAGTCAGGTACAGAGGTGCTCACCGGTAGCTGGAGTGGCGGAGCTAGACTGCTGCGGTGCTACCTGCTGGAGCCCGGTCCGGCGGTCCCCTGCAGGTAGAGTGGAGATGCCGAGACGGTGAGACGACAACCCGGCTCTAGGCGGTGGCACGGTGCCGCATAGCAAAGGCGTGGTCTAGTCGGGCAGTTGTGCAGCGTGGAGCTGGAGCCCAGAGGGCCGGAGGTGACGCGGCCTGCGGCGGTGCGGCTACCAATCGCCGGAGCTGTCGAACTGGACTACTGCTTGCTGGAGCCCGGTCCGCTGCAGGTGGAGTGGAGACGCTGAGACAGTGAGAAGACAGCCTGGCTCCAGGCCGACCAGGCGGTGGCGCAGTCAGCCGGTCGTGCGGTGCGGAGCCAGAGCCCAGAGGGCCGGTGGTGATGCGGCCTACGGCGGTGCGATCATCGGTCGCCGGTGGTGGCGGCTCTAGCCTCCAGCGGTGGTGCCGTCTTCGACAAAAGCGTGAGCGAGGGCCAGAGGCGCGGTCGGTCGGTCCTGTGGCGCGGAGCCAGAGCCTGGAGGTGATGCGCAGACGCGAGGTGCTAGGGTTAGGGGATTGGGGAGGAGCCGTATGGGAAATCAGGGGATGGGGAGACCGGAGATGCCGAGACGGGCCGCTAAGGTTAGGGTAATCGGGGGAGCACGGATGGGGAGACGCTGAGACGAGTTGATCGGCGCACCACGCACAAAAATGGGCCTGGGCAGCTGTTATGTTGCCGGGTTGGGCTGATCAGTGAATTGTGATAGACTCATGGCTACGAAATAGTTATTTTGGCCCAATTAAATATATACATATATATTATACCTTGTGTATACTAAATTTTTTATCAAAAAATTTGGGTGTTCGACTGAACACCCATGCCCTTATATAGGTCCGCCATGGCTAACACCAACACCCATGAAGAACTAACATTATTGAGGCCATCATTATCAGATCGCGCGATGGAGCCAACGCCGGCAATAGGCAGGGCTGAACTGCCTGCCCACCCAAAATCAGTCACAGCGATCGGAACGGAGAAAACAAGCAGCGCAATTAATTGGCGCATGCTCGCCCCGGCAATCTACCGTGCCCACGAACAGATCACCAACAACATACATATATATTCGTATTGCAGGCATTGTTGGCCAGGCAGTGAACATCTATAGGTGGCGTGCAGCAGTGAACAAGTAGTGCTTATTGTCTACGTACATTCGTTTACAGCTCATTGATGAACTAAGATGGACGCTTATCAGAGCCAACGCAGGCAAATAACCATGCCAGAGGGGACAGGGCTGAACCGCCTGCCCCACCCAAATCAGTCGCTGAAGAGTATGTGCAAGTGGCGTACACGCACACGCCTACGCCTGGCGGACTCATAAATATGCGCGCGGGTGCAAGCTCATCACTCCACGACCACGAATCCACCGTGACGACTGATAGCTACTAGCCATGGCCCTCCTCACCAGGAACTGGAACCTCTTTGTAGTGTTGTTCGCATTCGCACTGTGGCTGGCAAGCACCGGCGTCGGAGCACCCTCACCGCCAGAGAGTGCCGTCGGCCAAGAAGCCGGTAACGGTACGTATTGCAAGGAGGCCATCCACTTGTCTGTACATCTTTCACATCGACTTCATCAGTTAATGAATCCGTACGTGCATGCCGGCCTGCAGGGACTTTAGAGGAGAAGGAATTCAAGCCGATCGGCGCCATAAAGATTGAGTACAACCTCGCCAAGGGAAGCTACGCTGGATCCTCATCACGATCACCAACGGGAGCGCCAAGGTGACCGTCGCCGTCCACAACGACAACATCTACGTCGCGGGCTTCAGCAACGACAACATTAAACGCCAGGACACGGGCTCCGCCGAGCTCCCGAAGACGGACGACTACCCTTCTCTCATCGGCGGCCATCTGAAGACGGACAGTCCGGCTGGTCGCCAGCACCAGATGGAGGTGGCTTCTTGGCATGTGGTAGCCGCTGGAGGAGGCAGTGTAGCAGGCGGACGAGCGGCGAGCACAGAGGGGAGTGGCATCAGACCAGCACCACTCAAACGAGTCTCCTCTGCGCGTATCTCGGTAAGAGCCTCCAGGAGAGTGACACGAGGGTGGCGTGCAAGGAGCTGGGCACGCCTTTGCTCGAACTCAGGACGAAGGCGAGTAAGGAACTCGTAAACCCGCTGAAACTCCAGGTCAGCACGTACATCCAGGCAGCACGGACAGGTACGACAGCCAGCAGTGCGGAGAGAGTCCAACTGACGCCAAACAGCAGAGCTCTGAGCGTAAAAGGCGTCAACAGTAGCATCACCCTGCTGAAGAGAGTGCTCCTGGCGGACCACGGACAGGTACAGGGCATCACCAGAGGGCTCGTAGCGCTGACGAAGATGAGTCCACATCCGAAAGCCGAAGGAGTCCCACAACCTCGTAAGAAAACCGAGGCCGACACGGCAATGAAGACAAGAAGAGCCCGAGCGCCGCCATCGCATCGTCACCGAGTGTAGACGGTCGACGATCCTTGTAGGAATCGAGCCTCTGGTAGGCGAGGCGCTTTATCATCGGCTTCATCGCCAAAGCAGCCTTATCGGCCGCCGGAGGCAATGCAACAGCGAGGCTCCGTCGGAGGAATAGGGCAAGGCGGGCAGGTGACATCGCCAGAGAGGACGCCCCAGAGACGAAGACCACGCATGTGGATGCGCATGTGAGACACGAAGTCAGTGCAACTACCATTTCGCTATTTGTTGGATGCCTAAAATTTTAAATAATACTCTATAAGAACTTTACAAAAAAGCATAAACCCATTCTTACCAAGAGTAATGCTTCTATACTTTTCCTAATACTAAATCTCACAAAACACTAGCAATACTTTTATAGTCCTTGACATGTGGGGGCACACCCTGTGTAAACTTAGACTCTAAGTGACAAAAATTAAAATTGGTTGGGGGCCTGTGCCCCCCACTACTCAATGTGCATTCTCTCCTGAGTTCTACCCAGTTTTGTACATGAGGGACAGAAATTAGATGAACTGAAGAGTGGAGGGATCGTAGATGGACTTTGCTACGACATGTTGCAAGGCAGCTGCCGATGAGTAGGAACACCGGCGTGAAGTGTCGTGTGCCTTGTTGTTGTGTATGTACTGCTATTATGGTTACAAATGCTATCATGTTGTAACTTTATTTGCAAACTTTAACTTTATTTGTAGTGTCAATCAATGAAGTGCAACACCATTTCTTCTTATGTGTGTACTGCATCGAGAGACCATGTGGAGGTCATCCCATGTGTGATGAGTAATTGACATCGGTTTAGGAGAGTCGAGTTTGATTGTGGTGGTTCGGACCTTGATGTTGCGTGGTGCAATCGGGCTCGGTCGGACTTGGTCAAACCTGGTCAAAATAGTTAGGATGCATATTATGCCGACTTGTCAGGTTTGGGCTATTTTATGCTTAATGTGATTTCATTAATGCATTTGTGTTTCATGTATCGAGCGGTGCTATTTGATGTGTTTCTTGTCTGGGTTGGCTGAAGGACGTCGAGACGGACTCGTGGCGAGACACGAGGTGACCGGACTAGACACAGGCGGTGTTGAGGTCAGAACGGTCGGATGTGTCGAAGACGGCGGAGATTCGATGTGGTTGCGAGTCGTGGATGACAAGGAACGCGGAAGCTTCCTGGAAGGTGCAGAAGGGGCGTTTCGGTAAAAACGCAAAGCTACACAGGCGGGAGCGGTTCCGTTCGGGTCTGGCAGGCGTAACGGGTTGGAGACCCGTTAGCCGAAGACTATATAAGGAGGAGCGCGTATTGCAGGCATTGTTGGCCAGGCAGTGAACATCTATAGGTGGCGTGTAGCAGTGAACAAGTAGTGCTTATTGTCTACGTACATTCGTTTGCAGCTCATTGATGAACTAAGATGGACGCTTATCAGAGCCAACGCAGTAAATAACCGTGCCGGGGGCGGTGGCTGAAACGCCGCCCACCCAAATCGATCGCCGAAGAGTATGTGCAAGTGGCGTACACGCACACGCACACGCCGCGCACTCATAAATATGCGCGGGTGCAAGCTCATCACTCCACGACCACGCCTCCACCGTGACGATCGATAGCTACTAGCCATGGCCCTCCTCACCAGAGACTGGAACCTCTTTGTAGTGTTGTTCGCATTCGCACCGTGGTCGGCAAGCACCGGCGCCGAGCACCCTCACCGCCAGAGAGCGCCATCGCCAAGAAGCCGTGCACGTGCGTATTGCAAGGAGGCCATCCACTTGTTCGTACATCTTTCACATCGACTTCATCGGTTAATGAATCCGTACGTGCATGCCGGCCTGCAGGGACTTTAGAGGAGAAGGAATTCAAGCCGATCGGCGCCATAAAGATTGAGTACAACCTCGCCAAGGGAAGCTACGCTGGATCCTCATCACGATCACCAACGGGAGCGCCAAGGTGACCGTCGCCGTCCACAACAACAACATCTACGTCGCGGGCTTCAGCAATGACAACATTAAACGCCAGGTCACGGGCTCCGCCGAGCTCCCGAAGACGGACGACTACCCTTCTCTCATCGGCGGCCATCTGAAGACGGACAGTCCGGCTGGTCGCCAGCACCTGATGGAGGTGGCTTCTGGGCATGTGGGGGCACATACTGTGTAAAATTAGACTCTAAGCAACAAAAAAATTGGCCAAAAATTAAAATTTGCTTGGGGGCCTATGCCCCCCACTGCTCAATATGACAACCGAGAGATAGATGCTTGTTGGTTAACTCATACGTACCGGAATCCCATTGGTTTCTGACCGGCTCCGCGAGTGGTGATAAATAGCGCGCCACAATCTCCTCTTGCGTCATGTCCGTGAACGGGCCCTCGCCGAGCACGTTCGAGCGCCCCTCGCGGTTCGCGGCCTCGAAGAACCTCAAGTTGCTCACGTATATGACGAACCGGCGATGCTGCTCCTCCACGGTCGAGTAGGACCGATTGTGCTTCACCATCCACCGATGGAACCTTTCCTTATCGGACGCCGTCGTCGGTGAGCAGCCTGACATCACGAAGCTGCATGTCATGAGAAGCAGACAGCACGCTAACGAGGAACACCTGGGAGAGGAAGCCATGATCGTAGTGTGTATTCACTAGACAGTAGGAGAATCTGGTGGTGCATGTACAGCTATGCTTGCTCCTGTTTATATAGCCATAAGCAACTACCATTTCGCTATTTGTTGGATGCCTAAAATTTTAAATAATACTCTATAAGAACTTTACAAAAAAGCATAAACCCATTCTTACCAAGAGTAATGCTTCTATACTTTTCCTAATACCAAATCTCACAAAACACTAGCAATACTTTTATAGTCCTTGACTTGTGGGGGTACACCCTGTGTAAACTTTGACTCTAAGTGACAAAAATTAAAATTGGTTGGGGGCATGTGCCCCCCACTACTCAATGTGCATTCTCTCCTGAGTTCTACCCAGTTTTGTACATGAGGGACAGAAATTAGATGAACTGAAGAGTGGAGGGATCATGGATGGAGTTTGCTACGACATGTTGCAAGGCAGCTACCGATGAGTAGGAACACCGGCGTGAAGTGTCGTGTGCCTTATTGTTGTGTATGTACTGCTATTATGGTTACAAATGCTATCATGTTGTAACTTTATTTGCAAACTTTAACTTTATTTGTAGTGTCAATCAATGAAGTGCAACACCATTTCTTCTTATGTGTGTACTGGTACTGAGACCATGTGGAGGTCATCCCATGTGTGATGAGTAATTGACATCGGTTTAGGAGAGTCGAGTTTGATTGTGGTGGTTCGGACCTTGACGTTGCGTGGTGCAATCGGGCTCGGCCGGACTTGGTCAAACCTGGTCAAAATAGTTAGGATGCATATTATGCCGACTTGTCAGGTTTGGGCTATTTCATGCTTAATGCGATTTCATTAATGCATTTGTGCTTTCATGTATCCAGCGGTGCTATTTGATGTGTTTCTTATCTGTGTTGGCTAAAGGACGTCGAGACGGACTCGTGGCGAGACACGAGGTGACCGGACTAGACACAGGCGGTGTTGAGGTCAGAACGGTCGGATGTGTCGAAGACGGTGGAGATTCGATGTGGTTGCGAGTCTTGGATGACAAGGAACGCGGAAGCTTCCCGGAAGGTGGAGGAGGGGCGTTTCGGTAAAAACGCAAAGCTACACAGGCGGGAGCGGTTCCGTTCGGGTCTGGCAGGCGTAACGGGTTGGAGACCCGTTAGCCGAAGGCTATATAAGGAGGAGCGCGTATTGCGGGCATTGTTGGCCGAAGTGAACATCTATAGGTGGCGTGCAGCGGTGAACAAGTAGTGCTTGTTGTCTCACGCATATCGCTTACAACTCATTGATGAACTAAGATGGACGCTTATCGAGCCAACGCAGCAAATAACCATGCCGGAGGGGACAGGCTGAACCGCTGCCCCACCCAAATCGGCCGTTGAAGAGTATGTGCAAATGGCGACACGCACACGCACACGCTGGCGGACTCATAAATATGCGCGCTGCAAGCTCATCACTCCACGACCACGTCTCCACCGTGATGACCGATAGCTACTAGCCATGGCCCTCCTTACCGTGAACGGAACCTCTTTGTAGTGTTGTTCGCATTCGCACCGTGGTCGGCAAGCACCGGTGTCGGAGCACCATCACCGCCAGAGAGCGCCGTCGGCCAAGAAGCCGGTAACGGTATGTATTGCAAGGAGGCCATCCACTTGTCTGTACATCTTTCACATCAACTTCATCAGTTAATGAATCCGTACGTGCATGCCGGCCTGCAGGGACTTTAGAGGAGAAGGAATTCAAGCCGATCGGCGCCATAAAGATTGAGTACAACCTCGCCAAGGGAAGCTACGCTGGATCCTCATCACGATCACCAATGGGAGCGCCAAGGTGACCGTCGCCATCCACAACGACAACATCTACGTCGCGGGCTTCAGCAACGACAACATTAAACGCCAGGACACGGGCTCCGCCGAGCTCCCGAAGACGGACGACTACCCTTCTCTCATCGGCGGCCATCTGAAGACGGACAGTCCGGCTGGTCGCCAGCACCAGATGGAGGTGGCTTCTTGGCATGTGGGGGCACATACTGTGTAAACTTAGACTCTAAGCAACAAAAAAATTGGCCAAAAATTAAAATTGGCTTGGGGGCCTATGCCCCCCCACTGCTCAATATGACAACCGAGAGATAGATGCATGTTGGTTAACTCATACGTACCGGAATCCCATTGGTTTCTGACCGGCTCCGGGAGTGGCGATAAATAGCGCGCCACGATCTCCTCTTGCGTCATGTCCGTGAATGGGCCCTCGTCGAGCACGTTCGAGCGCCCCTCGCGGTTCGCGGCCTCGAAGAACCTCAAGTTGCTCACGTATATGACGAACCGGCGATGCTACTCCTCCACGGTCGAGTAGGACCGATTGTGCTTCACCATCCACCGATGGAACCTTTCCTTATCGAACGCCGTCGTCGGTGAGCAGCCTGACATCACGAAGCTGCATGTCATGAGAAGCAGACAGCACGCTAACGAGGAACACCTGGAAGAGGAAGCCATGATCGTAGTGTGTATTCACTAGACAGTAGGAGAATCTGGTGGTGCATGTACAGCTATGCTTGCTCCTGTTTATATAGCCACAAGCAACTACCATTTTGCTATTTGTTGGATGCCTAAAATTTTAACTAATGCTCTATAAGAACTTTACAAAAATGCATAAACCCATTCTTACCAAGAGTAATGCTTCTATACTTTTCCTAATACTAAATCTCACAAAACACTAGCAATACTTTTATAGTCCTTGACATGTGGGGGCACACCCTGTGTAAACTTAGACTCTAAGTGACAAAAATTAAAATTGGTTGGGGGCCTGTGCCCCCCACTACTCAATGTGCATTCTCTCCTGAGTTCTACCCAGTTTTGTACATGAGGGACAGAAATTAGATGAACTAAAGAGTGGAGGGATCGTAGATGGACTTTGCTACGACATGTTGCAAGGCAGCTGCCGATGAGTAGGAACACCGGCGTGAAGTGTCGTGTGCCTTGTTGTTGTGTATGTACTGCTATTATGGTTACAAATGCTATCATGTTGTAACTTTATTTGCAAACTTTAACTTTATTTGTAGTGTCAATCAATGAAGTGCAACACCATTTCTTCTTATGTGTGTACTGGTACTGAGAGACCATGTGGAGGTCATCCCATGTGTGATGAGTAATTGACATCGGTTTAGGAGAGTCGAGTTTGATTTTGGTGGTTCGGACCTTGACGTTGCGTGGTGCAATCGGGCTCGGTCGGACTTGGTCAAACCTGGTCAAAATAGTTAGGATGCATATTATGCCGACTTGTCTGGTTTGGGCTATTTCATGCTTAATGTGATTTCATTAATGCATTTGTGCTTTCATGTATCGAGCGGTGCTATTTGATGTGTTTCTTGTCTGTGTTGGCTGCAGGACGTCGAGACGGACTCGTGGCGAGACACGAGGTGACCGGACTAGACACAGGCGGTGTTGAGGTCAGAACGGTCGGATGTGTTGAAGATGGCGGAGATTCGATGTGGTTGCGAGTCGTGGATGACAAGGAACGCGGAAGCTTCCCGGAAGGTGCAGGAGGGGCGTTTTGGTAAAAACGCAATGCTACACAGGCGGGAGCGGTTTCGTTCGGGTCTGGCAGGCGTAACGGGTTGGAGACCCGTTAGTCGAAGGCTATATAAGGAGGAGCCGACGTGGACAGGCCGGCGAGGGAGCGCTCGGGACTGGGGATGATGACTCGCATATTAAATTGATCAAATAAATTTTACTTAGAGCCAAAGCATCTATAAGGGTAAATATGGATATTGGGTTTTATATATGTGTCTTACACTACTACAGAAATAATATTAGTAGACACCAAATCACAGACACCGGATGACATCGCCGGTGAAGTGGGGGCATATGCCCCCACTAGCATGTACGTAGGTCCGCCTCTTGCAAGGGCGAACCCAGTACAAAGTTTGAGTGGGCGCACTCTCTTTGCAAATTCTAAAAACTACAAATGTTTTCTTTGCAATTATAAAAAATTACATGCAATTTAGAAAATTGAGTGGGGGCATATGCCCCCACTAGCATGTACGTAGGTCCGCCTCTTGCAAGGGCGAACCCAGTACAAAGTTTGAGTGGGCGCACTCTTTTTGCAAATTCTAAAGACTACAAATGTTTTCTTTGCAATTATAAGCAATTTAGAAAATTTAGTGGGGACATATGCCCCCACTAGCATGTACGTAGGTCCGCCTCTTGCAAGGGTGAACCTAGTACAAAGTTTGAGTGGGCGCACTCTCTTTGCAACTTCTGAAAACTACAAATGTTTTCTAAGATGAAGCAGGAACCTTTACACGTGGCTGTTTGTAGTTTCAAACAATATATATAATTGATCACGCCCCGCTCATGCAGATGGTAGATAGCTGTACATGTTTTAAAATTTTGGCAGGGTGCCAAAATTTGGCTTGGCCACTTTTGGCACCAAGCCAAACTACTTTTTGACTTTTGGTGAATGGGGCCTAATATAGTTGCTAATGGCTATATAAACAGGAGCAAGCAGAGCTGTATATGCACCACCAAATTCTCCTACTGTCTAGTGAATACACACTACGATCATGGCTTCCTCTTCCAGATGTTCCTCGTTAGCGTGCTGTCTGCTTCTCATTACTCCCTTCAAAACTAAATTCTCCACCAAATTCTCCATGGATTCTTCTTCCAGATGTTCATTTGCGTGCTTTCTGCTTCTAACATGTATTTGTGAATTTGCATTTATGTATATAACAATGCATGTGTGTGATGTATTTGTGAATTTGCATTTATGTATATGTGAAAATGTGTGATATATAGGTGAATTTTGAGAATGAATCATACATATGTATCTCTATGTTCATTGGGCTGTTGTAAAGAAATACACTGTGAGAGGTCTTATTAATACACTGTGAGAGGTCTTATTACAGTGCCTGCTGGTTGGTGTAGGTAATAATTCCAGCCTGTGGGAAGGAGAGCTTATTACAGACAGTTCTATTTCAGAACTGTCTGTGATATTTGCACCACAGACGGTTCGAAAGCCGTCTGTGATGACCTCGTATCATTACTGACCTATAAATTCAGATGGCTCACAAAACCGTCTGTGATAACGTTTCTGAACTGTCTGTAATACGGTTTTCTGTAGTAGTGTTATCTTTATCTCTGTACTAGTTTTCTGCCCGTGCGTTGCAACGGAAACCAAAACTATAGAAGCAAGTACCTCAAAGTCAGTTCTCCTGGGCCTCACAAAGGCTGGCAAGTGCTATCGCTACTATCTTCTTAACATCTGTTGGCTAGAAGAAAATACTAACCAAAAGCCAAGAAAAAAACTACACTCCATGTTCATCCCTCAAAAGATGCAAAGCTAATTTAATAATACTACAAATACCTTTTAGAATGTGTATCCAACTAAAATAAATTAAAACACAACTATGTATCATATACATTGTTCATTCAGATGCACATGGACAGTGGATTGGAAAGTCAGACAGACGTCACCAAAAGATAGCAGTTTGCTATTATGCGTGTGTGTCCCTCTAAGTTGTGTGTACAACCAGTTAGCTACTAAGTCAAACCGTTTGCAGTCACAAGCACCTGCGTTGTATCTTGTATTATAGTAACATGATATCATTCAACTCAAAAGTGTTCCTTACTTTTAAGTATAGCCTAGTAGAACTATTGTTCCATTTTGTTGTTGCTAGGTACTATTAAGATTTAAGATAGTTGTCTACCTAGGGAATACCATGAAAACAAATCTTGTATTATGCCCTAACGGTGGAAACCTGTTATCAAGATGCTTCTAGTGGGTGAACCATCTCTGTACCTCTGGTAAGAGATATTACATAAGAATACAACCTCAATTTGGAGATAAGCATTGGCATTGCTACAAGCATAATAGAAGTTGAAAACTTATTTAAGAGTAATAGATGAAAATACCCACAACCAAGGCAGCCATTTTCATTTGAACCCCAAGAATACAAATCTCCACTATCTACAAAACATCACGATATATATTTTTGAACCTTAGAACAATAGAATAAAACTGGTAATTGTAATTGATAAATTCTCATTAATAAAACACCACCCAAAACCTGCCTCTAACCCTGAGATGAATATTTCTTAGCAATTCAACATTTATTCCAGTAACATAAGCCACAAATATGAAATTAATTCCAAGGGGCAAACTCCAGAATGACATACTATTAGAATTTTCATGAGATAATATGATTTCCAGTATGAAGCACATAAGTATTTAGCAATCACTATTACAAAAAGGCTTATATTAGACGCCTCATCATAATCGGTTCACCAAAACCATAAGTGTAAAATGCAATCATAGACGGTTTAGATTTAGAGGCCGTCTGTGTTGCTGCCAGTGCTAAAACCTATCTATGTAGAGATAATATCACGAACGGTTCATGGTGAGCACCGTCTGTGAAGTATCATAGACGGTTTTTTATTTAAACTGTCTATGATACTTCAAAAATGGTTTGTATTAAAAACCATCTGTGATATGTTTTCTTTGTCGCAATCTCCTAAAATTTCATAATCTCCTGCCTGAGTCCGAGTATGATTTCATTCTGAGACATCTTTATTAAAACGGGCATAACTTTTACATATGGTGTCCGTTTTCGACGTTCTTGTGTATCTGTGATACTTTACAGATGATTTATATTAAAAATCATCTATGATGTGTTTCCCGCCTCGCAATCCCCTAAAATTTTATAATCTCCTACCTGAGTCTGAGTAGGATTCCATTCTGAGACACCTTTAGTAAAACAGACATAACTTTTACATACGGTGTTCGTTTTCGATGTTCTTGTACTCGTTGGAAAGCTAACGATGAGCCCGATCCAAAAAATGACCAGATTGTGCCAATCGCCCTCTAAGACCCCCAAAATTGGCCATCTTTGTTCCCAAATTTGTGTCGCAAGTTTTCAGTTTCTGTTTTTCCCAAAATTCTCTACTTTCCCTTCGGAATTTGGGGTTTGCCTCAATTGCAAAGTTTTAGATTTCATTAAAACCTTTCAAATGAGTATATAAAAGCTATATAAAACTTTGCTATTTTATCTTTTGATACTAACTGTTTATATTGCACCGATATATTATCTTTGTGATTGCTATTATCACCGACGGTTTTTAATAAGAACCGTCTGTGATATGTTATCATAGATGGTTTTTGTTAAAAACCATCTGTGATGTATATATCATAGATGGTTTGCAATCCAAATCGTCTATGATAATTATATATGAAATTTTAGCCTCGCCCTGCCGCGTCATTGATTCGCAGCATCTCCCTAGGATCCTGATTTCACCCGTCCATTCTCTCTGCATCAAATGACAGGCACCAGTCTCCTCTCCACTTCTCACCCCTTATTAATCCCCCTCTCCCTACTCTAAGAACCAACACCACCAGTACTACTCCAACTCATTTGTGCGCGGCAAGGGTGGGAAGGGGTTCAGTAAGGGCACCTGAAATTTCGCTTGAAGCAAGATGGAAAGGAAGCAGGCAATGGAAGATCCGCACTATTCCAAGTTATCAGCACCGGTAGAGGACTTCTGCTTGTTACATCCTAAAAGTGTGGCATTCTATTGATTTTGGCATAGAAGCTGAAATGATGTTCGTTGCCTTTTTGTTTCTACGACTTGGAATTTTTTCTGCTTCATTTGTTTACATTGTAGTTTAATGAAAGATGTGTAAGTCTAGCTTGCATTAGCCTTAGTGTAAACACCTTTTTAAATTTGTAACATGAAGCTTATATTTGTAAAATTGTAAGTGTCATCTTGTGTATGTAATGCTATATGTAATTTAGATCTGGAATTCAAATTCAAATATGTTGTTTCGCTTTTAGAGGACATAGCTAGCATTTCTGAGGCTAGCTGAAAAAATAAATTTTTAAGTATGCTAGCTAATTTTTCTAGATATAGAAAGAACTATCGCAGACGATTTTGTGATATAAACCATCTGTGAAGGACTATCTCAGACGGCTCGAACAAAAAACTATCTGTGATACTCGTACATCACAGACGGTTCTATCTACCAACTATCTATGATGGATGAGTATCACAGATGGTTTTTGGTTCGAACCATCTGTGATAGTGTTCTTCACAGACGGTTCTAATTATAAACCATCTATGTTGTGATTATCACTGACACATAAATTCAGACAGTTTAGAAAACCGTCTATGATGACAGTTCTGAACCATCTGTGATGACCCTTTTTATAGTAGTGAATGTACAATCCGACTAAGTTTGCTCATTTGGAACTTCTTTAGTTGATGGTCTGAGACAACAAAGGGATAGTTTACAAAGACAAAATGGATTTAAGAGGAAGTAAATCTCAAGTTGCATAACCCTATAAGATGCTATTGATATAAACCCAGAAATACCCAGTATACACTGCAGACCAGGGCATCTAGCACTCTGGCTTGTAACAGGTGTGATACAGAGCCACACACATTTCGACCTAGGAATCATAATTTGAGAAGGATCTAGGTATATCAGTGGGCCTGTTCTTTTGGGCTTTTCAAATCGGCTTTTGGCTTCTGCTACAGTATCTAACTTTCAAACGGAGTATTTTCTCAAGATGGGGTCTACAAGTTAAACGATCTACATGTTAAAAGCCCAACATTTGTACTAGCCAAAATCGCAAGTGAGCATCTGTCTTTCCGTAATATGTACCGTAAACAGCCAAAATTCCAAAATTTCAGCTAAAAGTCACAAGCCGCAGCCGAAAAGAACAGGCCCAGTATCAATATATGGCTATTCTCAAAACTCGCTTTCTTAATTTGGCAACCAAATCCTATTCCACCAGAAATACATCTAAAATTTCTCAACCAAAGTTTTGATTCGAATATATGTTGAAAATAGTTAACACCATCGAACAAATTACTATAATCAAAAGAAATCAGTGCACCTCTTTTGACTTGCATATGCATAACACAAAACTAATACGTGTTACAACACAAATATGATAAACTCCACAAGCAACTTCCTCCAAAAATGGTATCTCTTCAACAACAATTGGTCTATGTGCATCATTTGATTGTCCAAATCCTTGTAATTTAATATTAAATACAAGAAAATGAAGGTAATTTGGGGGAAATATCTCAAAAAGGAGAATGGAAAAAATGCCGTATTGCCTAATTGGATACCACCTTCTCAGTCTTCTGCTCAAATATGAACAAAATACCTATTTTCTACAATCTTATCATAGGGAAATTGTAAGATGGGTAAATAATAATTTCTACAATTTGAATATTGCTTTTGCATAAGTTTACCATCAATGCATGTTGAGTGCAACATTCCTATGGCTATCCTTATAATATAGCCAATACATAAATGCAAAGAATGAGAAGGACATCACTATTTGATCAGGAGCCCATATTGAATCTTAAAGCAAAAATACCTTGACACCATCAAGATTTTTGATCAACCTTGGAGTATATTTTGCAGATAACTTTCATTTTTGTTTGAAAGTAAAGCCTAGTTAATAGGCTAAAACACGATTATTTGCCAAAAGCTTTTGAAAACAAGAAAACACATTTCTCTACTGGTGGCGCTCGTAGACATCTTTACCTAGTGAAGTTTTAACAAAACAGGTAACACCCCCTCTAATCAGTTTATACTTTATACTATAGTATCACCTTCTTTTAGCCAATCAAACTTAGGCACATAATTGCATCTCTTTTCGCTCACCAGTTACTACATGAGAATGATGGTTGCTAGCTGAAATTTCTACAACTTTCTCACGCACACAGAAAGAACATGGTATGTGGAATAACGACCAGTGGCGTAGCCAGGATTTGTAGCTATGGTGGTCCATTGTCTAAAATTTATTTAACCGCTATAAATTTAACATGTCGGTACACAAGTATATGAATTACGAAATGCAATTAAGGGAAAAAGGACATACGAACTTCATAAAATAGACGAATATAGCTTTCTTAACATAGAATTGAAATATTACATACCCATAGTAGTTGAAGAACAAGATGCGTCACTACTTCTTCTTCTTGTCAGGATATAAAGAGAACATCACATTAATTTTATATTAGAACATTAAATACATTCTATATTTATGGACAAAGCTATTTAAAAATACATTTTATAAAGGAGTAAATCGAAGAGTTTGCTTGCATGGGTAACTTCTGAAAGCCGCATTTGGAGCAAACATAGCTCGGACAACAAATACCTACCTCGACAAATTTACGAGACCGTTTACACCGACTTACTTCACAAAAGAAAGAAGGTAATATAAATATTTAACTTTCTAAAATAATTTCTCTATTTCTCTCATCCTGAAAATAAGTTATGGGACACGGACATATCACTACCTCACTCTTCTCGCTCTGTCTACACGCATCTCTTTTTATTTTCCCCACCACTCGTATCCTCCCACTAAAAGCTTTTTTTCAGTTATTACTATTTATTTTAGCTAAAAACCATCAACTGTCGTTCAATATGAACATGCCAAGCTAGTCATCGATTTTATTGTACATCTAGATGCCAAGCTAGCCAACGATTTTACTGTACATCTAGATTCCCAAGTTGCGTGTCATTAGCTTGACACATATAGAGCAAATTAAATGATTTAGCGGGAGGTAAAATGTAGCTGTGATTCAACAAGTTTTTGCATTATGATCAAATACATGAAGGCCTCATTATCCGAGCGCAGGGTGGTCCACGGCCCACAGGGACCACCCTGTAGCTCCGCCAGTGATAACGACTACAAAAAAGTAAATGGACAAACAATCAGACTCATATAGCCCATAGCGCATCAAGAAAAAAAGACTCAAATTCATATCAAGATAGAGAAAGGAAAATCAATACCAAATTGTAACATACATAAATTGTATGTCACTAAATATTGTAAAATCACCAATTAGAAATTATGTCTGCTTTATTTCTTAAGCTAGAGGTTCTAACATCTAATTTAAAGACTAAAAAGTGATACTGACAAGTGACGAGGACAACAATTAGTTAACAACAAGGGCAGAAGTGGTTAAGAGAACTAATGGAGTAGGACGACCCTGCAAGTGCAAACCCTTCCTCACAGCTGGGACGCCCACTTTGAGGACACAGCTGCAGCCTCCCTGTCCCTCTCCCTCCTGCCGCAGTGCACTGTCTCCGGCTCCGGCTCCGGCTGCTGCAATGACGGCGGCGCCGCCGCATGGCAGGCCAGGTTCTGCTCCAGGAAGTTCAGCAGCAGCAGCAGCAGGAGGAGGGCGTCCGGCTTCCAGAGTTTGTCTCAGCCTGAGCGAAGGACAAACAAGAAGCTCCAGCCTCAGCTTTCCTTGGATGATTAAGTTCAGTTCAGTTCAGTTCAGTTCAACAAGAACTAACAGCTCCTGCTCCTGCGTTTGCCTTTGCTTCTCTGATCAATCATCTGGGAACAATTAACCTATACATGCATATATAGGCTTACTACAATATTACATGATAACTAGTATAAGGAGTTCATCACCAAATGTAATATTTATTTATCGTTAATGCATCCAACACATATCTGACTGTGCTAACTAGTCTCTGTTTTGTTGGTTTTGCCACTTTCAGTTTCTGTAGTGGAGAGGTAAATCTGAGCCTATAGCAATGCAATGCTAAGGGAAATGATCTGCCTTGACTTTGTCAAGAAGTTGCTTTATTAATTGCACTCAACTCGAGATATCCATGAGCCTGAAAAAGATGTCCCCGGCAGGCAGTTACAGCATCATGATTCATGAATTGAATTTTGAATTATGGGTTTGCAATCTGGCTTTGAAACCCATTATGAAATGCACATTTTCAATAGCTGATATATATATATATATATATATATATATATATATATATATATATATATATATATATATATATATATATATATATATATATATATATATATATATATATATATATATATATATATAGAGGATCTGTCTATACATTATTCAGTTGTTTTCTCGGAAAATGAATCAAAATATCAACTATTGCATCTTAATTCTAATTCTAATGTCCAAAATATATCTACGTCTATAAACCTTACCCATCAAATCGGAGATCTATGTCTATAAGATCGGAGAGACAGCGCCGCCACCTACCTCTCGACTCAAGACGTGTCACGACTGAGTCATCGCCCAGAGCCCGTCTCCACCCCACGTGCTGCTACCCCACCGCCTACCTCCTCCCTAGCTGCCTCTCTATCTCGCTCGTCTTGTCTTCTTCGTCTTACTATCATCAGATCTACCATGACATCTCATGTACCTTCTTCTAATATTCTTTTGTTCTTATCGTCCTTACCAACCTCATTGCCCTCCCCAAACCCATAGCCAACGGTGTCACCACTGTCTTGCCACATTCCATTGGTCCTCTACTACCCCAACCTTCCTCTAAGTTTGTTTTCTAATATCCTCTTATTCTTGTCGTCCCTACCAACCTCCCTAAGCTCACGGCCAGCGACGTCAACATTGCCTTGCCATGCACCGTTATTCCTCCACCACTCCGTACTCCCATTTCCCATATATTGCTTAAATAATATTATTATATATTTTATTTTTTGAGTATACTCTAATAATAATTATAAAATATTCTAAATTGGGTTCCATGAAATTTTTTATTAAAGACTATTTTAAATTTTCTTAACCAAATCGCATTAGATTATCTTAGAATCAGTATATAAGTATACCGAAAGTGATAAATAAGTATAACACATTTATTTAAGTAGTATATTAAAAAGAGTATATACTACGGAAAAAGCTTCTTATATAGTTTCTATATAGTTTAGTTCCTGGGACAGCCCTTCGTGTGGCCAGAGGAGGTTCGAGTTGTAGGTCAGAATTCAGAAAGTGTACAAAAAATTTTCATTCAGAAAAATGATTAGTAAAAGCACCACTATCAGATTGCAATACAATGTCTTGGCATATCGAAGTACAGATGATTATACATAAACCGTTAAGCAACTCAAGGATGCAAATGTCATGTCCGTCAACGAGGCAAAACTTGTAACTCTCGCAAATAGTCCAGAAGTGTAAACTATCAGCTTGTCATCAGATGGAACATTGCTAAGTAATAGTGTGACACGCCTAACAGGTAACAGCAGGCGTATTACACCATCCTTGCGCCTCGACTTCTGCCATGAGAGTTTTGACTTGCTCCTGTAGTTTTCGCAAGTCCTGTTATCCCAAAGCAGCACTGCATGATACAAGCCATTCATCAACACTTTGCAGAATAAGCACAGAATGTACAATACTTCAGTGTAGGGGGTTACGACCGATAGAAAAAAAGGCCCTTCACCTAAAACTCTAAAATCGCACCATTAACCCAAAAAAAAAAAAAACACAGCGCATCCTAAAGACAGAACATTATGGGCGGACTACCAATATAAACACATAGGAATCCGAATGAAGACATTCGCCAAATCTGTGGTAGAGATAGGCCTCAGTGGCTGGGCTTACTGACTAATGGTTAACGTGGCATGAACATCTATGGCGGTGGGAGCCATACATACATACAACAACAAAGTCTTTTGTTATAAATAAGTTGGAGTAGACTAGCAATGAAACTTTCACAAGATCAAAAAGGTGAGAGCCTTGAAATAAAACCTATAATATTAAAACTATAAGCTGTATATCCTGTTATCTAAGCCGAGAGCCTAAAACACCGCCCCTAACTTTCTTATGGTTCCGGTACGTGGATCGCTAATTTCCATGCGCTCCTATCTAAAGCCAATTTTTTAGATACATTTTAATTCCTCAAGTCTCTTTTAATTGCTTCCTCCCATGTCAGTCTTAGTCGATCTCTGCCTCTTCTTACGTTTTTAGTA
The DNA here is from genome assembly GCA_036346575.1 of Dendrocalamus sinicus. Classification (NCBI taxonomy): domain Eukaryota; kingdom Viridiplantae; phylum Streptophyta; class Magnoliopsida; order Poales; family Poaceae; genus Dendrocalamus; species Dendrocalamus sinicus. Next base: position 97,263 of record CM070673.1, on the reverse strand, counting down.
TGTCTTAAAATTCCACTATGTACCGGTACTTCAGGAAGCCTCTATTGGAGATCTCCAAACCATCTCAAGCGATATCGAACAAGTTTCTCTTCAGTCGGTGCTACCCCCACCCTATTTTGTATATCATCATACAGATGCGATCCGCCTTGTGTGACCATAGATCCATCGCAGTATTCTCATCTCCGCTACACTCATTTTCTGTATATTTTGTCTTTTAGTCGCCCAACATTCTGCTCCATATAGCATCGCGGATCTGATCATTGTCCTATAAAATTTACCCTTTAATTTTTGAGGGACTTTTTTGTCACATGGAGCACTAGATGCTTGGTGCTATTTCACCCTCCCCCACTTTTATCATGTGGCCCATGTCTTCATCAATCTCATCGTCCCACTGTAGCATCAATACCAAATAACGAAATGTGTCATTAGGCACTACTTGCCCGTCCAGTCTAACACTATTGTCCGCCCTAGTACCACTGAAATCACACCTTATATACTCAGTTTTAGTCCTACTAAGTCTAAAACCTTCAATTCTAAGGTCTTCCTCCAAAACTCGAGCTTCCTATCAACATCTATCCTACTCTTATCAACTAGCACCATATAATCAGCAAAAAGCATAGACCTATGGATACCTCCTTATATGTCCCATGTGACCTTATCCATAACTAGAGCAAAAATATATGGGCTCAACGCTAACACATGGTGTAGTCCTATCTTAATAGGAAAGTCATTAGTAACACTACCACATATTCTAATATTAGTCACAATATTTTCGTACATGTCTTTAATTAGGGTAATATATTTTGTTAGGACTTTTTCCTTTGGAACGCCCACCACATGATCTTTCTTGGCACTTTGTCACAAGCTTTCTCTAAGTCAATAAACACCATGTGAAGGTTCTTCTTTTGCTCCCTATACCTCTCCATCAACTGTCGTAGCAAGAAAATCGCTTCTGTGGTCAACCTCCTGTATAAAACCAAATTGATTTGTTGTCATGCTAGTCACTTTTCTTAAACAAAGGCTCAATCACTTGCTCCCAAAGCTTTATTGTGTGGCTCATGAGCTTAACTCCTCTATAATTAGTACAATTTTGAATGTCTCCTTTATTTTTGAAAATTGATACTAATGTACTCCTCCGCCACTCATTTGGCATCTTGTTCGATTTAAAAATCCTATTGAACAAATTAATTAGCCAAATAATCGTCACTTCTTCTAGGCATTTCTACACATCAATAGGGATATTATCAGGCCCCAACACTTTACCCACTTTCATCCTTTTTAAGACCTCTCTTACTTCCAACTCTTGGATTTTTCGAACAAACCATCTATTGTCGTTAAAAGTATCATCTAGTTCAATCATACTATCATCATTGTCGTGATTGAACAGCTTATCTAAATAATTTCTCCACCTATCCTTGATCTCCTTGTCTTTCACCAAAAGTCTATTAGTATCGTTTTTGATGCATTTAACTTGGTTGACATCTCCCATCTTCTTTTCTCGAAGTCCGGCCAACCTGTAGACATCATTCTCTTCTTCCTTTGCACTTAGTTTCTGGTAATTTCCTCATATGCCTTACCTCATGCCTCACTCACTGCTTTCTTCATATTCTTTTTTACTACTTTGTATTTCTATGTGTTGTCATCACTCCTATCATGATGTATGTACTTGTAGCATATCTTCTCCTCAATTGCCTTTTGCACTTTCTCGTTCCACCATACGTATCTTTAGGTTCTCCTTTTGTCCCTTGGATCACTTTAAGCACCTCCAAAACCACCTTCCTAATGTGAGTTGCCATCTCTGTCCACATACTATTCGCTTCACTATTCTCTTCTCCCACGTTCCATATCCCTTCCATGACCATCCTCTCCTTAAACGCCTGTGCGATATCTCCTTTAAGTTTCCACCACTTCGTCCTCGTGGCTCTAGCGACCTTAGCTTGTTGAACCCGTAACCTAAAACGAAAGTCAGAGGGTACCAACTTATGTTACTGGACAATACACTCTCAATGTATAACCTTACAGACTATGCATGCTCGTTTGTCTTCCCTCATAACAACAAAATAGATTTAACTAGAGTGCTGACCACTGCTAAAAGTAAATAAATGGGAATATCTCTTTCTAAAGAAGGTGTTAGCTATCATGATATCACAAGCTACAACAAAGTTGAAGATATCTTCTCCCTCTTGATTCCTATCACTATAACGAGCCCCATGCATCATTTGAAACCCTCCACTAGTTGTACCGACATGACCATTGAAATCGTTTCCTAAGAAAATCTTCTCATTGATAGGCACACTTCTAACCATATCATCTAGGGCTTCCCAAATTGCCTCTTAGCTGTCTCATCCAACCCTACTTGTCGAATATATGCACTAACAACATTTAAAACCAAGTCACCAAAGATTAGTTTGACTAGGATTATCCTATCCCCTTGTCACGTCACGTTAACAACTCCAGTTTTAAGGCGCTTATCGACTAAGATGTCTACTTTATTTTTGTTTCGTTCTGTTCCAGTATACCACAACTTGAAGCCAATATACTCCATCTCTTTTGCCTTCTGATCCACCTATTTAGTCGCTTGAATGCACAAGATATTTATACGTCTTCTAATCATTGTATCAACTATCTCTCTTAACTTACCTATCAAGGATCCTACATTTCAACTATCCATACGAATCCTACTCTCCTCGACTAGCTTCCTTACCCCTCGCACTCGTCAAGTAAAGTGCGAAGTCCCTTGCATCACTAAGGGAGTGACGTCCTGACCCTTACTCATTTATCACCACACCCAGGTTCTGATATGGCGCGTCGCTAAGTTACGCCCCAACGAAACTAATTTGGGTTTCATTCTATGAAAAGATGGCATGATTTTTACGTTGGCTTGCCAAGCCTAACACAATCCTCTTCTTTTTTCCTAGTTTAGGACATGCTATGTAGAAAACTGCATAGGCAGAGTTCGGTGGGAGACATACATAATCTACCTAAATGATGAGCCAGATTTCCTGGTTGGATTTAGGGTTGATTATATGCTATTTCAAGGTATGTGGATATTAGCGATAATTCAAAATAGATGAAACACAACCTTAGATAAATGCAAACTGAAAAGAAGAAAGAAGATGAGCTTATTGTAAAACAATGGAAACCGACCAGTAACCATCTGAATTCTAGATTACCAGCAAGGACCTGGATTTTCAAAAATAAAAAGGTAATCAGAGACTTGGCTACTACTTCCATTGCTTTCTTGATTTATACAAGACCTACCACGAAATCACTAGCTTGACTAACAACTTTCTGGTTAGGATCTAGGAAATGACTATGCAATTAACATTTTTTCCCATTCCTCAATTTTCCTCCATGACACTATTGTACAAGACAACAAACCCAGTATTTGTTAGATGATATAAATGGAAATGATAAACCACAAGAGAATGATGCGAGGTCAGTGTCCAGCACAACCAAGCAAAGGGCCTGTTCGGCAGGAGAGAAGCCGGGCAGCTTTTGGCTTTTGTTACAGTACCTAACTTTCAAACGGAGTATTTTCTCAAAACGAGGTCTACAAGTTAAGCGATCTACACGTTAAAAGCCCAATATCTGTACCAGCTAAAATCGCAAGTGAGCATCTGTCTCTCCGTAATCTGTACCGTAAATAGCCAAAATTCAAAAATTTCAGCCAAAAACCGCAGCCAAAAAGAACAGGCCCAAAGGTTATTACCATATAGAACATCATCCAACATTTGTCTAATAGAACATTAAAAACATGCTGTATCACTGTACTTCCAGGGGCACCAGTGGTTGTTTACAGCTAAAAGCTAATTTGTAAATTGAAAAGGAACTTACAGTCTACAGGGTCACCCTCGGTATGCCTTAATAGAGCTTTACTTTTGAAGAATACCCTTCTTGGGCATTTTAGGTTTCTTCTGGATGTGGTTCTGAAAGGTGGGAAAATATGAAGGAAATTAGAGCACACAGGGAGAGCAACACAAACTTGGCTCAAAGAAGGTAACACGACAGAAACCTTTTGTCTTTCCAGAGCCTCAACATCTGTTCTCTCCTTCCAATTGCTCTTACGTAATTTAATAGGGCGGTTCCCAACATATTTTCCTGAAAGCAGTGTGTTCACAAGTAATAAGGGGAACAGTAAAACAAAGCAGGTTGATGAGTGGCAGCAATTGAATCTGTAGAACTCAATAGAAATGCAAACCATTCATTTCTTTTATCGCTGCAGCAAGGTCTGTAGGGTTTGAAAAGCTCACAAATCCATAACCTTTAGTTTTGCCAGTTCTCTTATCTCTAACAACCTGAAAGAAAGGGTACAAATACAAATTATGGCCACATAGCATCAAGAAACGTATGCCAAGTTCTGCAGATAAGAAACAACATACACCCTGCTACATATAACTCAGCATCTGGGCCAGTCATAAACAGATTGTGAAAGTTTAGACAGTACACCTCAACTGCCATAGGTCTATGTGATGACCATGTTGTACAAATAGTATGAAACTGTGTACTTTGGCCTTACTATAGTTTATACCTAATGGTTTCTTAGCAATTTTACTCAGAACTATTCCCTGTGTTTATAATACATGTCATTTTGGACAGTTTATTTTTGTAATCATCATATCTTACTAAAAAAGATGGTAATATTACAAGAATATTATTATCAGAGCAATTTTGAGGGACAAAAATATTGGTATCATTTTCATGTGGCCAATCATTACTTTTATATACATCAGGGGCAAAAGGAGACAAAGTTTGGCTGCATGCATACAACAAAGGGAGTACGTGTCAAATTTCTGAGGGCAGTATGTATCATATGTTTTCTAAACAGTTCTGCTTTTTTAGATTTGAAACAGTTGTACTTTACTTTGAACAATTTTTCAATTTTAATTCATATGTTTGACCATTTTGTACCAGAACTACAGAGTTGAGCAACCATTGCCACTGTAACTTATAATAGTTTTGAGGCAACTTATCCTAGCACTACAGCTTTTACTTCAAAATTTCATTTGAAGGTTTTCGGGGCAGATATCCCATACTATACCTCATGACTTAAGGCAATTTTACTTAGAACTACTTCAAAGTATCCTGGCTGATTTGCGCTAGGTCATATGAACCAGCACTACGGAACTACCTTTTGTGAGCTTGACCACTATAGCTCATACTCAATAGTTTCGAGGCAATTTTACATAGGACCATATTTCAAACTTTTATGGTTGATTTGTCATGCTCATAGGTGATATGTGCTGTAACTCATGGTTTTGAGACAACTTTTATTGGAATTTCATTTCAAGGTTTTGGGGATAGGTCTGTTAATCTACATCTCATGGTTTTAAGGCAATATTACTCAATTACATATAGAAGTTTTTGGGACAGCTCACTGTTTCAGCCAATTTTTTCTTAGAGCTGTATTTCAAAATTTTGGGGCATAGGTCATGTTTGACCATTTTTGTACCGCGACCATGATGCTGAGTCTGTTACGAGCTTCATCTACCATTGCTCACGGTTTTAAGGCAATTTTATGTAGAACTACATTTCAAAAAATTTGAGGCGCATCCTCCTATAGGTCAGATGCAATTTATCCTAGGCAGCTATGTTACCCAGACAGACGGACGGACGTACGTACGTACGTACATACATACATAAGATTAATGAATTCTTATAAGGAATTGAGAAACCGAGAATACCTTAATATTGATGTAGCAAATTGCTTGGTTCTGCAGTTCTTTCTCCCGATCATTAGACTAATATAACGAACCATTTGTGAGGAATAAGAGAATAGATAAGTACATTTACACAAATAATGAAATAAATAATAGAATCACAATACTTGAGCCTCCATATCCACCACCACCAGATGCCATGATGTGTGCTAAACAGAAGGAAGCATATGCTATTGTGCTAGCATTTCAATGTTTTCATGGCTAATGTGTGCTAAAGAGCAGGAAGCATATGCTAACCTCATCCCTTCATGGCTAATGAGTGCTGAACAGTAGGAAGCATATGCTATTATGCTAACATTCATATGCTAACATTTCAATGCTTTCATGGCTAATGTGTGCTAAACAGCAAGAAGCAATGAAGCATATGCTAACATTCAGTTACACCGCAACCAATAAAATTGATGGCCAGCAGCAGCAGACAAAACAGGCAGAAGAGAGAGGATCGGGTAGTCAGCTCACCTATTAATGCAAAGCCACACCAACATCCCCTCTAGGCGGTCGGCCCTTGTAGCCAAGTCCACACCATGAATTTGTATTGTGTCAAGAATCATTAATACATGAATACTGCTGAATAGTGAAGTATTGAAGTAAATACATTGTACAAAATAACATAAAGAAGACAGAGACCATCGACATGTGGCATCTAACCAAACTAGCCACCACACCACAAAGCCACGCCTACGAGACCACGACCACTTACCACTTTACCAGCTTATCACGCCCAAAGCAAACTGCTGCCCAAGTGAAGTCCAGATTCATTCGTTTCAATCCTCATTTCCTTTCCACTTCTTTCTTCCTAGGTCGTGTCTCGGACAAACGGCCGCCACGGATCGCACTCCTCCTCCCGACAAATGTACATTCCCGCCGCACGGCGATCCATCCCGGTTCCCCGCCCCCTCCCGCCTCACACGACGTTGGCGGCCGGCGGCTCCTCTCGGCGTTAGCGGCGGCGCCGCGATGAGTCCTCTCGGCGGCTCCCGCTCCAGATCCGGCGCGCCCACGCAGCGCACCCCACGAGCCTACCTCCGTCGGCGCCACGCAAGATCAACCCCTCCAAGCCGCTCACGCGGCGCGGCGGCGGCGCGAGGCGCGTAGAAGCGGCGGCGAGGCGCGGCAAGCTGAGGAGCCAGCGAGGTGGGGCGAGCGGAGGCGGCGAGGAGCGGCGGTCGTGGAGGCGAGCCGAGCCGCGCCTCAGCGGCATCGGTTTTTCAGCACGGCGCGGGGGAATAGATCGGATCCGGGGTTGTGGGTAGTGGGGGGGGAATATTAGGTTAGAAGTATCGGAGAAGTATCGGGAATTATTTTATTTTTTGAATAATCGAGAAATCAGATACGTGCAGATACGATCCGGCGTGTCGGGGTAGTATCCGTATCCATCACAATATCCGATACCGCAGACGCGACTTTGTGAAGTATCCGCGCAACATAGCTAGGCGGTGTTCTACAAGGCACCGCCATGAGGGGTGAAAAAGAAAAGAAAAGAAGTGGGAGGAGACGACCCACAAGGCCCACACAACCCATGAGGGGAGACGTCATAATCTCGTGCCTCGTGTATTCCTCCCTTGCTGCCCCCGCAACCGTCACTCTCCGATGCCGTTCTTTGCTTCTTCCTCCTCTGTTCCTCCTTCCTCTAACCCCGGTGCCCGGTGTCTCCTCCTCCCTTGCCGCCTCCATGGAACAACGGCCGGACATGGCGTAGTGGAGGGAAGCAACAGCAATCATACACTCGTCCCGCATCTGGCGTAACCCTAGCCGCCATCACCGCTTGTTGCCGCCGTGCTGCCACCGCCGAGGTACATATTGTCGCTTGCTTTTCTTCTCCTTGTTCTCATTCTTCTTGTAATTGGAGGCTTTGAGGTGGTGTGCGGTGTCTGGGTTTCCTTGTTCATGCACATGGCTATTATGCTCTGCAAGTTGGCACTGGCACCACCTAGGTGCCCTTGGTTCTAGGCACCACCTGCTGCCCACCTAGTGCCTAGTGCTTTTAGAACATTGATCCTAGGACTTCACTTTAATGTTTGGAGGTAGATCTACTACAATCTCATGCTTTTATAGCAAAATTACTATATTTCTATGTTCTATGTTCGACAACATCTAGATATGTCAGAATTCATGGCTTTAAAACTTGGAATCAGATTTCAATGACTCGGGACAAGTCACCATACTAATACCATTCTTGTAAGTCACAACTTTGAGGGAAATTTACTTTGAAGTTTGGACTATATTTCAAGGAAGGTATATCTAGTGCAAAGTGCAAATCATGTGCTATGTTCAATCATGCAAACCGCTTTAGTTTGAACACCAAATTAACATGAAAAATGAAAAAAATGATTAAATAGTCTACAAGATGTTGCATCATTCAAATGGCGTCGGAAAAACAAAAAAAAGAAGTTTGCTATGAATAGTAGTGTCGAGGATAGAATAATCCTTAAATTATTACGTCATCATATTTCTTTGAACATACCCCTTATCAATAAAAGGAAAGCTTTACAGATTGGTCGTAAGCTCTGTTATGACCGCATGGTAGTAAGATCTTCCATGATCAGATAGTCGTAAATCTTACTATGACTACACATGGTTGTAAGTCCTTCTACGACCACACGATCGTACGTCTTACTACGACTACACATAGTCGTAAGACATTCTACGACCACATGGTTGTAAGTTTTTATGATCACATGGTCGTAAGTCTTACTACGACTACACGTTGGTCATAAGTCCTCCCACCATCACATGATCGTAAGTCCTTTTATGATTATATAGTCGTAAGTCTTACTACAACTACATATTGGTCGTAAGTCCTCCTATCACTATATGGTTATAAGTCCTTCTACAACCACATGGTCGTAAGTCCTGCTACGACCACACAGTCGTAAATCGTCCTACGATCACCCTGTAGTCGTGGACATTCCTGCAATAGACATACCTCCAACCAACTTGTCTACGATGACCAACTACTCCTAGGATTCATCTAACAAGGCGGCTAGTACGTGTGTTTATCTAATAACCGCACACAATCTCTCTTTGACAACCGCTACACGGTGAACGGCCACTACACTTTGACAATAACTTCGTTGGACAGTTATCACCTGAACCATCAAGGCGTCTCTCGCGCGGAATAATAATCGTCACGCCACTTCACCACTATAAGAAGGTCGACGTCGGAGAGAGGGGACTGATCCCGATCCAAGCAAGATATAGTGCTAGGCTTTGGCATTACTCCTAGTTGTAAATCCTTTTAGTGATTAGCAATCACACAGACGTAGGATTGTTATTCTCTAGAAGGCCTAAACTTGGATAAAAATTTCGTCCTTATTCTACATGTGCATACACCGTGTCTTCTAAGAACTTCCCGAATCCAACAAATGAAACGTAAGATCGATATTAAGACATCGGTTGGCGTCGTCGGCGGGATACCTTTCTTCCAAGACTCCGGTATTTTTCTCGTTGATAAGCTCTTCTTTTTCCTCTCGATGTCCTCATGGCAGACGAATGGAATGAGAACTAGTTCGACTTGGCCGACTACACGGATATCGACATGGAGGCCTGCTACGACTACAAGCCGACCATGCTTGCTTCCGACAGTGAACGCTTCCTTGGAGATCCATCCAATGATCCTAAAGGCCACGCCACAGGAAAAGCTGATAAGGGATCCAAATTCCCCACAGCGATACACCCAGAGGAATCGTCTCCCCCAATAACCCTAAACCATAATGAGGACTCGCACCGCGGCAACAGGCCCTTCCCCGAGCATTCGAGTCCCACACCGATGCCCCGAGCAGTTTCGTCCAACCCTGGAATCTGCCGATCGGGGAGCCCATCACCAACTGGTGGTAGTGACTCTCTGGCCAAGTCTGCAAAGGGGATGGGTAGCACACTCCGATGTTCGTCCGCATTCTCGTAGGGAACAGATCCAATCGAGGATAGTTATAACCCCGAGTTCCCCTATCTAGAGGGGTTTACTCTAGGCCGCGAAGCAATCTCGCTCGATGATTCTTCAGACGAGGTGGCCTCCCACGGAAGTGGAGATACTAGAGAGGAGGTTTTTGCCCTGTCCGTAGGTTCTAATCACTCTCCCGGAGGAAGGCCTAGGGATGCTCCCCACCAGTCACACTCTCCCTCATCTTGTGAGGATGGTGAGGAGACCTCCAGTGATGAACCTGATCAGTACTCTGATGAGCGTAGGAGAAATCCTAGAAATACTCACTCTCATGTGAGCAACCCCATCTTGCATCAGGGGTCGAGGATCCCGAAACTGCTTGAAGGAGGCGACTGGCTACCCAGAGTGTTTTGCCTGGGCGTGTCCGGTACCAATCCAAAGAAACACAACAGTTTCAATGGATCAACGTCTTGCTTGAAAACCCGACTTAGGAGCTTGCTCGAGCACCGAGTTACGACCACTTTGCAAAAGACAACGCGCGGAGACTTCATGATGTTATGGCTCGAGCAGCCTCGTCGACGCGACTCCGAGAACCGTCAAGGTACAACCGCCTCTAGTCGATCGCGTAGCTCAACTTGCAAGTTTCGACATGAGGACAGGGCGCGTCACACTTCTGGTCGCTATGGTGGTCGGAGGAGAATACCACGTACGGTTCCGGATCGGCAAGTTGACTCTCGAACGCCGATTTAAGCAAGGAACCTACAGCAGCAGATAGAGTGTGAGTACTACCCTCATATGAATGAGACCTATTACAGGTCAAGTCTATCCACCGTCGGGCATCGTCGAGTACGCTTGCCCGATGGTGCCAACTACTCGTTTCCGCAAAGGAGATGGCAAGAGATTGTTACCGGATGTCAAGTGTTTATGCCTGAACTCCAAACAGTGCGCTGGCCGCCGTGTTTCCGATCAATTAACATGGAGAAATTTGATGGATCCTAGAATCTCATTGAGTTCCTCCAGATTTACACAACTGCAGTTCGGGCAGCGGGAGGTGGTGAGCATGTCATGGCAAACTATTTGCCGACAGTGCTTGAAGGATCTGCTCGGTCCTGGCAAACTATCTTGCATTTTTTGTTTAAATTGGGTTGATTTTACTCTATTTAACTTAGATGTTCCAGCATGGTGAGTTAAAAGCTTTAAACAAGCTAAGCATTTGGCCTTTATTATCCAAAACAATCTTTTAAAATCGCTAAGGAAATAATTAAATGCCTTGTCACATTATCGTAAAGTGAACATTACATGTTGGACCGATCTTTGGCAATTAGATGGGATGAATGATTGCGAAAGATTTTTCTTTTCCCCAAGTATTCAAAATTCACTCAAAATGATCATTAGAGTCAACAAGATCGGATTACACCTCCTACACAAAGCCTACTAAAATCTGCAATCAAAATAATGCAAAACCTAGGAATTAGCACTATGACCGGTCATACCACAATAGCCAAGCTGGTCAGACCATTAGCCGGTTTGACCATCATCTAGATCTCGGTCCGACCATCGCCAGTTAACCATCACCGCTTTGACCGCCTGAGGTTTGGTCGACCCTCGTGGTATGGCCACCCGAGGATACTGCCTCGATCGCTCCCTTGTTCCTAGTTGGAACTTCCCAAGGCAAAACCCAAATTGATAAATCTTGAGCAAACCTTGTCCAAATGGAACCAAATTTGGTATGGACCTTGTAAGGATGTCAAGAACAAGGCAAGAAACATGAGGTTGTGACTTGGTTCCATCCATTAAATTAAAATCACTTCCGTATTTTCTAGGACTTTTTTTGGAGTTTATTTGCAAATTTCTAGAGCTTAATTTCTTTATCTTATTTTCTAAAATTAGAAAATGCTAGAAAATTCCCCAAGGACTTCTGGGCTGAAACCCAAGTCTTAGCCCATCTTCTTTTCTTGCCTTGGCCCGATCCATCTCCACCTTCTGGCTTGGTCCGCCACGGCCCAATTTGCCGCCCAACCTACTTTGCTTGCCACCGCCCGATCTTTCTTATGCCACATGTCACCCATTAGGACACTGTCATTAATTGTTCAACTTCTCCACTGAGTCTGGAGGCTCGTCGAGGACTGGGCTCGCACCTGCCGCCGTGACACTTTTTTGTTTCGATTGCTGGTCGAGTTTCTGTTCTCATTGCTGCCCCTCACTGGAGGAGTCACCATTCGATCGGCGCATGCCACCGCGTAGCCACGGTGGGTCTCAAAGATTATATGTTCTTTATTGGCCCACGAGCTTGAGAAGCTCTCTTCTTGCAAGTTGCTTCGTGAGCGGCAACGCCGCCGTGCTGGCAGAGTATCCCGTCAGCAGTGGGCATGATTCGACTCTCATATAGCGCATCATCCATGGTGGAAGAAAATGGATTCTGCTGAACCCACGCGTACCACCAGATGAGGGCTGGGGATGAATGCATCAACTGCTCTCAAAGAAAAAAAAAAGGTGGACGCTCTACTGCTGTTCGTCTTGCAAGGTGAGTATAATTTCCCCTTTATTTCTGTTGTTTCTTGATCTTGATTTGCAATGGTTCTTGATCTTGAAGTAGATACCCTTTTTTCAATTCTTGCAGTAGATACCGTGTGTTTCAGTGGTTCTTGATCTTGGCTCATTATTTAGCTGACTGTTCATTATTGAACCTCATAGTTGGTGCAGGCACAGGGAGGACAGGGCAGGGATATGATTAGGCACTTGTGATGGGATTATGCGGAGTCGCTTCTCCATGACAGGTTCTGCACCAGATGCCTTTCGGCCAACACGTCGATCTGCTGCACAAAGCACAACAAACTCCACCACCCAGCTCCCGGCGGCGCTGTCATCGAGGTTGTCCATGTTAAGGCTGGGTATCAGTGGAACCTTCGCATCTGGTCCCTGAGCATGTATTCGTGGGCGTGCATGTAAATTATGCTACTATTCGCTGCATTCTATTGCGATTAAATTGTACTGAAATTGCAAGCCTCACCTGGTTAACCTTCAATTATTCACTAGGTTTTGCACGCGGGCGGTGCCCTGGTTTACCTGCTCAAGAGGACATCCGGCCCGACGGTGCTCATCTTAGGCGTTGGCGGTCACCAATGCGGGGCTCACAACTGCGTGGAGATTTGTTACAGAGGCAGCCGTGTTTTGCTCATTAGGCTGCAAAGCTTCGATTGTCTGGCCTCTGTAGATTTTATGTTAGGAGCCTATTTGAACTTTAGTGAGTGGTACAATCAAATCGGCAAGAATCAAGAATTATCTACTGCAAGAATTGAAAAAACGATATCCACTTCAAGATCAAGAACCACGGGAAAACAAGATCAAGAAACAGCAGAAAGAACGGGAAAATTATACTCACTTTGCTAGACAAACAACAGTTTAACGTCCACCTTTTTGTTCTTTGGGAGCAGTTGACGCATTCATCCCCGGCCCTTATATCCGGTGGTATGCGTGAGTTCAACAGAATCCACTTTCTTCCACCATGGATGGATTTCTACGTGCCTACATTCGTCAGATTACTTTTATAGATGTTTCCATTAGGCGGAGAGAGCGTGAGCATGTGTATTGAGCTCACCACACAGTTTTTTCCTACTACTGTAGTGTGAGACCATGTGGGAAAAGGACATGGTCTAGGTATAATGAATAATTGGCATCTAGGTTTGAGTTGAATATGGAGTTTTGCAAAGAAGTTGCAAATTCTGGAAAATCAAGTCATGTGCGGTTTGACCACTACCATTGAGGTTGGACCGCTTGGCATGGCAGGTCAGACTGGGGTCTAACCGGTGAATGACAATGACTGGGGTCATATTGACGGTAGCTATTTTTCAGATAGGTGTATTTCCGGTAATGCTAAGTGGTCTGACAGGCCAAGGCGATGAAAGTCTGACCAGATTTGGGTTGGCGATCAGCCACTTGGGTGGTCGTCAAATCGGCCAAAGCGGTCTAACCGGCCAAGGTGACGGTCTGACTAGATTTGAATTGGCAGTCTGACCAACCACTTGGGTGGCGGTCAGACTGGCCAAGGTGATGGTCTGACCATATTTGAATTCGTGGTCTAACCAACCACTTGGTGGTGGTCAGACCAGCCAAGAACTATTGGTTCTAGAATTTCAGGAAATTGGGATATTTGATCTTGAGATGATCTAGAAACTTCTGTCATGGTTACATTATATTGCTTGATATATGTTTATGCTAACATGGGTAACTTGTGCCCAGAAAATACTTTATTGGTCTTTAGATGTGCATGGACGCTTAGAAGCAACTATAGTCAATGACAGGCAACCAAGACTAGGTAGGATGGATCGAGGTCCAGAACGGTCAAAGAGATCGTGTGGGATAGTTGGGCTCAAGCATGGCACATGAAAAAGCAAAGGAATGTGTTCGAGAGAAGGTTCAAACAACGAGATGGATTAAGTGATTTCGTTAGTTCATGTGAGGTGTAGTCTAGTGGGAGCCAGAAATGGCAGAGGCTTGCACTACGACAGAAAAAGGTCATCACAGACAGTTCAAAACCGTCGTCACGGACAGTTTCTGAATTGCCTGAATCTATGTGTCTGTGATAATAGGTGGTTAAATCGTCTGTGATATATCAAGTATCACAGATGATTCTTAAATAGTCTTCTGTGATATATCAAGTATCGGCTAATACCAAAAACCGTCTGTGGGTTCTTCGGCATAGCCGTTTGTGATATTTTACATATCACATACGACTAATACCAAAAATTGTCTGTGATAGCTATTTGAATATTTATATTATTTTCTGTTTTTCGGCTAGCCTCAGGAAATGCTAGGCATACCCTTAAAAAACAAGCAAACATATTACATATATAGCGCACGACAATCATTGCACAGATCTCACAAATGAATTAAATAACTAAATGATGTACATTTGAATGAATTATTCGATTAAGCACAATTGAGTGATTACAATTGTATCAAATATTTCAACATCTAATCATCATCGCTAGGGTAGAACTTTCTAGTCTTATTTATGACGTCCGCTATCAAGAATTGGAAGAGCTTTTCTCGAATTTCGGTGAGTTTATCAAGATCGATTGTGCTTTCATCGAATTCCCTGCACTATCACTAGGAGTGTTAAGTCATTAGTGAACGTCTCCCTGGAGATCCATCCAGTGATCTTGAAGGCCACGCCACGGGAAAGGCTGATAAGGGATCCAAATCCCCCACAGCGATACACCCAGAGGAATCGTCTCCCCCAAAGGGCAAGAGTCAACCCGACCATGATGAGGACTCACACCGCGGCGACAAGCCCTTCCCCAAGCGTTCGAGTCTGGCATCGATGCCCCGAGCAGTTTCGTCCAACCTCGGAATCTGCCGATCGGGGAGCCCATCACCAACTGGTGGTAGTGACTCTCCGGCCAAGTCTACAAAGGGCATGGGTGGCACACTCTGTGTTCGTCTGCATTCTCGCAGGGAACAGATCCAGTCGAGGACAGTTATAACCCTGAGTTCCCCTATCTGGAGGTGTTGTTTACTCCAGGCCGCGAGGCAATCTCGCTCGATGATTCTTCAGACGAGGTGGCCTCCCACAGAAGTGGAGATACTAGAGGAGGTTGTTGCCCTACCCGCAGGTTCTGATCACTATATCGAAGGAAGGCCTAGGGATGCTCCCCGCCAGTCACACTACCTCATCTCGTGAAGGTGGTGAGGAGACCTCCAGTGATGAACCTGATCAGTACTCTGATAAGCGTAGGAGAATTCCTATAAATACTCGCTCTCACGAGCAATTTCATCTTGCATCGTGGGTCGAGGATCCCAAAATTGCTTGAAGGTGATGGCTACCTGCACTGTTTTGCTGGCGTGTTTGATACCAATCTGAAGCAGAGAGTTTCAACGGATCAATGTCTTGCTTGAGAACCCGACTCAGGAGCTTACTCGAGCACCGGGTTACACGACCACTTCGCAAAAGACAACGCGCGGAGACTTCACGATGTTATGGCCCGTCTCGAGCCAATGTTCAAGTAGGCACTAGGCACTAGGCGAGCGACAAGCAGGGGCCTAGCGCCTAGGCCACCTAGGTGGGGCCTAGGCGGCTGACTTTAGCATGATGTGCTACTGGCGATATCAAGATATATATGATGTTTGGAGGAAGAATGGTTACTTGGAATAACTTGTAATGTTGTAAATATGATAGATAATGATGGGTATTTCATCACTTGATGTAAATTTTTGATATTTTTGATGTAAATGCTTCATGTAAACCTGCACATTAAAAATTAAGCAATACATGAGACTCTTCGTATGTGGATCAACTTATACACATACATAGCATAAAGTATTAAAGATTAGCAAAGCATGAATAAAAGTGTAATTATCAAAGCATTAATAGAATGCAATCGTGTATCAAATAGGTAAACAACTGAAACATGCATTATTGGTTGCATTGCTTGCTATGAGGTAATATAAACTCTCGTCGTCAGTTCGTCACTCGTCGGTGGCCATCTGCCAAACTCTCTCTCTCAAGTCGCCGCTCGCTCTCCATTTCTCAAAGAAGGTCTTTTAACTCGCCGCTTCCTCAAATCCTCAATCCCTTCCTCACCGCTCCTCCTCCTCGCCTCCTCCTCGCTCCTCCCTTCCTCAATCCCTCCCTCACCATCTCGACTTCTCGCCTCTTGGTTTCTCCGTAGTCCCTGTTCCTCCTCGGCCTCGCTCTTCCGCCTTGTGGGGCCATCCGACCGTGATGTGCAAAGCGGATGGGGAGGTGAAGGGGACTAGGGAGACGGAGAGGGTGAAGGGGAGGGGAGGCGAAGGGGGAGGTGCAAGCAGACAAGGCGAAGGGGAGGGGAGGCGGAGAAGACGGCGAACAAGCATGTGCAGAGGCCGGAGGGAAGACAACAAGTACACAACGAAGGGGAGGAGCCGAGGAGGGGAGGTGGAACGCATCTAGGCGGCTGGGCAAGGTGGAATCCGGCGAGGCAGGGAGACGGTGTTTACCGGTGACGGCGAGGCAGAATCTAGCAAGTTGACGGCGGCGACGGCCTCGTGTGCATGCGCGAAGAAACCCTAGCTCCCCATGTGACGCCCTCGACTATTGGTATTTGGTAACTCTTCCCTCCCTCTATTATATACTCCATGCTCTGTTCTCCGCCGAGCAAGCCTAGGTGGCCAACACACCCGCCGCAGCTGCCCGGTCAGCCTCCCCGCCCAGGCCGCCTTTGACCGCCTACAACCTGCCTCACTGCCTAGCAACCAAGCACCCACCTTTCTCCCGAGGCGCGGTAGACTCCTACCACTGAGCGCCTACACGGCGCCTGCGCGGTCGCCTAGGCCGACTTCATCACTGTCTCAAGAAGCCTCATCGACATATATTTTTTGTGTGCTTCCTTACTAAAATTCACACAAAACTACATTTCAAATTTGGGACAAATATTGCCATAATTTATATTAAAATTTCATCATAAATTGTTGGGGCATATCCGCCGTAGGCAATTTTGCTTCAAACTATAATTCAATGTTTTGGCAATATATCTATCACACTAGCTCACAATTTTCAAGTAATTTAAATTAGAACTATATGGGGTTGTTTATTGCCTGGATGGACAGGCTGGCCACATCTCTCCTAGCTGCTAGGGGAAATTCACCACGGTGAGTGTGGAGGGGTATCTTATCAAGCCATGTACAATGTCATCTTCAAGGCATTTTGGCCTAATTTAGGATTCATCTCCGATCTGGTCTGCTCTGGACTAGAAGTTCCGTTTGGATTCCTCATGTGATGAGAGATGATAAGGGGTGATAGTGCATCTACTTCCTGCCTGATTTTGGCATTTTGCATTATGTGAAACGATGTGGTCAAAGATACCTGCTTTGTTCAACAAGAATTGCCTGCAACTACTTCTGAAGACCAAGGAAGAACATGCTCACATGAAGGTTCTGTTTCTGACCACAACTAAGGTGAAATACCGAATACTTCTTTTGTTCAATGAGAATTGCCTGCAACTACTTCTGACTGGACCTCAAGCAGTGAGTAATCAGATGCTGCAGGTTGTTCGTGTATCAGAAGTGTGCTGCGTCTACTTTTGCTATCTGGATTTATATTTGGCATGTGCACCTAGCCAGATACCTAGGATGCGTGACTTTCAAGACTGTCCAGGTCTGTTTTTAATATATCTGTAGTCAGTGCAGAAGTAAAGGAGCAGCCATATAACAAATAACCCTTGCCATCGCCAGAAATTTTTTTTAAAATGCTATGAATTTTTTGGACTAGAGGGAGCACTTACCCTTGCCATGTTGAAGGAGGGAAAGCGCGAAAAAGCTTTTGAGAGAACATCATCATTAACTTCGTTACCTAGATCTCCACAAAACAACCGATAGTCATCTGCAAAATTGTACAAAATGGGCGAAAATGTGAGAGTGAGGCAACCATAAAACAGAAAAAAATAGTCGAGCAGCTTTGCATTACATTAAAGAAATACCACAGCCATATAGCCAAAAAAAAGTTGATGCCTCTGAAATAGCTGGTATAAAATTTGCAGAGTATATATTGTCAAATAAGCATGAAGGCAAACTGAAGGCATGACAAAATCAATAAGATATTTACAGGGAGATTGCAATTGACAGTTCAACAAGATAATTCCCGAATTTGTGTTAAAGAAAAGAAAACAAAAGTGGTCTTGGGCTCGCAGAAAGAGTAATTGAATGTTTCATAGGCGGTGGTTGAAGTGTAATTAATCTGTAAGGCGAAGGAGAGCTAGTGAGTGGTTGTAAATTGAAAGAAGTCGAACGCATCGTCGGGCCGGTCGGTGAGGTGGGATCCTCCCGTGATTGTCCAACGGCGCGACGGGGATGGCCTTCTTCTTGGCGGCGGGTCGGAGGAGTTGGCGGTAGCTCTGGCATTGGCGGGGTCGAGGACGTCACTAGTGGCAAGAGCGGCCTTGACGCTCTCGAGCGCTTCGGGGGTGATGGTCTGCGCGTCCCGCTGGAAGAGCTACTGCGCCTACTGCATGCTGGGCATTGGCACCGGCATTGGCGCTGGCTGCTGCTGCAGATGGAAAGGGAGCGGGAAGTAATTGGCCCCCGCTGGAGCCGAAGCCCGGGACGAGGGGGAGGGGGAGGATTAGGGTTCCGAGAATCCTTGGACGCCGACGCCATCTCCAATCCTTGGGAGGCTAGGCTAGGCTAGGCTAGGGTTCCTAGTTCCTCCTACCTTCACCGACGCAACGAACGAATTGGGATCGAAGCCTCTCGCTCGCTCACATGCTCGTCCCAAGACGTGGACGAGGAGTAGTAGCCGAGAGGCCCACCAACGAAGGCTTAGCTGGGCCTCCTTTTCTCTGCTTCGGCCTCTTACTATTTCTAGCCTGCCGCAATGCATAGTTTTCTGAAAATCTCGGTTGTGTGCCATTGGACGATGTACCAAGGGCCAGGATCGCTGCAGCATTCCTCACCCACCACTTCAGGGTGGATTTGCATATGGCCCCCCCGCAACAAGCCTGCATATTTTGTGCATAGGGCTGCTAACGGGCTAAAGCCCAGCACCAGCCTGGTCTAAGGTTGAATTTTGGTTCCTTTGATCCAATCCAGCTCAGGCCCAAAACAAAGAAGCCTAGATTCAATCCAAACCCAAATATAGGCCTAGGCCTTGATCCAAATCAGAGCAAAGCAAGAAGAAAGGAGAGAGCGCGGCGACCAAGCAATGACTCCTGTTCAACAAGCTCACTGGGGAGGCGGTGCGGGAGATGTTGCAGGCGATGCGGGGCATGTTCCATTATCGCTCCACAGTTGAGCGCTTGCACCAGACCGCAGCTCCCGCTCATGCAGAACCACCACACATAGGTAGTGGTGGAGCCTTAAGTGAGGCCAATGGATGCTCCGACCTCCCCTTTCAGAGTAATTTTTTTGGGTATTGAGGTATATATCTAAGACTATTTAACAATTGGCCCATTAGTTAAACCACGTTGAGCAAGTCTACTACACTTATCTCCTTGACAGCCTGACCTCCCCTAACCATGGCTCTAGTTCTCCACCCATGGTGGTTTCTCTCATCCCTAGTTGCTACCGCACCATACTACATCTCTTGCTTGTGCCATTGTTGGTGGCAGTAGCTGAAGTTGCCATGAAGTCGTGTGATGAGGAAGACAAGGGAAGAGAGAAAATGGAAAGAAGAGAAGGAAAATTGGAAGAATAGGGGGAGCGGTTGTGCTGCTTCCATGGAGGAGGAGGTCCAAGGTACTGTTGTCCAAGGGAAGAAGAAAAGAGTGTAAAAGATCCTGTTCTCCTGTTGAGCTTTGCCCGATGGATCGATCCATTGCTAAAACCTTGATCCAATCCTCTAATCTTTGTGGTACATGTGCTTGGATTAGTGTTTTGGAGGTTTGATTTTGGGTGGAAACATGGGGAATTGCAAGAAAAATTGATTGGCAATTGCCCCCTCTTGTTTTTCCCCCCACGCTCCGCTAGGTGGCTAGAAGAGGGTGTAGAGCTTGTCCCATCTATGAAAGGGGCAGGCAGCCCTACGTGAAGCCATGCATCTTTGGCATTCTAGGAGGCCTTCTTCCCCAAGCCAACTTAGTCAACTAAGTTCTGTAATGGGCATCCATGGCAGGGGAACACCAGAGTAATACATCAAGGACCTTATTGTAATTTTATTTCTTTTGGAGTCCTCAGATCATGTATCAAGGGCCTTTCTATAATGTTTTATCTGCTTAGGGTCTTTTTTGTAAACTATATGGTGTTGTACTAAACTCATGCTATTAATGCAGAGTGAAGACCTTTTGGGTCTTATTTCCTTCAGAGAGAGAGAGAGAAAGATAGAGTGCATAATTTGTTGGTGTGTTAAAGAACATGGTTAGAAAATCCTTTAAAGCCAGCTATAGGTTAGCTTATGCCTACTTTTATCTTGCAACATTTATAGTTAGTCTAAAAATTCGTTATTAATTAGTTGTGATGCACGGTGTACAAAGAGAAACCATGGTACTCCCTCTGGTACGTCACTTTGACCGCTAAATTTTGTTATTCTATATTAAAAAAAGCTATAAGTGTAATGTCATAAAAGTATTTCATGAAAAGTTCACTCATATCATTTTCATATATCCAAACAATACATTCTAAACTAAGGTGAAATATCGAACACTTCTTTTGTTCAATGAGAATTGCCTGCAACTACTTCTGACTGGACCTCAAGTAGTCACCGCGAGGAGGAAGGCGGCACCGCGACCATTCCTCAACCATACCCCAAAATCAACCCGACAACCAACCAACCAAGGTAGGCCATGCCTCACTCCCCCATGATTTCACTATTCAGAACCACACATGCAACGTAGTAAAACACTAGAGCACCGCCATTTGATAATCAACCAGAATAACATAGCAAAATCAGTGAACCTGAGTATCAAGCCGAACAACCATAGCACCACAATGGCACAACTTCAGCGCAACGCATCACCATTCCATCACAATAGAGCACAGGGCAGTAAAGGAGTAGGGAGGAAGAGAGTACCGAGGAGGCCACCACCGTGGCATAGGGAATGCTACACGCACCCGACGAGCACCCCACCCTCCCCCGGCGAGTGGAGTGGTCTCCAGCCCCGCCATAGCACCCCTGGCACCACCCTCGATTCCTCAAATCAAGAAGCAATGTAAATCATAAAGTTAAACTCAAGCAAATCGATTAATAGAGGGAAGTAACAGAGAAGAGGTCGGAGCAGAGGGAGAAGAAAAGGAGAGGCACCGAGACATGGGGGTGGCAGTCAGCATGGAGGCCGGACCGAGGGTCGGCGCCGGCGGTCGGGGAGCCGGGCGAGTAACAGAGGGAGGTGGCTCGGGAGGCAGCAGCGGCCGGAGCACAAGGGCGACGGCCGGGGTCGGGCCTGGAGTGGTCGGCGGCGGGGATATCGAGAGGCGACAGAGGGGAGGCGCGCAGGCGACCGGGGCCGGGCTAGCTGGGCTGGAGGTGCGACGGCGCAGGGAGCAGGTTGGCCGGAGCCGAGTAGGGGAAGCCAGAGGGGAGGCTGGAAGCGAGCGGGGAGCCATCGGCCGGCGCCAGGAGACCGGAGGCGCAGGAGAGGAGACCGGATTGGGGAAGATCCAACGGATTGGAGGAGAGGCACTGGAGGGAGGAGGCCGAGCCCAAGGGCGCAGGCGGCTGGAGGCGCGGGAGCCAGGGGCTAGCCGGCGCCGAGAGAAGCCATGACCAGGGAGAGAGAGAAATGGAGAGAAGGAAGGAGAGAAGAGATGGGGAGGGTGCCAGCAAAGGCCAATGCCAGCATTCCGCCGAGAGAGGCCAATAGGCCATTCCGCCGACAGGGCGTGTGACAAGTGTCAAAATATAGAAGGAGGAAAATGAGGAGAATTGAATCAAAAGAATTCGCATGGAGTTAAATTTCTAAAGAAATTGAGTTGAGAGCAGCACGTATTCAATGTCAAATATCAAAATTTCTCTTCCGCCGACAGGGCGTGTGGAGAGAGGGATTGCAAAAGAAGGGGAAAAAGGGTAATGAAAGAAAAGAAGAAAAGTTGGATAGGGACCCGAGAATTCCGATCGCATATTAAACTAACTAGAGCAAATGGACAGAAAGCCTTAAGGTGCAGGTAAGATGTGTAATGCCAGTATTTCATTTTTTTTCAAATATGGAATATCGAGATCAGATATATTTGTTTTGGTATGTGCTCAAACCAGATTGGACCATGTTCCAAGGACAAGCCCCACTGGAAATTTTGGTAACTAAAAGCTTGTACTGACCTTGCTTTGCTCCCCGAACAGTGTATGCCAGTGGACGGAGCTAACTTTTTTGATAGCAAGAGCATTGAATTCCATTTGTCAATTAGTAACATTCAATCACGACCAAACTTTACACACGACTTCTAAACAAGATTATTTACAACAATTACTACACTAAACTACAACCGAAGCAAAATCAAGTCGACAAGTCGGAGGAGGCAGTGGCGGGCAACCGCAGTGAGGAGGCATGCGAGAGACGACGCGGTGGCCAGATCTACCACAATCTCGCCCAGATGTGGTGCCCACAGCCAGATCCACCTCGACCCCGCTTGATCCGCAGCACCGGTGCCTGCGCGAGGGGGATTAGAGTGGGACGGTGACATGGGATGCGGTCTTGAGCAGCGGCGATGGTAGGAAGGCTGAGGACGGCGAGGGCGCCAGTGGAGGCGAGAGGAGGGCTACCGAGACAAAGAGGAACGTGGCGGCAATGCGGAAGAACCGGCAAGCCGCGAAACCCTAGCCTCCACCAAGACGTCTTGACCTCGTGCACCGCTTAGTCTCTCTCTCCGCAGATCCCAAGCGCGCGCCTCCCGTACTTCTTTTTCCAGCGGCGGTGGGGCGGGAGGACGGTTAGGGCGGCGACGCGAGTGGGACGGGCGAGAGAGAGGAGAGCGAGGGAGGCGGCGTGGGGCGAGAGACCGGGGGAGGAGGCGACTGAGTGAGCTAGGCTTTCGCGGCCGAAGCGCTCGACTTCTTGTCCTACGATCCAACGGCCGGAGATCGCCACACACCTAAACCAGATCGATCTGCTGCGCTCCGGCTTTGGGGCCATGCGTCGGCACCCGCGTGTATCCACGCCGCCCAAAATTCTGTGGTGCGAGGAAAACGCAGCAGATTTTAATAACTCTGATCCATGAAACCTGCTAATTGTATTAAATTATGAAACATTATTATCAGGTTATACAGGGGAATGACATGTATTCTGTAGATGATTAATTTCACATGTACCGATTAAATTGGTATTATGCCATTTAAAATCACCCTGCTGCATATTTAAAGATCTAGCTAATATTTGTTAGTTGTATTAACTTACAAAACTCCAATAGTAAATACTTATGAATACTAAAATCAAATTAAGTGCCTTCAATAGATTAAAATGTGCTGCATACTGATTAATTAGTGTATTGCTGTTTAAATTATTCTATTTTGTAATTAAATACTTGATTAACCTTGTTAGTCGTATTAAATCGCAAAACTTCCCTAGTAAATATTCATGGATATTAAAAAAGTTAAGTGATGTTACCTGAAGCTGAATATATGGTGAAGGTTCGAGCAAGGATCCCTTCAAGCATATGACTAGAATATCTTTAGCAAAATAAAGTATTTTCCTATTAAATTATTATCACTATGCATAAAAATGAAAAAGGCAGACAGTTGAAGAAGCCACTATCAGGCCAGTAAAATAAGTCAATGGAGGGTCTCTAGGTCAAGAGAGAAAAGGGCATGTATGAGATCTTCTACATAGGGATAAAATACAAGGTTAATTAGACTTCACTTGTGTAACGGACCATATTACTCGTATCAACCATTGTTCCGTTTAAAGACGGGCAGAATTAGTAGCTCTATTAAGATTATTATATTCTCCACATGGATAAGTATTATTTAGGGAGGAATCTAGAGTCGGGAGTGGGAGATCCATAGTTGCAAGAACTCAGAACTACATAGGCCAGAAATGGGGATGTGGATCGCAAGAATCTAGGACCGGTTAGATAAAAGAAGCCGATTTAATACGCAGTTGGGTGATGGTTAGACCACCCCACCAATAGTTATGTTGCTTTTCGGTGGGTATGAGAGTCGACACCGCTGCTCAGTTATCGATGTCATTGGTAGAGATATAATATACTAAAATAGATGTAAAAGTTCTGTACTCTGATCTGAGCAAGATTTGGAGTGACTATGGGTAAAGTGGTACAAGCCTACGCAGTGCTATATAAATCATAAATTCATACCCACCTCTAGGATTGGAGGCTACGGAAACAAGTGGAGGATTTAGTGCCACTATACGAGTTCTCAGTAGGTTTTTAAATTAATAGTTTGGGGTTTAGGTTTTTAGGGTTTTGGGGCTTGGGTTTAGGGTTTAGGATTTAAACCCTAACCCTAAACCCTATATATATGGGTGTAATTACACTGGAGTAAAAGTGTATATATATATATATATATATATATATATATATATATATATATATATATATATATATATATATATATATATATATATATATATATATATATATATATATATATATATATATATATATATATATATATATATATATATATATGCAGAGCAGATGCAAGTTGTCCTTGTAGCATAGAGCCAGGCGCTAGGCTCGAGCTCACCTCTCGCGGAAGCTTGGAGCTGGCTCGAGCTAATTATAAGCAGGAGAAAGTTGGACAAGGATATGATATTTCAGTGTAGACCTTGGACTATATATATTCCACGGCATTTGGAGTTTGGACCAATAGATTAGCTTGCATTGATATATGTAGCCCTCGTCTCACTAGACTAGACTAGACTTTTTCCATGCAAGCATGCATGGTTTGGTCACAAATTAAACCAGTCAGCTGCCCGGCCGCCAAACCACTCGGCCGGCCGGACAAAAAACCGTGGATATGCTGTTGGTCCCAGCTTACCGTTGAAACCACGTCGCTTCTTGCGCTTTGGCCTCCATGACAGCGAACAAGGAGTTAGTTGCACTCTACTCAAACTGTGCGCAGGCATTGGAGTCTCTCAGAGCTCTTGAAAAAAGCCTGTTTTAAATGTATAGATTGATTCCTATATTAATTCTATATCCTTACGCTACACTTTACACAAAAGATATTCTATATCCTTCACTTTACACAAAAGATATTCTATATCCTACGCTACACTTTACACAAAAAGATATTCTATATTCTAAGCTTTTTTCTTCCTAGTTGATTATATATAGAGATGTATAGGGAGGATAGGAGTCAGCTAAAATCAAAGCTAGTTATTAGTTGGTGTTTAAAGGTAAGGTGTGTATAAAGTTAAAGCTATGCATATAGTGTTTTCTTTTGTTAGTATAGTTTCGAGTTAATAGCTTGATAGTTGTGATATAGGATATTAGAAATTTTTGGGTCGAACCGAAACTTGTTATGTTTTACATAAAAATTGTCATGTTATGGTGTAAAATTGTCATATTTTGAAATAGTTATGTTAAGATGTAAAACTGTCTTAGTTTGAAATTGTCATGCTATGGTTTAAAACTGTCACATTTAGATATTTATAAATATGACAATCTTAGATCCTTGTTTGGTAGCACCAGCTTTTCAGCTGGCTTTTTAGCTTTTAAGCTTGTTGATTTGGTCAAACAAGCCAACAAAGGTGTTTGGCAAATGGCTTGTTTGGTTGGCTTAAAAGCCCGCTGAAAAGCCATTTTTCAACAAGCCATTCCGGCTTTTTGGATTTTTAGCTATTTAGCTTGTTACTTATGTTGTTAAACAAACAACAAGCTAGCTACCAGCCAGCAGCTGATTTACCAAACACCTTCTCAACCAAATTGACGTAACTAGATAGCCAAAACAATGGCTTTTCCAAATTGGTCAAACAAGCCAACCAAACCAGCCAACAGCCACAAGCCAATAGCTGTTTACCAAACAGGGCATATGATCACAATCTTAGACATTAATATGACAAGTTCCAATCAAAAGTTAGATGAAATGGTTACACCCAAAAACTTTTGATATGTTATATGTATATGGTATTGTAAGTATATGACTAACTACTAGCACTATATATTTTCAGGCTTACATCATGTCTCGTGAGCTAGTTGATTTAAGTCCAGGGCAGCTGCATAAGCTAAGCCGATTTGATCCATCGACAAGAAGTGGAGAAGCTTAAAGAGCTCGAGTTCAATTCATATGCAGAGCAACAAAAGTATCTCAATGACGCCAAAGACGCCCGTGATAAGGTGTACCACATCCTTGAGAGTACAAAGGAAATGATAGCGCAGACCGACGCCGAGAAGGACGCCACTAAGCAAGATATTGCTAAGGGTGTCTATGAATACTGCACCAAAGGGATCGGAGTATCCCTCCAATTCATCCGTAGTTACAACACCCGTCTCTACTACCTTGACAAGCTCAAGAACCATAGTGATGACCTCATCAAGCAGCTAAAGTGGCTCGATCCACCACCCAACGAGAAGAAGCTCAGCGCCTTGCTCTTGAGGCCGGCATGTATAAGAAAGCCACGCTTGAGTATGCCAAAAAGTATCAGCATTTTGTCCCAAATCAATTCACAAAATGGCTCAAGGAAAACAAAATCGTTTTTGAGGATCTTGTGGAAGCGTATGTCCCTACATCATCATCATCATCATCATTATTATTATTATTATAAATATTATTGAGCTCAAAATGATTACAATAATTTTATATTATTATTATTAACATTAAAATTTCATACGATGGGAATTCAAAACCTAAATTGATAAAATTCGATCTCAAAAGTAGAAATTGAACTTTACTGAAATTTGTAGAAATTTTGTTGTACTTGCTTAACATTGCTGAACGTTGCTGAGAACAAACAAAAGAAATTTTGGAATCACTTAGAGAACATAATCTTTGTTTACTCTTTAGATTTAACGATAGTACTTTTGCAGTAGTACATGTAACAACAATTGCTTTCCTGCTTGTCCCACTGTACTTGCAGTAAGGTGGCAAAGCTTGGTTTTAGGGGGCCTTTTAAAAATTTGGATGATATCCAAAAGCTACAGGTATGAACTAACTTACTCTCTAAACCTTGCCCTTTACAGGCTTATCATAAATTAATTGCTTAATTAACAATGTTTAAGGTATCATATTACACATTTTTGTCTCAGTTTTTTAATATTGTAATATTATTCCAATTTATATATAAAAAAAGATTTGTGGTACTGCAGTGCGAACAAAAGGTTTAAAAAGGAAAGAAGTCGGGACACAAAAAATTATGTTTCAACTCATCAAGAGTCAAGATATAGAAAGGATTTAGGCCATGTTCTTAAGAGCTGCAATTTGTTGAATTGAACTAAACTGAATTGAAGTTGTTGAATTTGGTGATTTGAAGTCCATTTTTAACCATCTAAACTATATGTAAAGCATAGCAATATCATAATCAAATGAAAGTTTATATCAAAAACTTTCCAACGGTACTTGAATCGTTTTGGAATTTGATTCCGATAAGAAGTTATCAAGCTTTGGAGTTTGGAGCTGAACTAAACTGAAATAATTTCATGCCAAAAGAACAGGGCCTTACTTAATCTTGGAATTGAGCATAGTGAACACTAAAGAGGAGTCATTTCTTCATAAAATGGTTCCTTAGAATCGGTTTGAACTTTTTCTAACTTTGGATTGAGCTCATTTTAGTTTTGGGTTTTATGATAAGATGATATCATGATAAATTCTAATCTTAATATGGCGTGTTCCTTGCAAAAGTAGGGGTTATATATTGTACGGTAAAAGTGGTACTGAATATCACTGCAATGTATCATGTTCGTCAGGTATATGACAGTATTATTGCGGAAGCGGGACTAGGAGAATCCGTGGTGACTTACTCATTTGAAGCTTTGGGAAAAGTCGGCGTTGTATTTTTGGTTGTTACAGCAGCTGTAATGGTGTGGGACATATACACAGCAGAGGATAAGCTGCAGGCAGCAGTTAAGGATTCAGTGAATGCGTTAACTGCAGTAGTTAGCCTTGAGGTCGGAGACATAGTTACTGCTGCTGTAGAAGCTGGATTCGTAGCGCTTGACATCGAAATCGCTTCTGCAGCTATCTCACGACAATCGGAGCAATCGCCGGGTTCGGAATTGGTGCTCTCATTGGGATGGCTGCAGGTGCGCTGCTTGACTTGATTTTCAGCAGTGGAACTAGCAAGGTGAAGATCACAGACAGGCTTACTGTTTGTCGTGTGGGTCCTATGCCCGATGGTCTCCAACTCGCTCGTCTAGTTAAGCAGAATTACCCCGACCTCTAAACTGATCATGCTACTATGCTAGTACTACCGTTGCTAGCTTCTGCTGCTGCTGCTACTACTACTAAACTTATGATCGACTACTACATAGTACTATTAGTATGTACAATTTGTTGAACTAAAGAGGGTCGGTGGAGACCCTTAGGGTCACAAATTCGCACCCCTAACTACTACTATATTATTGTATTGAAGGGATATGCTTACCTCTTGTGTAAGTACGTAAGTGCCTATTGTGCACTTCTAAAATAATACCCACGCGTTATTGTATTCCGTGATGCCATGATCTTATATACTTCATGAATATACTTAAGCTTTCTTGTGGTATTATCAAGCTCATATATACTAGTATGCATCACATAATATAAGTCAATATTAATTGCACCTTAATACCTAAGTGCCTATTGTGCACTCCTACAATAATACCCCCTTGATCACCAAAGAAGAAAAATAAAACCCACTTGGTTGTATTTTAAGGATAAACTAGTCTAATGATGAATAAAAGACATGTTGTTGATTCGATGATATCATTTTTTATTGACTCTGGGGTCTAGTTATAGAAGAAGAAGATGAGAGTTAAAAACTTTCTTTGCATTTAAATAATAGGATCGGAGGAACTGTTTCTACAATTTTATCAATATCTGGTGGTGATCGGTTCGGCTTAAAAGCTCATGGCTTATGGCTGAAAACACTGTAGTTGGCTGAAAAAAGCACTGTAGCTGACAGAGGCTTATTTAGCATAATTAAATTTAAAAAATTTAAAAATATAAAAAATATGTTAGCCCATTACGTATAATACAAACGAATACGGGAAAAAAAGAACCGGCAAAAATGCTCAACAAAAAGCCAAAAGTTCGAAAAAGACGAAATTTATGAATAGTGAAAAATAAACCAGAAACTCAAGCCAAATTGATCAGTCTATCTGCTGAGAGTTGCCCACATCATGCTTGACCCATGTCACTCTATGCCATTTGTGTTGTTGCAGCTGTAACTGTTTTATTGCTAGACGTTTGTTGCTTATTCCTATCGCTCTTATGTCTTCCTCGATGATCCCCTCAACCTGGGCTTTAAAATTAAATTTGGGTTTTCACTTTTATATTATCCCAAAATTAATTTTGGTATCAAAATTATATGCTACCCTTGGGGGTACAAGAGCAATGTACCCCCCTTACCAAAATATTAGCCCATTATGCAAATTGAGCTTTAGTATTTTTTTGGGTTTTTTGGTTATGGGGGTACATACCTCATGTACCCTTGAGGGTATCATATACTAATTGAACAAATTACCCCCTTAGTGTAATACCCTGAAAATTTACATACCTCTTGTTCAAGGTGTTATTCAGTATTTAACGAAAGGTCATACACAAATCAAATCAAATCTTTTCGAAAGTATTTTCTTGAGTTTTCCTAAAGCATCTCTCTTTGAAAGTAAGAAAATATTTTTACACGTTTCTGCTTTATTCAGGAACTCATTTATAGCTTATGGTCCAAGTAGGAGAATGTTGGACTCTGATCTTGAGAGTGTCTCATGACTTGTAGAGTTGCAGGCTCGGAACTTAATTGGGAAATGGTGGATTGCTGTGATCAATATGGTTTTTTTGGTGGCTTATGGCTGAAAAGCACTGTAGTTGGCTGAAAAAATACTGTAGTTGATAGAGGCTTATTTAGCATAATTAAATTTAAAAATAGAAAAAACATATTAGCCCATCACGTATAATGTAAACAAATATGGAAAAAAGAACCAGCAAAAAAGCTAAAAAAAAGCCAAAAGTTCAGAAAAAGACGAAATTTATGAATAGTGAAAAATAAGCTAGAAGCTGAAGCCAAAACGAGCGGCTTATGTAAGGTTTAACTTTAGGTTCTTGTATTAACTAGTAATTCATCGACTGAAATTAGATTGACATGGATCTTTAATTTGAACATGAGTTTGCTCCGACATTGATCAAGGTTGTAACATGGAATGTCTGAAATTTTGATGAAATACAACGTTTCTAAATGTTCTACTAATTAATGAGCTGGTGTCAAAAAGATCTTTCATACTACCTCCGTTTTTTTATTCTTTACGTTTCCTTATTGGGGTGTTTTTTTTGTTCTTTACATTTCTTTTTTGTGAAGGTTTTTGTGAGAGAGGATTTGGGTCCAGTTAAAGTTAGTGGGAGGAGTGTGAGTGCATCTTGGTTTTTGTGCAAAAGCAAACGTAAAGAATAAAAAACGGAGGTAGTATGTATTACAAAGCACCCCCAGTTACAAGCCATTTCTCTAACCGAGTCACCTTCTCAAATTTTATAAAGGCAACCACGACTTGCCACCGGTGAGTTGGCGCGCGACCACCTCCTCCGTCCACACAACCTACATTTGAACCTATTAATGATCTTTGCTAGCCTAGCAAATTAGGTATGATTGAAATGGGTTGGAATTTGACTTTAACCTAATACTAATAACTCCGTTTTTTCAATGTGTTACATTTTGTTTGAATTCCTCTTACATATTCAAATCAATGTAACATATTGAAAAAAACGGAGGTAGTATAAAGCAATATCAACCGGGCCAGTAAAAGAGGGGATCAAAGGGATTGCATTAGCCCTAGGCTCGTTGCATACTTGGTTGCCCATTTGCAATTGGTTCCAAATCTAACTCAGGTCAAGTACCTAACTGTGATGGGTGAGTCTCACAATGGGGGATTATACTTTATACATACACAACGGTTCAAACTCAAAACCTAATTACTTTACCGATATTAAGCCACTATACCATTTTAACCCATCCCTCTTTGGTACCGAAAAGATCATAGTACATGCATACAAATGAAAACAGAAATAAAGATCAATTACATATAGTAGCTAGTATGATTTAACACTTAAAATTTTTGAATGCTTGAAGCAAATTAAGGCGTACACCACAAGTAAGATATATGATCAATACATAACTTATTTATTTATATATTTTGGTCTGAAGGAGTGCATTATGTCGCAGATAAGAATCGAACCCCCAACTTTGAGGAGTGCATCATATCTGGTTCAGAACAATCATTTTTAGCACAACCAATATGAGTTGTATTACGCCAAACCATTTGTGTGTAAAACCCGCAACCAATATTCACCTTCAATGCAAGAAATTTTAGCATAGTTATAGAACAATCATTTTTAGCACAACCAATATGAGCTCCATGGTTTTTGTGGAGCTCCTCCTCAAGAGGTGCTCCAGAAATACATATTTCAAACGTGCGTCCTCGTGGAGTTCTATGATAATTTCGTACTGGTTCGATTCTTTTCCTCCCGCATCGTTCTCCCTCCCATCGAAAATAGAGAAGCGCCGCCCGGGTATCAACCTAGCGCCGTCGTCCCTTCGATTCCGGCTCGCACCCGTCATGTTTACCGGCGAAATGGAGAGATCCGATGGTCCTCCACTGGTTCCGGACAGGATTGATGCCCCAAATTCCTCACACCCTGTGAGATTTCCGCCACTGCCGCGATGACCGGGCACAGCCACACCCTCGCTCGTTGGGTGCGCAGCCGCAGCCACAAGCCTCGCACCACGTCGAGCTGCGGCTGTGCGAATGAGCTGTGCTGCGTGTCTGCATGGTATGCCTGGCGGGGCGTTGGTGCTCCCATGCACGCAAATGGGGGGATGCTACTCGGAATCATGCACATCCGGCCGGCGCTGGTGCCTGTCCCAGTGGCAGTGCCGCAGCTAGCTTACGTACGGTGCTGGTGCTAGCTCAACAATAATAATACTACTCCAAGGGCATGTATGCGTAGGCGTATAGGCTAACCAGTAACCACATGTGCGCTTCACAGCTTCATAGGGATGGAATACTAGCAGCTCCTAAGAAATTTTGACGCAAGAGGGGGGGGCCGATGGGTAGCTCCTCCAGTGCTCCCATGCCATGTGCTTGACCCGTGGGCGAGCCAATGATGCTATCTAGGTGCTGATTTAGGTGGTGAATACTGAATTGAGGTGAGTGTGTGATGCTATTTTCTTTGATTTGTTTGCTAAGTTTTGGATGAAGGATGTCGGTTCAAGTATTTGCTTGCTAGATTGTGCCTTGTTTGCTACTAATGCAAGAACAGTGTGTTTGACAATTTGCACTAGAAGTGATCGATGAAATGCCTGCTAGAACACTCATGTTTAGTTTAGATATGAAGTATTCAGTGCTACACAAATTCTATTATGATGGACCTAAGATGATTCAGCTGTACTGCAACTAATTATTATATTCATTCACCGTGGCATTTTACTTGTACATAGATTGAGGCTATATACGAGTAGCTGCTAGCTACTGCCCTTCATCAGAGCCACTCATCAGTTAGGGCTTGTTTGGTTGGTGCCTAAGTTTGCCATGCCTAAGCTTAGGCAATGTGTGGCTGCCACAGAAAGTGTGGCTAACAAAATCGAAGCCACACTTGTGGCAAAGTTTGGCAAGAAACTGAGTATATGACGTGTGGGGCCGGGTGCTTAGAAAGTGTGGCATGTCACAGTTGCGTCAGTAAACCAAACAGCTACCTAAAAACTGTGGCACGCCTAACATGTGGCTAGGCAACTTCTAGTCATGAACCAAACAGGCCCTTAGTTTGTACAAGATGGCCTCTAGTTTCAGCACCCTCCTTCATGTAACTTGCGGCTCTGAACCAATGTGTCTTCAATGTGTAACTTGCACTCTCTGACATTTCTAATTTTCTATGCATGATTGCAATCCCTGGTTAAGAATGTCCTTTAATTTCCACTTGAAAGACTTATTGAACATCCCTGCTTGACCAATGTGTTAGCGTTAAATTCGGCGAACACACTTGGTGCACGAAAGCACGAATCGAATAGCAGCAGGAGTAGGTAGAATAGTATCATGACTTTGATGCTTGGCCAGATTATCAATAACAATTGGCCCTGGACCAAGCTCTTGCACAGACGCATATATCTCACCTATCTTGATCAAACCTCATGCAAGGGTGCAGTAGCATCTCTCTTCTTCTCAACCCACCTTGGGACCACCTTGGAATATTTTTTTGATGGCCGATCTTTCGAAACTGCCGTTTGTTTCTCATATTTTGACAAGAGGTACTCAAAAGTAGGCTTGAACTTCTTCTGCGCCTTTGCTTCATTCACTTTCCACGCATCAACCTTGGGGCACTTTGGCTTGAGCATCTTTGGGCATTTTTGGGCAAAACCGTTCTGAACGGTTTGTAATGCTGTGCTGCAGTAGAACTAAAACCGTTCTGAACGGTTTGTACCACTGTGCTACAGTAGAACCAAAACCAAACCGGTCTGGCTGGTTTACCCTGCGCAATAGGCAAACCAGGCGTCTTTGATGAGGGCTTCGCTTGCCCCCCGAGCATGGGAGCTTTTGCAGTGATCTTTAGAGACTCCCTTCCATTAGCAGTAGTTCCCAATGCCATTTTTCTTGACATTGCAGTCATTAGTGGCATGAGAGAACGATTTGTGGAATTTACAATAAGCTCGCCGCTTCAACTCATCAAGCGGCGACATAGCATGAGACAATCTAATGTTTCCACTTTTCAACAAATCATCAAAAATTCTATCACACTTGGAAACATCAATGGTAAACTTGATCTCATCTTGCTGATTCTTATGAATCGGCTTAAGAGAAGCACATGTACTTGAATTTGATTTAGGCAGCCATACAAATTCAGTAACATAAACATTCTTATCTTCATCGTCCGAAAATTCAGATTCATAATCAAGCATATGCATGTTAGGACGATCAGATTCATAAACATTCAAGCATAAGAGTCTGGACGTATACAGCAACGGCGTATCTTAGTACATATACCCGTATAGAATGCACATTTGTGCAGCTTGCTAGCTTCCTAGAACCAAGAGCAATCCGCTTGTCCTTGTACTGAGATACATGTGCTGAGATACACGTGTATATATATGGAGTAGTTTGTTTTCAGGAGACTATATATGCCCAGAATGGATAACCACGTAGAGGGAGGAACCCTGCATGGGCCATCCACGGGAATCTTACACAAGTCCATATTATCCATGAGAGTACGTAATTTGTGCTGCTAAATCTTAATTAACCGGCCCAAACAACTACGTACACGGCTCGATCGTGTTCATTCGTGTATGCAGGCGCCTTTTATTAACTGGATCATTAATTGACATGGGCTGAGTCGATCTGGGCATCACAGGCCGCAAGCACTCTACTGCTGGCCGGGTTTGCAGTCGTTCATTTCCAGCTAAACTCAGACCATACGTATACATGTACGTATACTTAGAAGTGCAGGTGCATGCATGCACTCTAGTCATCTGGCTTCTCATGTACCTGAATATCATACATGTCCTTTCTTCCTATTCCTTGCTTCTTTTGAAAAGCACATGAGCTCATGTGATCATCCAGATTATTTTTTAAGATATTATACAAAATACCATCGAACAGTTATAGGTCATGTTTTCGACCAAATTTGCTCCGAGAAACAAAAATCCCCGGAATGCTCCGGTAACCCTGGAACGACTAGAAAAGTTGAAAATCGTGAGCTATAGGTCACTCTTTCGGCCAAATATGCTCTGAAAAATAAAAATCCCCAGACAGGCCCGGTAACCCTAGAACGACAAGAAAAGCTGAAAATCGTGAGCTATAGGTACGCTTTCGGCAAATGTGCTCCGAAAAATAAAAATTCCCGACTACTCTGGTAACCCCGGAACGACTAGAAAAGCCGAAATCGTGAGCTATAGGTCACGCTTTCGACCAAATCTGCCCCCGAGACACAAAAATTGTCGGAATGCTCCGGTAACCCTAGCATGACTAGAAAAGGTAAAAATCGTGAGTTATAGGTCACGCTTTCGGCCAAATGTGCTTCGAAAAATAAAAATACCCGGACTGCTCTGGTAACACCGGAACGACTAGAAAAGTTGAAAATCGTGAGTTATAGGTACGCTTTCGGCAAATGTGCTCGGAAAAATAAAAATCACCGGACTACTCCGGTAACCCCGGAACGACTAGAAAAGCCGAAATCGTGAGCTATAGGTTACGCATTCGACCAAATCTGCCCCCCCAGAAACAAAAATTGTCGGAATGCTCGTAACCCTAGCATGACTAGAAAAGCTGAAAAATCGTGAGTTATAGGTCATGCTTTTAGCCAAATGTGCTCAGAAAATAAAAATCCCTGACCGCTCCAGAATAAAGGAACAACTAGAAAAGCTAAAAATCGTGAGCAATTGGTCACGCTTTCGGCCAAATATGCTCCAAAAAATAAAAATCCTCGGACTGCTCCAGTAACCCCGAAAGGACTAGAAAATTGAAATTGTGAGCTATAGGTCACGCTTTCGTCCAAATGTGATGCGAAAGAAAATCCTTGGAATCCTCCGGTAACTCCGGAACGACTGGAAAAGCTGAAAATTGTGAGCTTTAGGTCATGTTTTCGGCAAAATGTACTCCAAAAAATACAAATCCCCGGATTGCTCCGGTAACCACGAAACGACTAGAAAAGCTGAAAATCGTGAGGTATAGGTCACTCTTTCGGCCAAATCTGCTCCGAGGAACAAAATTCCCCCGACTACTCCGGTGACCCTTGAACAACTGGAAAAGCTGAAAATCGTGAGCTATAGGTCACGCTTTCGGCCAAATGTGACGCGGAAAATCTTGAGCTATGGGTCAGCCTTTCGGCCAAATGTGATGCGACAAAAATCCACGGAATCCTCCGGTAACACCAGAACGATTAGAAAAGTTGAAAATCGTTAGCTAAAGGTCATGCTTTTGGGAAAATGTGCTCCGAAAAATAAAAATCCCCAGACTGCTCCGGTAACCCCGGGACGACTAGAAAAGCTGAAATCGTGAGCTATAGGTCACGCTTTAATAAATCTGCCGAGAAACAGATTACCACGATTGCTCCAGAACCCTTGAATGACTAGAAAAGCTGAAAACGTGAGCTATAGGTCAGCTTTCACCAAATGTGATGCGAAAAAATCCTCGTGTCCTCCAACAACCTCGAACGACTAGAAAAGCGAAAAATCTCGAGCTATCGGTTACCCTTTCGCCAAATGTGATGCGACAAAAATCCTCGAATCCCGGTAACATCGAAACGTTTAGAAAAGTTGAAAATTGTTAACTATAAGTCACGCTTTTGTGCAAATGTGCTCAAAAATAAAAATCCACTGATCGCTCGATAACCTCGGAACGACAAGAAAAGCTGAAATCGTGAGTTATAGGTCACGCCGACAAAATTTGCTTCGAGAAACAAAAACCCCGGAATGCTCCAAGAACCTCGTAGAATCGCTCCGAAAAATTAGAGTCCCAGATCGCCCGAAACCCCGAACGACTAGAAAAGCTGAAAATCGTGAGCTATAGGTCACGCTTTCGCCAAATGTGTTTCAAATATAAAAATACCGGACTGCAACGGTAACCCTGGAATGACTAGGATAGCTGAAAATGGTGAGCTATATTTATGCTTTCGGCAAATATGCTCCGAAAAATAAAAATCCCCGGACTATTCCGGCAACCCTGGAACGACTAGAAAAGCTGAAATGGTGAGCTATAGGTCACGCTTTTGACCAAATATGCCTCGAGAAACAAAAATCGTCGGAATGCTCCGGTAACCCTAGCATGACTAGAAAAGCTGAAAATCGTGAGTTATAAGTCACGCTTTCGGCCAAATGTGCATCAAAAAATAAAAATACCTGGATTGCTCTGGTAACACCGGAACGACTAGGAAAGCTGAAAATCGTGAGCTATACATACACTTTCGGCAAATTTGCTCCGAAAATAAAAAATCCCCGGACTGGCCCGGTAACCCTGGAACGACTAGAAAAACTGACAATCGTGAGCTATAGGTCACGCTTTCGACCAAATGTTCTCCGAAAAATAAAAATCCCCGTACTGGTCCGGAAACCCCGGAACGACGAGAAAAGCTAAAATGTGAGCTATAGGTCACGCTTTCGGCCAAATGTGCTTCGAAAAATGAAAATCCCTGGTTAGGTTCGGTAATCCCGGAGCGACTAGAAAAGCTGAAAATCGTGAGCTATAGGTCATGCTTTCGGCCAAATGTGCTCTGAAAAATAAAATTCCCCGGACTGTCCCGGTAACCCCGGAACGACTAGAAAAACTGAAATCGTAAGCTATAGGTCAGGCTTTCCACCAAATCTGCCCCGAGAAACAAAAATTGTCGGAATGCTCCGGTAACCCTGACACGACTAGAAAAGTTGAAAATCGTGAGCTATAGGTCACACTTTCCGCCAAATGTGCTCCAAAATATAAAAATACCCGAACTGCTCCGGTAACCCTGGAACGACTAGAAAAGCAGAAAATCGTGTACTATAGGTACGCTTTCGGTAAATGTGCTCCGAAAAATAAAAATCCACGGACTATTCCGGTAACCTCGGAATGACTAGAAAAATCTGAAATCTTGAGCTATAGGTCACGATTTCGACCAAATTTGCCTCGAGAAAGAAAAATCGTCGGAATGCTCCGGTATCACTGGGACGACTAGAAAAGCTGAAAATCGTGAGTTATAGGTCCGAAAAATAAAAATCCCGGCATAGGTCCGAAAAACCCCGAACGACTAGAAAAGCTAAAATGGTGAGCTAGAGGTCACGCTTTCGGCCAAATGTGCTTCAAAAAATAAAAATACCCGGACCACACTGGAAACACCGGAACATCTAGAAAAGTTGAAAATCATGAGCTATAGGTACGGTTTCAGCCGAATCTTTTCCAAGAATCAAAATTCCCCTGACCGCTCTGGTAACCCTTCAACAACTAGAAAAGCTGAAAATTGTGAGCTATAGGTCACTCTTCCGGCCAAATGTGCTCTGAAAAATAAAAATCCCTAGACAGGCCCGGTAACCCTAGAATGACAAGAAAAGCTGAAATCGTGAGCTATAGGTACGCTTTCGGCAAATGTGCTCGAAAATAAAAATTCGGACTACTCCGTAACCTCTAACGACTAGAAAAGCTGAAATCGTGAGCTATAGGTCACGCCACCAAATATATGCCTCGAGACCCAAAAATCGTCGGAATGCTCCGGTAACCCTAGCATGACTAGAAAAGCAAAAAATCGTGAGTTATAGGTCACGCTTTCGGCCAAATGTGCATCAAAAAATAAAAATAACCGAATAGCTCTGGTAACATCGGAACTACTAGAAAATCTGAAAATCATGAGCTATAGGTACGCTTTCGGCAAATGTGCTTCGCAAAATAAAAATCCCCGGACTACTCCGGTTACCCTGGAACGACTAGAAAAACTGAAATCGTGAGCTATCGGTTACGCATTTGACCGAATCTGCCCCTAGAAACAAAAATCGTCGGAATGCCCTGATAACCCTGGCATGACTAGAAAAGCTGAAAATCGTGAGTTATAGGTAATGCTTTCGGCCAAATGTGCTCCGAAAAATAGAAATCCCCGGACTGCTCCGGTACCAAAGGAACGACTAGAAAAGCTGAAATCGTGAGCAATTGGTCACGCTTTCAGCCAAATGTGATCCCAAAAATAAAAATTCCCCGGACTGCTCCGGTAACCCCGGAACAACTAGAAAAGCTAAAATCATGAGCTATTGGTCATGCTTTCGGCCAAATGTGATGCGAAAGAAAATACCTGGAGTCTTCCAGTAGCCCCAGAACGAATAGAAAAGCTGAAAATCATGAGCTATAGATTACGCTTTCGGCCAAATTTGCTCCTTAAAACAAAAATACCTGGACAGTTGTGGTAACCCCAAAACGACTAGAAAAGCTCAAAATCGTGAGTTATAATTCACGCTTTCGGCCAAATGTGCTCCGAAAAATAAAACTCCCGACCGCTCTGTAACTCCGGACGACTAGAAAAGCTGAAATCGGAGCTATAGGTCACGCTTTTGGCCAAATCTTCTCAAGAAATAAAATTCCCGACTGCTCTGGTAACCCTTGAACAACTAGAAAAGCGGAAAATGTGAGCTATAGGTCATGCTTTCGGCCAAATGTGATGCGAAAAAAATCCCTGGAATCCTCCAGTAACGCCGGAACAAATAGAAAAGCTGAAAATCGTGAGTTATAGGTCATGCTTTCTGCTAAATGTGCTCCAAAAAATAAAAATCCCCGGACTGCCCCGGTAACCTTGAAACGACTAGAAAAGCTTAAAATCGTGAGCTATAGGTCACGCTTTTGGCAAAATCTGCTATTAGAAACAAAATTCCCCTGACTCCTCCGGTAACTGTTGAATGACTAGAAAAGCTGAAAATCGTGAACTATAGGTCACAGTTTTAGCCAAATGTGATGCGAAAAATCTCTGGAGTCATCCAGTAACACCGGAACGCCTAGAAAAGCGAAAAATCTTGACTTATAGGTATGCTTTCGGCAAATATGCTCCGAAAATTAAAAATCCCCAGACTGGCCTGATGACCCTAGAACGACTGGAAAAGCTGAAAATCGTGAGCTATAGGTACGCTTTCGGCAAATGTGCTCCGAAAATTAAAAATCCCCGGACTGGCCCGGTAACGAAAAGGAAAGCTGAAAATCGTGAGCTATAGGTCACGCTTTCGGCTAAATGTGATGTGAAAAAAAATCCCCGAAACGACTAGAAAAGCGGAAAATCCTGAGCTATGGGTCTCCCTTTCGGCCAAATGTGATGCGACAAAAATTTGCGGAATTCTCCGGTGACACCGGAACGATTAGAAAAGTGAAATATCGTTAGCTATTGGTCACGCTTTCGGGCAAATGTGCTCCGAAAAATAAAAATCCCCAGACTGCTTCGGTAACCATGGAACGGCTAGAAAAGCTGAAATCATGAGCTACAGGTCACGCTTTTGGCCAAATTTGCTCTGAGAAACAAAAATCCCAGGAAAGCTCCGGTAACCCTGGAACGACTAGAAAAGTTGAAAATCATGAGATATAGATCACTCTTTTGGCCAAATGTGCTCCAAAATATAAAATTTCCGTGGACTGGCCCGATAACGTTGGAATGACTAGAAAAGCTAAAAATCGTGAGATATAGGTCACGCTTTCGGCCAAATGTGCTCCGAAATATAAAAATCCTCGCACTGGACTGGAAACCTAGGAACGACTAGAAAAGTTAAAATGGTGAGTTATAGGTCACGCTTTCGGCCAAATGTGCTCTGAAAAATAAAAAACCCCGCACTGGTCCGGTAACCCGAGAACGACTAGAAAAGCTGAAATCTTGAGCTATAGGTCACGCTTTCGGCCAAATGTGATGCAAAAAAATCACCGAGTCCTGCAAAGAACCCTAACGACTAGAATAGCAGAAAATCATGAGATATGGGTCACCCTCTCGGCAAAATGTGATGCGAAAGAATCCACGGAATGCAACGGTAACTTTGGAACGACTAGAAAAGTTGAAAATCATTAGCTATTGGTTACTCTCTCGGCAAAATCTGCTTCAAAAATAAAAATCCCGGACTGGCCCGGTAACCCTGGAACGACTAGAAAAGCTTAAAATCGTGAGCTATAGGTCACGCTTTCGGCCAAATGTGCTCCGAAAAATAAAAATCCCCGCACTGGTCCAGAAACCCAGAAACGACTAGAAAAGCTGAAAATCGTGACCAATAGGTTACGCTTTCGTGCAAATGTGCTCCGAAAAATAAAAATCCCAGACTTTGGTCCGAAATCCCGAACGACTAGAAAAGCTGAAATTGTGAGCTATAGGTCACGATTTCGACCAAATCTGCCCAGAGAAACAAAAATTGTTGAAATGCTCCGGTAACCCCGGCACGACTACAAAAGCTGAAAATCGTGAGTTATAGGTCACGCTTTCGGCCAAATGTGCTGCGAAAAACAAAAATCCCCGGACTGCTCCGGTATCCTGGAACGACTAGAAAAGCTGAAAATCGTGAGCTATAGGTTACGCTTTCGGCCAAATCTGCTCCGAGATACAAAATTCCCCCGACTGCTTCGGTAACCCTTGAACGACTAGAAAAGCTGTAAGTCGTGAGCTATAGGTCACACTTTCGGCCAAATGTGATGCGGAAAAATAAAATCCTCGGAGTCCTCTAGTAACCCCGGAACGACTATAAAAGCGAAAAATCTTGAGCTATGGGTCTCCTTTCGGCCAAATGTGATGCGACAAAAATCCCCGGAATCCTCCGGTAACACCGGAACATTTATAAAAGTTGAAAATCGTTAGCAATAGATCACGCTTTCCTGCAAACGTGCTCTAAAAAATAAAAATCCCTAAACTGCTCCAGTAACCCCTTAACGACTAGAAAAGCTGAAATCGTGAGCTATAGGTCACGCTTTCGACCAAATTTGCTCCGAGAAACAAGAATCCCCGGTAACCCTGGAATGACTAGAAAAGTTGAAATCATGAGTTATAGGTCACGCTTTCGGTGAAACTTGCGCCGAAAACAAAAATCCCCGGAATGCTCCAGTAACCCTGAACGACTAGAAAAGTTGAAAATCGTGAGCTATAGATCACTTTTTCGGCCAAATGTGCTCCAGAAAAA
Source organism: Dendrocalamus sinicus (assembly GCA_036346575.1). Lineage (NCBI taxonomy): Eukaryota > Viridiplantae > Streptophyta > Magnoliopsida > Poales > Poaceae > Dendrocalamus > Dendrocalamus sinicus. Next base: position 55,555 of record CM070673.1, on the reverse strand, counting down.
ATCTCAGACCGGCCCAATAACCCTGAACGATTAGAAAAGCTGAAAATCGTGAGCTATAGGTCACACTTTCGGCCAAATGTGTTTTAAAATATAAAAATACCAGGACTCCTCCGGTAACCCTGGAACGACTAGAAAAGCATAAAATCGTGAGCTATTGGTACGCTTTCGACAAATATGTTTCAAAAAATAAAAATCCCCGGACTACTCCGGTTACCCCGGAACGACTAGAAAAGCTGAAATCGTAAGCTATAGGTCACGCTTTCCACCAAATCTACCCCGAGAAACAAAAATTGTCGGAATGCTTCGGTAACCCTGGCACGTCTAGAAAAGCTAAAAATCGTGAGTTATAGGTCACGCTTTTAGCCAAATGTGCTTTGAAAAAGAAAAATATGCGGACCACTCTGCAAACACCGGAACAACTAGAAAAGCTGAAAACCGTGAGCTATAGGTACGCTTTCAGCAAATGTGCTCCAAAAATTAAAAATCCCCGGCTTGGCACGGTAACCCCGGAACGACTAGAAAAGCCGAAAATCGTGAGATATAGGTCACGCTTTTGGCTAAATCTACTCCGAGAAACAAAATTCCCCCGACTTCTCCGATAAGCCTTAAACAACTAGAAAAGCTGAAAATCGTAAGCTATAGGTCACGCTTTCGCTCAAATGTGATGCAAAAAAAAATCCCCAGAGTCCTCCAATAACCCCGGAACGACTAGAAAATTGGGAAATCTTGAGCTATGGGTCACCCTATCGCCCAAATATGATGCGACAATAATCCCCGAGTACTTCGGTAACACACTGGAACGATTAGATAAGTTAAAAATCGTTAGCTATAGGTCACACTTTCGGACAAATGTGCCCGAAAAATAAAAATCCTTGGACTACTCCGATAACCCCGGAACGACCAAAAAAGCTGAAATCGCGAGCTATAGGTTACGCTTTCGGCTAAATTAGCTTCGAGAAATAAAAATCCCCGAAATGCTCCGGTAACCCTGGAATGACTAGAAAAGTTGAAAATCGTGAGCTATAGGTCAATCTTTCGGCCAAATGTGCTCCGAAATTTTAAAATACCCGGACAAGCCTAGAAATCCTAGAACAACTAGAAAAGCTGAAAATCGTGAGTTATAGGTCACGCTTTCGGCCAATCGTGCTTCGAAAAATAAAAATACCCAGACGGCTCTGGTATCCGCGGGACGACTAGAAAAGCTGAAATCGTGACCTATAGGTCACTATTTCCGCCAAATCTACTCCGAGAAACAAAATTCCCCCGATTGCTCCAGTAACCCTTGAACGACTAGAAAAGCTGGAAATTGTGAGCTATAGGTCACGCTTTTTGCCAAATGTGATTCGACGAAAATCCCTGGAATCCTCCGGTAACACCGGAATGTTTAGAAAAGTTGAAAATTGTTAGCTATAGGTCACGCTTTCGTGGAAATGTGCTCTGAAAAATAAAAATCCCCGGACTGCTCCGGTAACTCAGGAACGACAAGAAAGTTGAAATCGTGAGCTATTGGTCACGCTTTCGGCCAAAGGTGCTCCGAAAATTAAAAATACCCGGATAGGCCCGGTAACCCTGGAACGACTAGGAAAGCTGATAATCGTGAGCTATTGGTCACGTTTTTGGCCAAATGTGCTCTAAAAAATTAAAATCCCCGCACTAGTCCGGAAACCCTGGAACGACTAGAAAAGCTAAAATCGTGAGCTATTGGTCATGCTTTCGGCCAAATGTGCTCCAAAAATTAAAAATCCCTAAACAGGTCTGGTAAACTGGGAATGACTAGGAAAGCTGAAATCGTGAGCTATTGGTTACGCTTTCGGCCAAATTTGCTCCGAGAAACAAATATCCCCGGAATGCTCTGGTAACCCTGGAACGACTAGAAAAGTTGAAAATTGTGAGCTATAGGTCAATCTTTCGGCCAAATGTGCTCTGAAAATTAAAAATACTCGGACAGGCCCGATAACCCTGGAACGAATAGGAAAGCTGAAAATCGTGAGCTATGGGTCACGCTTTCGACCAAATGTGCTCTGAAAAATAAAAATTCCCGGACAGGTCCGGTAACCCCGGAATAACTAGAAAAGCTGAAAATCGTGAGCTATAGGTCACGCTTTCGGCCAAATGTGATTCGAAAAACCCCGAAACTAGAAATCGCCAAATGAGCTATCGGTTACGCTTTACCAAATGTGCTTTGAAAAATAAAAATGCCCGAACTCTTTGTAACCCCGAGACGACTAGAAACTTGAAATCATGAGCTATAGGTCACGCTTCCGGCCAAATCTGCTCCGAGAAACAAAATTCCCCCGACTGCTATGGTAACCCATGAACGACTAGAAAAGCTGAAAATCTTGAGCTATGGGTCACCCTTGCGGCCAAACGTGATGCGACAAAAATCCTCGGAATGCTCCGGTGACACCGGAACGTTTAGAAAAGTTGAAAATCGTTAGCTATAGGTGACGCTTTCGTGCAAATGTGCTATAAAAAATAAAAATCCCCGTACCGCTTCGGTAACCCCGGAACGACAAGAAAAGCTGAAATCATGAGCTATAGATTATCCTTTCGGCCAAATATGCTCCGAAAAATAAAAATCCCCGGAATGCCCCAGTAACCTAGGAACGACTAGAAAAGCTAAAAATCATGAGCTATAGATCACTCTTTCGGTCAGATGTGCTCCGAAAAATAAAAATCCCCAGACTTGCCGGGTAACCGTACAACGACCAGAAAAGCGGAAAATCGTGAGCTATAGGTACGTTTTCGGTAAATGTGCTCTGAAAATTAAAAATCCTAGGAGTTACCCGGTAACCCTGGAACGACTAGAAAAGCTGAAAATCGTGAGCTATAGGTCACGCTTTCAGCCAAATGAGCTCCAAAAAATAAAAATCCCGGCACAGGTCTGGAAACCCCGAAACGACTAGAAAGGCTAAAATGGTGAGCTATAGGTAACGCTTTCGGCCAATTGTTCTCCAAAAAATAAAAATTCCCAGACTGGCCCGGTAACCCTACAACGACTAGAAAAGCTGAAAATCGTGAGAGGTCACGCTTACGGCCAAATGTGCTCCGAAAAATAAAAATCCCGGCACAGGTCCGGAATCCCCGAAACGATTAGAAAAGCTAAAATGTTGAGCTATAGGTCACGCTTTCGGCCAAATGTGCTCTGAAAAATAAAAATCCCTGGACAGGTCCGGTAACCCCGGAACGACTAGAAAAGCTGAAAATCTTGTGCTATAGGACACATTTTCGGCCATATGTGCTCCAAAAAATAAAAATCCCCAGACTGCCCCGGTTACCCAGAAACGAATAAAAGCTAAAAATCGTGAGCTATAGGTCACGGTTGCGCCGAAATCTGCTCCGAGAAACAAAATTTCCCCGACTGCTCCGGTAACCGTTGAACGACTAGGAAAGCTGAAAATCGTGAGCTATAGGTAACACTTTCGGCCAAATCTTCTCCAAGAAACAAAATCCCCCCGACAGCTCAAGTGACCCTTGAACAACTAGAAATGCTGAAAATGTGAGCTATAGTTACGCTTTTGGCCGAATCTTCTCCAATAATCAAAATTCCCCTGATTGCTCTGGTAAGCCTTGAATAACTAGAAAAGCTGAAAATCGTGAGCTATAGGTCACGCTTTCGGTCAAATGTGATGCAAAAAAATTGGAAAATCCCAGAACGACTAGAAAATTGGGAAATCCTGAGCTATGGGTCACCCTATCGCCCAAATGTGATTCGACAATAATCCCCGAGTACTTCAGTAACACGGGAACGATTAGAAAAGTTGAAAATCGTTAGCTATAGGTCGCACTTTCGGACAAATGTGCCCGAAAAATAAAAATCCTTGGACTGCTCCGATAACCCCGGAATGACCAGAAAAGCTGGAATCATGAGCTATAGATTACGCTTTCGGCCAAATGAGATTCGAGAAACAAAAATCCCCGGAATGCTCCGATAACCCTGGAACGACTAGAAAAGTTGAAAATCGTGAGCTATAGGTCAATCTTTCAGCCAAATGTGCTCCGAAAATTAAAAATCCACGCTCTAGTCCGGAAACCCCGGACCGACTAGGAAAGCTAAAATGTGAGATTTGCGTCGGGCTTTCGGCCAAATCTGCTTTGAAAAATAAAATTCCTGGACAGGTCCGGTAACCCCGGAACGACTAGAAAAGCTGAAAATCATGAGCTATCGGTTACGCTTTCGGCCAAATGTGCTTTGAAAAATAAAAATGCCCGAACTGCTTCGGTAACCCTGGTACGAGTAGAAAGTTGAAATCATGAGCTATAGGTCACGTTTTCGGCCAAATCTGCTTCGAGAAACAAAATTCCCCCGATTGCTCCGGTAACCCTTAAACGACTAGAACAGCTGAAAATCTTGAGCTATGGGTCACCTTTTCGGCCAAATGTGATCCAAAAATATAAATCCGCGGATTGCTCCGGTAAACCCGGAATGACAAGAAAAGCTGAAATCATGAGCTATAGGTCATGCTTTCGGCCAAATGTGCCCCGAAAAACAAAAATCCATGAAATGCTCCGGTAACCTTGGAACGACTAGAAAAGCAGAAAATCGTGAGCTATAGATCACTCTTTCGGTCAGATGTGCTCCGAAAAATAAAAATCCGCAGACTTGCCGGGTAACCATACAACGACTACGGTAACCCCAGAACGATTAGAAATGATGAAATCGTGAGCTATAGGTCAAGCTTTCGACCAAATCTGCCCCGAGAAACAAAAATCGTCGAAATGCTCCAGTAACCCTGGAACGACTAGAAAAGCTAAAAAGGTGAGCTATAGGTCACGCTTTCGGCCAAATGTGCTCCGAAAAATGAAAATCCCTGCACAGGTCCGGAAACCCCGCAACGACTAGAAAAGCTAAAATGGTGAGCTATAGGTCACACTTTCGGCCAAATGTGCTCCAAAAAATAAAAAATCAAAGCACAGGACCGGAAAACCGTGGAACGACTAGAAAAGCTAAAAAGGCGAGCTATAGGTCACGCTTTCGGCCAAATGTGCTTCTAAAAATAAAAATCCCGGCACAGGTCTGGAAGCCCCGGAACGACTAGAAAAGCTAAAATGGTGAGCTATATGTCACGCTTTCGGCCAAACTTGCTCCAAAAAATATAAATCCCAGCACAGGTCCGGAAACTCCGCAACGACTAGAAAAGCTAAAATGGTGAGCTATAGGTCACGCTTTTGGCGAAATGTGCTCCAAAAAATAAAAATCCCGGAACGAGTAGAAAAGCTAAAATGGTGAGCTATAGGTCACGCTTTCGGCCAAATGTGCTCCGAAAAATAAAAATCCCGGCACAGGTCCGGAAACCCCGGAACGACTAGACAAGCTAAAATGGTGAGCTATAGGTCACGCTTTCGGCTAAATGTGCTCTGAAAAATAAAAATCCCGGCATAGGTCTGGAAACCCCGGAATGACTAGAAAAGCTGAAAATGGTCAGCTATAGGTCACGCTTTCGGCCAAATGTGCTCCGAAAAATAAAAGTCCCGGCACAGGACCGGAAACCCTGCAACGACTAGAAAAGCTAAAATGGTGAGCTATAGGTCACGCTTTCGGCCAAATGTGCTCCGAAAAATGAAAATCCCGCTATTGGTCCGGAAACCCCGGAATGACTAGAAAAGCTGAAAATGGTGCGCTATAGGTCACGCTTTTGGCCAAATGTGCTCCGAAAAATAAAAATCCCGGAAATGGTCCGGAAACCCCGAAACGACTAGAAAAGCTAAAATGGTGAGCTATAGGTCACGCTTTCGGGCAAATGTGCTCAAAAAAAAAATCCCGGCACAGGTCTGGAAACCCCGGAACGACTAGAAAAGCTAAAATGGTGAGCTATATGTCACGCTTTCGGCCAAGCGTGCTCCGAAAAATAAAAATCCCGGCACAGGTCCGGAAACCCCGCAACGTCTAGAAAAGCTAAAATGGTGAGCTATAGGTCACGCTTTTTGCCAAATGTACTCCAAAAAATGAAAATCCCGCTATTGGTCCGGAAACCCCGAAATGACTAGAAAAGCTGAAAATGGTGAGCTATAGGTCACGTTTTCGGCCAAATGTGCTCCGAAAAATGAAAATCCCTGCACAGGTCCGGAAACCCCGCAACGACTAGAAAAGCTAAAATGGTGAGCTATAGGTCACGCTTTCGGCCAAATGTGCTCCGAAAAATAAAAATCCCAGACAGTCCGAAACCCGGAACGACTAGACAAGCTAAAATGGTGAGCTATAGGTCACGCTTACGCTAAATGTGCTCAAAAAAATAAAAATCCCGCACAGTCCGAAACCCCGAACGACTAGAAAAGCTGAAAATGGTGAGCTATAGGTCACGCTTTCGGCCAAATGTGCTCAAAAAATAAAAATCAAAGCACAGACCGGAAACCGAACGACTAGAAAAGCTGAAAATGGTCACTATAGGTCACGCTTTCGCCAAATGTGCTCGAAAAATAAAAATCGAAGCACGTGACCGAAACCCCTCAACGACTAGAAAAGCTAAAATGGTGAGCTATAGGTCACGCTTTCGGCCAAATGTACTCCGAAAAATGAAAATCCCGCTATTGGTCCGGAAACCCCGTAATGACTGGAAAAACTGAAAATGGTGAGCTATAGGTCACGCTTTCGGCCAAATGTGCTCTGAAAAAGAAAAATCCCGAAAATGATCCGGAAACCCCGAATCGACTAGAAAAGCTAAAATGGTGAGCTATAGGTCACGCTTTAGGCCAAATGTGCTCCGAAAAATAAAAATCCCTGGACAGGTAAGGTAACCCCGGAACGAAAAGAAAAGCTGAAAATCGTGATATATAGGTCACGCTTTCGGCCAAATGTGCTCCGAAAAATAAAAATCCCGCACAGTCCGAAAATCCGCTAACGACTAGAAAAGCTAAAATGATGAGCTATAGGGCACGCTTTCGGCCAAATGTGCTCCGAAAAATGAAAATCCAGGCACTGGTCCGGAAACCCCAGAACGACTAGAAAAGCTGAAAATCGTGATATATAGGTCACGCTTTCGGCCAAATGTGCTCCTAAAAATAAAAAATCCCAGCACAGGTCGGGAAACCCCGGAACGACTAGAAAAGCTGAAAATTGTGAGCTATAGGTCACGTTTTCGGCCAAATGTGCTCCGAAAAATAAAAGTCCCTGGACAGGTCCGGAAACCCCGGAACGACTACAAAAGCTAAAATGGTGAGCTATAGGTCACGCTTTCAGCCAAATGTGCTCCAAAAAATAAAAATCCCGGCACAGGTCCGGAAACCCGGAACGACTAGAAAAGCTAAAATGGTGAGCTATAGGTCACGCTTTCGGCTAAATGTGCTCCTAAAAATAAAAATCCCAGCACAGGTCGGGAAACCCGGGAACGATTAGAAAAGCTAAAAAGGTGAGCTATAGGTCACGCTTTTGGCCAAATGTGTTTCTAAAAATAAAAATCCCGGCACAGGTCTGGAAACCCCGGAACGACTAGAAATGCTAAAATGGTGAGCTATATGTCACGCTTTCGGCCAAACGTGCTCCGAAAAATAAAAATCCCGGCACAGGTCCGGAAACCCCGCAACGACTAGAAAAGCTAAAATGGTGAGCTACAGGTCACGCTTTTGGCGAAATGTGCTCGAAAAAATAAAAATCCCGGAACGACTAGAAAAGGTAAAATGGTGAGCTATAGGTCACGCTTTCGGCCAAATGTGCTACCAAAAATAAAAATCCCGCTATTGGTCCAGAAACCCCGGAACGACTCGAAAAGCTAAAATAGTGAGCTATAGGTCACGCTTTCGGCCAAATGTGCTCCGAAAAATAAAAATCTCGGCACAGGTCCGGCAACCTCGGAACGATTAGAAAAGCTAAAATGGTGAGCTATAGGTCACGCTTTCGGCCAAATGTGCTCCGAAAAATAAAAATCCCGGCACAGGTCGGGAACCCCTGGAACGACTAGAAAAGCTAAAATGGTGAGCTATAGGTCACGCTTTCGGCCAAATGTGCTCCGAAAAATAAAAATCCCGGCACAGGTCCGGAAACCCCACAAAGACTAGAAAAGCTAAAATGGTGAGCTATAGGTCACGCTTTCGGCCAAATGTGCTTCGAAAAATAAAAATCCATGGACAGGTGCGGTAACCCCGGAACGACTAGAAAAGTTAAAATGGTGAGCTATAGGTCACGTTTTCAGCCAAATGAGCTCCGAAAAATAAAAATCCATGGACAGGTCCGGTAACCCCGGAACGACTAGAAAAACTGAAAATCGAGAACGACTAGAAAAGCTAAAATGGCGAGCTATAGGTCACACTTTCAGCCAAATGTGCTCCGAAAAATAAAAATCTCGGCACAGGTCCGGCAACCTCGGAACGACTAGAAAATCTGAAAATCGTGAGCTATAGGTTACGCTTTCGGCAAAATGTGCTCCAAAAAATAAAAATCCCTGGGCAGGTCCGGTAAACCCGGAACGACTAGAAAAGCTAAAAATCGTGAGTTATGGGTCACGCTTTCGGCCAAATGTGCTCCTAAAAATTAAAAATCGCAGCACAGGTCGGGAAACCCCGGAACGACTAGAAAAGCTGAAAATTGTGAGCTATAGGTCACGTTTTCGGCCAAATGTGCTCCGAAAAATAAAAGTCCCTGGACAGGTCCGGAAACCCCGGAACGACTACAAAAGCTAAAATGGTGAGCTATACGTCACGCTTTCAGCCAAATGTGCTCCGAAAAATAAAAATCCTGGCACAGGTCCGGAAACCTGGGAACGAGTAGAAAAGCTAAAATGGTGAGCTATAGGTCACGCTTTCAGCCAAATGTGCTCCGAAAAATAAAAATCCCGGCAGAGGTCCGGAAAACCCGAAACGACTAGAAAAGCTAAAATGGTGAGCTACAACTCACGCTTTCGGCCAAATGTGCACCGAAAAATAAAAATCCATGGACAGGTCCGGAAACCCCGGAACGACTAGAAAAGCTGAAAATCGTGAGCTATAGGTCACGCTTTTGGTCAAATGTGCTCCGAAAAAGAAAAATCCCTGGACAGGTAGGGTAACCCCGGAACGACTAGAAAAGCTGAAAATCGTGGCCAAATGTGCTCCGAAAAATAACAATCCCGGCACAGGTCCGGAAACCCTGGAACGACTAGAAAAGCTAAAACGGTGAGCTATAGGTCACGCTTTCGGCCAAATGTGCTCCGAAAAACAGAAATCTCGGCACAGGTCCGGAAACCCCGTAACAGCTAGAAATGCTAAAATGGTGATTTATAGGTCACGCTTTCGACCAAATGTGCTCCCCAAATTAAAAACCCTGGACAGGTCCGGTAACCCCGGAACGACTAGAAAAGCTGAAAATCGTGAGCTATAAGTCAAGCTTTCAGCCAAATGTGCTCCGAAAAATAAAAATCCAGGCACAGGTCCAGAAACCCCGAAACGACTAGAAAAGCTTAAATGGTGAGCTACAGGTCCCGCTTTCGGCCAAATGTGCTCCGAAAAATAAAAATCCATGGACAGGTCCAGTAACCACGGAACGACTAGAAAAGCTAAAATGATGAGCTATAGGTCACGCTTTTGGCGAAATATGCTTCAAAAAATAAAAATCCTGGAACGACTAGAAAAGGTAAAATGGTGAGCTATGGTCACGCTTTCGGCCAAATGAGCTCCGAAAAATAAAAATCCACGGACAGGTCCGGTAACCCCGCAACGACTAGAAAAGGTAAAATGGTGAGCTATATGTCACGCTTTCGGCCAAATCTGCTCCAAAAAATAAAAACCCCTGGACAGGTCCGGAAACCCCCGAGACAACTAGAAAAGCTAAAATGGTGAGCTATAGGTCAAGCTTTCGGCCAAATGTGCTACCAAAAATAAAAATCTCGCACAGGTCTGTAAACCTCGGACGACTCGAAAAGCTAAAATAGTGAGCTATAGGTCACGCTTTCGGCCAAATGTGCTTTGAAAAATAAAAATCCCTGGACAGGTGCGGTAACCCCGGAACGACTAGAAAAGCTAAAATGGTGAGTTATAGGTCACGTTTTCGGCCAAATGAGCTCCGAAAAATAAAAATCCATGGACAGGTCCGGTAACCACGGAACGACTAGAAAAACTGAAAATCGAGAACGACTAGAAAAGCTAAAATGGCGAGCTATAGGTCGCACTTTCAGCCAAATGTGCTCTGAAAAATAAAAATCTCGGCACAGGTCCGGCAACCTCGGAACGACTAGAAAAGCTGAAAATCGTGAGCTATAGGTCACGTTTTCGGCCAAATGTGCTCCAAAAAATAAAAATCCCTGGGCAGGTCCGGTAAACCCGGAACGACTAGAAAAGCTAAAAATCGTGAGCTATGGGTCACGATTTCGGCCAAATGTGCTCCGAAAAATAAAAGTCCCTGGACAGGTCCGGAAACCCCGGAACGACTACAAAAGCTAAAATGGTGAGCTATACGTCACGCTTTCAGCCAAATGTGCTCCGAAAAATAAAAATCCTGGCACAGGTCCGGAAACCTGGGAACGACTAGAAAAGCTAAAATGGTGAGCTATAGGTCACGCTTTCAGCCAAATGTGCTCCGAAAAATAAAAATCCCGGCAGAGGTCCGCAAAACCCGAAACGACTAGAAAAGCTAAAATGGTGAGCTACAACTCACGCTTTCGGCCAAATGTGCACCGAAAAATAAAAATCCACGGATAGGTCCGGAAACCCCGGAACGAGTAGAAAAGCTGAAAATCGTGAGCTATAGGTCACGCTTTCAGCCAAATGAGCTCCGAAAAATAAAAATCCCGGCACAAGTCCGGAAACCCTGAAGCGACTAGAAAATCTAAAATGGTGAGCTACAACTCACGCTTTCGGCCAAATCTGCACCGAAAAATAAAAATCCATGGACAGGTCCGGTAACCCTGAAATGACTAGAAAAGGTAAAATGGTGAGCTACAACTCACGCTTTCGGTCAAATGTGCTCCAAAAAATAAAAATCCATGAACAGGTCCGTAACCCCGGAACGACTAGAAAAGGTAAAATGGTGAGCTATAGGTCACGCTTTCGGCCAAATGTGCTCCGAAAAATAAAAAACCCTGGACAGGTCCGGTAACCCCGGAACGACTAGAAAAGCTGAAATGGTGAGCTATAGGTTACGCTTTCGGCCAAATGTGCTCCGAAAAATAAAAATCCCGGCACAGGACCGGAAACCCCTCAACGACTAGAAAAGCTAAAATGGTCAGCTATAGGTCACGCTTTCGGCCAAATGTGCTCCGAAAAATAAAAATCACGACACAGGACCAGAAACCCCTCAACGACTAGAAAAGCTAAAATGGTCAGCTATAGGTCACACTTTCGGCCAAATGTGCTCCGAAAAATAAAAATCACGACACAGGATCAGAAACCCCTCAACGACTAGAAAAGCTAAAATGGTCAGCTATAGGTCACACTTTCGGCCAAATGTGCTCCGAAAAATAAAAATCCCGGATATGGTCCGGAAACCCCTCAACGACTAGAAAAGCTAAAATGGTCAGCTATAGGTCACGCTTTCGGCCAAATGTGCTCCGAAAAATAAAAATCCCGGATATGGTCCGGAAACCCCGAAACGACTAGAAAAGCTGAAAATGGTGAGCTATAGGTCACGCTTTTGGCCAAATGTGCTCCGAAAAATAAAAATCCCGGCACAGGTCGGGAATCCCTGGAACGACTAGAAAAGCTAAAATGGTGAGCTATAGGTCACGCTTTCGGCCAAATGTGCTCCTAAAAATAAAAATCCCGGCACAGGTCGGAAACCCCGGAACGACTAGAAAAGCTAAAATGGTGAGCTATAGGTCACGCTTTCGGCCAAATGTGCTCCTAAAAATAAAAATCCCGGCACAGGTCCGGAAACCCCGGAACGACTAGAAAAGCTAAAATGGTGAGTTATATGTCACGTTTTCGGATAACATGCTCCGAAAAATAAAAATCCCAAGACAGTCCCAAACTCCGAACGACTAGAAAAGCTAAAATGGTGAGCTATAGGTCACGCTTTCGGCCAAATGTGCTCGGAAAAATAAAAATCCCGGCACAGGTCTGAAACCCCGAAACGACTAGAAAAGCTAAAATGGTGAGCCATAGGTCACGCTTTCGGCCAAATGTGCTCCTAAAAATAAAAATCCCGGCACAGGTCTGGAAACCCCGGAACGACTAGAAAAGCTAAAATGGTGAGCTATATGTCACATTTTCGGATAAGATGCTCCGAAAAATAAAAATCCCGCCACAGGTCCTGAAACCCCGGAACGACTAGAAAAGCTAAAATGGTGAGCTATAGAAAAGCTAAAATGGTGAGCTAAAAAAAAATTACGGCACAGGTACGGAAAGCCCGCAACGACTAGAAAAGCTAAAATGGTGAGCTATAGGTCACGCTTTCGGCCAAATGTGCTCCGAAAAATAAAAATCCCGGCACAGGTCGGGAAACCCTGGAACGACTAGAAAAGCTAAAATGGTGAGCCATAGGTCACGCTTTCGGCCAAATGTGCTCCTAAAAATAAAAATCCCGGCACAGGTCTGGAAACCCCGGAACGACTAGAAAAGCTAAAATGGTGAGCTATATGTCACATTTTCGGATAAGATGCTCCGAAAAATAAAAATCCCGCCACAGGTCCTGAAACCCCGGAACGACTAGAAAAGCTAAAATGGTGAGCTATAGATCACGCTTTCGGCCAAATGTGCTCCGAAAAATAAAAATGCCGGCACAGGTCGGGAAACCCTGGAACGACTAGAAAAGCTAAAATGGTGAGCTATAGGTCACGCTTCGGCCAAATGTGCTCCTAAAAATAAAAATCCCGGAACAGGTCGGGAAACCCCGGAACGACTAGAAAAGCTGAAAATCGTGAGCTATAGGTCACGTTTTCGGCCAAATGTGCTCCAAAAAATAAAAGTCGCAGGACAGGTCCGGAAACCCTGCAACGACTAGAAAAGCTAAAATGGTGAGCTATAGGTCACGCTTTCGGCCAAATGTGCTCCGAAAAATAAAAATCCCGGAAATGGTCCGGAAACCCCGCAACGACTAGAAAAGCTAAAATGGTGAGCTATAGGTCACGCTTTCGGGCAAATGTGCTCCGAAAAATAAATATCCCGGCACAGGTCTGGAAACCCCGGAACGACTAGAAAAGCTAAAATGGTGAGCTATATGTCACGCTTTCGGCCAAGCGTGCTCCGAAATATAAAAATCCCGGCACAGGTCCGGAAACCCCGCAACGACTAGAAAAACTAAAATGGTGAGTTATAGGTCACGCTTTTGGCCAAATGTACTCCGAAAAATGAAAATCCCACTATTGGTCGGGAAACCCCGAAATGACTAGAAAAGCTGAAAATGGTGAGCTATAGGTCACGGTTTCGGCCAAATGTGCTCCGAAAAATGAAAATCCCTGCACAGGTCCGGAAACCCCGCAACGACTAGAAAAGCTAAAATGGTGAGCTATAGGTCACGCTTTCGGCCAAATGTGCTCCGAAAAATAAAAATCCCGGCACAGGTCCAGAAACCCCGGAACGACTAGAAAAGCTAAAATGGTGAGCTATAGGTCACGCTTACGGCTAAATGTGCTCTGAAAAATAAAAATCCCGGCACAGGTCTGGAAACCCCGGAACGACTAGAAAAGCTGAAAATGGTCAGCTATAGGTCACGCTTTCGGCCAAATGTGCTCCGAAAAATAAAAATCAAAGCACAGGACCGGAAACCCCGGAACGACTAGAAAAGTTGAAAATGGTCAGCTATAGGTCACGCGTTCGGCCAAATGTGCTCCGAAAAATAAAAATCAAAGTACAGGACCGGAAACCCCGCAACGACTAGAAAAGCTAAAATGGTGAGCTATAGGTCACGCTTTCGGCCAAATGTACTCCGAAAAATGAAAATCCCGCTATTGGTCCGGAAACCCCGTAATGACTAGAAAAGCTGAAAATGGTGAGCTATAGGTCACGCTTTCGGGCAAATGTGCTCCGAAAAAGAAAAATCCCGGAAATGGTCCGGAAACCCCGAATCGACTAGAAAAGCTAAAATGGTGAGCTATAGGTCACGCTTTAGGCCAAATGTGCTCCGAAAAATAAAAATCCCTGGACGAAAAGAAAGGCTGAAAATCGTGATATATAGGTCACGCTTTCGGCCAAATGTGCTCCGAAAAATAAAAATCCCGGCACAGGTCCGAAAATCCCGGAACGACTAGAAAAGCTAGAATGATGAGCTATATAGGGCACGCTTTCGGCCAAATGTGCTCCGAAAAATGAAAATCCAGGCACTGGTCCGGAAACCCCGGAACGACTAGAAAAGCTGAAAATCGTGATATATAGGTCACGCTTTCGGCCAAATGTGCTCCGAAAAATAAAAATCCCGGATATGGTCCGGAAACCCCTCAACGACTAGAAAAGCTAAAATGGTCAGCTATAGGTCACGCTTTCGGCCAAATGTGCTCCGAAAAATAAAAATCACGACACAGGACCAGAAACCCCTCAACGACAAGAAAAGCTAAAATGGTCAGCTATAGGTCACGCTTTCGGCCAAATGTGCTCCGAAAAATAAAAATCCCGGATATGGTCCGGAAACCCCGAAACGACTAGAAAAGCTGAAAATGGTGAGCTATAGGTCACGCTTTTGGCCAAATGTGCTCCGAAAAATAAAAATCCCGGCACAGGTCGGGAATCCCCGAAACGACTAGAAAAGCTAAAATGGTGAGCTATAGGTCACGCTTTCGGCCAAATGTGTTTCTAAAAATAAAAATCCCGGCACAGGTCGGGAAACCCTGGAACGACTAGAAAAGCTAAAATGGTGAGCTATCGGTCACGCTTTCGGCCAAATGTGCTCCTAAAAATAAAAATCCCGGCACAGGTCTGGAAACCCCGGAACGACTAGAAAAGCTAAAATGGTGAGTTATATGTCACGTTTTCGGATAACATGCTCCGAAAAATAAAAATCCCGGCATAGGTCCTGAAACTCCGGAACGACTAGAAAAGCTAAAATGGTGAGCTGTAGGTCAGGCTTTCGGCCAAATGTGCTCCGAAAAATAAAAATTACGGCACAGGTACGGAAAGCCCGCAACGACTAGAAAAGCTAAAATGGTGAGCTATAGGTCACGCTTTCGGCCAAATGTGCTCCAAAAAATAAAAATCCCGGCACAGGTCGGGAAACCCCGGAACGACTAGAAAAGCTAAAATGGTGAGCTATAGGTGACGCTTTCGGCCAAATGTGCTCCAAAAATAAAAATCCCGGCACAGGTCGGGAAACCCCGGAACGACTAGAAAAGCTAAAATGGTGAGCTATAGGTCACGCTTTCGGCCAAATGTGCTCCTAAAAATAAAAATCCCGGCACAGGTCTGGAAACCCCGGAACGACTAGAAAAGCTAAAATGGTGAGCTATATGTCACATTTTCGGATAAGATGCTCCGAAAAATAAAAATCCCGCCACAGGTCCTGAAACCCCGGAACGACTAGAAAAGCTAAAATGGTGAGCTATAGATCACGCTTTCGGCCAAATGTGCTCGAAAAATAAAAATGCCGGCACAGGTCGGAAAACCCTGGAACGACTAGAAAAGCTAAAATGGTGAGCTATAGGTCACGCTTCGCCAAATGTGCTCCTAAAAATAAAAATCCCAGAACAGTGGGAAACCCCGAACGACTAGAAAAGCTGAAAATCGTGAGCTATAGGTCACGCTTTTGCCAAATGTGCTCAAAAAATAAAAATCGCGCTACAGGTCCGGAAACCCCGCAACGACTAGAAAAGCTAAAATGGTGAGCTATAGGTCACGCTTTGACCAAATGTGCTCGAAAAATAAAAATCCGGAAATGGTCGGAAACCCGCAACGACTAGAAAAGCTAAAATGGTGAGCTATAGGTCACGCTTTCGAACAAATGTGCTCAGAAAAATAAATATCCGACACAGTCCGAAACCCGAACGACTAGAAAAGCTAAAATGGTGAGCTATATGTCACGCTTTCGCCAAGCGTGCTCGAAATATAAAAATCCCGCACAGGTCCGGAAACCCCGCAACGACTAGAAAAACTAAAATGGTGAGTTATAGGTCACGCTTTTGGCCAAATGTACTCCGAAAAATGAAAATCCCGCTATTGGTCGGGAAACCCCGAAATGACTAGAAAAGCTGAAAATGGTGAGCTATAGGTCACGGTTTCGGCCAAATGTGCTCCGAAAAATGAAAATCCCTGCACAGGTCCGGAAACCCCGCAACGACTAGAAACGCTAAAATGGTGAGCTATAGGTCACGCTTTCGGCCAAATGTGCTCCGAAAAATAAAAATCCCGGCACAGGCCCAGAAACCCCGGAACGACTAGAAAAGCTAAAATGGTGAGCTAAGGTCACGCTTACGGCTAAATGTGCTCTGAAAAATAAAAATCCCGGCACAGGTCTGGAAACCCCGGAACGACTAGAAAAGCTGAAAATGGTCAGCTATAGGTCACGCTTTCGGCCAAATGTGCTCCGAAAAATAAAAATCAAAGCACAGGACCGGAAACCCCGAACGACTAGAAAAGTTGAAAATGGTCAGCTATAGGTCACGCGTTCGGCCAAATGTGCTCCTAAAATAAAAATCAAAGCACAGACCGGAAACCCATAGCGACTAGAAAAGCTAAAATGGTGAGCTATAGGTCACGCTTTCGGCCAAATGTACTCCGAAAAATGAAAATCCCGCTATTGGTCCGGAAACCCCGTAATGACTAGAAAAGCTGAAAATGGTGAGCTATAGGTCACGCTTTCGGGCAAATGTGCTCCGAAAAAGAAAAATCCCGGAAATGGTCCGGAAACCCCGAATCGACTAGAAAAGCTAAAATGGTGAGCTATAGGTCACGCTTTAGGCCAAATGTGCTCCGAAAAATAAAAATCGCTGGAGGAAAAGAAAGACTGAAAATCGTGATATATAGGTCACGCTTTCGGCCAAATGTGCTCCGAAAAATAAAAATCCCGGCACAGGTCCGAAAATCCCGGAACGACTAGAAAAGCTAAAATGATGAGCTATATAGGGCACGCTTTCGGCCAAATGTGCTCCGAAAAATGAAAATCCAGGCACTGGTCCGGAAACCCCGGAACGACTAGAAAAGCTGAAAATCGTGATATATAGGTCACGCTTTCGGCCAAATGTGCTCCGAAAAATAAAAATCCCGGCACAGGTCGGGAAACCGTGGAACGACTAGAAAAGCTAAAAAGGCGAGCTATAGGTCACGCTTTCGGCCAAATGTGCTTCTAAAAATAAAAATCCCGGCACAGGTCTGCAAGCCCCGGAATGACTAGAAAAGCTAAAATGGTGAGCTATATGTCACGCTTTCGGCCAAACTTGCTGCAAAAAAAATAAATCCCAGCACAGGTCCGGAAACTCCGCAACGACTAGAAAAGCTAAAATGGTGAGCTATAGGTCACGCTTTTGGCGAAATGTGCTCCAAAAAATAAAAATCCCGGAACGAGTAGAAAAGCTAAAATGGTGAGCTATAGGTCACGCTTTCGGCCAAATGTGCTCCGAAAAATAAAAATCCCGGCACAGGTCCGGAAACCCCGGAACGACTAGACAAGCTAAAATGGTGAGCTATAGGTCACGCTTTCGGCTAAATGTGCTCTGAAAAATAAAAATCCCGGCAGAGGTTTGGAAACCCCGGAATGACTAGAAAAGCTGAAAATGGTCAGCTATAGGTCACGCTTTCGACCAAATGTGCTCCGAAAAATAAAAGTCCCGGCACAGGACCGGAAACCCTGCAACGACTAGAAAAGCTAAAATGGTGAGCTATAGGTCACGCTTTCGGCTAAATGTGCTCCGAAAAATGAAATTCCCGCTATTGGTCCGGAAACCCCGGAATGACTAGAAAAGCTGAAAATGGTGAGCTATAGGTTACGCTTTCGGCCAAATGTGCTCCGAAAAATAAAAATCCCGGCACAGGACCGGAAACCCCACAACGACTAGAAAAGCTAAAATGGTCAGCTATAGGTCACGCTTTCGGCCAAATATGCTCCGAAAAATAAAAATCCCGACACAGGACCAGAAACCCCTCAACGACTAGAAAACCTAAAATGGTCAGCTATAGGTCACGCTTTCGGCCAAATGTGCTCCGAAAAATAAAAATCCCGAAATGGTCCGGAAACCCCGAAACGACTAGAAAAGCTGAAAATGGTGAGCTATAGGTCACGCTTTCGGCCAAATGTGCTCCGAAAAATAAAAATCCCGGCACAGGTTCGAAAACCCCCGAATGACTAGAAAAGCTAAAATGTTGAGCTATAGGGCACGCTTTCGGTCAAATGTGCTCCGAAAAACAAAAATCCCTGGACAGGTAGGGTAACCCCGGAACGACTAGAAAAGCTAAAATGGTGAGCTATAGGTCACGCTTTCGGCCAAATGTGTTCCTAAAAATAAAAATCCCGGCACAGGTCGGAAACCCCGAACGACTAGAAAAGCTAAAATGGTGAGCTATAGGTCACGCTTTCGGCCAAATGTGCTCCTAAAAATAAAAATCCCGGCACAGGTCTGGAAACCCCGGAACGACTAGAAAAGCTAAAATGGTGAGCTATATGTCACGTTTTCGGATAACATGCTCCGAAAAATAAAAATCCCGGCACAGGTCCTGAAACCCCGGAACGACTAGAAAAGCTAAAATGGTGAGCTGTAGGTCAGACTTTCGGCCAAATGTGCTCCGAAAAATAAAAATTTCGGCACAGGTACGGAAACCCCGCAACGACTAGAAAAGCTAAAATGGTGAGCTATAGGTCACGCTTTCGGCCAAATGTGCTCCGAAAAATAAAAATGCCGGCACAGGTCGGGAAACCCTGGAACGACTAGAAAAGCTAAAATGGTGAGCTATAGGTCACGCTTTCGGCCAAATGTGCTCCTAAAAATAAAAATCCCGGAGCAGGTCGGGAAACCCCGGAACGACTAGAAAAGCTGAAAATCGTGAGCTATAGGTCACGTTTTCGGCCAAATGTGCTCCGAAAAATAAAAGTCCCTGGACAGGACCGGAAACCCTGCAACGACTAGAAAAGCTAAAATGGTGAGCTATAGGTCACGCTTTCGGCCAAATGTGCTCTGAAAAATGAAAATCCCGCAATTGGTCCGGAAACCCCGGAATGACTAGAAAAGCTGAAAATGGTGCGCTATAGGTCACGCTTTCGGGCAAATGTGCTCCGAAAAATAAAAATCCCGGAAATGGTCCGGAAACCCCGAAACGACTAGAAAAGCTAAAATGGTGAGCTATAGGTCATGCTTTCGGCCAAATGTGCACCGAAAAATAAAAATCCACGGACAGGTCCGGAAACCCCGGAACGAGTAGAAAAGCTGAAAATCGTAAGCTATAGGTCACGCTTTCAGCCAAATGAGCTCCGAAAAATAAAAATCTACAACTCACGCACAGTCCCAAACCAGGTCGAACGACTAGAAAAGCTAAAATGGTGAGCTGTAGGTCAGACTTTCGGCCAAATGTGCTCCGAAAAATAAAAATTTCGGCACAGGTACGGAAACCCTGGAACGACTAGAAAAGCTAAAATGGTGAGCTATAGGTTACGCTTTCGGCCAAATGTGCTCCAAAAAATAAAAATCCCGGCACAGGACCGGAAACCTCTCAACGACTAGAAAAGCTAAAATGGTCAGCTATAGGTCACGCTTTCAGCCAAATGTGCTCCGAAAAATAAAAATCCCGGAGATGGTCCGGAAACCCCGAAACGACTAGAAAAGCTGAAAATGGTGAGCTATAGGTCACGCTTTCGGCCAAATGTGCTCCGAAAAATAAAAATCCCGCGAAAGGTCCGGGAAGAAACCGGAAGAACGACTAGAAAAGCTAAAATGGTGAGCTATAGGTCACGCTTTCGGCCAAATGTGTTCCTAAAAATAAAAATCCCGGCACAGGTCGGGAAACCCTGGAACGACTAGAAAAGCTAAAATGGTGAGCTATAGGTCACGCTTTCGGCCAAATGTGCTCCTAAAAATAAAAATCCCGGCACAGGTCTGGAAACCCCGGAACGACTAGAAAAGCTAAAATGGTGAGCTATATGTCACGTTTTCGGATAACATGCTCCGAAAAATAAAAATCCCGGCACAGGTCCTGAAACCCCGGAACGACTAGAAAAGCTAAAATGGTGAGCTGTAGGTCAGACTTTCGGCCAAATGTGCTCCGAAAAATAAAAATTTCGGCACAGGTACGGAAACCCTGGAACGACTAGAAAAGCTAAAATGGTGAGCTATAGGTTACGCTTTCGGCCAAATGTGCTCCAAAAAATAAAAATCCCGGCACAGGACCGGAAACCTCTCAACGACTAGAAAAGCTAAAATGGTCAGCTATAGGTCACGCTTTCAGCCAAATGTGCTTCGAAAAATAAAAATCCCGGAGATAGTCCGGAAACCCCGAAACGACTAGAAAAGCTGAAAATGGTGAGCTATAGGTCACGCTTTCGGCCAAATGTGCTCCGAAAAATAAAAATCCCCTCACAGGTCGGGAAACCCCGGAAGGAACGACTAGAAAAGCTAAAATGGTGAGCTATAGGTCACGCTTTCGGCCAAATGTGTTCCTAAAAATAAAAACCCGGCACAGGTCGGGAAACCCTGGAACGACTAGAAAAGCTAAAATGGTGAGCTATAGGTCACGCTTTCGGCCAAATGTGCTCCTAAAAATAAAAATCCCGGCACAGGTCTGGAAACCCCGGAACGACTAGAAAAGCTAAAATGGTGAGCTATATGTCACGTTTTCGGATAACATGCTCCGAAAAATAAAAATCCCGGCACAGGTCCTGAAACCCCGGAACGACTAGAAAAGCTAAAATGGTGAGCTGTAGGTCAGGCTTTCGGCCAAATGTGCTCCAAAAATAAAAATTTTGGCATAGGTACGGAAATCCCGCAACGACTAGAAAAGCTAAAATGGTGAGCTATAGGTCACGCTTTCGGCCAAATGTGCTCCGAAAAATAAAAATGCCGGCACAGGTCGGGAAACCCTGGAACGACTAGAAAAGCTAAAATGGTGAGCTATAGGTCACGCTTTCGGCCAAATGTGCTCCTAAAAATAAAAATCCCGGCACAGGTCGGAAACCCCGAACGACTAGAAAAGCTGAAAATCGTGAGCTATAGGTCACGTTTTCGGCCAAATGTGCTCCGAAAAATAAAAGTCCCTGGACAGGTCCGGAAACCCCGGAACGACTAGAAAAGCTAAAATGGGGAGCTATACGTCACGCTTTCAGCCAAATGTGCTCCGAAAAATAAAAATCCTGGCACAGGTCCGGAAACCTCGGAACAACTAGAAAAGCTAAAATGGTGAGCTATAGGTCACGCTTTCAGCCAAATGTGCTCCAAAAAATAAAAATCCCGGCAGAGGTCCGGAAAACCCGAAACGATTAGAAAAGCTAAAATGGTGAGCTACAACTCACGCTTTCGGCCAAATGTGCACCGAAAAATATAAATCCACGGACAGGTCCGGAAGCCCTGGAACGAGTAGAAAAGTTGAAAATCTTGAGCTATAGGTCACGCTTTCAGCCAAATGAGCTCCGAAAAATAAAAATCCCGGCACAAGTCCGGAAACCCTGAAGCGACTAGAAAATCTAAAATGGTGAGCTACAACTCACGCTTTCGGCCAAATCTGCACCGAAAAATAAAAATCCATGGACAAGTCCGGTAACCCCGAAATGACTAGAAAAGGTAAAATGGTGAGCTACAACTCACGCTTTCGGTCAAATGTGCTCCAAAAAATAAAAATCCATGAACAGGTCCGTAACCCCGGAACGACTAGAAAAGCTAAAATGGTGAGCTATAGGTCACGCTTTCGGCCAAATGTGCTCCTAAAAATAAAAATCCCGGCACAGGTCTGGAAACCCCGGAACGACTAGAAAAGCTAAAATGGTGAGCTATATGTCACGTTTTCGGATAACATGCTCCGAAAAATAAAAATCCCGGCACAGGTCCTGAAACCCCGGAACGACTAGAAAAGCTAAAATGGTGAGCTGTAGGTCAGACTTTCGGCCAAATGTGCTCCGAAAAATAAAAATTTCGGCACAGGTACGGAAACCCTGGAATGACTAGAAAAGCTAAAATGGTGAGCTATAGGTCACGCTTTCGGCCAAATGTGCTCCAAAAAATAAAAATCCCGGCACAGGACCGGAAACCCCTCAACGACTAGAAAAGCTAAAATGGTCAGCTATAGGTCACGCTTTCGGCCAAATGTGCTCCGAAAAATAAAAAACCCGAAAATGGTCCGGAAACCCCGAAACGACTAGAAAAGCTGAAAATGGTGAGCTATAGGTCACGCTTTCGGCCAAATGTGCTCCGAAAAATAAAAATCCCGGCACAGGTCGGGAAACCCCGGAACGACTAGAAAAGCTAAAATGGTGAGCTAGGTCACGCTTTCGGCCAAATGTGTTCCTAAAAATAAAAATCCCGGCACAGGTCGGGAAACCCTGGAACGACTAGAAAAGCTGAAAATGGTCAGTTATAGGTCACGCTTTGGGCCAAATGTGCTCCGAAAAATAAAAATCCCGGCACAGGACCGGAAACCCTGCAACGACTAGAAAAGCTAAAATGGTGAGCTATAATTCACGCTTTCGGCCAAATGTGCTCCAAAAAATGAAAATCCCGATATTGGTCCGGAAACCCCGGAATGACTAGAAAAGCTGAAAATGGTGAGCTATAGGTCACGCTTTCGGCCAAATGTGCTCCAAAAAATAAAAATCCCGGCACAGGTCCGGAAACCCCGCAACGACTATAAAAGCTAAAATGGTGAGCTATAGGTCACGCTTTCGGCCAAATGTGCTCCAAAAAATAAAAATCCCTGGACAGGTAAGGTAACCCCGGAACGACTAGAAAAGCTGAAAATCGTGATATATAGGTCACGCTTTCGGCCAAATGTGCTCCGAAAAATAAAAATCCCGGCACAGGTCGGGAAACCCTGGAACGACTAGAAAAGCTAAAAAGGTGAGCTATAGGTCACGCTTTCGGCCAAATGTGCTTCTAAAAATAAAAATCCCGGCACAGGTCTAGAACCCCCGGAACGCCTAGAAAAGCTAAAATGGTGAGCTATATGTCACGCTTTCGGCCAAATGTACTCCGAAAAATGAAAATCCCGCTATTGGTCCGGAAACCCCGTAATGACTAGAAAAGCTGAAAATGGTGAGCTATAGGTCACGCTTTCGGGCAAATGTGCTCCGAAAAAGAAAAATCCCGGAAATGGTCCGGAAACCCCGAATCGACTAGAAAAGCTAAAATGGTGAGCTATAGGTCACGCTTTAGGCCAAATGTGCTCCGAAAAATAAAAATCCCTGGACGAAAAGAAAGGCTGAAAATCGTGATATATAGGTCACGCTTTCGGCCAAATGTGCTCCGAAAAATAAAAATCCCGGCACAGGTCGGGAAACCCTGGAACGACTAGAAAAGCTAAAAAGGTGAGCTATAGGTCACGCTTTCGGCCAAATGTGCTTCTAAAAATAAAAATCCCGGCACAGGTCTAGAACCCCCGGAACGCCTAGAAAAGCTAAAATGGTGAGCTATATGTCACGCTTTCGGCCAAACGTGCTCCGAAAAATAAAAATCCCGGCACAGGTCCGGAAACCCCGCAACGACTAGAAAAGCTAAAATGGTGAGCTATAGGTCACGCTTTCGGCGAAATGTGCTCCAAAAAATAAAAATCCCAGAATGACTAGAAAATCTAAAATGGTGAGCTATAGGTCACGCTTTTGGCCAAATGTGCTCCGAAAAATAAAAATCCCGGTACAGTCCGGAAACCCCGGGACGACTAGAAAAGCTAAAATGGTGTGCTATAGGTCACGCTTTCGGCCAAATGTGCTCCCAAAAACAAAAATCCCGGCACAGCTCCGGTAACCCCGGAACGACTAGAAAAGCTGAAAATCATGAGCTATGGCTTACGCTTTCGCCCAAATGTGCTCCGAAAAATAAAAATCCTGGCACAGGTCCGAAAACCCCGCAACGACTAGAAATCTAAAATGGTGAGCTATAGGTCACGGTTTCGGCCAAATGTGCTCCGAAAAATAAAAATCCCGGCACAGGTCGGGAAACACTGGAACGACTAGAAAAACTAAAATGGTGAGCTATAGGTCACGCTTTCGGCCAAATGTGCTCCTAAAAATAAAAATCCCGGCACAGGTCCAGAAACCCCGGAACGATTAGAAAAGCTAAAATGGTGAGTTATAAGTCACGCTTTCGGCCAAAAGTGCTCCGAAAAATGAAAATCCCGGTAATGGTCCGGAAACCCCGGAATGACTAGAAAAAAGCTGAAAATGGTGAGCTATAGGTCACGCTTTCGGCCAAATGTGCTCCGAAAAATAAAAATCCCGGCACAGTTCCGGAAACCCCGCAAAGACTTGAAAAGCTAAAATGGTGAGCTATAGGTAACGCTTTCGGCCAAATGTGCTTGAAAAAATAAAAATCCCTGGACAGGTCCGGTAACCCCGGAACGACTAGAAAAGCTGAAAATCGTGAGCTATAGGTTACGCTTTCGGCCAATTGTGCTCCGAAAAATAAAAATTCCGGCACAGGTCCGGAAACCCCGGAACGACTAGAAAAGGTAAAATGGTGAGCTACAACTCACGCTTTCGGTCAAATGTGCTCAAAAAATAAAAATCCATGAACAGGTCCGTAACCCCGGAACGACTAGAAAAGGTAAAATGGTGAGCTATAGGTCACGTTTTCGGCCAAACGTGCTCCGTAAAATAAAAATCCTGGAATGACTAGAAAAGCTAAAATGGTGTGCTATATGTCACGTTTTCGGCCAAACGTGCTCCGAAAAATAAAAATCCCGGCACAGGTCCGGAAACCCCGCAACGACTAGAAAAGCTAAAATGGTGAGCTATAGGTTACGCTTTGGGGGAAATGTGCTCCAAAAAAAACCCTGGAATGACTAGAAAAGCTAAAATGGTGAGCTATATGTCACGTTTTCGGCCAAACGTGCTCCGAAAAATAAAAATCCCTGCACAGGTCCGGAAACCCCACAACGACTAGAAAAGCTAAAATGGTGAGCTATAGGTCACGCTTTCGGCCAAATGTGCTCCAAAAAATAAAAATCCCGGAACGACTAGAAAAGCTAAAATGGTGAGCTATAGGTCACGCTTTCGCCCAAATGTGCTCCGAAAAATAAAAATCTCGGCACAGGTCCGGAAACCCCGGAACGACTAGAAAAGCTAAAATGGTGAGCTATAGGTCACGTTTTCGGCCAAATGAGCACCGAAAAATAAAAATCCATGGACAGGTCCGGTAACCCCGGAACGACTAGAAAAGCTAAAATGGTGAGCTATAGGTCACGCTTTCGGCCAAATGTGCTTCGAAAAATAAAAATCCCTGGACAGGTCCAGTAACCCCGGAATGACTAGAAAAGCTGAAAATCGTGAGCTATAGGTTACGCTTTCGGCCAAATGAGCTCCGAAAGATAAAAATTCCGGCACAGGTCCGGAAACCCGAGAACGACTAGAAAAGCTAAAATGGTGAGCTATAGGTCACGCTTTCGGCCAAATGTGCTCCGAAAAATGAAAATCCCGGCATGGTCCGGAAACCCCGGAAGGACTAGAAAAGCTGAAAATGGTGAGCTATAGGTCACGCTTTCGGCCAAATGTGCTCCGAAAAATAAAAATGCCGGCACAGGTCGGGAAACCCTGGAACGACTAGAAAAGCTAAAATGGTGAGCTATAGGTCACGCTTTCGGCCAAATGTGTTCCGAAAAATAAAAGTCCCTGGACAGGTCCGGAAACCCCGGAACGACTAGAAAAGCTAAAATGGTGAGCTATACATCACGCTTTCAGCCAAATGTGCTCCGAAAAATAAAAATCCTGGCACAGGTCCGGAAACCTCGGAACGACTAGAAAAGCTAAAATGGTGAGCTATAGGTCACGCTTTCAGCCAAATGTGCTCCGAAAAATAAAAATCCCGACAGAGGTCCAGAAAACCCGAAACGACTAGAAAGCTAAAATGGTGAGCTACAACTCACGCTTTCGGCGGAATGTGCTCGAAAAATAAAAATCCATGGACAGGTCAGGAAACCCCGGAACGACTAGAAAAGCTGAAAATCGTGAGCTATAGGTCACGCTTTCAGCCAAATGTGCTCCGAAAAATAAAAATCCCGACAGAGGTCCAGAAAACCCGAAACGACTAGAAAGCTAAAATGGTGAGCTACAACTCACGCTTTCGGCCACATGTGCACCGAAAAATAAAAATCCATGGACAGGTCAGGAAACCCCGGAACGACTAGAAAAGCTGAAAATCGTGAGCTATAGGTCACGCTTTCAGCCAAATGAGCTCCGAAAAATAAGAATCCCGGCACAAGTCCGGAAACCACGAAGCGACTAGAAAAGCTAAAATGGTGAGCTACAACTCACGATTTCGGCCAAATCTGCACCGAAAAATAAAAATCCATGGACAAGTCCGGTAACCCAGAAATGACTAGAAAAGGTAAAATGGTGAGCTACAACTCACGCTTTCGGTCAAATGTGCTCAAAAAATAAAAATCCATGAACAGGTCCGTAACCCCGGAACGACTAGAAAAGGTAAAATGGTGAGCTATAGGTCACGTTTTCGGCCAAACGTGCTCCGAAAAATAAAAATCCTGGAATGACTGGAAAAGCTAAAATGGTGTGCTATATGTCACGTTTTCGGCCAAACGTGCTCCGAAAAATAAAAATCCCGGCACAGGTCCGGAAACCCCGCAACGACTAGAAAAACTAAAATGGTGAGCTATAGGTTACGCTTTGGGGGAAATGTGCTCCAAAAAAACCCTGCAATGCCTAGAAAAGCTGAAATGGTGAGCTATATGTCACGTTTTCGGCCAAACGTGCTCCAAAAAATAAAAATCCCTGCACAGGTCCGGAAACCCCACAACGACTAGAAAAGCTAAAACGGTGAGCTATAGGTCACGCTTTCGGCGAAATATGCTCCAAAAAATAAAAATCCCGGAACGACTAGAAAAGCTAAAATGGTGAGCTATAGGTCACGGTTTCGCCCAAATGTGCTCCGAAAAATAAAAATCTCGGCACAGGTCCGGAAACCCCGGAACGACTAGAAAAGCTAAAATGGTGAGCTATAGGTCACGTTTTTGGCCAAATGAGCTCCGAAAAATAAAAATCCATGGACAGGTCCGGTAACCCCGGAACGACTAGAAAAGCTAAAATGGTGAGCTATATGGTCACGCTTTCGGCCAAATGTGCTTCCAAAAATAAAAATCCCTGGACAGGTCCAGTAACCCCGGAACGACTAGAAAAGCTGAAAATCGTGAGCTATAGGTTACGCTTTCGGCCAAATGTGCTCCGAAAGATAAAAATTCCGGCACAGGTCCGGAAACCCCGGAACGACTAGAAAAGCTAAAATGGTGAGCTATAGGTCACGCTTTCGGCCAAATGTGCTCCGAAAAATGAAAATCCGGCATGGTCCGGAAACCCCGGAAGGACTAGAAAAGCTGAAAATCGTGAGCTATAGGTCACGCTTTCGGCCAAATGTGCTCCGAAAAATAAAAATGCCGGCACAGTCGGGAAACCCTGGAACGACTAGAAAAGCTAAAATGGTGAGCTATAGGTCACGCTTTCGGCCAAATGTGCTCCGAAAAATAAAAGTCCCTGGACAGGTCCGGAAACCCCGGAACGACTAGAAAAGCTAAAATGGTGAGCTATACGTCACGCTTTCAGCCAAATGTGCTCCGAAAAATAAAAATCCTGGCACAGGTCCGGAAACCTCGGAACGACTAGAAAAGCTAAAATGGTGAGCTATAGGTCACGCTTTCAGCCAAATGTGCTCCGAAAAATAAAAATCCCGACAGAGGTCCGGAAAACCCGAAACGACTAGAAAAGCTAAAATGGTGAGCTACAACTCACGCTTTCGGCCAAATGTGCACCGAAAAATAAAAATCCATGGACAGGTCCGGAAACCCCGGAACGACTAGAAAAGCTGAAAATCGTGAGCTATAGGTCACGTTTTCAGCCAAATGAGCTCCGAAAAATAAGAATCCCGGCACAAGTCCGGAAACCACGAAGCGACTAGAAAAGCTAAAATGGTGAGCTACAACTCACGATTTCGGCCAAATCTGCACCGAAAAATAAAAATCCATGGACAAGTCCGGTAACCCAGAAATGACTAGAAAAGGTAAAATGGTGAGCTACAACTCACGCTTTCGGTCAAATGTGCTCAAAAAATAAAAATCCATGAACAGGTGCGTAACCCCGGAACGACTAGAAAATGTAAAATGGAGAGCTATAGGTCACGTTTTCGGCCAAATGTGCTCCGTAAAATAAAAATTTTGGAATGACTAGAAAAGCTAAAATGGTGTGCTATATGTCACGTTTTCGGCCAAACGTGCTCCGAAAAATAAAAATCCCAAGCACAGTCCTAAACCCATAACGACTAGAAAAACTAAAATGGTGAGCTTTAGGTTACGCTTTGGGGGAAATGTGCTCCAAAAAAACCCTGGAATACCTAGAAAAGCTAAAATGGTGAGCTATATGTCACGTTTTCGGCCAAACGTGCTCCGAAAAATAAAAATCCCTGCACAGGTCCGGAAACCCCGCAACGACTAGAAAAGGTAAAATGGTGAGCTATAGGTCACGCTTTCGGCGAAATGTGCTCCAAAAAATAAAAATCCCGGAACGACTAGAAAAGCTAAAATGGTGAGCTATAGGTCACGTTTTCGGCCAAATGAGCTCCGAAAAATAAAAATCCATGGACAGGTCCGGTAACCCCGGAACGACTAGAAAAGCTAAAATGGCGAGCTATAGGTCACGCTTTCGGCCAAACGAACTCCAAAAAATAAAAATCCGGGCACAGGTCTAGAAACCCCGGAACGACTAGACAAGCTAAAATGGTGAGCTATAGGTCACGCTATCGGCTAAATGTGCTCTGAAAATAAAAATCCCGGCACAGGTCTGGAAACCCTGGAACGACTAGAAAAGCTGAAAAATGGTCAGCTATAGGTCACGCTTTCGGCCAAATGTGCTCCGAAAAATAAAAATCCCGGAACAGGACTGGAAACCCCGCAATGACTAGAAAAGCTAAAATGGTGAGCTATAGGTCACGCTTTCGGCCAAATGTGCTCCGAAAAATGAAAATCCCGCTATTGGTCCGGAAACCCCGGAATGACTAGAAAATCTGAAAATGGTGAGCTATAGGTCACGCTTTCGGCCAAATGTGCTCCGAAAAATAAAAATCCCGGAAATGGTCCGGAAACCCCGAAACGACTAGAAAAGCTAAAATGGTGAGCTATAGGTCACGCTTTCGGCAAAATGTGCTCCGAAAAATAAAAATCTCGGCACAGGTCCGGTAACCCCGGAACGACTAGAAAAGCTGAAAATCGTGAGCTATAGGTCACGCTTTCAGCCAAATGTGCTCCAAAAAATAAAAATCCCGCCATAGGTCCGTAAACCAAGCACCGACTAGAAAAGCTGAAAATGGTGAGCTATAGGTCACGCTTTCAGCCAAATGTGCTCCGAAAAATAAAAATCCCGGCACAGGTCCTGAAACCCCGGAACGACTAGAAAAGCTAAAATGGTGAGCTATAGGTCACGCTTTCGGCCAAATGTGCTCCGAAAAATAAAAATCCCTGGAGAGGTAAGGTAACCCCGGAACGACTAGAAAAGCTGAAAATCGTGATATATAGGGCACGCTTTCGGCCAAATGTGCTCCGAAAAATAAAAATCCCGGCACAGGTCCGAAAATCCCGGAACGACTAGAAAAGCTAAAATGGTGAGCTATAGGGCACGCTTTCGGCCAAATGTGTTCCAAAAATAAAAATCCCGGCACTGGTCCGGAAACCCCGGAACGACTAGAAACGCTAAAAATGGTGAGCTATAGGTCACGCTTTCGCCCAAATGTGCTCCGAAAAATAAAAATCCCGGTGTAGGTCCGAAAACCCCCGAACGACTAGAAAAGATAAAATGGTGAGCTAGAGGTCACGCTTTCGGCCAAATGTGCTCTGAAAAATAAATATCCCGGCACAGGTCCGGAAACCCCGCAACGACTAGAAAAGCTAAAATGGTGAGCTACAGGTCACGCTTTCGGCCAAATGTGCTCCGAAAAGAAAAAATCCCTGGACAGGTCCGGTAACCCCGCAACGACTAGAAAAGCAAAAATGGTGAGTTATAGGTCGCGCTTTCGGTCAAATGTGCTCTGAAAAATAAAAATTCGGCACAGGTCTCGAAACCCCAGAACGACTAGAAAGGCTAAAATGGTGAGCTATATGTCACGCTTTCGGCCAAACGTGCTCCGAAAAATAAAAATCCCGGCACAGGTCCGGAAACCCCGCACTGACTAGAAAAGCTGAAATGGTGAGCTATAGGTTACGCTTTCGGCGAAATGTGCTCCAAAAAATAAAAACCCTGGAATGACTAGAAAATCTAAAATGGTGAGCTATATGCACGTTTTCGGCCAAACGTGCTCCGAAAAATAAAAATCCCGGCATAGGTCCGGAAACCCCGCAACGACTAGAAAAGCCAAAATGGTGAGCCATAGGTTACGCTTTGGGTGAAATGTGCTCCAAAAAATAAAAACCCTGGAATGACTAGAAAAGCTAAAATGGTGAGCACAGGTCCGAAAACCCCCGAATGACTAGAAAAGCTTAAATGGTGAGCTATAGGGCACGCTTTCGGTCAAATGTGCTCCGAAAAACAAAAATCACTGGACAGGTAGGTGTAACATCCTGATTTTCTGGAGTTTATAAAGCCCAATTTTCGAAAATTAATTTTCTGGAATTTTCTGAAATTAATTAAAGCTTAAAAGGAATTTTTATGTATTAAAAGGATTTAATATGATTAAGTTAAACATTAACATTGGCCAAAAATATTTTATTTGGGTTCCCTGAGTCTCAAGGAATTTATTGGTATTTTTCTGGATTTATTTGCTATTTTCTAGAGCTCAAAAAGCATTTTGGGAATTTCTGGGAAAAGAAAAGAAAAAGAAAATCCTAAACGGCGGTGGGCGAAACCCTGCCGCCGCCCGCAGCTCGCCGCCGGCCCGGCCTACCTCGCCGCGCGCCACGCGTCCCAATCCGCGCTCCCGCACCCGCTTGCCCTTCGGATGCGTCGCGTGTCACCCATCCACACGCTGCGCTCGCTCACGCGCGCATCGCTGCCGTCCGCCGCCGCGCGCGTGCCGCTAACCTAACCTAACCCGCGCGCGCGCAAGCATCCACGGCCGTCCGATCTCCGCGCGCGATCCCAGCAGTCGCGTGTCCTAAACGCGTCCCGACTCCACGCGCGATCGATCCTGCCGTTCGCGTGCCTCGCCGATCGCCGCGGCGCTTCGCCGCCTTACGCCCGTCTTGCCCGCCGCCGCCGCCGCCGTACCGCCGCCGTCCTCGAGACCGCCGCCCGCTGTCGTCGCCGTCGTCTGCGTCGCCGCCGTCGTCCACCGTCGTCGGTGAGCCCGCCGCTATCCCGAGCCGCCGCAAGCCGGACAGCTGCCGTTGCCGGTGAGCCTCGCGCCGTCCGCCGCCGTCGCCGGTGAACCCGCCGCCAGCTGCACTCCACCACCGGTGGCCGTCGCCATGCCGCGCGCGCGCGCTCTCGCGCGCGCCGGACCGCGACTCGCGCAACCCGCGCCGCCTCCGTGGACGCCGTCCACCGAGCACCCCGCCGCCGCCATATGGGCCCCGCATGACAGCGGAACCCCGTAGACCCGTGCGCCTTTGTGCCATGTCAGCCGAGCCCGGTCAGCCGCCGAGTCAGCGCCACCTCCTCCCTACCCGCACGCGTGTCCGCCTTGTCAGCGCCACGTCAACCCTAGCCGCCACGCCAGCCGACCGCCCCGTACTGTTTCGTGAGCCGAGCCCACCGTAGACCCAATCTCCCGTGCGCCCGGTCCACAGCACAGTGCACTTTCTTTTTTTCCCCGATTTTCTTTAGATCCAATTTTCCAAGAGCCCGTCCTCCCTCGTCCTAGCTCCGATTGACCTGATTCTTTTTCCTAAATTTATCTAAAACTGAGCTCTACCTTTTGGTTCAGGTTTGAGAATTTTTGGAGTTCATTTGAATTTTATTTGAATTTATTTTGTCTCTTCATCTGTTCTCTCTCGTTAGATCGCGCGTTCGAAGGAGCAGAAGTTGGATTTGAAGTTCAAGAGCCGTCGACTGAGCAAGGCCAAGGCAAGTCGTGTCCTTTGATCATGTTGAACCCAGTTTGCAATCTATTATTTAAATATTTTGTTTTAAATTACATTGCATCGCTACTTTTATTCAAACCCTTGTATTGGTAGTTACTGTCCAAATTGGTTAATCCCTCCTTGATAATTCACTTGCCATGATTCCATTGTCACCATAGGCTGGGAAACTTATTAGTGATGCTATGTTACGATCACATTTGGGATGGTACGAATAGTATGCTTATCCATGCTTTTAGTATCGTTTGGGTTCATCACCACATGTGATTAATTAATTTGACTTAATGATATATCAAATCGTGGTTGGTGCCACCAATATAAAATTTGTGCCATGGCATTGGTGTGTCATTGGCGTGGTTATACAAAATTGGTTTTCACTCGGGCGAGTGATCGTGCAGTAAATGGGGAAGTGTTGGAGCACTTCGAGGGATGTGGTAGTCTCGCCCGGGAACGTTTAAGGACTTAACTTTGTGCGCCATTGATCTGAGCTTTACCGTGCAAACCACATGTCTAGTATGGGATAGACCTGGCATAATAATTTGTGAAGTCTCAACTTTGGTTTCACTACCGATGTTGCTGTGGCGCAAGAGGGGGCAATTATCGACTAGGGGGTTACCCTACTCGACGGCGAAACCTTAGCGAGTGGGATCGGGTTGAGATGGATCATTGTAAAAGCCTTGTTGTGATTATCTTTAACGTGAGGATTATCACATCGTGTGGGTACAGTTGTGCAACCTCTGTAGAGTGTAAAACTATTCGAATAGCCGCGTCCTCGGTCATGGACAATGCTCGGTGATTTCACACGGGGTATAGTTACTCTTGGAAAAAAATTTGTAGCTGGTCAGTAGATGGTTAATTCACTGTTGGTTTAGCTTGTGGATGGGAAGTCCATAAGTAGTTTACTTCAATTCCTTTGATTATTCATTATTGTTTTATTTACAATTCGCCTTCGATCTATTTATGGTAATTTCAAATGCTGTTTTATGCAAATTAACCCTTTCAGCCTTCCATTGGTAAGCCTTGCATACTATATTGCATCATTTGTTACAAACGACTTGCTGAGTACCAATGTACTCACGACTTTACGCCTATGTTGCTCGATTGAGGATGAGGAGTACTACGATGGGAGGTTCCAGGAGGCGAGTGCTTGGACGACTACGTTCTAGGCCGCTCCCCACTCGATTGCCGTGGGCATGTCGATTAGCCACTACGTTTTATTTTGGATTTTCCATTGCTAGTTTTGTTAAGCCCCTAAGGCTATTGAGATTGTAAGCTTGACCATAAGGTCTTACTTTTGGATATTGATTAATAATTTGAGTTTCCCTTATTTAATATCGTGATTGTGGTGATGATTACCTCTATGTTTGATTTGTGTGCACTAGCGTGATCTGGACTAGTGCAAGATATACAGAGAGTCGGATTTGCATATTCGGTCTCGGCAGAGATGGTATCGAAGCGACTAGAAAAGCTGGGGCGAATCACCAGAGACCGTCAGCTATAGGTCACGCTTTCGGCCAAATGTGCTCGCTTTCGGCCAAAAAAAAAAAAATCCCGTCACAGTCCGGTAACCCGGACTCGACTAGAAAAGCTAAAATGGTGAGCTATAGGTCACGCTTTCGGCCAAATGTGCTCCGAAAAATAAAAATCTCGACACAGGTCCGAAAACACCAGAACGACTAGAAAAGCTAAAATGGTGAGCTATAGGTCACGCTTTCGGCCAAATGTGCTCCGAAAAATAAAAATCCCAGCACAGGTCCGGTAACCCCGGAACGACTAGAAAAGCTGAAAATCGTGAGCTATAGGTCACGCTTTCGGCCAAATGTGCTCAAAAAATAAAAATCTGGACAGGTCCGGTAACCCCGGAACGACTAGAAAAGCTGAAAATCGTGAGCTATAGGTCACGCTTTCGGCCAAATGTGCTCCGAAAAATAAAAATCCCAGCACAGGTCCGGAAACCCGGAACGACTAGAAAAGCTAAAATGGTGAGCTATAGGTCACGCTTTCGGCCAAATGTGCTCCGAAAAATAAAAATCCCAGCACAGGTCCGGTAACCCCGGAACGACTAGAAAAGCTGAAAATCGTGAGCTATAGGTCACGCTTTCGGCCAAATGTGCTCCGAAAAATAAAAATCCCTGGAAAATCCGGAAAATCCGGAACGACTAGAAAAGCTAAAATGGCTAGCTATAGGTCACGGTTTCGGCCTAATGTGCTCCGAAAAATAAAAATCCCGGCACAGGTCCGAAAACACCGCAACGACTAGAAAAGCTAAAATGGTGAGCTACACGTCACGCTTTCGGCCAAATGTGCTCCAAAAATAAAAATCCCTGGACAGGTCCGGTAACCCCGGAACGACTAGAAAAGCTAAAATGGTGAGCTATAGGTCACGCTTTCGGCCAAATGTGCTCCGAAAAATAAAAATCCCGGGACAGGTCCGGAAACCCGGAACGACTAGAAAAGCTAAAATGGTGAGCTATAGGTCACGCTTTCGGCCAAATGTGCTCCGAAAAATAAAAATCCCGGACAGGTCCGGAAACCCCGAAATGACTAGAAAAGCTAAAATGGTGAGCTATAGGTCACGCTTTCGGCCAAATGTGCTCCGAAAAATAAAAATCCGGACACAGGTCCGGAAACCGAACGACTAGAAAAGCTAAAATGGTGAGCTATAGGTCACGCTTTCGGCCAAATGTGCTCCGAAAAATAAAAATCCCGGCACAGGTCCGGAAACCGGAACGACTAGAAAAGCTAAAATGGTGAGCTATAGGTCACGCTTTCGGCCAAATGTGCTCCGAAAAATAAAAATCCAGCACAGTCCGGTAACCCGGAGCGACTAGAAAAGCTAAAATGGTGAGCTATAGGTCACGCTTTAAACCAAATGTGCTCGAAAAATAAAAATCCTGGCACAGGTCCGGTAAACCCCGGAAGCGACTAGAAAAGCTAAAATGGTGAGCTATAGGTCACGCTTTCGGCCAAATGTGCTCCTAAAAATAAAAATCCCGGATAGGTCGGGAAACCGGAAACGACTAGAAAAGCTAAAATGGTGAGCTATAGGTCACGCTTTCGGCCAAATGTGCTCCTAAAAATAAAAATCCCATGGACGCACAGTCGCTCGAAACCCGGAAACGACTAGAAAAGCTAAAATGGTGAGCTATAGGTCACGCTTTACGGCCAAATGTGCTCGAAAAATAAAAATCCTGGACAGTCGGAAACCCGGAGCGACTAGAAAAGCTAAAATGGTGAGCTATAGGTCACGCTTTGGCCAAATGTGCTCCAAAAATAAAAATCCCGGACAGGTCGGTAACCCGAAACGACTAGAAAAGCTGAAAATGGTGAGCTATAGGTCACGCTTTACGGCCAAATGTGCTCGAAAAATAAAAATCCCAGACAGTCGGAAACCGGAGCGACTAGAAAAGCTAAAATGGTGAGCTATAGGTCACGCTTTCCGACCAAATGTGCTCCCAAAAATAAAAATCCCAGCAGGTCCGGTAACCCGGAACGACTAGAAAGCTGAAAATCGTGAGCTATAGGTCACGCTTTCGGCAAAATGTGCTCCAAAAAAAAAATCCTAGACAGGTCCGGTAACCCGGAACGACTAGAAAAGCTGAAAATCGTGAGCTATAGGTCACGCTTTCGGCCAAATGTGCTCCGAAAAATAAAAATCCCGGGACAGGTCCGGAAACCCCGGAACGACTAGAAAAGCTAAAATGGTGAGCTATAGGTCACGCTTTCGGCCAAATGTGCTCCGAAAAATAAAAATCCCGGCACAGGTCCGGAAACCCCGGAATGACTAGAAAAGCTAAAATGGTGAGCTATAGGTCACGCTTTCGGCCAAATGTGCTCCGAAAAATAAAAATCCCGGCACGGGTCCGGAAAATCCGGAACGACTAGAAAAGCTAAAATGGTGAGCTATAGGTCACGCTTTTGGCGAAATGTGCTCCAAAAAATAAAAATCCCGAAATGACTAGAAAAGCTGAACATCGTGAGCTATAGGTCACGCTTTCGGCCAAATGTGCTCCGAAAAATAAAAATCCCGGCACAGGTCCGGAAACCCCGGGACGACAAGAAAAGCTAAAATGGTGAGCTATAGGTCAGGCTTTCGGCCAAATGTGCTCCCAAAAATAAAGATCCCAGCACAAGTCCGGTAACCACGGAACGACTAGAAAAGCTAAAATGGTGAGCTATAGGTCACGCTTTGGGCCAAATGTGCTCCGAAAAATAAAAATCCCGGCACAAGTCCGGAAACCCCGGAACGACTAGAAAAGCTAAAATGGTGAGCTATAGGTCACGCTTTCGGCCAAATGTGCTCCGAAAAATAAAAATCCCTGGACAGGTCGGAAACCGGAACGACTAGAAAAGCTAAAATGGTGAGCTATAGGTCACGCTTTCGGCCAAATGTGCTCCGAAAAATAAAAATCCCGGGACAGTCGGGTAACCGGAGCGACTAGAAAAGCTAAAATGGTGAGCTATAGGTCACGCTTTAAACCAAATGTGCTCGAAAAATAAAAATCCCGGACAGGTCGGTAACCCGGAACGACTAGAAAAGCTAAAATGGTGAGCTATAGGTCACGCTTTCGGCCAAATGTGCTCCGAAAAATAAAAATCCCGGGACAGGTCCGGAAACCCCGGAACGACTAGAAAAGCTGAAAATGTGATCTATAGGTCACGCTTTCGGCCAAATATGCTCCGAAAAATAAAAATCCTGGCACAGGTCCGGAAACCCCGGAACGACTAGAAAAGCTAAAATGGTGAGCTATAGGTCACGCTTTCGGCCAAATGTGCTCCGAAAAATAAAAATCCTGGACAGGTCCGGTAACCCCGGAACGACTAGAAAAGCTGAAAATCGTGAGCTATAGGTCACGCTTTAAATAAATGTGCTCCGAAAAATAAAAATCCCGGCACAGGTCCGGAAACCCCGGAACGACTAGAAAAGCTAAAATGGTGAGCTATAGGTCACGCTTTCGGCCAAATGTGCTCCAAAAATAAAAATCCCTGGACAGGTCCGGTAACCCCGGAACGACTAGAAAAGCTGAAAATGGTGAGCTATAGGTCACGCTTTCAGCCAAATGTGCTCCGAAAAATAAAAATCCATGGACAGGTCCGTAACCCCGGAACGACTAGAAAAGCTAAAATGGTGAGCTATAGGTCACGCTTTCGGCCAAATGTGCTCCGAAAAATAAAAATCCCGGCACAGGTCCGGAAACCCCGAAACGACTAGAAAAGCTAAAAATCGTGAGCTATAGGTCACGCTTTCGGCCAAATGTGCTCCGAAAAATAAAAATCCTGGACAGGTCCGGTAACCGGAACGACTAGAAAAGCTAAAATGGTGAGCTATAGGTCACGCTTTCGGCCAAATGTGCTCCGAAAAATAAAAATCCCTGGACAGGTCCGGAAACCCCGAAATGACTAGAAAAGCTAAAATGGTGAGCTATAGGTCACGCTTTCGGCCAAATGTGCTCCGAAAAATAAAAATCCCGACACAGGTCCGGAAACCCGAAACGTCTAGAAAAGCTAAAATGGTGAGCTAGAGGTCACGCTTTGGCCAAATGTGCTCGAAAAATAAAAATCCCACACAAGTCGGAAACCCGAAGCGACTAGAAAAGATAAAATGGTGAGCTATAGGTCGCGCTTTCGGCCAAATGTGCTCCGAAAAATAAAAATCCCTAGACAGGTCCGTTAACGCCGAAACGACTAGAAAAGCTAAAATGGTGAGCTATACCTCACGCTTTCGGCCAAATGTGCTTCGAAAAATAAAAATCCATGGACAGTCCGGTAACCCCGGAACGACTAGAAAGCTTAAAATCGTGAGCTATAGGTCACGCTTTCGGCCAAATGTGCTCCGAAAAATAAAAATCCCGACACAGGTCCGGAAACCCCGGAACGACTAGAAAAGCTAAAATGGTGAGCTATAGGTCACGCTTTCGGCCAAATGTGCTTCGAAAAATAAAAATCCATGGACATGTCCGTAACCCCGGAACGACTAGAAAAGGTAAAATGGTGAGCTATAGGTAACGCTTTCGGCCAAATGTGCTCCAAAAATAAAAACCCCGGACAGGTCCGGAAACCGTTGAGCGACTAGAAAAGCTAAAATGGTGAGCTATAGGTCACGCTTTCGGCCAAATGTGCTCCGAAAAATAAAAATCCCAGACAAGTCGGTAACCCGGAGCGACTAGAAAAGCTGAAAATGGTGAGCTATAGGTCACGCTTTAAAAGGCCAAATGTGCTCGAAAAATAAAAATCCCATGGACAGTCCGGTAACCGGAGCGACTAGAAAAGCTAAAATGGTGAGCTATAGGTCACGCTTTAAATAAATGTGCTCGAAAAATAAAAATCCACTGGACAGTCGGTAACCGGAGCGACTAGAAAAGCTGAAAATGGTGAGCTATAGGTCACGCTTTGGCCAAATGTGCTCGAAAAATAAAAATCCCAGACAGGTCGGAAACCGGAGCGACTAGAAAAGCTAAAATGGTGAGCTATAGGTCACGCTTTGGCCAAATGTGCTCGAAAAATAAAAATCCCAGGACACAGTCGGTAACCCGGAGCGACTAGAAAAGCTGAAAATCGTGAGCTATAGGTCACGCTTTCGACCAAATGTGCTCCGAAAAATAAAAATCCCGGCACAGGTCCGGAAACCCGGAACGACTAGAAAAGCTAAAATGGTGAGCTATAGGTCACGCTTTCGGCCAAATGTGCTCCAAAAAATAAAAATCCCTGGACAGTTACGGTAACCCCGGAACGACTAGAAAAGCTGAAAATCGTGAGCTATAGGTCACGCTTTAAATAAATGTGCTCAGAAAAATAAAAATCCCGGCACAGTCGGAAACCGGAGCGACTAGAAAAGCTAAAATGGTGAGCTATAGGTCACGCTTTGACCAAATGTGCTCGAAAAATAAAAATCCTGGACAGGTCGGTAACCGAGCGACTAGAAAAGCTGAAAATGGTGAGCTATAGGTCACGCTTTCGGCCAAATGTGCTCCAAAAAATAAAAATCCGTGGACAGGTCCGGAAACCGGAACGACTAGAAAAGCTAAAATGGTGAGCTATAGGTCACGCTTTCGGCCAAATGTGCTCCGAAAAATAAAAATCCTGGACAGGTCCGGAAACCCCGGAACGACTAGAAAAGCTGAAAATGGTGAGCTATAGGTCACGCTTTCGGCCAAATGTGCTCCGAAAAATAAAAATCCTGCACAGGTCCGGTAACCCTGGAACGACTAGAAAAGCTGAAAATCGTGAGCTATAGGTCACGCTTTCGGCCAAATGTGCTCCGAAAAATAAAAATCCCTGGACAGGTCCGGAAACCGGAACGACTAGAAAAGCTAAAATGGTGAGCTATAGGTCACGCTTTGACCAAATGTGCTCGAAAAATAAAAATCCACAGACAGGTCGGTAACCCGAAATGACTAGAAAAGCTAAAATGGTGAGCTATAGGTCACGCTTTCGGCCAAATGTGCTCCGAAAAATAAAAATCCCAACACAAGTCCGGAAACCCCGAAACGACTAGAAAAGCTAAAATGGTGAGCTATAGGTCACGCTTTCGGCCAAATGTGCTCCGAAAAATAAAAATCCCGGCACAGGTCGGGAAACACTGGAACGACTAGAAAAGCTAAAATGGTGAGCTATAGGTCACGCTTTCGACCAAATGTGCTCCTAAAAATAAAAATCCCGGAACGACTAGAAAAGCTAAATTGGTGAGCTATAGGTCACTCTTTCGGCCAAATGTGCTCCGAAAAATAAAAATCCCGGAACGACTAGAAAAGCTAAATTGGTGAGCTATAGGTCACTCTTTCGGCCAAATATGCTCCGAAAAATAAAAATCCAAGCACAAGTCCGGAAACCCCGGGACGACTAGAAAAGATAAAATGGTGAGCTACAGGTCACGCTTTCGGCCAAATGTGCTCCGAAAAATAAAAATCCCTGGACAGGTCCGGTAACCCCGGAACGACTAGAAAAGCTGAAAATCGTGAGCTATAGGTCACGCTTTAACCAAATGTGCTCGAAAAATAAAAATCCCGGACAGTCGGAAACCGGAGCGACTAGAAAAGCTAAAATGGTGAGCTATAGGTCACGCTTTCGGCCAAATGTGCTCCGAAAAATAAAAATCCACTGGACAGTCCGGTAACCCGGAACGACTAGAAAAGCTAAAATGGTGAGCTATAGGTCACGCTTTGACCAAATGTGCTCGAAAAATAAAAATCCCGGACAGTCGGAAACCGGAACGACTAGAAAAGCTAAAATGGTGAGCTATAGGTCACGCTTTCGGGCAAATGTGCTCCGAAAAATAAAAATCCATGCACAGGGTCGGGTTAAC
The DNA here is from genome assembly GCA_036346575.1 of Dendrocalamus sinicus. Taxonomy (NCBI): domain Eukaryota; kingdom Viridiplantae; phylum Streptophyta; class Magnoliopsida; order Poales; family Poaceae; genus Dendrocalamus; species Dendrocalamus sinicus. The sequence goes on along the minus strand of CM070673.1, from coordinate 15,297 downwards.
CCGGAACGACTAGAAAAGCTAAAATGGTGAGCTACATGTCACGCTTTCGGCAAAATGTGCTCCGAAAAATAAAAATACCTACATTGGTCCGGAAACCCCGGAACGACTAGAAAAGCTAAAATGGTGAGCTATAGGTCACGCTTTCCGGGCAAATGTGCTCCGATAAATAAAAATCCCTGCACAGGTCCGGTTACCCCAGAACGACTAGAAAAGCTAAAATGGTGAGCTATATGTCACGCTTTCAGCAAAATGTGCTCCGAAAAATAAAAATCCCGGACTGGCTCGGTAGCCCAGAAACGACTAGAAAAGCTGAAAATCGTGAGCTATAGGTCACGCTTTCGGCCAAATGTGCTCGAAAAATAAAAATCCCAACACAGGTCGGAAAACTCCGAACGACTAGAAAAGCTAAAATGGTGAGCTATAGGTCACGCTTTGGCCAAATGTGCTCGAAAAATAAAAATCCCGGATAGGTCGGTAACCGGAACGACTAGAAAAGCTAAAATGGTGAGCTATAGGTCACGCTTTCGCCAAATGTGCTCGAAAAATAAAAATCCCGAAGAGGTCGGAAACCCGAGCGACTAGAAAAGCTAAAATGGTGAGCTATAGGTCACGCTTTCGACCAAATGTGCTCGAAAAATAAAAATCCCTATACACTTTGGTCGGAAACCCGGAGCGACTAGAAAAGCTAAAATGGTGAGCTATAGGTCACGCTTTCGACCAAATGTGCTCGAAAAATAAAAATCCACTGGACAGGTCGGTAACCGAGCGACTAGAAAAGCTAAAATCGTGAGCTATAGGTCACGCTTTCGGCCAAATGTGCTTCTGAAAAATAAAAATCCCGGACAGTCGGTAACCGAACGACTAGAAAAGCTGAAAATGGTGAGCTATAGGTCACGCTTTCGCCAAATGTGCTCGAAAAATAAAAATCCTGCGCAGTCCGGTAACCGGAGCGACTAGAAAAGCTAAAATGGTGAGCTATAGGTCACGATTTCGGCCAAATGTGCTCCGAAAAATAAAAATCCCTGGACAGGTCCGGTAACCCCGGAACGTCTAGAAAAGCTGAAAATCGTGAGCCATAGGGCACGCTTTCTACCAAATGTGCTCTGAAAAATAAAAATTCTGGAACAGGTCCGGAAACCACGGAAGGACTAGAAAAGCTAAAATGGTCAGCTATAGGTCACGCTTTCAGCCAAATGTGCTCCGAAAAATAAAAATCCCGGCACAGGTCCGGAAACCCCGAAACGACTAGAAAAGCTAAAAATCGTGAGCTACATGTCACGCTTTCGGCCAAATGTGCTCCGAAAAATAAAAATCCAGGCACAGGTCCGAAAACCCGGGAACGACTAGAAAAGCTAAAATGGTGAGCTATAGGTCACGCTTTCGGCCAAATGTGCTCCGAAAAATAAAAATCCCTGGACTGCTCCGGTAACCCCGGAACGACTAGAAAAGCTGAAAATCGTGAGCTATAGGTCACGCTTTCGGCCAAATGTGCTCGAAAAATAAAAATCCCAGACAGTCGGAAACCGGAACGACTAGAAAAGCTGAAAATCGTGAGCTATAGGTCACGCTTTCGACCAAATGTGCTCCGAAAAATAAAAATCCCTGGACTGCTCCGGTAACCCCGGAACGACTAGAAAAGCTGAAAATCGTGAGCTATAGGTCACGCTTTCGGCCAAATGTGCTCCGAAAAATAAAAATCCTTGGACAGGTCCGGTAACCCTGGAACGACTAGAAAAGCTGAAAATCGTGAGCTATAGGTCACGCTTTCGGCCAAATGTGCTCCGAAAAATAAAAATCCCGGAGCGACAGAAAAGCTCCGGAAACCGGAACGACTAGAAAAGCTAAAATGGTGAGCTATAGGTCACGCTTTACGGCCAAATGTGCTCGAAAAATAAAAATCCATGCACATGTCGGAAACCGGAACGACTAGAAAAGCTAAAATGGTGAGCTATAGGTCACGCTTTACGACCAAATGTGCTCGAAAAATAAAAATCCTGGACGCTCGGTAACCCGGAGCGACTAGAAAAGCTAAAATGGTGAGCTATAGGTCACGCTTTACGGCCAAATGTGCTCGAAAAATAAAAATCCGGGACAGTCGGAAACCGGAGCGACTAGAAAAGCTGAAAATGGTGAGCTATAGGTCACGCTTTGGCCAAATGTGCTCAAAAAATAAAAATCCAGCACAGTCGGAAACCGGAACGACTAGAAAAGCTAAAATGGTGAGCTATAGGTCACGCTTTCGGCCAAATGTGCTCGAAAAATAAAAATCCGTGGACAGGTCGGTAACCCTGGAACGACTAGAAAAGGTAAAATGGTGAGCTATAGGTCACGCTTTAAACCAAATGTGCTCAGAAAAATAAAAATCCTGCACAGTCGGTAACCCGAGCGACTAGAAAAGCTAAAATGGTGAGCTATAGGTCACGCTTTACGGCCAAATGTGCTCAAAAAATAAAAATCCTAGACAGTCCGGTAACCGGAGCGACTAGAAAAGCTGAAAATCGTGAGCTATAGGTCACGCTTTGGCCAAATGTGCTCGAAAAATAAAAATCCCACACAGTCTCGGTAAACCGGAACGACTAGAAAAGCTAAAATGGTGAGCTATAGGTCACGCTTTACGCCAAATGTGCTCGAAAAATAAAAATCCTGGACAGCTCGGAAACCGGAGCGACTAGAAAAGCTAAAATGGTGAGCTATAGGTCACGCTTTGGCCAAATGTGCTCGAAAAATAAAAATCCGGACACGGTCGGAAACCGGAGCGACTAGAAAAGCTAAAATGGTGAGCTATAGGTCACGCTTTGGCCAAATGTGCTCAGAAAAATAAAAATCCCGACGAGGTCGGTAACCCGGAGCGACTAGAAAAGCTAAAATGGTGAGCTATAGGTCACGCTTTACGACCAAATGTGCTCGAAAAATAAAAATCCATGGACAGGTCCGGTAACCCCGGAACGACTAGAAAAGCTAAAATGGTGAGCTATAGGTCACGCTTTCGACCAAATGTGCTCCAAAAAATAAAAATCCCGCACACAGCCGGAAACCCGGAACGACTAGAAAAGCTAAAATGGTGAGCTATAGGTCACGCTTTCGGCCAAATGTGCTCCGAAAAATAAAAATCCATGGACAGGTCCGGTAACCGGAACGACTAGAAAAGCTAAAATGGTGAGCTATAGGTCACGCTTTCGGCCAAATGTGCTCCGAAAAATAAAAATCCCGGCACAGTTCCGGAAACCCCGGAACGACTAGAAAAGCTAAAATGGTGAGCTATAGGTCACGCTTTCGGCCAAATGTGCTCCGAAAAATAAAAATCCGGCTACAGGTCGGAAACCAAATGTGCGAAAAATAAAAATCGACTAGAAAAGCTAAAATGGTGAGCTATAGGTCACGCTTTCGGCCAAATGTGCTCCGAAAAATAAAAATCCTGGACAGTCGGTAACCGGAGCGACTAGAAAAGCTGAAAATCGTGAGCTATAGGTCACGCTTTAAATAAATGTGCTCGAAAAATAAAAATCCTGGACAGGTCGGTAACCCGAGCGACTAGAAAAGCTAAAATGGTGAGCTAGAGGTCACGCTTTCGGCCAAATGTGCTCCGAAAAATAAAAATCCCGGGACAGTCCGGTAACCGGAACGACTAGAAAAGCTGAAAATCGTGAGCTATAGGTCACGCTTTCGGCCAAATGTGCTCCGAAAAATAAAAATCCCTGCACAGGTCGGTAACCGGAACGACTAGAAAAGCTAAAATGGTGAGCTATAGGTCACGCTTTCGGCCAAATGTGCTCCGAAAAATAAAAATCCCTAGACTGGTCCGAAAACCCCGGAACGACTAGAAAAGCTAAAATGGTGAGCTATAGGTCACGCTTTCGGCCAAATGTGCTCCGAAAAATAAAAATCCCTAGACAGGTCCGGTAACCCCGGAACGACTAGAAAAGCTGAAAATCGTGAGCTATAGGTCACGCTTTCGGCCAAATGTGCTCCGAAAAATAAAAATCCTGGACAGGTCCGGTAACCCCGGAACGACTAGAAAAGCTAAAATGGTGAGCTATAGGTCACGCTTTCGGCCAAATGTGCTCCGAAAAATAAAAATCCCTGGACAGGTCGGTAACCTCGGAGCGACTAGAAAAGCTAAAATGGTGAGCTATAGGTCACGCTTTCGCCAAATGTGCTCGAAAAATAAAAATCCTGGACAGCTCGGTAACCCCGGAACGACTAGAAAAGCTAAAATGGTGAGCTATAGGTCACGCTTTCGGCCAAATGTGCTCCAAAAAATAAAAATCCCTGGACAGGTCCGGTAACCCCGGAACGACTAGAAAAGCTGAAAATCGTGAGCTATAGGTCACGCTTTCGGCCAAATGTGCTCCGAAAAATAAAAATCCCTGGACAGGTCCGGAAACCCCAAAACGACTAGAAAAGCTAAAATGGTGAGCTATAGGTCACGCTTTCGGCCAAATGTGCTCCGAAAAATAAAAATCCCTGGACAGGTCCGGTAACCCCGGAACGACTAGAAAAGGTAAAATGGTGAGCTATAGGTCACGCTTTCGACCAAATGTGCTCCAAAAAATAAAAAACCCTGGACAGGTCCGGTAACCCCGGAACGACTAGAAAAGCTGAAAATCGTGAGCTATAGGTCACGCTTTCGGCCAAATGTGCTCCGAAAAATAAAAATCCCAACACAGGTCCGGAAACTCCGAAACGACTAGAAAAGCTTAAATGGTGAGCTACAGGTCACGCTTTCGGACAAATGTGCTCCGAAAAATAAAAATCTATGGACAGGTCCGGTAACCACGGAACGACTAGAAAAGCTAAAATGGTGAGCTATCGGTCACGCTTTAGACAAATGTGCTCCGAAAAATAAAAAACCCTGGACAGGTCTGGAAACCCCGAAATGACTATAAAAGCTAAAATGGTAAGCTATAGGTCACGCTTTCGGCCAAATGTGCTCCGAAAAATAAAAATCTCGACACAGGTCAGTAAACCTCGAAGCGACTAGAAAAGCTAAAATGGTGAGCTATAGGTCACGCTTTAACCAAATGTGCTCGAAAAATAAAAATCCCATCACAGGTCGGTAACCGGAGCGACTAGAAAAGCTAAAATGGTGAGCTATAGGTCACGCTTTGGCCAAATGTGCTCGAAAAATAAAAATCCTGGACAGTCGGTAACCCGAGCGACTAGAAAAGCTGAAAATCGTGAGCTATAGGTCACGCTTTACGGCCAAATGTGCTCGAAAAATAAAAATCCACTGGACAGTCGGAAACCCGGAACGACTAGAAAAGCTAAAATGGTGAGCTATAGGTCACGCTTTCGGCCAAATATGCTCCGAAAAATAAAAATCCTGGCACAGGTCCGGAAACCCCGGAACGACTAGAAAAGCTAAAATGGTGAGCTATAGGTCACGCTTTCGGCCAAATGTGCTCCGAAAAATAAAAATCCTGGACAGGTCCGGAAACCCGGAACGACTAGAAAAGCTAAAATGGTGAGCTATAGGTCACGCTTTCGGCCAAATGTGCTCGAAAAATAAAAATCCAGACAGTCGGGTAACCGGAGCGACTAGAAAAGCTAAAATGGTGAGCTATAGGTCACGCTTTGGGCCAAATGTGCTCGAAAAATAAAAATCCACAGACAGTCGGGTAACCGGAACGACTAGAAAAGCTGAAAATGTGATCTATAGGTCACGCTTTCGGCCAAATGTGCTCCGAAAAATAAAAATCCCAGCACAGGTCCGGTAACCCGGAACGACTAGAAAAGCTGAAAATGGTGAGCTATAGGTCACGCTTTCGGCCAAATGTGCTCCGAAAAATAAAAATCCCTGGACAGGTCCGGTAACCCCGGAACGACTAGAAAAGCTGAAAATCGTGAGCTATAGGTCACGCTTTCGGCCAAATGTGCTCCGAAAAATAAAAATCCCACAGTCGGTAACCGGAGCGACTAGAAAAGCTAAAAATGGTGAGCTATAGGTCACGCTTTCGGCCAAATGTGCTCCGAAAAATAAAAATCCCAACACAGGTCCGGAAACCCCAAAACGACTAGAAAAGCTAAAATGGTGAGCTACAACTCACGCTTTCGGCCAAATGTGCTCTGAAAAATAAAAATCCATGGACAGGTCCGTAACCCCGGAACGACTAGAAAAGGTAAAATGGTGAGCTATAGGTCACGCTTTGATAAATGTGCTCGAAAAATAAAAATCCATGGACGAGTCGGTAACCGAAGCGACTAGAAAAGCTGAAAATGGTGAGCTATAGGTCACGCTTTCGGCCAAATGTGCTCCGAAAAATAAAAATCCCAGCACAGGTCCGGTAACCCCGGAACGACTAGAAAGCTGAAAATCGTGAGCTATAGGTCACGCTTTCGGCCAAATGTGCTCCGAAAAATAAAAATCATGGCACAAGTCCGGAAATCCCGGAACGACTAGAAAAGCTAAAATGGTGAGCTATAGGTCACGCTTTGGCCAAATGTGCTCGAAAAATAAAAATCCTGGACAGTCCGGTAACCCGGAGCGACTAGAAAAGCTAAAATGGTGAGCTATAGGTCACGCTTTCGAAAAATAAAAATCCAAATGTGCTCCGAAAAATAAAAATCCCTGGACAAGTCCGGTAACCCCAGAACGACTAGAAAAGGTAAAATGGTGAGCTATAGGTCACGCTTTCGGCCAAATGTGCTCCAAAAATTAAAAAAATCCTGGACAGGTCCGGTAACCCCGGATCGACTAGAAAAGGTAAAATGGTGAGCTATAGGTCACGCTTTCGGCCAAATGTGCTCCGTAAAATAAAAATCCTTTCACACGTCCGGTAACCCTGGAACGACTAGAAAAGCTAAAATGGTGAGCTATAGGTCACGCTTTCGGCCAAATGTGCTCCGAAAAATAAAAATCCTGGACAGGTCCGGTAACCCCGGAACGACTAGAAAAGCTAAAATGGTGAGCTATAGGTCACGCTTTCGGCCAAATGTGCTCCGAAAAATAAAAATCCCAGACAGGTCCGGTAACCCCGGAACGACTAGAAAAGCTGAAAATCGTGAGCTATAGGTCACGCTTTCGGCCAAATGTGCTCCGAAAAATAAAAATCCCGGCACAGGTCCGGAAACCCGGAACGACTAGAAAAGCTAAAATGGTGAGCTATAGGTCACGCTTTCGGCCAAATGTGCTCGAAAAATAAAAATCCATGGACAGGTCCGGAAACCGGAACGACTAGAAAAGCTAAAATGGTGAGCTATAGGTCACGCTTTCGGCCAAATGTGCTCCGAAAAATAAAAATCCATGGACAGGTCCGTAACCCCGGAACGACTAGAAAAGCTAAAATGGTGAGCTATAGGTCACGCTTTCGGCCAAATGTGCTCCGAAAAATAAAAATCCCGACACAGGTCCGGAAACCCGGAACGACTAGAAAAGCTAAAATGGTGAGCTATAGGTCACGCTTTCGGCCAAATGTGCTCCGAAAAATAAAAATCCCTGGACAGTCGGTAACCCCGGAACGACTAGAAAAGCTGAAAATCGTGAGCTATAGGTCACGCTTTACGGCCAAATGTGCTCGAAAAATAAAAATCCTGGTGAGCACAGTCACGGTAACCGAAGCGACTAGAAAAGCTAAAATGGTGAGCTATAGGTCACGCTTTACGACCAAATGTGCTCGAAAAATAAAAATCCGGACAGGTCGGTAACCCGAACGACTAGAAAAGCTAAAATGGTGAGCTATAGGTCACGCTTTCGGCCAAATGTGCTCCAAAAAATAAAAATCCCTGGACAGGTCGGTAACCCCGGAACGACTAGAAAAGCTAAAATGGTGAGCTATAGGTCACGCTTTCGGCCAAATGTGCTCCAAAAATAAAAATCCCTGGACAGGTCCGGTAACCCCGGAACGACTAGAAAAGCTGAAAATCGTGAGCTATAGGTCACGCTTTCGGCCAAATGTGCTCCGAAAAATAAAAATCCTGGACAGGTCCGGAAACCCCGAAATGACTAGAAAAGCTAAAATGGTGAGCTATAGGTCACGCTTTCGGCCAAATGTGCTCCGAAAAATAAAAATCCCTGCAGAGGTCCGTAAACCCCGGAACGACTAGAAAAGCTAAAATGGTGAGCTATAGGTCACGCTTTCGGCCAAATGTGCTCCGAAAAATAAAAATCCCTGGACAGGTCCGGTAACCCCGGAACGACTAGAAAAGGTAAAATGGTGAGCTATAGGTCACGCTTTCGGCCAAATGTGCTCCAAAAATAAAAATCCCGGACAGGTCCGGAAACCCCGGAACGACTAGAAAAGCTAAAATGGTGAGCTATAGGTCACGCTTTCGGCCAAATGTGCTCCGAAAAATAAAAATCCCGACACAGTCGGGTAACCCGAGCGACTAGAAAAGCTGAAAATGGTGAGCTATAGGTCACGCTTTGGCTCAAATGTGCTCGAAAAATAAAAATCCCATCACAGGTCTCGGAAAATAACCGGAGCGACTAGAAAAGCTGAAAATGGTGAGCTATAGGTCACGCTTTCGGCCAAATGTGCTCCGAAAAATAAAAATCCTGGAGACAGTCGGTAACCCGAAATGACTAGAAAAGCTAAAATGGTGAGCTATAGGTCACGCTTTAGACCAAATGTGCTCGAAAAATAAAAATCCCGGACAGGTCGGTAACCGGAGCGACTAGAAAAGCTGAAAATGGTGAGCTATAGGTCACGCTTTCGATAAATGTGCTCGAAAAATAAAAATCCTAGACAGGTCGGAAACCCCGAAATGACTAGAAAAGCTAAAATGGTGAGCTATAGGTCACGCTTTCGGCCAAATGTGCTCGAAAAATAAAAATCCACGGACAGTCGGTAACCGGAGCGACTAGAAAAGCTAAAATGGTGAGCTATAGGTCACGCTTTAGAAATGTGCCAAATGTGCTCCAAAAAATAAAAATCCACAGGACATGTCGGAAACCGGAACGACTAGAAAAGCTAAAATGGTGAGTTATAAGTCACGCTTTCGGCCAAATGTGCTCCGAAAAATAAAAATCCCGACACAGGTCCGGAAACACCAGAACGACTAGAAAAGCTAAAATGGTGAGCTATAGGTCACGCTTTCGGCCAAATGTGCTCCGAAAAATAAAAATCCCATCACAGGTCCGGTAACCCCAGAACGACTAGAAAAGCTGAAAATCGTGAGCTATAGGTCACGCTTTCGGCCAAATGTGCTCCGAAAAATAAAAATCCATGGACAGGTCCGTAACCCCGGAACGACTAGAAAAGGTAAAATGGTGAGCTATAGGTCACGCTTTCGGCCAAATGTGCTCGAAAAATAAAAATCCCGGGCGCAGTCTCGGAAACCGGAACGACTAGAAAAGCTAAAATGGTGAGCTATAGGTCACGCTTTCGGCCAAATGTGCTCCGAAAAATAAAAATCCCTTTACGACAAATCCGGTAACCGGAGCGACTAGAAAAGCTAAAATTGTGAGCTATAGGTCACGCTTTGGCCAAATGTGCTCGAAAAATAAAAATCCTGGACAGGTCCGGTAACCGAGCGACTAGAAAAGCTGAAAATGGTGAGCTATAGGTCACGCTTTGGCCAAATGTGCTCAAAAAATAAAAATCCCGGACAGTCCGGAAACCTCGAGCGACTAGAAAAGCTAAAATGGTGAGCTATAGGTCACGCTTTACCCAAATGTGCTCAAAAAATAAAAATCCTGGACAGGTCGGTAACCGAGCGACTAGAAAAGCTGAAAATGGTGAGCTATAGGTCACGCTTTCGGCCAAATGTGCTCCGAAAAATAAAAATCCACAGACAGTCGGTAACCCGGAACGACTAGAAAAGCTAAAATGGTGAGCTATAGGTCACGCTTTCGGCCAAATGTGCTCCAAAAAATAAAAATCCGACTAGAAAAGCTAAAATGGTGAGCTATAGGTCCGGTAAATGTGCTCCGAGCGACTAGAAAAGCTGAAAATCGTGAGCTATAGGTCACGCTTTCGGCCAAATGTGCTCCGAAAAATAAAAATCCCTGGACAGGTCCGGTAACCCCGGAACGACTAGAAAAGCTGAAAATGGTGAGCTATAGGTCACGCTTTCGGCCAAATGTGCTCAAAAAATAAAAAACCCTGGACAGCTCTGGAAACCCGGAAATGGCTAGAAAAGCTAAAATGGTGAGCTATAGGTCACGCTTTCGGCCAAATGTGCTCCGAAAAATAAAAATCCCAACACAGGTCCGGAAACCCCAAAACGACTAGAAAAGCTAAAATGGTGAGCTACAACTCACGCTTTCGGCCAAATGTGCTCGAAAAATAAAAATCCATGGACAGGTCCGTAACCCCGGAACGACTAGAAAAGGTAAAATGGTGAGCTATAGGTCACGCTTTCGGCCAAATGTGCTCCAAAAAATAAAAAACCCTGGACAGGTCCGGAAACCGTTGAACGACTAGAAAAGCTAAAATGGTGAGCTATAGGTCACGCTTTCGGCCAAATGTGCTCCGAAAAATAAAAATCCCACACAGGTCCGGTAACCGGAACGACTAGAAAAGCTAAAATGGTGAGCTATAGGTCACGCTTTCGGCCAAATGTGCTCCGAAAAATAAAAATCCCGACACAGGTCCGAAAACACCAGAACGACTAGAAAAGCTAAAATGGTGAGCTAGAGGTCACGCTTTCGGCCAAATGTGCTCCGAAAAATAAAAATCCCGACACAGGTCCGAAACCGAACGACTAGAAAAGCTAAAATGGTGAGCTATAGGTCACGCTTTCGGCGAAATGTGCTCCAAAAAATAAAAAACCCTGGACAGGTCCGGTAACCCCGGAACGACTAGAAAAGCTGAAAATCGTGAGCTATAGGTCACGCTTTCGATAAATGTGCTCGAAAAATAAAAATCCCACACAGTCGGGTAACCGGAAGCGACTAGAAAAGCTAAAATGGTGAGCTATAGGTCACGCTTTGACCAAATGTGCTCGAAAAATAAAAATCCCTGGACAGTCGGTAACCGGAGCGACTAGAAAAGCTAAAATGGTGAGCTATAGGTCACGCTTTAAATAAATGTGCTCAAAAAATAAAAATCCACGGACAGTCCGGTAACCGGAGCGACTAGAAAAGCTAAAATGGTGAGCTATAGGTCACGCTTTCGGCCAAATGTGCTCCGAAAAATAAAAATCCCGGACTGCAGTCAGTAAACACGAAAGCGACTAGAAAAGCTAAAATGGTGAGCTATAGGTCACGCTTTCGTGCCAAATGTGCTCGAAAAATAAAAATCCTGGTCACGCTTTAGGTCGGTAACCCGAGCGACTAGAAAAGCTGAAAATGGTGAGCTATAGGTCACGCTTTGATAAATGTGCTCCGAAAAATAAAAATCCCGACATAGGTCCGAAAACACCAGAACGACTAGAAAAGCTAAAGTGGTGAGCTATAGGTCACACTTTCGGCCAAATGTGCTCCGAAAAATGAAAATCCCATCACAGGTCCGGAAACCTCGGAACGACTAGAAAAGCTAAAATGGTGAGCTAGAGTTCACGCTTTCGGCCAAATGTGCTCCGAAAAATAAAAATCCCAGCACAGGTCCGGTAACCCCAGAACGACTAGAAAGCTGAAAATCGTGAGCTTAGGTCACGCTTTCGGCCAAATGTGCTCCGAAAAATAAAAATCCCAGCACAGGTCCGGAAACCCCAAAATGACTAGAAAAGCTAAAATGGTGAGCTATAGGTCACGCTTTCGCCCAAATGTGCTCTGAAAAATAAAAAACCCTGGACAGGTCCGGAAACCCCGAAACGACTAGAAAAGCTAAAATGGTGAGCTATAGGTCACGCTTTCGGCCAAATGTGCTCGAAAAATAAAAATCCATGGACAGCTCTGTAAACCCGGAAATGGCTAGAAAAGCTAAAATGGTGAGCTATAGGTCACGTTTTCGGCCAAATGTGCTCCGAAAAATAAAAATCCCAACACAGGTCCGGAAACCCCAAAACGACTAGAAAAGCTAAAATGGTGAGCTACAACTCACGCTTTCGGCCAAATGTGCTCTGAAAAATTAAAATCCATGGACAGGTCCGTAACCCCGGAACGACTAGAAAAGGTAAAATGGTGAGCTATAGGTCACGCTTTCGGCCAAATGTGCTCCAAAAATAAAAATCCACGGACGGGTCGGAAACCGTTGAGCGACTAGAAAAGCTAAAATGGTGAGCTATAGGTCACGCTTTACGACCAAATGTGCTCAGAAAAATAAAAATCCCAACACGGTCGGTAACCCCGAGCGACTAGAAAAGCTAAAATGGTGAGCTATAGGTCACGCTTTACGGCCAAATGTGCTCGAAAAATAAAAATCCATGGATAGTCGGTAACCTGAGCGACTAGAAAAGGTAAAATGGTGAGCTATAGGTCACGCTTTCGGCCAAATGTGCTCCAAAAATAAAAACCCAGGACAGGTCCGGTAACCCCGGAACGACTAGAAAAGCTGAAAATCGTGAGCTATAGGTCACGCTTTCGGCCAAATGTGCTCCGAAAAATAAAAATCCACAGGACAGGTCCGGTAACCGGAGCGACTAGAAAAGCTGAAAATCGTGAGCTATAGGTCACGCTTTAAACCAAATGTGCTCGAAAAATAAAAATCCATGGACAGGTCGGTAACCGGAGCGACTAGAAAAGCTGAAAATGGTGAGCTATAGGTCACGCTTTACGGCCAAATGTGCTCGAAAAATAAAAATCCTGGACAGGTCCGGTAACCGGAGCGACTAGAAAAGCTAAAATGGTGAGCTATAGGTCACGCTTTGGCCAAATGTGCTCCGAAAAATAAAAATCCCATCACAGGTCGGTAACCGGAGCGACTAGAAAAGCTAAAATGGTGAGCTATAGGTCACGCTTTCGACCAAATGTGCTCGAAAAATAAAAATCCCGGACACTCTCGGTAACCCTTGGAGCGACTAGAAAAGCTGAAAATGGTGAGCTATAGGTCACGCTTTAAATAAATGTGCTCGAAAAATAAAAATCCTGGACAGTCGGAAACCGGAAAGCGACTAGAAAAGCTAAAATGGTGAGCTATAGGTCACGCTTTGGCCAAATGTGCTCGAAAAATAAAAATCCATGGACAGGTCGGTAACCGGAGCGACTAGAAAAGCTAAAATGGTGAGCTATAGGTCACGCTTTAAATAAATGTGCTCGAAAAATAAAAATCCACGGCACAGGTCGGTAACCGGAGCGACTAGAAAAGCTGAAAATGGTGAGCTATAGGTCACGCTTTCGGCCAAATGTGCTCGAAAAATAAAAATCCCATCACAGTCGGTAACCGGAGCGACTAGAAAAGCTGAAAATGGTGAGCTATAGGTCACGCTTTAGGCCAAATGTGCTCGAAAAATAAAAATCCTGGACAGGTCGGTAACCGAACGACTAGAAAAGCTGAAAATGGTGAGCTATAGGTCACGCTTTAAAAATGTGCCAAATGTGCTCGAAAAATAAAAATCCGAGCTATAGGTCACGCAGTGCTCAAAAAACCGGAACGACTAGAAAAGCTAAAATCGTGAGCTATAGGTCACGCTTTCGGCCAAATGTGCTCCGAAAAATAAAAATCCACAGACAGTCGGAAACCGAAGCGACTAGAAAAGCTAAAATGGTGAGCTATAGGTCACGCTTTCGGCCAAATGTGCTCGAAAAATAAAAATCCACGGACACTCGGTAACCGGAGAGCGACTAGAAAAGCTAAAATGGTGAGCTATAGGTCACGCTTTCGGCCAAATGTGCTCCAAAAAATAAAAATCCCATCACTGGTCTGGAAACCCCGGAACGACTAGAAAAGCTAAAATGGTGAGCTATAGGTCACGCTTTCGGCCAAATGTGCTCCGAAAAATAAAAATCCCAGCACTGGTCCGGTAACCCCAGAACGACTAGAAAAGCTGAAAATGGTGAGCTATAGGTCACGCTTTCGGCCAAATGTGCTCCGAAAAATAAAAATCCCACGGACGCTCGGTAACCCGAGCGACTAGAAAAGCTGAAAATGGTGAGCTATAGGTCACGCTTTAAATAAATGTGCTCGAAAAATAAAAATCCCAGACAGGTCTGTAACCGAACGACTAGAAAAGCTAAAATGGTGAGCTATAGGTCACGCTTTCGGCCAAATGTGCTCCGAAAAATAAAAATCCACTGGGCAGTCGGTAACCGGAACGACTAGAAAAGCTAAAATGGTGAGCTGTAGGTCACGCTTTCGGCCAAATGTGCTCCGAAAAATAAAAATCCCTGGACAGGTCCGGTAACCCCGGAACGACTAGAAAAGGTAAAATGGTGAGCTATAGGTCACGCTTTCGGCCAAATGTGCTCCAAAAAATAAAAAACCCTGGACAGGTCCGGAAACCGTTGAACGACTAGAAAAGCTAAAATGGTGAGCTATAGGTCACGCTTTCGGCCAAATGTGCTCCGAAAAATAAAAATCCCGACACAGGTCCGAAAACACCAGAACGACTAGAAAAGCTAAAGTGGTGAGCTATAGGTCACACTTTCGGCCAAATGTGCTCCGAAAAATGAAAATCCCATCACAGGTCCGGAAACCTCGGAACGACTAGAAAAGCTAAAATGGTGAGCTAGAGGTCACGCTTTCGGCCAAATGTGCTCCGAAAAATAAAAATCCCAGCACAGGTCCGGTAACCCCAGAACGACTAGAAAGCTGAAAATCGTGAGCTATAGGTCACGCTTTCGGCCAAATGTGCTCCGAAAAATAAAAATCCTGGACAGTTCCGGTAACCCCGGAACGACTAGAAAAGCTGAAAATGTGAGCTATAGGTCACGCTTTCGATAAATGTGCTCGAAAAATAAAAATCCATGCACAGGTCGGTAAATCCGGAGCGACTAGAAAAGCTAAAATGGTGAGCTATAGGTCACGCTTTAGCCAAATGTGCTCCGAAAAATAAAAATCCCAGCACAGGTCCGGTAACCCCAGAACGACTAGAAAAGCTGAAAATGGTGAGCTATAGGTCACGCTTTCGGCCAAATGTGCTCCGAAAAATAAAAATCCCTGGACAGGTCGGTAACCCCGGAACGACTAGAAAAGCTAAAATGGTGAGCTATAGGTCACGCTTTCGGCCAAATGTGCTCCGAAAAATAAAAATCCTGGACGGTCGGAAACCGAGCGACTAGAAAAGCTAAAATGGTGAGCTATAGGTCACGCTTTCGGCCAAATGTGCTCCGAAAAACAAAAATCCCTGGACAGCTCCGGTAACAGAACGACTAGAAAAGCTGAAAATGGTGAGCTATAGGTCACGCTTTCGGCCAAATGTGCTCCGAAAAATAAAAATCCCTGCACAGTTCCGGTAACCCCGGAACGACTAGAAAAGCTGAAAATCGTGAGCTATAGGTCACGCTTTCGGCCAAATGTGCTCCGAAAAATAAAAATC